>CM062819.1:1479946592-1480546592 GCA_031772625.1 Pinus tabuliformis | reverse complement strand
TCTGGCGGAGTGGTAAATCAGTTGAAAAGCTGCATATATGGCTGGAACACAACAGTACAGGTGCTTAAAAATATTGCCAACATTTTTGGAGTCACATGCAAGTATGATTGGACCCACTTCTCATACTTGGGCATGCCTGTAAGTGCTGGTCCTCTGAGAGAAGAAGTCTGGGACACTATAGTTGACAAAACGAAAAGAAAAGTGCAGTAGTGGGGATCCATTTGGCTTAACCCAACCAGTCGACTCATTCTTCTTAAGTCAGGTATCTCTTCTCTCCCCTTATATCATTTTTCCCTTCTTCAAGCTCCGGCCTCCTTCCACTACAAAATGGAAATCATCCTCTGCCAATTCCTATGGCAGGGGGGGAAAAATGATAAAAATAAATTCAACTTGATTAATTGGAAGCAGGTTATCCAGTCCCAAGACCGAGGAGGTCTTGGAATTAGATCTCCTAAATTTCTCAATTTAGCCTTTGGAGGCAAAATTGTTTGGAGACTCATTACTGGACTCCCAGCCTGGTGGAAAAAGGTTTTGGAAATTAAATACCTTAATTTTCCTAGACAACAACTTCTTGATCAAGATATTCCTAATAGAGACTCCTCCAAAATTTGGTGATTATGCAAGAGAGCAATTCCTTCAATCGCTCAAAATACTTCAAAAATCCCCAAGGGAGGTGCAAGCATCAACATTGGAGCTGACAGAATCATGGGTCAGCAGCCAATAAGCAGACATGGGGGAGTCAACCCTATCCTTTCCTTTTTTGAAAGAACATGCATACATTTCCTGGACCAGATCTCCCAATGGGATCCTCACACCCTTCTTTGGTCTGGTTGGGCCTTCCCAGCCATACCCACTGGCCTTAATGCAAGTCTTTTTGTCCTCCAATCCCATTTGCACAGTATAGCCCCTGTCAAAAAGAACGAGCTTGATGGGTTTCGTTGGGACCCATCTGGATCCTGTTACACCATCCAAGTTGCTCACCATTACATTTTCAACATCAGCTACCCCATGCCAAGTTGGAATCACAGGAAGGTGGTTTGGAAACCCAAGGCAATTCCAAAAATTAAATTTTTTCTTTGGACCCTTCTCGGGAAAGTCCTCACGGCCGAAAATTTGCAAAAGAGGGGAATCAATGGTCCCTCTCACTGTCCTAACTACTTAGCTGCTGAAGAATCACTGCATCATCTCTTTATTGAATTCCCTTTTGCTATCGATTGCTAGAGGAACTTATCTCATAACAATCAAATCCCATGGAACACCCAAAACTCCATAGGAGAAATTCTCTACAAATGGAAAAAAAACTACCCCTGGCAGCACAGGAAGAATAACACAGTGAAGAGAGTCTGGGATATTTTTCCTTGCAATATGCTATGGAACATTTGACTAGCACAAAATCAGAAGGTTTTTAAGGACAAGGATTCGACTGTTAGAAGTATTTGCACCAAGGCAAGGAGTCTTTCCCTCGAGATCATCTCAGTTAAGAATCTGAGAAGTATAAATGTCAGTGAACTCAGCATAGAAGAATGCAATTTTATAGGACACCTGTTAGACAAAAATACCAGCAATCAGATGGGCGGCGGTTCTAGCAACAGAAACAACAATGTTTCCCCTAACTGGAAGATCAGGATAAAAGAGGAAGAATTTGTAGTCTGGCTTAAAAACAACAATAGGTATTATCTCTGTTTCGATGGGGCCTCAAAGTCAAATCCTGGGGTAGTAGGGGCAGGAGGAGTTATATTTAATGCTAATGGGGATAAGATCCTGTCTTATGAGTGGGGTCTTGGCCACACTTCCAATAACAGAGCAGAAGCCTTGGCCCTTTACCAAGGTCTTATCCAACTTGGGAAGCTTGGTATAGACACAGTGACGATATTGGGAGACTCGGCGATAGTCATCAGTGCAATGGTTCAGAACAGGGATCTTCCCAATGCTCTTCTTCAACAAATTATTAGATGGTGTCAAATCTTAGGACACTCCATAAAAGACTTGCGCTATTATCATATTTTGCGTTCTCTCAATAAAATTGTTGACAATCAAGCCAACAAAGCTTGTTCCAGGCCACTGGGCTGCCTTGTCTGCAATAGCGTGGAATCATTTCAGTATTTACCATGATGATGACACCTCCTGGCACCGATCAATTCCTCAGCACCACTGATATGATAGTTTGGTCAAAGATCATCCTCATTCCTCCTGTGACTAAGATCCGCATAGGGATCTGGCAGTTTATTGATATCATTATTCCCTCACCTCTCGTCAGTGGACCGACTGTCCTTCTACCTCTCGGCCATCCCTCCTCTGCTCTTCCAAATTGCTCCCCCGATTCTCCTTATCCCTTTTCAGTACTCTCCCCTTGCTCAGCATTCTCCCTCTTGACTTCTATTTATGCCTCTATTCTCATCCCTCTCTGCATCCTTTCAGTTCCCTACTTCGCACTTCCACCTTCATGCACCGCTTGCTTGCCTGTGAGCACTCTGCAGCCCCTCCTCCTTTTGTCTCAGGCGTCTTGCCTTTGTCTGGCTCGGGATCAGATAACAACTCTGTCGCCCAGCATCTTTTTTTGTGCGTGCATTCAAGAGCAGCATTCTCTTTGGTCTACTCTCCTCTACCAAGTCTACCACTACTCTCTGTCTCTGGAGTTTATAGTGATCTTGTTTTTCAACAACAGCCCCTGCCCGATCTATCAAAAGCAGCGCTACAAGCCCGCCCTTTGCTCTCATACGCAACACCTAGCTATGGCGAGAAGTGAAGATTGCCTTCAAAGCCCTGCAAAGGATTTTAGACAACAAGATGGACAGTCAACAGATGATCATGGAGGCAAAGATTGAAAATCAAAGCAGGCTTATAAAAGAAAAATACGAGGCTGATATAAATCTGTTCATGCACAAGATTTCATCATTACATGAACAGTTCAGACAACTCTCCAATAGATGTGCTCATGCTAAGGAGTCCATAGAGATACTAAAATACATGATGGAAAAGAAGAATGCCCTACCCTCAAGCTCTTCAAGTATCAAGCATGGCGATGAAGAGGATAAGCCTGAATAGTCGACAGTGAGGAAAATCGGTCATATAAACATAGATTGAAGATGTTCTGTAAATGTTGT
Organism: Pinus tabuliformis; assembly: GCA_031772625.1. Lineage (NCBI taxonomy): Eukaryota > Viridiplantae > Streptophyta > Pinopsida > Pinales > Pinaceae > Pinus > Pinus tabuliformis. The sequence goes on along the minus strand of CM062819.1, from coordinate 1,480,543,488 downwards.
TTCCTACTATTTCAGTTCGTAAGGGTTTATTTCTATTTAACTTTCATCTCAAAGCCCAGAAGGCAGGAGCAAGGAGGATTTTGTAACTGTAACTCCTACTCTCCTTGTACCTCTTGGCATCTCATTATGTATCTCAGGGGAATAGCCCTCTCCACTTTTTGTTGAAGTATAATATAGCAACCGATGATGTTAAAAAAAAAGGGCTACTACCTTGGGGTGTTCATGTAGCCTGGTTGAGTTTAAAGGTTCCTTCCGCATAAATCCTCCTGTCATTATTTTTAGACTCTTTGGAATGCCTCAGGTGGAGAAGGAGATAACAATTTTCAAAAACCAGGAAACAGAGGAAAAAACTGTGTTTTTCTTTAAGAAACAAGCAGACTTTTTAATGCAATTTCTCTTTCTTTTAAGCTTAATTCTCCCTAAAATTGCATCACTCCTCATATATGTGAGTACCAAGGTGGAGAAGGAGACAATACTTCAGAAACAGAGAACAGACAAAAACTGTGTTTTTTCTTAAGAAGCAGGCAGAACTTTTGAATGCAATTCCTCTTCCTTTTCAGGCTCAATTCCTTCTTAAAATCACATCACCCCTCGTATATATGAAAATGCAAAGTGGGTTTGCACCAAGCCTACCTCTTCGAGCCTGAATTTGAATGAAAATCCCATTTTTTCTTCTGCAAGACTGCTCACTGGTCCTCCTGTAGAAAGGGCTCCTGTAGGACCTGTTACTGCTCCTGTAGAACCTGATAATGTTCCTGTAGAACCCGATAAGCGGAGGAGTTCTGAAAATGACAGAGAGCGATGGTTTTGAGGCTCTGGAGGTGGTAGGGAGCTCACTACAGTTGAGGGCACGATGATAAAAATGGAAACAAAGGTGGTGAATAAGCTCGAGAGAGCGTACTTATGCTTACGGGAGAGGTTTCTAGCGACGAGGTGAGGTGGTGGAAAGGGTACGTTACCATTATTCAAACCATTGGTCCCCACTGTAGTGTCATCATGAGACTTTATGCTTTCTGCCCGCAATCACTTCCCATCATTGGCGCTTGAGTTCAAACCATTCGCCACTACCTGTCTTTTTATATTTTCCGTGAGTTGACTAGACACACGTGCAATGTGATCTCCGGATGAGCGCGATCAAATTAGATGAGGGTGGCCTGTTAACTGGCCACCTTTCTAGTTTGATCCGAACCATTCCATTCATTTATGCAGTTTTGAATTATACAAATGCAATAGAGGAATGGGTTTAGACACTTACCTGCAAGTCAACATGTTTGTGCTACAGTGCTGCGAGGCTTTGTTGCTGCTGCATGCTCAGACTCTGGCGCTGCATATCTGCACTCTTGCTGCCATATGCTTATGGCTTCTTGATATGTGGCTCAGTTGCTTTGTACAGTTGCTCCTTTTCTAGATCTTGCTTCGGACATCTTCTACATACCTGTGGCTGCACCTATTCTGCTGTTGGAGCTTGATTTTTAAGGGGATCAGCTGCTATAGGAGTCCTACAGGAGCTCCTGTAGCTACTTCTCCCTCTAAAATTTTTATCTGGGTTTTATGGAGGGGCTGTGAGGAGGCTTATTGAAGAATCTGATGGTAATGGAGAAGCATCTGGTAGGTTGTGGGTGAGTTGTTTTTTCTTTTATTTCCTCGATTTTTTGAAAAACAGGTTTCTGTGTTTTATTTGCAGGAAGGAAAGAAATAATTGGAAATGAGGTGGTGCAGGTGTGGGATGGAGGGTTAGGATGGTGGATGGTTGTAGGATGGTCTACAGGCTTTCTGTGAAAATTCCTAGCTCTTCAATCCCTTTTTCTAGCTTCATTTCGAGCTCTCTGTGATTTCTACAGGAGCCTCCTGTAGAACATACAGGGCTTCCTGTAGGATGCACAGTCTTCGGAAAAAAACACTAAGAGATGGAAAAAAGAATAAAAAATGAGGGAGAAGAGTCTAGAGGATATGTAATAGGCTTGGTGGCATGTCCCCTTGCTTCCTGGGGTCCATTTGTGACTTGCAATGCACTCAAAAAGTTAATTTTCTTTTTCTGTTTTTTTCTTTTTTCTTTTTTTCTTTTTTGAAAAGGCAACTAAGGCGCTTCCAGGAGGTTTTCACCTTACCTGCCTGCCCTGGGTGCCTCCAAGGGAGGTTTTCACCAGATTCCTTATATATATATATATATATATATATATATATATATATATATATAGATATATATATATATATATAGATATATATATCTTGAGTGGGTGGAGTGGAGGCAGAGACTTGCTCCACTACCAACACTGTTTTACTGAGATATTCAATAAATTCTTGCTTGGAGAGGGGCTTTTGTATATTTTCAACCTATGCCCATTGACAAGCATGGGGATGGCTTCCTCATCGATGGTCTTGATCAGAACTGAACCATTGTCATTGCATTTTTCTACTATGTACGGTCCCAACCATCATGTCCTCAGTTTGCCTTTGAAATATTTATACCTTGAGGCATATAGCAGCACCCATCTCCTTCTTGGAATTGTTTCTCCTTGATGTTTTTGTCATGCCATATCTTCCTTCGAAGCTGGATTACTTTTGTGTGGAGAAGGGCCTGCAATCTTTGTTCATCCAATCCATTCACCTGGAGTAACCTTTCCCTTTGTGCATGGCTAAGATCTAGGTCCAACTGAGCTACCATCCTTAATGTGTTGTATTTGAATTCTATCGATAGCAAAGCCTTCTTCCCATAAACCGGCTGATAGGGGGTGAACCCTGTGGTGGTCTTCCATGTGGTGTTGTAGGCCCAGGTGGCCTCAACCAATTGATCTTGCCAATCTTTCCTGCTGCTGCTCACTACCTTAGTCAAAATTCCCTCTAAATCTCTGTTGGTGACTTCCACCTGTCCATTGGCTTGTGGATGGTAGGGGGTTGAGGTCCTGTGCTTGATTTTATGATGTGTGAGCAAGTCTTCAATCAGATTGGAGGTGAATTGACTGCCTTGATCTATAACCAGTTCTCTTGGATACCCAAACTTATAGAATATGTTCTCTCTTAAAAACTCAGCTACTTTTTCTTCTATTGTTGCCTTGATTGCCTTTGTCTCTGCCCATTTGGTCAGATAATCGGTGCACACAATGATGTATTGTTTCTAGTTTGAAGGAGGGTTGATAGGACCCACAAAGTCCATGCCCCACTTCTCAAATGGCTCAAAAGTCACTTGAGGTTGCAGGGGCATCTCATCCTTTGGAGTAGGTTTCCCCATCCTTTGGCACCGATCACATTGACTAATATATATCCTCACATCTTGATGAAGAGTGGGCCAATAGTATCTGGCCTGCAGAATTTTGAAGGGAATCCTCTTTGCTGCAAAATGGCCTCCACAAGGCCCATCATGACAGGTTAGGAGAATGTCAAAAACTTCTTCCTCCCTGACACATTGTCTCAAAATCTAATCTGGTCCAAGTTTGAAGAGATTGCCCCTGTTAGAGTCGGTCTAGTAGCCCTCCATCAGCGATCAAAGCTCTTTGCATTTGCATAAGTAGGTGTCTCATCAGTGTCAATTTTTGCATCCCATTAGGCATGCCATAACCCTGATGGAGGAGTTGGTGTCTTTGTCCCCCTCTTGGCATTGCTGGATCAAGTCATTTCAGTCCTTAGTCACTTTCAAGCTTGTCTTGTCTTGGCTTGAGGTCAAATTCCTAGGTCTAGGGTTTTGGTCAAGTTTGTTTACAAAGTCATGTCTCTGAAGGTCAATAAGTGCTTAGCAAGCCAGAGGGATGATTTTAAAGGTGTTTCTTCGCAAATTTCTATCTTGTACAGTAAATTTTCACCTTGGATTTAAAAACCCTGTTTTTAAAGCCAAGGTCATTTTTCAAATTTCTGTAAAAAGTGATGAAATTTCAAAAAGCTTCCAAGGACAGCATGTAACCCTGGCTCCCTTGCCAAGATCCCTTAGATGATATCCCTGCAAAAAGTATCGAGCAAAAGCATTAAATGAGTCAATTTCAGGATAAAGGAAACCAAAATGGTCAATTTTATAAAGTGTCTAAGGAAAACATTATAAAGTGGGTTTGGGCATGAAATTATTTCAAATCAAAGCTATAAAGGCCCAATCTCCCTCCATCGACCCTCATTGTGCATCCAAGTTACTTGCAAGAGTGATTGAGTGAAAGTTTGAGCGAATTTGGGAGCTGGACAGGCGCGCGACCCGTCAGACCAGGTGCGCGACCCGTCAGAGGCGCGCGACCCGTCAGCAGCGTTCCGGCAGTGTAATTTTTCAACGGGCGCGACCCGTCAGTGGCGCGCGACCCGTTGGGTGAGGTGCGCGACCCGTCAGCGCCCTCCTTACCAAACCGACTGCAAATTTATCCAAGGACCCTCCAAAATCGCCAAATTGCCTAAGGTAGGCTCTCCAACTTAAGAATGGTTGCTTGTTATGGTCAATGGGAATTTTAATTGCATTTTTTAAAGGATCTCCATGTGCAAGAGAAAAGCTCCATGTTGCTGCATTTTAAATTTGTAAAATATGCCTAGGGTTTTATGCTGTTTGAAAGGTATTCCCCTTGTAATCATTTTCCCCATTTCCCATGTCATTTTCCTTATCTTTCTATATAAATTTCCCTTTTAAATTTGTAAAGAAAAATCCAAACCCTACCCCTCTTCCCTAAAAAATGAAAAATTAAGCCCAAACCCTATCTCTCATTACCCATGTAAACAATGTATATAATGATGCATATGCAATGATTTTTGCAATGTTTTTCCCTTAAATCCTTGTTTTATATATTTATTCCCATATTCCCTTTAAAAATGTCCCTCCCCTAACATTCCCTTCATGCTCCTTGTCCCCCTTGAAACAACATTTTACAAAGCAGAAACAGCAGTACATTTTGGCCCCTCTGCTCCTTAAACAATGTCAGAAACCGAAACCTATGAGCAGAGTGATGACCAGGCATCAGCTTCAGAGATTGAGATACAGAGGAGGCCTCATAAGGGTGGAAAGGGTGGTCATCATAGGCGAGAGGAGCCCACCTCTTTGACAGATTTACAAGCTTGTCCTATGGCAGTCTCATGTTTCCAGTACATGTATTGCTATGAGTTTTGTGAGAGGATTTCTCGGATTCAGCACCACAGAGAGTTGGCTCACCTGTTTGTTTTACACTTGCATGATGGACATGTCAACCTTGCTGGGGTAGACTTTACATTGACACCGGAGGTGATTTCACAGGCCACAGAGATACCTAATGTTGGAGAGGTATGGAATAAGCGCAAGGTGCTGGACAGTGTTCATTTTGAGCCTTTTGTTAGACCAGCACTCATGAGACACTTGACAGGAGTGTTTCCCTTCAGATTTCTCAGGAGTGAGTATGCTCCCATGATGAGGCTCATCATGCTCTATTTTACTTGTGAGGGCAGATTTTCACAGGTATATTCATACCATATTCGCCTCTTGATGCACTTCACCCGGGTAAGGATGATGAACATCCCTGTTTTCTTCCATCAGAACATTGAGAGGATGGTGTCCATGATGCAGAGGAAGAGCCCGGCACAGCAGTACAGGAGCCTTTACCATTATGGTTTGATTCAGCTAGTGGTATTACATCAGTTGGCTCAGCAGGGCATCTCATGGGAGGAGTTCATCTCTCGTGAGCTTTTCACAGCACCACCACCGCCACATCCTGAGGCTATTCATGAGGAGGGAGGACCATCACAGCAGCATGACATCCCCGTCGCTAGACATGTCAGCTCCTCACCTGTGGTTACTTATCAGAGAGGCCAGAGGGCCTTATTTGCAGCAGCTCAGTGAGTACTTTCTCCACAGCATGTGGAAGGGGTCTCGCCTTCTTCATCGGCTCAGCGAGTGTTATCTCCACATCAGGTGGAAGTGGCCTCGTTTTCTTCAGTAGCACAGGTACCAGGGAGGGGCAAACAGCCCAAGATTGATGAGGGACCATCAGGTGTTCCGGATATAGAGCTTATTGATCTTGATGTCAGTTCTCCTAGCCGAGAGTCAAAGGAGATCATTCAGCACCTTAGAGCTGAAAATGATGCCTTGCAGAGGAGATTAGAGGGGGCACAATGGACAATCTCATACCTGGAGCAGCGCAACAAGCAGTTGGAGGATGAACAAGCTCTTGATGAGTTGTGGAGGATTCGTAGTGACCGCAATTTGAACCGGAGAAGACCCGGTGATCTATTGCCCTCTAAGCGAGAGTCCATGCTCATCCGAGTCAATGCACACTTAGAGAGGCTGTTGGCTAAGGCCAAACAAGAGAAGAAATTGCTGAGGAACATGAAGAACCATTATTGGGCAAGGATGCACGTGTGCAAGGCAAAGATGAAGATGTTCTAAAGGCGGTTGGCCAAGGCACAAAAAAGGAGAAAGAGGCCCGATCCCCTTCATATCTTGGCCGAGGCTTCACTGGAGGACCAAGGCACTAAATAGCCTAGCCACAGCACAAATCCCAAGAAATTTTGAGCATTTTGGGTAAATTTTGGTTTTTTCAGGCAATTTACAGGTTTTCTCCATTAACGGGTCTCACCCCCCGCGCGACCCTTCATCATGGCAACTCCATTTTGCAAAAACTCAGCATTTCTAGATTTTTCATGAGAAGTTACATATGCTCATCAATGGACTTGAGATTTTATGAAGTTTTGGGCCTCCAGAAAGTCAAAAAACAAGCAAAAAATGACTTTCTGCCACATTTTTGAGACACAGAAAGCAGTCTTGGGAGATTGCAATTTTGGAGGGGCAAATGACCACCAAATTCAGAAATTCCATTTGGGTTGGAAAGTAGACTCATAGCCCTTTCCAACAAGCCTACTCTTCCTCAATTTGGACACCTGGAAGTGCCCCAAATGTGGTCCCAAAGGCGCACGACCCGTCAAGCAGAGGCGTGCGACCCGTCAGGCAAAGTTCTCCAGATTTCAGTGTACAGCTCAGAAAAACGCAGTTTGACCCTGTTTGACTTTTTGGGGTGGATTATTATCCTATTTGATGTAATTAATGTACTTTTATGACACTTTTACTCTTATGTACCTCTTCTAGAAGATTCATTCATGTAAAAGGTGAAAATTAAATGAATGAATTGGTTTCCTAGTTTATAGAGGCAAGTTGTTTTGACTGCCTAGTTTGTAGTGCTTAGTTTAGAAGTGGTTGAAACAGCTCCTAGGATAGTGAGCTCGACCCATGGAGGCAGGGAAAGAGGTTAGATGATCTATATTATGTACTTTCTTGCTCATTTTCATGGTTGGACTCTTGAGGGAGAAGCTATCATTGTATTATTCACTGTATCTCTGCAATTTTTGGCTAAGGAAGACCAGGGTTTTGGAGTTCTTTTTGGGATTCTTGTGGTTACATGTATTGATGGTGTGTTTCTCTATGTACTTGTAAGTGTGTTATGTGAAATCATTTCCTTTCTTTTCCTTCTGCACATTAAGCAAACGAAGTGTTAAAGTAAGAATTCATGACTGTCATGCTCTGCTTTTAAGTTTGTTTAATTTCAATGTTTTCTACTGTTTAAGGAGAATTCAAAGTTAATGTTTGCTCTCCTTAGCTCCTCACCTGTCATTCCTGACCATCCACCTCAATCAAAGGCATCAATACTGTCTCCTACCTTGCCCCAAAGAACCCCCTGCAGAAACTGTGTCCAATCCCCGCACCCAAAATTGCCATCCCCTCAATTTGCCACCAAAAACCCTAAAAACCCCAAATCAACCCTTTTGATCCGTTTATTAGCCTAAAATCAGTGTTACCCTATTGGTCATCTCACCAATTGAAAATCTTTACCGAGATAGACCGGAGAGAGCCCTCTCCAGCCCCGTAGGGCTAGCTACGAGGCTAAGTGGTTTGATGTTGCCTTGAGGTTTACCTTTCTCAGCCTGAGGTGAAATTTCAAGCGCTAACATACTGGCGACCATACTGGGGAGAAAAAATTATTTGTTGTTTGATGTGTTGGTTTCATAAGTCTTAGACGGAGCCTGAAGTTACGCCAGGTAGCCTTCGAAAACGCTCTTGCTTTGCATCAGTGCAAGTAGATAAACGCTGCTTCAGTCAATCTCCGTGAGCTTGTGAATACAGCACTTCATTTGCATTTTACCCCAGTACATGTATCAAGTTCAGATCTGATTGTTGATAGTGGACAACGATCAGACACTGACAAGGCTGAAATCATTCACTTGGCGACTCCTTTAACTGAAGAATCCAGCAACCTATGCTTCATGGTGACTTCACTGCAGGAAGATCAGTAGCTTTGCGATTTTCAAGATGGATCAGCTTGCAAGAAGATATGCTCCCATGAGCCGAGATCACATCCCTGGTTTTCCAAATAAAATTCCGAAGGTAGATTGGTCAAGGAAGGACGCTGCTCTACATCTGGTTAGATTTCACATGCATATTCGCAAATTCAAGGACGATTTTCCTGCAGATTGCTTGATGAAGATATTCTTGGCCACTCTGGAAGGTGAAGCCCAATCATGGTATGAAAGTTTGCTGCCTACTTGTATTTATTGTTTAAAGGATTTTCATGCTATGTTCATTGAAAGATATAAGGACTCTTATCCATCATTGAATTTAGTTCAAGACTGTTGCAAGCATGCCTATAGTTTTATTGAAAGCCTTGAGAAGTTTTATGAAGATGATAATTTCATGGATGAAGAGATCATGGAAGCCCTGTATGAAAAGCCGTTTCAGCAGCACATAGAAATCTTAGAGGATACTTGTCAAGATCAGCAGGTTGAAGATGGCCATATGGCTGTAATTGATGAAAGAGAAGAGCTTGTTTCAGATCTGCCCACAGAAGAAAACCAGATTGCAGAATGTGATAATGTTAGGACAGCTACTTCAGAACTACATTCAGATTGTGATGACCAAGCATACCTTGTGCTGAAGCCCATCAAAGAGAGCTCTACTGTTGAGATCATAGACAGAGTTTTGGATTCAGATGTTCATGAACAACAAGGTGAGATCTTTGTGCAAGTAAGTGATGAATCTCCTTTCAATAACTCAGTAATAAATGATAGTCTGAGTGCCCTATCATATGAAGATAATTATTGTTTAAGTAGAAGAAAACAAAAGGCATTGTCTCCTTTGTCTGAAGATGAGATAGATCTACTTTTGAGAGGTCTTGTTACAGCCCAAGCTACAGCAGATTTGCAGTGCACACATGGTCAAGAAAGTGTTGGGAAAACTTCTTCCTCTGTTGAAAAAGATGACTGTCTTGTAGATCAGCAAATAGATAATGCTTTCCTTCACAAAGATGATAATCCGGCTGTCATATCATTTGAAGATGACCTACCATATTGTCAGACTATAGAGGATCAGAGTATACAGGATTACCTTTCAGATTCTTCATATGTTTCATGTGCTGAAATGTTTTTCCAAGAAGAGATCTGCTCATCCATTTGTTCGGAGTTTTTTGAAACTCATGAGCATACTTTTACCGAAGCACATGATGAAGGCAGATCAGAATTTGAAACAAAGGACACCTTGTTTCTTTCAGTAGGAGGTGGCAGTGGCAAATCTTCATGTTTTTCACGATCCTCTAGCAAGTTTGTTGCAGCCAGCAGTGATAGTGTTTATTGCAGTGTTCAGTGATGAAGGAGATCATGGTCAGCTATGTTTTTGGATGCTCAGTTATAGGTTTGTACTGTTGACCAGAAGATCTGATAAGAAGAATCAATCAAGAAGCCATCTTCTTGATTGGTTGCATTGGCATTTTGATATAGTTTGATGTATATTGTCTTGTAAGAAACACAGGTGGTTGTCATCATGATTTCAAATCTTGATGGACTGCTGCCCTTCAATAAGCTTTGTAAGTTCTTGTTTTCGTTAAGTCAGTCATGAGTCATTTATGAGTCAGTTTTCAGTCATGTTGGTTTCATAATTGTGTCGGCTTGAGTCAGGTTTCAGTCAATAAATGAGTCAAAGTCTTGTGTCGTTTGCCGAAATAATGACTCCATCGCCCAATGGTTGAAAGCACTGGTCTGCTCTCCCAGAGGTCTGAGGTTCTTGGTACCTCCAAGGAGCTACCATCCCCATTGGAGCCAATGTTAGAGTCGGTCTAGTAGCCCTCCATCAGCGATCAAAGCTCTTTGCATTTGCATAAGTAGGTGTCTCATCAGTGTCAATTTTTGCATCCCATTAGGCATGCCATAACCCTGATGGAGGAGCTGGTGTCTTTGTCCCCCTCTTGGCATTGTTGGATCAAGTCATTTCAGTCCTTAGTCACTTTCAAGCTTGTCTTGTCTTGGCTTGAGGTCAAATTCCTAGGTCTAGGGTTTTGGTCAAGTTTGTTTACAAAGTCATGTCTCTGAAGGTCAATAAGTGCTCAGAAAGCCAGAGGGATGATTTTAAAGGTGTTTCTTCGCAAATTTCTATCTTGTACAGTAAATTTTCACCTTGGATTTAAAAACCCTGTTTTTAAAGCCAAGGTCATTTTTCAAATTTTTGTAAAAAGTGATGAAATTTCAAAAAGCTTCCAAGGACAGCATGTAACCCTGGCTCCCTTGCTAAGATCCCTCAGATGATGTCCCTGCAAAAAGTATCGAGCAAAAGCATTAAATGAGTCAATTTCAGGATAAAGGAAACCAAAATGGTCAATTTTATAAAGTGTCTAAGGAAAACATTATAAAGTGGGTTTGGGCATGAAATTATTTCAAATCAAAGCTATAAAGGCCCAATCTCCCTCCATCGACCCTCATTGTGCATCCAAGTTACTTGCAAGAGTGATTGAGTGAAAGTTTGAGTGAATTTGGGAGCTGGACAGGCGCACGACCAGTCAAACCAGGTGCGCGACCCGTCAGAGGCGCGCGACCCGTCAGCAGCGTTCCGGCAGTGTAATTTTTCAACGGGCGCGACCCGTCAGTGGCGCGCGACCCGTTGGGTGAGGCGCGCGACCCGTCAGCGCCCTCCTTACCAAACCGACTGCAAATTTATCCAAGGACCCTCCGAAATCGCCAAATTGCCTAAGGTAGGCTCTCCAACTTAAGAATGGTTGCTTGTTATGGTCAATGGGAATCTTAATTGCATTTTTTAAAGGATCTCCATGTGCAAGAGAAAAGCTCCATGTTGCTGCATTTTAAATTTGTAAAATATGCCTAGGGTTTTATGTTGTTTGAAAGATATTCCCCTTGTAATCATTTTCCCCATTTCCCATGTCATTTTCCTTATCTTTCTATATAAATTTCCCTTTTAAATTTGTAAAGAAAAATCCAAACCCTACCCCTCTTCCCTAAAAAATGAAAAATTAAGCCCAAAACCTATCTCTCATTACCCATGTAAACAATGTATATAATGATGCATATGCAATGATTTTTGCAATGTTTTTCCCTTAAATCCCTGTTTTATATATTTATTCCCATTTTCCCTTTAAAAATGTCCCTCCCCTAACATTCCCTTCATGCTCCTTGTCCCCCTTGAAACAACATTTTACAAAGCAGAAACAGCAGTACATTTTGGCCCCTCTGCTCCTTAAACAATGTCAGAAACCGAAACCTATGAGCAGAGTGATGACCAGGCATTAGCTTCAGAGATTGAGATACAGAGGAGGCCTCATAAGGGTGGAAAGGGTGGTCATCATAGGCGAGAGGAGCCCACCTCTTTGAAAGATTTACAAGCTTGTCCTATGGCAGTCTCATGTTTCCAGTACATGTCTTGCTATGAGTTTTGTGAGAGGATCTCTCGGATTCAGCACCACAGAGAGTTGGCTTGCCTGTTTGTTTTACACTTGCATGATGGACATGTCAACCTTGCCAGGGTAGACTTTACATTGACACCCGAGGTGATTTCACAGGCCACAGGGATACCTAATGTTGGAGAGGTATGGAATAAGCGCAAGGTGCTGGACAGTGTTTATTTTGAGCCTTTTGTTAGACCAGCACTCATGAGACACTTGACAGGAGTGTTTCCCTTCAGATTTCTTAGGAGTGAGTATGCTCCCATGATGAGGCTCATCATGCTCTATTTTACTTGTGAGGGCCGATTTTCATAGGTATATTCATACCATATTCGCCTCTTGATGCACTTCACCCGGGTAAGGATGATGAACATCCCTATTTTCTTCCATCAGAACATTGAGAGGATGGTGTCCATGATGCAGAGGAAGAGCCCGGCACAGCAGTACAGGAGCCTTTACCATTATGGTTTGATTCAGCTAGTGGTATTACATCAGTTGGCTCAGCAGGGCATCTCATGGGAGGAGTTCATCTCTCGTGAGCTTTTCACAACACCACCACCGCCACATCCTGAGGCTATTCATGAGGAGGGAGGACCATCACAGCAGCATGACATCCCCGTCGCTAGACATGTCAGCTCCTCACCTGTGGTTACTTATCAGAGAGGCCAGAGGGCCTTATTTGCAGCAGCTCGGCGAGTACTTTCTCCACAGCATGTGGAAGGGGTCTCGCCTTCTTCATTGGCTCAGCGAGTGTTATCTCCACATCAGGTGGAAGGGGCCTCGTTTTCTTCAGTAGCATAGGTACCAGGGAGGGGAAAACAACCCAAGATTGATGAGGGACCATCAGGTGTTCCGGATATAGAGCTTATTGATCTTGATGTCAGTTCTCCTAGCCGAGAGTCAAAGGAGATCATTCAGCACCTTAGAGCTGAAAATGATGCCTTGCAGAGGAGATTAGAGGGGGCACAATGGACAATCTCATACCTGGAGCAGCGCAACAAGCAGTTGGAGGATGAACAAGCTCTTGATGAGTTGTGGAGGATTCGTAGTGACCGCAATTTGAACCGGAGAAGACCCGGTGATCTATTGCCCTCTGAGTGAGAGTCCATGCTCATCCGGGTCAATGCACACTTAGAGAGGCTGTTGGCTAAGGCCAACCAAGAGAAGAAATTGCTGAGGAACATGAAGAACCATTATTGGGCAAGGATGCACATGTGCAAGGCAAAGATGAAGATGTTCCAAAGGCGGTTGGCCAAGGCACAAAAAAGGAGAAAGAGGCCCGATCCCCTTCATATCTTGGCCGAGGCTTCACTGGAGGACCAAGGCACTAAATAGCCTAGCCACAGCACAAATCCCAAGAAATTTTGAGCATTTTGGGTAAATTTTGGTTTTTTCAGGAAATTTACAGGTTTTCTCCATTAACGGGTCTCACCCCCCGCGCGACCCTTCATCATGGCAACTCCATTTTGCAAAAACTCAGCATTTCCAGATTTTTCATGAGAAGTTACATATGCTCATCAATGGACTTGAGATTTTATGAAGTTTTGGGCCTCCAGAAAGTCAAAAAACAAGCAAAAAATGACTTTCTGCCACATTTTTGAGACACAGAAAGCAGTCTTGGGAGATTGCAATTTTGGAGGGGCAAATGACCACCAAATTTAGAAATTCTAGTTGGGTTGGAAATTAGACTCACAGACCTTTCCAACAAGCCTACTCTTCCTCAATTTGGACACTTGGAAGTGCCCCAAATGTGGTCCCAAAGGTGTGCGACCCGTCAGGCAGAGGCGCGCGACCCGTCAGGCAAAGTTCTCCAGATTTCAGTGTACAGCTCAGAAAAACGCAGTTTGACCCTGTTTGACTTTTTGGGGTGGATTATTATCCTATTTGATGTAATTAATGTACTTTTATGACACTTTTACTCTTATGTACCTCTTCTAGAAGATTCATTCATGTAAAAGGTGAAAATTAAATGAATGAATTGGTTTCCTAGTTTATAGAGGCAAGTTGTTTTGACTGCCTAGTTTGTAGTGCTTAGTTTAGAAGTGGTTGAAACAGCTCCTAGGATAGTGAGCTCGACCCATGGAGGCAGGGAAAGAGGTTAGATGATCTATATTATGTACTTTCTTGCTCATTTTCATGGTTGGACTCTTGAGGGAGAAGCTATCATTGTATTATTCACTGTATCTCTGCAATTTTTGGCTAAGGAAGACCAGGGTTTTGCAGTCCTTTTTGGGATTCTTGTGGTTACATGTATTGATGGTGTGTTTCTCTATGTACTTGTAAGTGTGTTATGTGAAATCATTTCCTTTCTTTTCCTTCTGCACATTAAGCAAACGAAGTGTTAAAGTAAGAATTCATGACTGTCATGCTCTGCTTTTAAGTTTGTTTAATTTCAATGTTTTCTACTATTTAAGGAGAATTCAAAGTTAATGTTTGCTCTCCTTAGCTCCTCACCTGTCATTCCTGACCATCCACCTCAATCAAAGGCATCAATACTATCTCCTACCTTGCCCCAAAGAACCCCCTGCAGAAACTGTGTCCAATCCCCGCACCCAAAATTGCCATCCCCTCAATTTGCCACCAAAAACCCTAAAAACCCCAAATCAACCCTTTTGATCAATTTACTAGCCTAAAATCAGTGTTACCCTATTGGTCATCTCACCAATTGAAAATCTTTACCGAGATAGACCAGAGAGAGCCCTCTCCAGCCCCGTAGGGCTATCTACGAGGCTAAGTGGTTTGATGTTGCCTTGAGGTTTAACTTTCTCAGCCTGAGGTGAAATTTCAAGCGCTAACAGCCCCCAACCCAAGTGAAAGGGGCACTTTTCCTCACAACCTTGCTCTTCTCCTTTGAGGACAGGTGTGGTGGGAATTGTGTTGAAACTAAGTAATTTTCTATATCAGCAAATGATGGAGAGAGTACTGAGATAGCAAATAGGTGTTCATCTGGCATTTGATCATCCACCATTCCTTCCTCACCTGCAGGCAGATTTACTCTAGACAAAAAAGTCAGCAACAACATTTTCCTTACCAGTCTTATCAACAATGGTTAAATCAAATTGCTGCAATAAAAGCAACCACCTAATGATGCAAGCATTTACATCTAGTTTGTTCATTAAATTCCTAATTGCAACATGATCAGTGTGTATGAAGGTTTGTTAGCCTGTGATGTAATGTCTAAAGTAATTTAAGGAATGGACTACAGCTAGGAGTTCCTTCTCGGTTACAGTGTAGTTTAACTCAACCTTTGACAAGTTTTTACTTATAAAGTATATGGCATAAGGTAGATTTTCATCAACTTGCCCTAAGGCTGCTCCTATCACTTTGTTTGAGGCATCTGTGTGAATGTGGAAAGGTAGGGCCCAGTTTGGACCTCTCAAAATTGGGGCGGTCACAAGTTTACTTTTCAAGGTATGTAGGGCTTCTTGACAGTTGTCGGTCCATATGAACTTGACATCTTTCCCCAAAAGACCAAACAATGGAGAGGCTAGCCTACTGAAATCTTTAATGAATCTTCTATGATATCCTGTTAAACCTAGGAAACTTCGGACATCTCTCACCTTTTGAGGAGGTGGAACCCTTTGGATGATGGCAATTTTGTTGGGGTCCACCTGTAATCCTTGCTGAGAGATTGCAGGACCTAGCACGGTCCCTTTAGTCATCAAGAATTCACATTTTTCTAGACTGAGGGATAGGTTCATTTCAATACACTTGTCCAAAACTTTTCCCAGGTTAGATAAAGCTTCCTGAAAGTTAGAACCATAAGGAGTAAAATCATCCATATATATTTCCACTGCATCATGAACCAGTTCCAAAAATATACTCAAAACTGCCCTCTGGAAAGTGGCGGGAGCATTGCACAAACCAAAAGGAAGGACCCCATATGCAAAGGTACCCCAAGGAAAAGTTAAAGTGGTCTTATCTTGGTCTTCCGGGCTGATATGGATCTGATTGTACCTGCTAAACCCATCTAGGAAGGAGAAAAACTTTTTCTCTGCCAGACCATCTAACACCTGATCTATGAAGGGAAAAGGAAAATGGTCCTTCGTGTTGGCCTTATTCAGTTCTAGATAATTGACACAGATTCTCCACTTACCATTTTTCTTTGGCACTAGCACCAAAGATTCATCCTCCTTTGAGGTTGCCTGACTGGTTTGCAATCTTCCTTAATGTAAATGTGATGAGTACAGACTGAAGGGTGCACTCCCTTCATCTCCTTATAGCTCCAAGCGAAGGCGTCCAAATGGTTTCTCAATAGGCTACATAGTTCCTTCTCCTGGGAGGTGGATAGGGATGAGTTGATTTTCAAGGTTCTTTCTGGGCCGAACTCTATATTCTTAACTCAGAGAGAGGTCGGGTCAGCCACACAAAAATCAGCTAAAGGATGGTCTTGGGTTTCTTTCACTAGCTCTTCTAATGGCAACATAATGGGGGTTGGATTCTGAATTAAGTTTTCAGTGATATCATCCTCAATTTGTGGTCCCCCCCCCCCCGCCCCCCCCCATGGAAGTTTCTACTGCACACAGTGGTGCAAAATAGACTTCATCCTTATCTTCCTCCTCCAATGAGAGAGGTAGATCATGTTCTAGCAAAGGTTCGGCAGGAGAGTATAAAACTAGTTGCTTGGACATATGCCCATTCTTGATTGTCATGTTCCCAGCTTGAAAGGTGATGTAGGCATCTGCAGTAGCCAACCAGGGTCTTCCTAGGATGAGAGGCTACCCGGTGAGCTTTGCCTTCGGCTGGAGAACCAGGAAATCAACAGGGTACTCCCAAGAATCGATGGAGACCATTACATCTTCCACAATCCCTTCAAGGGTCATGGTGGAGTGGTCTACTAACTACAGTACTGTTGTGGTCTTACTCAGGGAGCCCTGGAAGTTGAGCTTGAGCATAATGTCCTTGGTCATCACATTAATGGAAACCCCCAGATCAATTAGGGTATGGGGGATCATGGTGCCATTGATGTGGACATTGACTACTGGGCTTCCAGGGTCTAGATACTTCAGACAGATTACCTGCCCCAACATTAGGTCGGACAGTTGTCCTATGACATTGATGGTTGGGGTATCTCTCTTGCACCTACCTAGATGCCTGAAGCACTTCTCTTTGATCATATTGTTGTATATAAGCACATCCTTTATGGCTTGGTGAAGTGGTATTTTTTACACATAATTGTTTCAATTCTCCCAGAAGTTCAGTTTCTTCTGG
Source organism: Pinus tabuliformis (assembly GCA_031772625.1). Lineage (NCBI taxonomy): Eukaryota > Viridiplantae > Streptophyta > Pinopsida > Pinales > Pinaceae > Pinus > Pinus tabuliformis. Next base: position 1,480,526,638 of record CM062819.1, on the reverse strand, counting down.
GGTAGGCTGTGTTATTTTGGATAATCTCTCAGGAAAGGGTGGAATTGCTTTTGGTTCACTTTCCTCTTTATCTTCCTCATCCTCCTTACGGGGAGGCTAGCTATCTGGGAGAAACTTCCCAGATCATAGGTTAATCTCCTAAATCTCCACAGCATAGGTTGGGCATGATGGTTCCCCACTATATGCTTGCTGAGCCTATCTGTTATTCAGGTTCCAATTCAGTTGAGCAGGCATTTGGGGTTTCCTTGGTGGAGCAAGATGCAATGGTTGCGGTTGAGCAGGTGGTGGAGGCAAAAGATTGGGAGGAGAGTTGTACTAGGGCCTCCACCCCTGATGGGGTGCATTCCACTGAGGTTGTGGCTGAGCATAGTAGTGAAATGAATGAGTAGCTGGTTGAGCATGATATTGAGATGGATATGACCAAGGAGGAGGTGTGGACCAGGAAGGATGAGCAAGGGGGCCCCAAGAAGGCATGGAAGTGGCTTGATTGGGGTTGTAGTATGCCTAGGATGTCCCTTGAATTCCCTACTGGTAAGGTCTAGGTCCTTGCGGCCTCCTTTGGTTTATGAAATAGAGTGGTTCAATGGCTCCTTCGACCCCTTGGTATACAGATTTAAGTCTGGGAAAGGAAGGACACTTATCTATAGGATGATCTTCTTCACAGATTGAACACACCTCTATAGAGTTCAATGGACATTAGTTCCTAGGATGTCTTCTGGTGCACCTAGGACAAAAAATGGCCAAAGCCCTCTCTGCTTCCTCTTGTTTCCTTTTGATATGCAAGGTATCCATTTGCATGGTAAGAGTCTACAGCATCTCACTCTTGAAATCTTCCAGCTTGTTTCCAAATTCACCTTTGAGGGACAAACTGGATGAGGAGGTACTGGCCATGGGTTGACTCCCCCTACCTCTCTTTCTGGCTGCCCTATAATGGTTCCTAAAGACAATCTTTATGTCTTCTTAAGGTAGTTGGTACATGTCTCCCCAAGCCAGTAAATCGAGGGTGTCTAGAAGGTCTTCTGGAATTCCTCTGAGCAAGACCAAGTTTAGAGATTCGGGATCATGTGTGCACCTATCCCTTTTATAATTAAGTTGGAATCTCTCTTCATAATCCTCCAAGGATTCATCACTTCCCATGGTCATTTGGAATATTTCTTCCTTCATGTATTTTGACCTATAGTAGTCCTGATATTTGTTATTAAAGGCTTGCTGCATCTGAGCCCAAGTTGTGATAATGTTACTAGGTAACCCCATGAACCAGCACAATGTTGCATCCTTGAGGGTAGAACGACATAGTTTCAACTTCTGCTTGTCTTCTGCATAGTCATAGGTTCGACAGATAACAACAAACTAAAATAGGAAGGTGTCAAGATCTTTTATAGTTAATCCATGGAAGTGAGGTAGGGCTGAAGGGCTTATGTTCTTCATTTTAGTGTCCCCATTGGTCTCTTGGATGGGAAAGGTACCCTCTACTCTTTCTCCATTCCCCCTAGCATTTCTGTTTTCAGCCATTGTCTCAGGAGGGATGGTTTCTTCCTCTTCTTCTCCTATAGGTTCTTCAAATATTTCAGGTTGTTCTCCTAAAGGATCTTCTGGATCACTGCCACCAAAGAAGAGAGAAGGGTGGCTTTATGATGTGGTGGGGGTGTTGGGTAGGAATTTCCATGAATTATCTCTGTTCCTACGAGGCATGAAAGGGAATCCCTTTTTTGGGGTGATTTTTGTTTTTTTTCACTACTTGTACCTGCAAAACTGAAATTGATTGAACAAACAAATTGCAACTAACTAAATGAACTTGCTGAAAGGAAATTGTAGAATTGAAATGGAGCAAGGAAATGACTAATCTAGAATGAAAATTGTAGAATTGAAAGAACTAATCTACTTTTGCTGAAATGGAAATTGCAGAATTGAAAGGGCTAATCTACTTTTGCTGAAATGGAAATTGCAAAATTGAAATGAAAGCAAGGGAATGCATAATTTGAAAGAAACAACTACTCTACTTTTGCTTAAATGAACTACTTGGCAGAATGTTGCAAAAGAAAATAGAAGAAAAGCAGTAATCACAAAATACTTTGACGCTTCCCCAGCAAGGGTACCAAAAATTGGTGAGCATTAGTATTGTAGCAAGAATGCTGCAACTCTTAGGGCCTCCTACTTTACTTTTATCAACCCAGTAATTCGTAACAAACTTGGAAGTGATGGTGCTGTATGCACAAGTACTAGCTCTTACTGTAGGTTGTCACTTGGTTAATTGGCACAAGATCACTAGGAGCTTAAGCCAACTTCTATGAATTCTCAAAAGAAGATTTTAGCTGTGATGAAAGAAATCTAACTCTAAAGAAGCTATTCTACTTGCAGAAAGAGAAAGAAGACTGGAGTGTGTAGCAAACCCTAATTCTTCCAAGTAATCCCACTTTTGCAGAAAGAGAGATGAAAACTGATGAAATTAGTGCCATTGACTAATGAGAAGGTAAATTACATCTATTCAAGCTACTTCTGAAAGGAAATGAGAAAAAAACATCTTTTTGGGTTTTTTATGTATTTTATGTGAAATTACTATGCTTGTAATTTATCTGTTTGTGGTTGTGGTAGATATTTGGTGGTGATGGAAGGTGACCTTGGGGTTGAAAAGGTGTAGGAAGGTGTGGGGGAGTCCTAAGAAGCCTCTGGTAACCTCCTGGAGACTTCCTCTACAATCAGACTTCAAAAAGTCACTTTCAGGAAATTCTACAGGAGGTTGCAGGGGATCTACAGGAGGATGCCGAGAGCTATTTTTAGAGGTTTTAAAGGTGGAAAAATGGTGGGAAAGGGTAGCTAAAGATTAGAGGGAGGTGTCAAGGTGTCTGAAGCTCATGAAGGATGATTAGGGAAGAAAATGATGGTTGGATTTGTTCAAGAGACAAGAGGGAAGCTTATGAGAAAAATGCAGAAATTAGGGCAGATTCGTGAAGGGCTGTGAATGACTTGTGAAACCTATGAGAAAAGAGATGATGATGGCTACTTTATTGATGTACCATGAGTAGAGGTGTATTGTAAGAGAGCTGCAAGTCAAAATACTAAAATTGAGCAGGAAAATAACTCGTTGTACCAAAAGAACAGAGCTATCTCTTATGTTAACCTAAATTCTAACCTAGAAACATAAAATGCTAAACAGTGCTATATGAATAGGAAAGCATGTAAAGAGACCTATTGCAGAAACATAAATGAGCATGGAAAAATGGATCTGAAGCAAAACATTAACCTCTGAATCAAATTGTAACACTAGAAATTGCATGGGGAAAGAAAAACTGTGTTTTTATGGCATCAAGTAGATCTTGACCTCAATTCATGGTCCCCAAAGGAGGAAAGGAGGTTAGGCTCTATTGATGGCCTTTTTGTATCTTTCTCCTACCCCTACTTAACCTACTTCAGCAACTAAAATGGAAACAGCTATGTAGACCACTAAAAGCAACCTATTCTAACCAAGAGAAAGTGAATCTATCTAATAGAAATTAATTCATGAACTGAAGCAAAAACATATAAGTACAAAGAAAGAGGTGTTGGTAATCTTGGGTTGGGCCCTAACCCAAGAGATTTAGCTCTCTGAAATAAACCAGTGCTGGCTCAGAAAATATTTCATCTCCATTATCAAAATAAAAGTCACATTACATAAACTGTCACAAGAGTAAGCTCGAAAATGAGTTGAGTAAGAACTGCAATAAAAGTGCGAAAATTTGACTAACAATCAACTAAACTAATGAGCACCTAAGCCCTCTTATTTATACAACTGGAGCCTCCAACATCTCTCCTAAAATCAAGGAGGCTCGGCTCCCAAGACTAGAGATAGACAACAGTTCTTCTTCACTTGCTAGGCTGCCCCTTTGATGCATTAATGTGGTTGTTTGTGCTCCGAGCTTTCTGAAGGAGGATTCGAGGTAGGGGGTTATAAATGAGGGCGACACCCTCCTACAAATCATCTCCCTTGTTTTCCTCGAATATTGGCTACCAAATGCTCATTAAACCTTTGATTTTGTCTCAAAATTGACCAAAACTCTGCATAAAGCACACATTAGACTTTTTGGCATAATGACTAACCCAATTCACTCTATTAGCATAAATATAATCAAAAACATGCAATAAACTAATGAGAACGGTGGATTAAGTGGAGTTAAGAAGCAAAATGAGCCCATATAATTACCCATTTATGGGGCTCATCAATTAGATAATGTATTTTTAACTTTAACATATTCATTAGGAAGGTTTATGAATAATTGCATATTTGTGCCTAATATTATTTATTTATGTGGAATATTATGAGAATATTGGGAAAATTATGAAGATTTAGAGGAGGAGATAATTTAGGGACTTGCTCCCTACTACAGGAGGATCAATATTAAATAATAAATCAACAAAATATTATGGAGTTATGGCATAGATTGTGAAAATCTAGGAATGTGTTCCCCACCATTTAATGCAGATTCCTAGTAATGGGAACAAGATCTACTAATCAAGGGATTTTGGTGGGGAAAGATTCCTCCTTTCATAGGGAATGATTCCTGATCATTTTTTATAAGTACCAAGTCCAATTTGCCTCTAGGGAGAGATTTTTCATTAGTGTTCTTGTGGAGAGAACTTGTATTTCTGCAGTTCCATTGTATTTTCTTGCAGGGATCTAATTGTATTGATGAAAATAATGAAGATTGGTGTCATGTTCAGTTTCTAAATATTTTTCTCCACCATAGGTCTCTGAGTTTCCTTAGGCTTGGCCATCCCAGGAGCCTTAGAGCCCTTTTGTATCATTTTCTTTCCTTCTTTTCACTTCTTATTCACATGCATCTCCTGTTTTTGCTTATTTCTAATTCTACATTTAGTATTAATGATTTCTTGTTGTAGAATTGGGTTAAATGGTTGATGTAATTTCTTTTGCAGGATCACAAGCATAATTTCAGCCTTGGGAAATATTTGGAAGGTCATAGTAATCATTGAGCTACTTGGATTAGTCTTTTTATTCCCAAATCTAGATTTCCGTAACTCCTTTGTGGCGACTAGAAGTAAATTTATGCTATTTTTTAGAGCATGCTAATGAGCTTCAATAAACTTGATTCTACTTGTATTAGATCAAAAAAACATTCTAGTTCATAACAAAAACTATCCCATTGCATTTTCACTTGATTAGGTTAGGCATTTTATAGGTTTACTAGCTCACTAGTTCTCGAATTTCTAGATTTTTGACTAGTAATTTTCAGCTATCTTTTAGCATGGATTAACAGAGGTATTTTTGAGTGATTCCAATTAGAATGGGGACCTAAGACATCCTAGTCAATAAAAAAGAAATTTCCCATCCAATTTGGATTTGATTTTCTTTGTCATTCGATGAATTATAATTCCATATAGTAAATCTGTAATATCATGTAGTAAAATAGGGGATCCTATAGGAGAATTAGTACATCCTATAGAAAATCCTGTAGTGGCCTATTTTGAGCCCGAATTGAGAAAATTCATCATTGAAGTTGGGATTAGGCCTCTACTTGACCTCCATGCCATCAAGACCATTTTAACCCTTTCCTCCATACCTGTCTCCCATGCTGAAGAACAAGTGAGGATTAACATTTGCATTTATAAAACAAAAAGATTAAAAAAAGTGTTCTTTTATATTCACACATGCACATAACATTTAGTACTCCCTAGATTAGGCTCCATGCTCAGTTAGTTTAAATCATCACATGTGATAAATAGAGTTTAGTTAGATTTCTTTTACATTTAGTTCATGATCTTTATGTAATTAGAATATGTTTCTTTCCTTGTAATTTATTTCTTGTGATAGGTTAAGGTTTCCATATCGAGCATTTCATTTTCTACAATTAGTTTAGGATTTGGTTTCAGTACATGCACTCCATTACATATTGAAGGTAAAGGAAGGACACATTGTATGCTACACATATAGTGCTGATACTTCTTAAGTTTTTACGAACCCTGGGTTGATAATTAAAAGTTGGTAGCCTTGGGAGTTGCAACATTCTCGTTGCAATACCGAGGCTCATCACATGATGTGATGGGATTCATTCTCAGTTGAGCTATGGATTTTCAGATGGTTTTGGAACTGGGTGAGATGGTCTCAGGAAAATTACAAAGGGTTGTAGGTGGAGATGGTTTTATATGGGAATCCCTTGACTAGTGGGTGGAGGCAGGAAAATTTCTCAAGGTTTGGTGAAGAAATTCTAAGGCATCCAAACCCAGTTTGGTTTTGTGATCTGAAGACGAGTTTAGGTGAGATCATGGTAGCTTGAGGGTGGAGGTGGTTTAACCTCTGGAGTTCCTAGTTGATTATGTATTGATTTATCCCATGAGATCCCACATTCATGCTTAAAATATGGCACAAGGGTGATTGGATTAAAGAAATATTTGGTTTAGCCCAATCAATGATCAGGTAATACATGGAAGTCCTTGACTTGGTTGGATTTTTCACAAGTTAATAAGAGCTATTTTTCTCTTTTGATCTATGAGCTCTTGTACTTGTTATTATGTGGATTCTATGGTTGATTTTTCATGGTTAATATTCTTGTTATATGCTGGTTATAAGCATGTTTTTATGATGTGCTCTAACTATGCCTCTTGTTCATGATTTGATAAGTATTTGAATGGTTGATGAATTCATAGGCTAAAAAGTGTTGTCGCAGCTACTTGAGAGGGTGTTAGACCTTCTTGGTGATTCTAAGATGAAGTTAAAATATTTAAGATCATATATGCATTCATGACCTGTAACTTATATGTTTACCATATGTTTGACAAAATGTATAATGTGTACTAGGAACTCTAGGTAAAGTTCTTGATTTAATTTTAAATGTTTGGAATTGTTATAATAATAATCATGATTCTAGAAAGTTATAGGAAGTTATGAGAAGTGGTCTGGAGACTAGCCTATAAAAGTGGCTAAGATCTCAGAACTGCTAGCACATAACAGGGGATTTTTTACCATAACCTCACACAGGCAAGCTTATGAGTGCAGCTGGAGCCTCATAATAGCATGGATACAGTGTTATGGGTGCGTTTGGGAAATTTCCCCAGTGAAATAGTGTTCCAGCTTAGGGCTTGACGACTTGGGGTGGTTTTCATCCTCCTGAGTGGTATGTGGTCTTTGAGGGATGTTTGTTTGTAGTTAGATTGTAGGACTCACTGCCATAACTGGAACTTGGAATTCAGTTCATGTCATAGTATCAATCACCTCACATTTACCCTGGAGCTTGTAAAAGCGGGTAAATATGGGAGGGGGGTTACATAACCCATGATAATATGCTTACAACCTATGCATAACTCAATGTCAATCAATTCTCTGCTTGGTTCTTCTTTCTATGTTAGAACCTATTAGAAGATCATATCTATGGATGAGTGTAAATTAATTATTTAAATATAATAATCACAACTTATGAACTCTTAAGTGAGGTAACAAATGTAAGTACTCACAAACTTTTTGATCGACCATTTCCGTCCTTATTGTCCTACCTTTATAACCATATTAATGATTAATTTTGAATCCTAAAATACCTGCAAATGTTTTTGGGCCAATTCTAAATATTTTTCCAAACTTATAAAATGAGCTTCAAACTTAGAAATATTGTTAGTGCATGTAAAAAATTATGCTGGAAAGATAATTGGTGAGGGTTACGCAATTGGGAATATAACATAATCTTAGCACTAGTATTTCCTTCATTAAAAGCAATGACATCAAATTGAAAATGTAAAATTTGATCTTGGTTAATATGGGATTGGACAATGGAATAATCATCCTCTTCTTTTGTGCAGACAGATAAGTGTTGAGACCAATTTCAATATGATCAAGAAAGTGAAGACTTAGAATTTAGGTTATCTCAATTAGAGAAGAAATTTAATGAAATGGATGTATATTTAAAAAGGTGGATTTATCAAGTTCTCAATAAAAACTTAAAAGATAAATGAAAATAAGTAAGGAATAGAAAAGAAGATAGAAGGAACAGAAATGAAGATGAATGAAAATAAGGAAGGAAGAGAAAATCTTCTCTTAGAGAGGCTTCCAAAAAGGGATATGGAGATCCAAGGAAATGAACATAAGGAGAAGCATGTTATTGAGAATCAATCTCATATGTGGAATATGATATCACAATTGGAGAGAAAGAATCCTTTATCACAAAACCATAATCATGAATTTTCAATCCAAGATCCACATCATCATGGCTTCACGTCAGCACCAAGTAACTACTACATTCCAAATATTGATATGAGGAAATTTGATGATAATGATCCCATAACATGGATATTTCAAATGGAGCAATACTTTGATCTACACCAAGAGGCATCCTTACAAAAGGTAAATATTTCATCCATGTTTTTAGAAATAAACCAGCATGTATGGTATCAATGACTTTGTGAAAGAAAAAAGGATTACATTATATATTGGTCTAGTTTTGCAGAGGAATTGATATAATATTATTGGGATATTAAGAGAAACACATTCTTTAGTAAATTGATAAATCTTTGACAAAAATGTCATGTTATAGAGCACATTCAACAATTCCAAAAGTTGAGTCTCAAAGTAAAAAATATTTCAAAGGATAACTTGTTAGACCTATTTATGGGTACTTTAAAGTAAATAATCCAATAAGAGGTTGTAACTTTGAACCCAAATCTATAGAGCATGCTTTCAGTCTCACAAGAAAGTTGAAAGTAAAAGTGTGGCTACTAGAAAATTCATCACTCATAACTATAGAGTAAATCATGCTCCCTTTCATAAACCGACAAGGTTAACTCCTCAGCAAATGGATGAAAGAAGAGAAAAGGGACTATGTTTCAACTATGATAGCAAGTATAGTAAATGACATACATGAAATGAGAACAAATTATTCTACATAGATTATGAAGATGAATAATATCAAGAAGTGGAAACTTCACAAGATCTAGAGCTAGAAGAAACTACTCCAACAATTTCCTGTCATGCATTGATTGGAATTGGTACTCCACAAATCCTCAAGATAGAAGGATATATCAAAAGGAAGAGGGTAATAATATTGATTGATTCAGGTAGTACCCATAACTTCATCAATTACAAATTAGAAAAACTTCTTAATTGCTTTCTATATCTAGCACCAAAATATCAAGTGGTGATTACAGATAAAGATACCAAAAATTGTTTATGGAAGTGCAATAAGATTAAGCTAAATATGGGGAGTATTTATTGGTTAATCCCATGATTGAAATCCAAATGGGTGGTGTTTACTTTTGATTAGGGGTTCTATGGTTACAAGTATTGGGAACAATGGCCCTTAATTTCCAATATAGTTTCATAATATTTTCTCATTTGAAGGAAATGAAATTGAGCTTAGAGGTATCTAAGGGAAACCCAGTAAAGTGATAATCTCTAATAGCATGACAAAAATTCTATAAAAGGGACGCCAAGGTGTAGTTGCAAAATTATGTTCGTTAGATGTTCAAACATCTCTATCCTCTACGCTAGTGGATCTTCAAAGAGTTACCAACAATCATGTTAAGGTATTTGGAGAAATGCCTAAGGGTCTTCCCCCTATTTGATAAAATGACCATGCTATTCATTTTCAACCTAGAAGTGTACCACCTGACATTTCATATATCCACATGCACAAAAAAGTGAGATTGAGTGTATGGTTCAAGAAATGTTATAGGTGGGAATCATTCATCCTAGACAAAGTTCTTTCTCTTCATTAGTGGTGATAGTTATCAAAAAGGATTGTTCATGGCATATGTGTCTAGATTACAAGAATCTCCACAAAATGAAAATCAAAGATAAGTTTCATATTCCTATCATTGATGAATTGTGAGAAGAATTTCATGGAGAAATTTTCTTTACTAAGTTGAATCTTCATTCTAGATATCATCAAATTAGAATGAGGCAAGAAGACATTCCAAAAATATCCTTTACAACACATGAAGGTCATTATGACTTTTTGGTTATTCCATTTGGACTAACAAATGCACCTTCAACTATTCAAAGCTTGATAAATTTTGTTTTCAGATCCTTCCTTAGAAATTTGTGCTAGTATTTTTTGATGACATACTAATTTACAACAAACCTTGGGAAGAGAATGTACAACATGTTGACAAGGTATTGACACTATTGGAAGATAAAAAACTATATGCAAATCCTTCCATGTGTGCCTTTTGGTTTCAAAAAGTGGAATATTTGGGTCATATTATATCACATGATGGCGTCAAGGTGGATCCTAATAAAATAAATACTATAGGGAATGGAAAATCCAAAATACCTTGAAGAAACTCATAGGATTCTTAGGGTTGACAGGATATTACCATAAACCCGTCAAGAATTATAAGCAAATAGCGACACCTCTAACAAAATTATTGAAGAAGGAATCATTTTCTTGGACTAAATAAGCAACCAAATCATTTTAAGCACTTAAAGAGGCTATGTGTACAACTCTTGTCTTAGTGATGCTTCACTTCACAAAAAATATTTATTGTGGAGTGTGATGCCTCAGGCCATGGCATTGGTACATTTTTTATGCAATAAGGAAGATCCCTTTCCTTTGAAAGTAGAAAAGTTAAAGGAAAGAAATTACTCATAATCATATATGAAAAATAAATGTTGGCCATACTACATGCATTTAAGAAATGACATCCATACATAATAGGAAGAAACTTCAAAGTAAAATAAAATCATGATAATTTAAAGTACTTCTTGGAGAAAAGACTATCTCTAGAAGAGGAACAAAAGTGGCTCACAAAGATGTTGGGTTATGATTTTGAAATTATCTACAAAAATGGAAAGCGAAATATTGTGGCAGATGCACTCTCAAGGAAAGAGGAAGCCATAAATGGTTTACTATGTGTTATTTCCATTCCACAATCTAAATGGGTGGAATAATAAAGGATATAATTGCAGCAAGACGAAAAGGTATGCAAGACCATTCAACAACTATAGGAGGACACTGAAGTAGTAGAAAAATTTACACAGAAAAATTATTTTCTATAGTATCAAGATCAATTATAATCATGTAATAATTCTCAACTCAAACAAAAGGACATATTGGAAATACACACTTTCCCTATAGGAGGAAATTTAGGGTTCTTGAAGACATAACATAGGATCAAGAAAGATTTTTTTGGGAGGGTATTAAAGAATATGTGCAAAAAATTGTGGTGGAATTTAATGCATGCCAACAAAATAGAGAGACTTTCAAGGTCCTTGGGCTCCTTCATCCATTAGCCATACCAACCCATCATTGGTATGAAGTTTCAATGGATTTTATTATAGGTTTACCCAAATATGAAGGAAAGAGTCTCATTATGGTAGTGGTAGATTGAATGAAAAAGTATTCCCACTTTTTCTCTCTTTATCCTCCTCTTAAAGTAAGTATTGTGACAGAATAATTCATGGAAATTGTCCAAAAGCTACATGGAATGCCAAAGAGTATTATAAGTGATAGAGGTCCAATTTTCACTATAAATTTTGGGACTAGATTATTTTCTTGTTTGGGTACTTAATTGACTCACACTGCATCTTACCATCCTCAATTTGATGGGAAAACTAAGATTGTGAATAAACATTTAAAAGGATATCTACGTTATTTTGCATCTAATAAATAAATAAAATGGGTAAAATGGTTGCCCATAGTAGAATGGTGGTATAACACATCCTTCTATACTTCATCAAAAATGTTACCATTTATGGAACTTTATGGATATCATCCTCCATCCATCACATCACCCTTAAAAGGGACTTTAAAGGCTCAAATAGTAGAGTAACACATCCAAAACCAATAAGAGGTCCTCAAAATATTGAAATACAATTTGGTTATGGCACAAAACAGGATGAAAAACAAGCAAATCAAGATCGCAGTGAAAGGGAATCTAAAGTGGGGGATTGTGTATTTGTGAGGCTACAACCATATAAATACATTTCCCTCAACCAACAAAAGAAGGACAATAAATTAGCTCCAAGGTATGATGGCCCCTATAAGATGGTGTTGCCTTGGATTGGAAGTATGGCTTACAAATTGGAGTTGCCTCCATATTCACATGTACATTCGATCGTCCATGTTTCATGCTTAAGGAAGGTCATTAGCGATAAGATCTCAGTCCAAACTCTTCTATCAAAGATTAATGAACAAGGGAAATTAATACTGGAACCATAAATAATTTTGGGAACAAGGACTAAGAAGCTAAGAAATCGAGAAATTACTAAGTACCTCGTCAAATGGAAGAGCCTACCAGTGGAAGAAGCAACATGAGAAGATAAGTGTTTCATGCAGAAACACCCACAGTGTTGGAAATAATACTGAGAGGGGGGGTGAATCAGTATTATCATATCAATAATTTAATTTTCAAAACTGATTTTTATACGCTACTTTAGCTCAGTGAACTAGCATGTATACACAACTATACTTAATGAAACCAATGTATATGTAGATATCTTTTTATTTACCCAAATTATCATGTAGTGAACTTTAATTAGTGTATCAGCAAATTCATTAGACAATGCAGTAAGAGCAGAATAAAGCATCACACATAAGCAACACACATAAACACCAAGATATAAGGTGGAAACCCAATGTGGGTGAAAACCACCTGTTGCAACCGTCTCTGTATTCTTTTAATAATAAGAAAATTATGTTTACAATTTTTGTACTGGTTCAGTGTTATACCAGTACGTAGGCTTCTACCTGCAGAAGGTTACAACCTTCTCTCATTTTCCAGCTTCTACTGGAAGGGAGCTACAACTCCCTAGCTCTTGTACTAGCTGATATGTTTACTAGTATGTAGGTGCCAGCCTACAGAAGGCTAGAACCTTCTCCTTTCTTCCAGGGACCACGTTTCATAAATTTTCAGACTAGATCCATCAACAACATCATTCAATCATCAAATATATCTGCATCAACCAATCTCCTATTGAACCAACCACAACCAAGTCAATCAATTACTTTTACAACCCATCAATCTGATCTTTCAGAATGCTGTCACCAGAATACAATAACTAGAACCCTGAATATTGTAACAACAAATAGCACTAACTAAAACATAGATTATAAGGTATACGATACTTTCTTGTTCTGAACCTGTGTGTATACGCGCTTTCCTTAAATCCAACCAGCATATACATCTACAAATATTAATTCATAATTCTGCAGCTATACCAAAATTCAGTTATACCCAGATCATTTCATTTACAGAATAATATATGCGTCAATATTTAGATCTAGAATATTCATGAGCAAAAACACATAATGATAGTTCACTTTACGCCTTAAGATCCTGATCCATCATTAACTCTTATCCTCCATCAACTGCTAAGGTTCCTCCTTGGTTCAGATCCAGCAATGCACTATAACCCAATAACCTACATACTAGATCACACTCTTCATCAGATATTCAATGCTTGAGTACCTTGGCCTAATGATCTTCTCCTCCTTTTATAGATTTAGGCCTTTCTCAATACCATGGACCAAAACCACTTAGGACCAATAGCTTGGATAAAATACCTAGGGTCAATACCTCGGATCAAATACCATGGACCCATACCATGGATCAAAATACCATGGACCAAATACTTTAGATCAAAACTTAGTTTTCCAAGGTATACACGCTTTCCTTTCTGTGATAGTGCGTGTGTATGTTATACGCACCTTTTGTTCTATTAACCAGCATGTATACGTGGCTTGGTCAATGGTGAACCTGCATATACCTCTCTTTCTTCATTCTGTGAAGACTGATCTATCATTCTTTACTGTTTTCCTAGTATATTGTGATCTTTCATCTGAATGAGTTTCCTTTTGAACTGATTCCTTGAAGTTGCCTTGCATTTCATCACATTTTGTCACATATGATATCTCTTTTGTAGATTCATCTAGTTATCATATATAAGTGAGTTGTTCTGCTACAAGTGGGTTTCCATCAAGTGCAACACACACATAATAATGCCAACAATCTCCCCCTTTGGACTTGATGGCAACGATAACCACACCAAGTCATTCTCCCCCTTTGACATCAAGGGCAAAGGGTCATGTTACCCCTGAGTGCATGCTGAATTTTCTGATATGTTGAAGTGTGCTGATTGAGCTCCCTTGATCGAGTCCATGCTCCCCCTGAGCATAAGAAAAGTCTGCAAAAAGATGTTCTAAAAGAAGTACATGACTCTATACATGCATCACAAATGACATTCCAATCACCAATGACTCATACATACATCCATCTCCCAACCAGGTGGGGATATACCAAATTTGACTCATCCACCCAACCAAGTGGGGATATATCAATTGTTTATACATGAAAAAAACAAGAAACATTACATCATCCATCCCATGCATAGTGGGGTTACAAATTAGGTTTTTTCATGACCGTTATATTAAAAGATATACATGACATATATAACAGATACCAAATATATTAAACAAGACCATAACCCTAGTCATCAGCAACTATGATCAACAGCATCTGTCAATCAGCATCTAGACCAGTAACCATGTTCTCCCCCTGAACTTGTTCCACCTGAAATAAAATCTGCACCGAGATCTTCTAATATAATGCCAACAATGCATTATTAGAAGCATATGCTCCCCCTCAACCTCTTTCTCTTGAGTCTGGCCCACTACTTTTCTTCAAATCAACATATACGCGATTGTACCCATAGAAACCAGCATATATACGTGACTACGCTTCATGAAACTTGCGTATAACCACCTTTCTCTGAAGAAGATAGGATTTAATAGCAGGATGATGCAACGACTACTCCCATCTTTTGTCTGAGATATTCAAATGTCTCTCTGGGCAGTGGTTTAATGAATATATCAGCACCTGTTCTTTGGAGGGAACATAATCCAATTTCACTTTTTGTTCAAGCACTTGTTCACGTAGAAAATGATATTTGATGGGTATGTGCTTGGTCTTGGAGTCATGATTGGATTCTTTGAAATACTGATGGCACTTGTACTATCACATAGAATGGAGATGGGTGGAGTACATGTGATCTGAATGTCTTGTAAGGTTTGCATCATCCAAATTTGTTGTGTGCAACAAGATGCAGTAGCCATGTATTCTACTTTAGCTGTAGATAATGAAATTGAACTTTGTTTCTTGCTGAACCAAGACACTATCCTAGAACCCATATAGAATGCACCACCACTAGTGCTTTTTCTGTCATCAACACTTCCTACCCAATCTGCATCTCTATATGCATGAAGTGTAAGATCTGTATCTCTAGGATACCATAAACCAAAGTTCTATGTTCCTTGAAGATATTTGAAAATCCTTTTGACTGCCTGAAGGTGTGTTTCCTTAGGATTTTCTTGGAATCTTCCAACTATTCCCATTGCATGCATGATGTCCGATCGGGTACCTATTAGATAAATCAGACTGCCAATCATGGATCTGTAAGTTGGCTAATGTACTTCTGTTGATTCATCATTTGAGCTAAGATTGCATCCTGTTACTATTGGGGTACATAATGGTTTAGAGTCTTCCATGCCGTATTTTTTCAGGATATTTTTGAGATATTTGGTTTGTGAGAGGAAAATACCATCTTTATTCTACTGAACTTGTAGACCAAGAAAGTAGGTGAGCTCACCAAGCAAGGACATTTCAAATTATTGCTGCACTACTGAGGCAAAAATTTGACTCATGGATTCTTCATTGCTACCAAAAATGATATCATCAACATACACAAGAATTATTAGAAATTTATCAGTGTCCATCTTTGTATATAGATTGTTATCTACTGACCCCTTTGAAAAACCTTGTTGGTGGAGATATTTGTCAAGGCAGTAATACCATGCTCTTGGAGCATGTTTTAGACCATAGAGAGATTTTCTAAGTTTGCATACAAGTTTTGCATCATTTCCAAGAATGAATCCTTCTGGTTGTTCAATATAGACTTCTTCTTCTAAGTCTCCATTAAGAAAGCAATATTTTACATCCATTTGGTATACTTTGAATTTCTAAAAACTAGAAAGAGCAAGAAATATTCTTATGGATTCAATTCTAGCAACAGGTGAAAAATTTTCTTCAAAATCTATACCTTCTTGTTGAGCATATCCTTTGCAAACATGTCTGGCCTTGTTTCTAATAACTTCTCCATTTTCGTTCAGCATGTTTTTGAATATCCATTTAGTTCCTATGATATTCTTATCATGAGGTCTAGGAACTAATTCCCAAGTTTTATTCTTTTCAATTTGCTCAAGTTCTTCATTCATGGCCTTGACCCAACATTCATCTCTACATGCTTCATTCACATTTTGAGGTTCAGTGGAGGGTAGTAATGCTAGATAGCTTGAGGTTTCGGCAATAGTTCTTCTTGTCTGCACACCTAACCCTTTTTCCCCAAAAATTTGAGTTTTTGGATGATTTTTCTGAACATACCTGGACGGAGTCTTTTCTTCTATAGTTATCTCTTCTTCTGGTGCTTCACTGGTTTCTTCTTCAGAATTAATGTGATTTGGTGTGGGAAAATGATCCTCATCTTCATTGTCATGATCTTCGGTTTTTATCTATTTTGGATTTTTGCATGTTTCATCAACTTCAACATCAATACTTTCAATAATTTTCCCAAGTCTTTTGTTATAACATTTATATCCTTTACTTCGGGAAGAGTAGCCAAGAAGAATGCCTTCATCTGCTCTAGGTTCAAACTTACCAAGTTTTTCATCAGTCCTTTTGATGTAACACTTGATTCCAAAAACTTTGAAGTACTTTACCGTAGGAGTTTTACCATACCAAAGTTCATGCGGAGTTTGAGTGCTATTTACCCGAACATTTGCTTGGTTGAGAATAGTGATGGCGATGAATGCAGCTTCACCCCAGAAGGTTGCAGGAGTTCCAGATTCATCTAGCATAGCATGAGCCATTTGTTGAATAGTTCTGTTCATCCTTTCTACCACTCCATTTTGCTAAGGATTCCTTGCGGTGGAGAACTGCCTTTTTATTTCATGTTGTTCACAGAAGTCAAAGAATTCATCTGAAGTAAATTCTCCTCCTCGATCAGATCAGAGGCATTTGATTTTGCAATCTTATTCATTTTCAACCAAATCTTTGAAGGCTTTGAACTTTTCAAATGCTTCATCTTTATGCTTTAGAAGACCTATCCAACACATTCTGGAAAAATCATCAATGAACAATATAAAGTATTCTTCTCCATGAGGTGACTTTTTCCTTTATGGTCCACATAAATCAGTATGAACAAGTTCAAGTGACTTACTAGCTGATCCTTCCTTTTCGATGAATTGAGATCTGGTTTTCTTACCGAATTGACATGATTTACATATAGTATTTTTAGGAATGTTGATATCTGGAAGATCTCGAACATCCTGGAATTTGCATGCTTTTCTTATTTGAGAAAAGCTTATATGTCCCAATCTTCTATGCCATAGCCAGTTTTCATCATTTTTTATTAGATAACACTGTTGTTGTCCTCCCTTGAGTATGTATAGGTTGTTTGGAGTTCTTGTACCTTTAATCATTGTTTCTCCTATATCAAGCTCACAAATAACACATCCATTTGATCGAAACACTACTTCATTTCCTTGATCACACATTTGACTTACACTCAATAGGTTATGTTTTAAGCCATCAACATACATAACATTTCCAGCTTTAACTTTTTCTTTCAAGAAAACAGAGCCTTTACCTTTTATGACAGTAGGAGTGTTGTTTCCAAATGAGACACTCTTTTCCTTTTCTAAGGCATTATATGAGTGTAGTTTTTCTCTGTCACCTGTCATGTGTTTTGAGCATCCACTGTCGATGTACCATTGGTTTTCTTGTCCTTCTGCATATAAGGCTATACCACATCTTTCTGTTTGTGGTTCTTTATTTTTCCATATTTTGGGATTCAATGGAGTTTGCTCCTTTTGAGATATTTTCCGAAATTTTCTCCTGCATTCAGATTATTCATGGCCAAAGTTGTTACAAATTGAGCATTCTATTTCATTTTCAAGCAGAGAAAAGTTATTATAGGAAATTTTATTGATCCTTGTCACATTCCTTTAATTTCATGCCTCTCTAGTCATGATGGTTTTGTAAGCAACACATTGAGCAGCTTTGTGTCCAAAATTATGACATGGGAAACACTGACCATTAAAGAATTTCCTGCGATTATCGAATCTACTGACCTGGTGATTGTATTTTCTATTGATATTCATCTTTGAAGAAAATTGAGTACGATTTACCTGAGGTTGGTTGTGGCTTTTGTTCATCCTTGAAGTAAATTGAGCCTGGTTTACCTGGTGATCTGCTTTATGCCTTTGCTGACGATTGTCAAACTGTTCACTGCTCCTTGCTGCATCAAGATAGCTTTTAGTGGAGGTTGACGACTTCTGTGATTGAGATGCTTCTTCCGTATATCCAAGACTTATCTTTATCAGAGGAGAACACTGCACTTTGATAATTTCATTTAAGGTTTCTGATCCTTTAGCCAATATGAGATTGAGAGCTTTTGTTTTCTCAAGATCCTTTCTTAGACCCACAATTTCACATTCTAGTTTTTCATTGTGTTTTTCTCTTTTATCAAGTTGGTATGTCAAGGTATCTATAATCATATTCTTTTCTTCTAAACAGATTTTAAGTTTAGAGATTTCTTCATAAAGGCCATCTTCATCTAAAGCGTCCAAAAAATCATCATCTTCATAAGCCATCAGAAGTCTATAGTCATTACTATTTTCATCTTCATCAGTGTTTGATAAACCATCACGATCTTCAAGAGTATAGTAGCTCTTTTTAGTTACACTTTGTTTTCTATTCCATTTTGCAGATTCCTTCCCTTTATCATATTTATCTTTATGAGGACATTTGGCAACATAATGACCGACTCTACCACAGGCAAAACATTTGAAGGGTAATTTACCTTTGAATCTTCTGGAACCCCGTTGAAGGTTCTTGACAAATTTTGCTTCTTCTTCTCCTTCTGAAATATGTCCTGATTAATTGAGTTCTTCTTTTCCCTTTTATAAAGCTTTAAATGCGGCTTCTCTCATATCTGATGGACCTCCTTTTCTCATCTCAAAGGCAGTTAAGATTTCGTGAAGCTGTGTCATAGTAATAGTCTGTAGATCCTACTTTTCTTCTATGGCAGATACTTTTGATTCAAATTTAGCAGACAAGGATCTTAAGACTTTTTCAACTAAGGTAACTTCCTTTATCTCTTCACCCAGATTCTTCATGCAATTAACAACCTCATCTATATGCAAGAAGTAACTAGATATAATTTCATCATTGTGCATCTTGAGAGTTTCATATTGAATTCTGAGAGCTTTTAGTTTAGCACGTTTTACCTGAGAGTCTCCTTCGTAGCTTAGAATGATTTTGTCCCATATTTCTTTGGCTGATTTGAGCTGCATAACTTTGACAAACTCTGATTGTTGAAAACTTTCTAATAATGTATTGATAGCCTTGGCATTGGTTTCATATTTCTTTTTACCTACCGTATCTGTAGGAATTGTTGATGGAAATGTATATCCTCCTTCCACGATTTCCCAGACATCGATTCTAAGAGATTGAAGATAGGTTGTGGTTCTTACCTTCTAATAAACGAAGTTTCTCCCATCAAAGATTGGCAGTCTGATGGATCCCTCGCTTTCTTGATTACTCATGATGATGGATCTGCCTTCAAGCGATCAAGCTTCTTTTGAAGGACCTGCTCTGATACCAATTGTTGGAAATAATATTGAGAGGGGGGGTGAATCAATATTATCAGATCAATAATTTAATTTTCAAAACTGATTTGTATATGCTACGTCAGCTCAGTGAACTAGCGTGTATACGCAACTATACTTAATGAAACCAACATATAGGGACAAATCTTTTGATTTACCCAAATTATCATGTAGTGACTTTAATCAGTGTATCAACAAATTCATTAGACAGTGCAGTAAGAGCAAAATAAAGCATCACACATAAGAAACACACATAAACACCAAGATATAAGGTGGAAACCCAATGTGGGTGAAAACCACCTGCTGCAATCATCTCTGTATTCTTTTAATAATAAGAAAATTATGTTTACAATTTTTGTACTAGTGCAGCCTTATACCAGTATGCAGGCTTCTACCTACAGAAGGCTACAACCTTCTCTCATTCTCCAGCTTCTACTGGAAGGGAGCTACAACCCCCTAGCTCTTGTACTAGCTGATATGTTTACTAGTACGTAGGTGCCGGCCTATAGAAGGCTACAACCTTCTCCTTTCTTCCAGGGACCACGCTTCATAAATTTTTAGACTGGATCCATTAACAACATCATTCAATCATCAAATATATCTGCATCAACAAATCTCCTATTGAACCAACCACAACCAAGTCAATCAAGTACTTTGACAACCCATCAATCTGATCTTTCAGAATGTTGTCACCAGAATACAGTAACCAGAACCCAAGCCAAAACCCAGAATACTGCAACAACAAATAGCACTAACTAAAACATAGATTATAAGGTATACGCTACTTTCTTGTTCTGAACCTGTGTGTATACGTGCCTTCCTTAAAGCCAACCAGTGTATACATCTGCAAATATTAATTCATAATTCTGCAGATATACCAGACTTCAGTTATATCTAGATCATTTCATTTACAGAATAATATATGCGTTAGTTTTCAGATCTAGAATATTCATGAGCAAAAACACATAATGATAGTTCACTTTACGCCTTAAGATCCTGATCCATCATTAGATCTTTTCCTCCATCAACTGCTAAGGTTCCTCCTTGGTTCAGATCCAGCAATGCACCATAACCCAATAACCTACATACTAGATCACAATCTTCATCAGATATTCAATGCTTGAGTACCTTGGCCTAATGATCTTCTCCTCCTTTTATAGATTTACGCCTTTCTCAATACCATCTACCAAAGCCACTTAGGACCAATAGCTTGGATCAAATACCTAGGGTCAATACCTCGGATCAAATACCATGGACCAATACCATGGGTCAAAATACCATGGACCAAATACTTCAGACCAAAACTTAGTTTTCCAAGGTATACGCACTTTCCTTTCTATGAAAGTGCATGTGTATGTTATATACACCTTTTGTTCTGTTAACCTACATGTATACGCGGCTTGGTCAATGGTGAACCTACGTATACCTCGCTTTCTTCATTCTGTGAAGATTGGTCTGTCATTCTTTGATGTTTTCCTGGTATATTGTGATCTTTCATCTGAGTGAGTTGCCTTCTGAACTAATTCCTTGAAGCTGCTCTGGATTTCATCACTTCTGAAGCTGCCCTACATTTCATCACATTCTGTCACATCTGATATCTCTTTTGTAGATTCATCTAGTTATCATATACAAGTGAGTTGTTCTGCGACAAGTGGGTTGCCATCAAGTACAACACATACATCATAATGCCAACACACAGATAGTCAACTATTGAGGGAAACATTTATTTAATGGGAGAGGCATGTTAAGCCCCATATTAACCCAAGAAAACCCTTATTAATCCCTATATATTGATTCATTACATTTCTATTGTTATGTAAGTTAGAATCCCTCATGATCCCATTTTATTATAATTGTATCATTTTTCTCCTATATATATATAAGGAGACCTAGTCTTAGGATCATCAAATATTGTCTTGTTCATTGTATTTATTGTATACGAAGGTTTCCCCCTCGAAGTGGATTGTAATAATTGAATTCTTATTATTGTTAAGACACAAGGATCGTAACATTCTTACAATCATAGGGAATGATCATAAGTGAATATTCAAGGACCAAATAACCATTGATTAAGTATTTACATTCATGACATAAGATCGTGGAAAAGTTTCTGGCTTCCATATCAAACATTTGAATAGTTTGTCACAATAGATATTTTAAGTTTTTTACAATGTTTTACTTAATATTCAAATTCGATATCACAATCATAATGCATGAAATGTTGAAGTGAAAGGAGATAAGAAAGTAACACAAAATCCACATAATGAACACAAGTTGTACCCTAGGAAACCTAAGATGGGATAAATCTAGCAAGACGCTGAAGCATATGTTTTAATCTTTTCTTCTCAATTATGAATAAATATAAAGAAAGTGTGCCTCACTATGGAGTTGAACATCATGGCTTATGTGTCCACTACAAAATTTTCTAATTTCTCCATTTTGTTTCAATATCTCACCCTTGGATGCTCTACTCTATTATTGAATAATCAATGATACAACAAGATCAGAACTTGTTCAATTCCTAGTAGCCTAGTATTTAACATGGCCTAATAGTTATATAGGTTTAGGTTTAGCTTTTGCTTTTCTGCGAGCCTCAACTCTCAACTAGGTTTAGTATTTTGGACCCTCTCAAATATTCTTAAAAGTCACTATGTGACTAGACCCACATGTGTGAATAATTAGATTTGAGTACAAGGCATCCACTCAATATCATGGTGATCAAGAGGATAGGTCAACTTTTGAGAGATAATAACTTCCACAAATGAAATTTGCTTGAATTGATCTTTGCACCATTGGAAACCTCTTAGTGTATAGAACACATTGATATGGATTAGATTATTATATTAGTTTCCATACATCTTGATGCTTTCAAAGTGGCAAAACGTAAGAATCAACTCACGAGACAATTTTTAACTGCAGTTCCCTATTTTGTGAATTCGGATCTAAAACATTTTGGAAGTGATTTGAGGCATAAAATGACATTTTTGGTGGATAAAAAATTGATCCTTAAGTACCACAACCCCAAGCATTATTCTACACACATATACCTTTCCAACAGTGTGAGAACTTCCTCAGTGATAGTATGTATGTGAAAGTTATGTCACCAGGAAGTAGACCTTCCTATTTTAACCACCATGAATCAAGATCATACCACATCAATCCCCATTATTCATGGGAAAGCATCTAGCCACGTGATCATGATGAAAAAAACTCTAGAATAGTTGATGAGCCTCATCATTGGGTAATTATATGGGCCTTAATTCACCTCCTAGCTAGTCAAATCAACTCTTCTCACAATTTATTACATGTTTTGATTATATTTTGTTTAATGAGATGAGTTAAAGTGAGATATTATGCCTAGTGGACTAATATGCATTGAATGCAGGTTTGGAAGAGAAAATAAAGGAATTTTGGCAAGACTAAGGTTTGAAACTTGAATGGGACAAGGGAGAGAGATTGTAGGAGGTAAATCCTCCTCATTTACTCCTCCCCCATTCAAATATTCCTCCATTAATCACACCAGCTCGGAGTGCAATCAGCCAAGTCATGAAGATCAAAAGGCAGTCGAGCAAGTGATAGACAAAGAGTTAGCTCATCTCAAGTTTGGAAGTTGAGCCTCCCTAGATTTAAGGAAGTAGTTGAGGACTTCAGTTGTATAAGTAGAGAGGCCTAGATCCTCATTAGGATTCAAATTTTTGTTGTAAAAACACTATTTATTTTCGAGCTCCAGACTTGTGGAAGACATTGATGTAATTTTCTATTTTGATAATGAAAATGAGATTTTTCTTGATCCAGCATTGAGTTAAATCAAAGGGCTGAAGCTCTTGGGTTAGGGCTGAACCCTAGAAGCAAAGGCTCCTCTTCTTGTATCTGTATGCTTGGCTTAGTTTCATAGATTCATGGTTAAATTGCCTTTAGAAGTATTTCATTGCAAGTAATGTAGATTTGATTAATTGTTTATTAGTTTGCTTCCATTTGTGCTTTACTTTAGTAGCAGGTTAAAAGGGATAAAAGGCGCACCACAAAGATATCAGTAGGTGTCTTGGCCTCACCTCTTCCCTTAGGGATCATGATTTGAGGAAAAAACCCTTATGCAGCCCCAAAAAGACAGATTTCCATTTTATCATAAGATTTAGATATTATTGTACTTGAACCAGCATTTGATCAGTTTTGCAAGTGTAGGATTTAATCACCATCTCTTCCATATTTAGTCTTACAGTAGATCTCATCCAGGATTGCATTTTGTTTAGCAATTTTCCTCATGCATGAAATAGATAGCTAGCTCATTAAATTATGCTTTTCTAACTTGTTAGAATTCTTCTTGTTTACATGACTTTTTGGCAATTGTAAATGTTTGATGTAGAGCAGGTGCTTTAGAAATATAAAGAGATCTCATAGCAAGCAACCACCTTCCAAATACAACCATCCATAATCATTCCTTTCTTTCACCAAGACCTTCACCAATCTCATCATTTTACATAGAAATTCCTCCAAGCATGTCGAGTGAATCCAAGCATCTCCTAACCTTGGTTTTGAGTTTCAAGTGATCCTAGGCATTTTATCACTCCATTCCACCCATCCACCACCTTCCCTAAGCCTTCCATCACCTCTAGCAACCATTGTTTCTCTCTCGGTTGTATCTTGTACAAATACAGGGAATCTTGTAGGTTTCTAATATATCCTATAGGTTTTCCTATAACGGCTTGTTTTGAGGCCGAATTGAGGGAAACCCTCTAGGAAGCCACACCAGGTCACACAAGGGTCTCCCGAACCTTCCAACCATCTCCTAAACATCCCAACCATCCACCATAATCACTAAGCTACCCGCCACATCACCAAAATATATTAGGATTTACACTTGATTTTCCATAAAAAGAATAAAAAGAACAAAATAGATTTATTTCAACTCTTTACATGCACAGTGGTGATGTTTGATGTCTTGAACTTCCATTCTTTAGATAGTAGCATTTCATACATGTTATCTTGTCATTCTTGTAAAGCATAGTTTCTCAACAGTTAGTTAGAGAACGGTGCATTTTTAGCATAGGATTTCAGTCATTTCCTTATTTATAGTAGACAAGATTTCTCCTAGAGTAGATTTCTCTTTCTTTCATCAACAATCAAGCTTCTTATGAATCCATATAATTCTGGCTTGAAAACCCTAGTGGTCTCTTGCCGGCTGAACAGTGACAAAATGCAAACCGTCACTTTTACTTGTGTATACAAACACTGTCACCTCCAATTTTGTACGAACCCTGGGTTGATAAATTAAAGTTGGTAGCTCGAGGTGTTGCAGCATTCTTACTGCAATACTAGTGCTCATCACTTTTTGGCACCATTGTTGAGGAGGTGCCTAAGTAATATGTGATTACTGCTTTCTTTCTTCTATTTCTTGTTTCTAGTATTATGCTCTTAGTTTCATTTCTGCAAAAGTAATTTAGTTTTCTTCCTTTTTCATTATGCATTCTTTGCTTTCCTTTCCATTCTTCAAATAGGATTTCAATCAAGAAATTAGTTTTTCATTCAGTCGGTACTTTTAATTTAGTCTGCAATTCCAATTCTGCAATTACTTTAAAATTTTTAAAAAACACAAAACAAAACAAAACAAAAATTCTTTTCATTCCTCGTAGGAATAGGGATAACTTAGGGAATTTTTTTCCAAATACCCCCACTACTTCAAACAACCAACCTTCCCTATTCTTCAGTGGCTATGAACTGGAGGAACCCTTAGGTGAGGAACGAGACATATTCGAAGAACCTACAAGGGAAGAAGAAGAAGGAGAACCCATTCCTACTAAACACATGGCTAAAAACAGAAATGACAGAGGAAATAGAGAAAGAGTTGAGGGTGCCTTCCCCATCAGGGAAACCAATGGGGATACTAAGATGAAAAATATCAGCCCTTATGCCCTTCCTCATTTCCATGGCCTGACCACAGAAGACCCAGACACTTTCTTATTTGAGATTGTTGTCATATTCTGAACCTATGACTATACAAATGATGAGCAGAAGTTGAAACTATTTCCATCCTCTCTCAAGGATGCAACTTTGCACTGGTTCATGGGTTTACTTAGAGATAGCATCACAACTTGGGCTTAGATGCAACAAGCCTTCAACAACAAGTATCAGGACTACTGTAGGTCTAAAGACACTAAAGAGAAAAAATTTAGGATGACTTTAGGCAATGATGAATCCCTAGAGGATTATGAAGAAATATTCCAGCTTAGATACAAAAGGGTCAGGTGCACACTTGACCCTGAGTCACTGAAGCTAGTCCTGCTTAGAGGGGTAAGCGAAGATCTTCTGGATACCCTACACTTGTTAGCAGGAGGGGATATCTACTAGTTACCCTATCAGGATATTAAGATTGTCTTTAGAAACCATTCTAGGGCAGCTAGGAAAAAGGGTAGGAGTAGTCAACCTATGGTCAGTCCATCCTCTTCCAATTCATCCATCAAGGGTGAAATTGGAAATATGTTGGAGGATTTCAAAAGTGATATGTTGCAAACCCTTTCCCTACAGATGGACACTATGCACATTAAGAGAAATCATGAGGAAGTAGAGAGAGCCTTGGCCATTTTATGTCCTAGATGCACCAGGAGACACCCTAGGAACGAATGTCCATTGAATTCTATTGAAATTTTCTCAGTCTGTGAAGAAAACCACTCCATAGACAAGTTCCCCTCTTTACCTAGACTCAAAGCTATATATCAAGGAGTTGAAGGGGCTCTGCTACATAAACCAAAGGAGGCCTCAAGGGTCTAGGCCATACTAACAGGGCATGCAAGGGTCATCCCATGCATATTACAACCCCAACTAGACCACATCCATACCTTGTTGGGGACCCCCTACTCATCCTTCTTGTTCTACACCTCCTCCTTTTTCCTTTGCACCTCATTATCATCCCCAGCCAGTTATTTCAACCATATTCTTTGCTGCAACCTTAGTGGAATGCACTGCCCCAGGGGTGGAGGCCCTAATACAACAATGTTCCAGCTTTATTTCCTTCACCACCTGCCCAACCATAAATTTACACTCTAGTCCACCTAAACAACCCTAGATGCCTACCTAGCCAAATCCGAACCCGAACAACAGAAAGGCACAACAAGCATACAGTAGAGAGACATCATATCCAGCTTATGCTGTGGAGATTCAGGAAATCAACTTGAGATCCAGGAGAGTACTCCTAGACAGCCAACCTCTACCTCCACCTAGGGGGGTTGAGGAAGAAAGAGAGGAAAGCATGCCTAAAGTAAATCCACCACCCTTTCCCGAGAGATTAACCCAACCACTCCAGCTTACCCCAGAAGAGATTGAACTTCTAGGAGAATTGAAAAACCTATGTGTCAAAATTCCACTTGTCCAAGCTATTAAAGATGTAACTATTTACAACAAGTTGATTAAGGATAAGTTTTTCAAGAATCCAGGGAGGCGAAGAAGACATGCCTGTAGTGGTTCCAGCTAGGGTACTAGTCTAGACTCTATATTTAATATCGACCGAGGTGCGTAAGCTTAGAGGCGTGGTCTAAAATATATAGACATAAAGGATCTCTGGCCAAGTGATTGTGATGTAGGTTACAAGGCTTCTTTACGGAAGACTGGAATATGTAGCCTATCATTCAAACACTCAGATTACCCTATTGATATACTTGATTACAATGCCTGTCATGAGATACATCTATCAAATTAAACCCTGAACCTAAGTACTGTGTATGACTGTAACAATGATTTTAATCTCCTTACAGAGATATTGCCCAGAAAACCCTTGTTCAATAAACACACAGCATTCAATGATATTTACACTATATCAAACTATATAGAAATCATAAATGAATTATGAAATAGAAACAGAGTTTATGATGGTGTTTCTACAAGCCACACAGGGATCGAATCCCTTACAAGACTCACTTCCAGATCTCAGTGATGACTGTTCAACATAACCATAAACGCAAACCATTCATAAGCGCACACCATATACATGCAATGGAAATCAAAATCTATGGGAATCGAAAGCTATGTAACTGTTATGCAAACCATATGCTATGGAAATCGAAAGCTATGTAACTGTGACTATTATGTAAACCATACAAAATCTATTGAAATCAAAATCCAATATAAACACTGTGCAAACATATGATAACCGAAACGTAAATGAAACAAACGGACAGTATACCGATTGAACGCAAGGCCCGTCCGCGTCCTAAGGGTACACTGGCTATAATCGATCAGCTACCAAATCAATGCAAGAGGTATACACGTCGTGACTGTGAATAGGTCTTTGTATTAAACTTAAAACTCTGTTCTGAAAACGATTCAACGATTAAACTATCCAAACATTAACCTGATTGTATTTACATATGCGTATGCACAGCCATGTCATTGCTACAATGAATGTACATTCGGCTGTTGCCACTTTTATTACATAAGCCTTTTCAAAATGTTTCCATGCTAAGTGTTTTCAAAAAGAACAAAAACTAAAATGAAAATGGAACGAGCTGCTGTTGCTGCTTTTGTCTGCCAGAGTGCCCTGCTTTGACTTGAGTTGACCGCGTACATAGGAGGTTCGATTCGGCTGGGAGATAGGTGTTTGTCCATGCTTGGACATTCTGCTTTTCGCCCATGCCTTTCGTTCTAGCTCATCTGCTGCGCCACATGTCAAACGATAAGCTCATTACAGGATGTGAGTACTTCCTGTAATCATTTCATCAAAAACTTCTAATTCTTCAACATAAAACCCCTAAATCAATTTCTATTCAATTTAATAACTATAAACTTATTAATAATCAATTTTCAAGGGTTTTGAGGGATATATGATGAAAATGAATGGATAAATGATATGTTTTTGGGAAGGAAAAAGGGGTCTTGGGATGATACCAACATCTCTCCCCGACTTAAGGACTTAGCATGTCCTCATGCTATCCCTGAGGTGCTTCCCTTGAACTCTGTCCCTGCATGGATCTCTGCTGCCTTGAGCAAGGTGTCTACATTCTTCTTCACCTGGTTATCTTTCTGTCCCTTGAGCTCCTGCTTTAACTTTTTATACTTTTCTTTAAGAGCCTTCTTCTGATTGTACCACTTAGTGGCCCAGTTAGAAATCTCAGTTTTCTCAGTCTCCAATTCACTGATTCTTTCCTTTAACTTTTTATTTGTCTTCTGCGTTTCTTTGCTTTGCGCCCTGAGCAGTTCATTTTCTCTTTTAATAACTTTTTCCAACATGTTAGCTTCCATGAGCTCTTCCTTCAATTCTTCAATTTGTTTTTCTAATTTCTTCTGTCTTTTGGTGGGAGGTGGTGAACATTTTTCCTGTTTGTTATTGCTTTCTACCTCCATGTCAACTTCTGGTGCTGGTAGTGAATGGTCACCACTCTCAACATCCATTTGTGCAGGTGCATGAGATTCAAACTGTTCTTCTTGCAACTGGGCTTTTGGTGTCCTCCTTGTTCTTCGTGAGTAAGTGGTAAAAATTTTGTCTTTCTCGGCCCTCTTAGCATCTTCTTTTTGCATGTTCCTGGTCCTTATGCTGCCCACAGGTAGAGGTGCTTTGCTGGCTTTAGACACTGGAATTTCTTCATCAATGTCCTTCATAAACCCTGAATCCTCTTGCACTTCTTCTTTTTCTTCCTCATCTCTGATTTGATTGACAGCTAGGAATTCTTTCCATGGTTTCCCTCGCTTCTGCAACTCATGTTCAATGAGGATTTTAATTAGGCCAAAATGGTACAAGCTTTTGTCTTCATTCCCCTTTTGCTTCTGGATAGTCTTGGCCATCTTGGTTAAACTTTGTAGCAGAAAGTATGGCACACTGATTACACATTGTTTCTTCAAATGGAGGAGTAGTTTGATGTGGTATAGATAAACAATACTGTACCTACCTTCACAGGTTATGAACTTTTGAAGAATGTAAACCATTTCATCCCAAGGATGAACTAACCAGCTTCTTGGAACACCCTTCTTCCAGTTTACTGAGGAAACTCTAGATCTGGACATGAACTGTGTCCATGATTTCTCCTTAAATTGCTTGGTTTTAAAGTACTTCTCTCCTTCAGGACTAATCCCAATTGCCTGAGCTATAGTATCCTCTGAGATTCTGAAGGAGAAGTTACCTATTAGGGCCTTTTCTCCATTAAAGGTGAAGGCAAATTGCTTGGTGACTTCCTCATTACTTCCATGGAATTTTTCTAGAAATGGTAACCACTGTATTTCTCTGAGAATCTCAATGCAATCCTCATGGTATTGTGAGCTGTCGAATACACTGGGTTCGACCCTATTAGTCATGGTGATGGCAGAGGGTCGTGCCTCTAACCCTTCTCTGTCTATACTCTTAAAATTTAACACAGAAATGTCGAGTTGGTTACCTGGTATATATCGCTTCCTTCAGTCTTCAATATGGTGCTCGGCCGGTCGATATGACTGTGATGGGAGTCAAAAATAGAATGGTGATGCTTTCCCCTTTCGGCGCTCACTGGTTTCAATCTTTACTGTGTAAACCGACCCAAACGGTGATATTCTCCTCGGCGCTCCTTGCTTCTGATTTTCACTTTGTAAGTCTACCCAAAGGATAATACTCTCTTCGGCGCTCCTTGCTTCTGATTCTCACTTTGGAAGTTATGGGAATCGAAGGTGGAAATGATGGTGAGATAACCCTGTACTCACTTCACAACATAACCATTCATTTAAAAAAATAGAGTGTTGTACGCTTGCATGCATGTTACCACAAGAACGTTGAGAGCGTATCTATAGTGCTGGGCTATAATGCTGGGTATGATTTTGGGGTCCCTTTGGATCATTGGGTACGTTGGGTGGCAAAGTTATGATTTGGCTGTGTGTGGAGTGAAATATATATAGGCCGCTTATTATGATTTGGCTGTGTGGAGTAGTATATATATATAGGTTGCTTTTACATCTGTCTCTTCCTTTGTATTTAAAACACAGCTCACCACGTGTCCTTTTCAGTTGGTATTCGGTTGTATAAAGAATGTTGGTATGACTGTAGGGTATATGATAAGGTGGATGCGTTGATAATGGGTTTTTAGGGATATGAATAGGTTGATGTATGGGAATGATGAAAATCGGTGGGATAAGGGTGATAGGAGATGGATGTAGGTGTCCTTGAAATCAATTATAACAGCTCACAGTCATCAAAGTTACATTAAAAACCAATCTAGGAATTTAAATGTTTAAGAACAGAAATACATTACTCTTTTGTTGATCATTATCATATTGACATGCTGAGTTGCTAATCCTTTTTGACTGTTCTTTTGCTTGTTGTAACAGGTCCTCTGAGGAAGATTGAATGCACAGGTCCTTTGAGAAAATTTTTGAAGATGTGACAGGTCCCTTTAAGAAAATTTGAATGTACAGGTTCCCTGAGAAAACTGAATGTAACAGGTCCCTTGAGGAAACTGAATATGTAACAGGTCCCTTTGAGAAAACTGTTTGAAAATTTGAAAATGTTCATGCAGCTCCTTGTATTGTTACAGGTTCACTGAGCTTGCCATTTGCTGGAGTGTTGGTGCCTAAATCCTTGTAGAAGCTTGATGGAATTCTGTTGAAGTAGCCCTTGGTGTCAATTTATTTAACAGGTCCCAACTGAATGTCTTAAACAGGTCCCTTCTGCTGGTGTTGGTAGCATAGATGTCTGAACAGAACAGGTCCCCCTGCAAAATGTTTATAACCAGGTCCCTCTGAAATAAAATCATGACAAAACAGCTTATTTATTGAAGTCTGGCATGCTGGTAACAAGCTGCTGTTGGAAATTTACAGTGAAGATATAGAATAAGAAATCTGAAGAATTTACAAGGGAGAGATAAAAGTAACAGAACAAAAAGGTGAAGTCTCTCTCCCCGACTTAAAGTCTGACTTGTCCTCAAGTCATGATTCAGCTGAGAAATGAAACAATGAACAAAAGAAATAGAATTCATACCCGCCAACGAATTGGTTTTCAGGTAGGAATTCGGGGTTAGATTGTGCCAGATACTGGTTTTCACAGCTAACCCATTATTATTTTTTTTTTTTAGTTTTTTTTTTTTTTTTTTTTGTTTTATAATTTTTTTTTTTTTTTTTTTTCTTTTTGACTTTGAAATTGAAAGGAAATGAAACTAAGGCAGTGATACTGCAGCTGAGGGCTGCAGTATATCAACCTCTTCTTGCTGAGATAGTGTATGGAGAAAATCTTGCTTGCTGATGGGCTTGTTGTACAGCTTCAGGCGATGACCATTGACTGTGAAGGAATGACCCTCTCCATCAATAGTTTGGAGCTTAACTGAACCATTGTCATAAGCCTGAATAATTTCATAGGGGCCCATCCAGTGGGTGGTGAACTTGGCTTTATGATCCTTGAATTTTGAATCGAAAAGCAAAGCCCAGTCACCTTCCTTGAAGTGCTTCTTCTTAATGTGTGAATCATGCCATTGCTTCCTGTGTTTTTGCATGAGGATGGTGGTTTGTTCTGCTTGCTGTCTCATCTCATCCAGCTGGTTCAACTGCTGGATTCTCTCTTTTTGTGCTTGGTCCAAATCAATTTGTAAATCTGCAGCCAGTTTAAAAGTGTGAATTTGGAATTCAATAGGAAGCATGACATCCTTACCGTACACCAATTGGTATGGTGTAAATCCAGTGGTATCTTTCCAAGTAATCCGGTAAGCCCAGAGTGCCTCTTTGAGCTTTTCTTCCCAATTTTTCTGGTTCATTGCAACAGTTTTGGTAATGATCCCCTCCAAAGTCTTGTTTGTTGATTCCACCTGCCCATTGGCCTGTGGATGGTAGGGGGTACTTTTCCTATGCTTTATTTGGTACTTGTCTGTGATGTCCTTCATGAGCTTTGAGGTGAATTGAGTACCTTGATCAGTTACAATTTCCCTTGGTACTCCATACCTCACAAAGATCTCCTCAAAAAGGAAATTGACTACTGTGTGTTCGGTTGCTCTCACCAGTGCTTTTGCTTTTGCCCACTTTGTGACGTAATCAGTACATACTAAAATGTACTTCTTACCATTGGAGGCTGGGTTAATAGGTCCTATAAAGTCCATAGCCCACTTATCAAATGGTTCTAAGTGAACTTGGGGCTGAAGGGGCATCTGATCGGTAGCTGTTGGCCTGCCCATTCTTTGGCAGCTGTCACAACTCTTTACATACTTCTTAGCATCCTTGAAAATGGATGGCCAGTAGTATCCAAGAGTAAGAACTTTGAAGGCTATCCGCTTTGCTGCAAAATGCCCACCACACGGTTCATCATGGCAAGATTTTAAAATGTCAATTACCTCATCATTTCTTACACATCTCCTAATGATCATATCAAAACCAGTGTAAAAGAGATCGCCATTAAGCCATGAATATCTAGCACTTTGTTTGATCAGTCTTTTCCTTTCCTTTGCAGTGAAATGTGGAGGTGTCCTTCCTGTAGACAAGTAATTAGCTAAATCAGCATACCAAGGAGTTACTATGGAAATTGCAAATAAGTGCTCATCCGGAAAAGAATCTTCAACTGGAACAACCTCACCTGGATTTTGCAGTCTAGAGAGAAAATCTGCCACCTGGTTCTCTTTGCCTGGTCTATCTAACACTGTAATGTTAAATTCCTGTAACAATAGTAACCATCTGGTAACTCTGCCACTAGTTATTGGTTTATTCATGAGATGTCTAATGGCAGAATGATCAGTATGTACAAAGACTTCATAACCAGTTATGTAATGTCGGAATTTATTCACAGCATAAATGATGGCAAGTGTTTCCTTTTCTGTAACTGTATAGTTTAGCTCGGCAGGCGTTAGATTTTTACTAATGAAATAAATTGCATAAGTACAAGATTCTTCTTTTTGGCCTAAGGATGCACCTATTGCAGTGTCAGATGCATCGGTAAAAATATGAAATGGTAAACTCCAATTAGGCCCTCTCAAGACTGGTGCGGTAGATAGTTTCTTTTTGAGTTGTTCGAATGCATGTTGGCAGTTCTCAGTCCAATTGAAAAGTACATCTTTGGTTAGAAGTTTAAACAACGGTAAGGCTATCTTGCTAAAATGTTCAATGAATCTGCGGTAATAGCTAGCATACCCAAGAAAACTTCTTACCTCTCTCTGATTCTGTGGAATAGGCAAATCGGCAATAATCTGGATCTTGGCTGGGTCAACCTGGATGCCTTGAAAAGAGATATAATGGCCCAACACTATCCCTTCATTTAACATCATGAAGCACTTTTCGTTGCTGAGGGACAAGTTAGCTTCAATACACCTTTTCAAAACTCTCTCAAGATTTTCTAATGCATGTTCAAAAGAATTGCCATATACTGAAAAATCATCCATATACACTTCAACACAATCATGAATCAAATCAGCGAAAATAGCTAACACAGCTCGCTGAAATGTAGCTGGAGCGTTACAAAGTCCAAATGGCAAAACATTGTAGGCATAGGTGCCCCAAGGATAGGTGAATGTGGTTTTGTCCTGGTCTTCAGAGGCAATCCGGATCTGGTTGTAGCCACTGAAACCATCAAGAAAAGAAAATGATGATTTGCCAGCTAGGGTGTCTAACACTTGGTCAATAAATGGCAGTGGGAAGTAGTCTTTGAGCGTTGCTTTATTCAGCTGTCTGTAATCAACACAGATGTGCCACTTACCATTTTTCTTAGGCACGATAACCAATGGGGATACCCACTGACTGTCAGAAATAGGATATATAAAGTTGACTCTCAAAAGTTTTTGCAATTCCTCTCTGACAATGTCTTGGAGCATGGGGTTCATTCTTCTTTGTGGTTGCCTCACCGGTTTAATGGTGCTATCTGTGTAGATGTGGTGAGTGCATGTGTCGGGGTGAATCCCATGCATGTCAGTGTAATCCCAAGCAAAGGCTTTTTGGTACTTCTTCAAGAGTCTAATCAATTTCTCTTGCTGAGATGAGTCGAGGTGGTTTCCTATGTTCAAAGTTTTCCCTGGACTGATCTCTATGACTTGACTCTGTGTATTGGTGATGGATTGAACTGGAAAGATGTCATGAAATGTAGATTGCAAGGAGTGGATAGTGCATGTTTCTTGAAATTTTTGAGCTAGAAGTACATCTGCAGCATTATATTGTTCATTTCTCAAATTTTCAAATACATCAGGTTGAGAAAGAAATAATTCTACCAAATCATTATTGTCTTCGTGGAAATCATAGATCTGGTCAATGCTAAAAACAGCTTGTACTTCCTCTTTATCATTAAATTTATCATCAAGCCACAAGTTATGTGTTACTGCAGGTGATTGTGCCGATGGATAGAGGGTGAGTTGTTTTCTTTCGGTCCCTCTGTAAATAATCATGTTGCCTGATCGGCATCCAATAAATGCATCAGCAGTCGCTAACCATGGTCTACCTAGAATGATAGGGTGTTCTCCTAGATTGGATTTGGGTTGAAGGACTAGGAAATCCACTAGATACTCCCAAGAGTCCAGTGAGACAATGATATCTTCCAAAATCCCTTCAGGAATGACTTTGGACCTATCAGCTAGTTCGAGAACAATCGTGGTATGTTGCAAATTCATGAGCTGGAGTGTTCTCATGGTTTCAAGGGTCATGACATTGATTGCGGCTCCAAGATCTATCAAAGTGTTTGGAATCCGTATGTTGTTAATGATGGTGGTCACTTTTGCAATGCCAGGATCAACATACTTCTCCATGGAGATGGTATTGGTCATAAGGCCTGCTAAATTTCCTAAAACATGAATGGTCTGAGGATCAATCCTTTTCCTGGCAGGCTTCTTGAGACACATGTCTTTGATGGCTTTGGTGTAGATAGGAATGTCTTTTATAGCTTGCAGCAATGGGATTTTTATGTAGACATTTTTAAGTTCATCCAAGACATCAAATTGTGGTGGAGGCAATGGTGGTTTTACTTGGACCAATCGGTCTGGAAAAGGTGGTTGCAGTGATTGCATCTGTTTATCTTTGGTATCACTGCTTGGTTTTGTTTGAGATGTCATTTCATTTTCTTTTTCTAAGTTTTCTTCTTGCTAATTTGTTATTGGAGAATCCTTTTGGAGCACCCTACCAAACCTCAGATTAATGTTTTGCAAAGGCAGTGTGGAGTATGAGGTTCCTTCCTCTACATTATAGGCTGGCCTCTCTGCTCTATTGTTCGGATTTGGGACAGTTTGAGCAGGTATTTGTGTGGGTCTGGGAGGTTGTGGGTTAGTTGGAAATTGTAGTTGTGGTACATTTATTTGTGGAGGAGCAGGCAGTGTTTGTTGAGAAGGTTGGGGCTGATAAACAACTTGCTGAGGGTGCTGCTGATATGTTTGAGAATGTGATGGATATGGTTGTTGGTACTGCTGATATGGCTGCGAGTAAGGTGGGTATGATTGCGGATATGGATGGTAGGATTGGGAATACTGTTGAGACGGTCTCCATTGATTTTGTGATTGGTTTCCATGCTGCCATGGCATAGGTATATTCCATGAGTTTTGTGCATACATCTGATCATTCATAGGAAATTGCAGATTTTGATTAGGAAACATACCTTGGGATGCTTGCCTTGGCTGCCATGGTCGCTTTGCACCCATGTAATACACGTTCTCCATCTCTGTACTAGCTGCCATGTTACAGTTCTGCAAAATTTTAACTTTAGGACAGTTAAACATATCATGATGTTCAGTACAGAAAGCACATACTTGGATATTCTCTAGAGGGCAGTCTTTTAATGCATGTTTCTTGCAGCACTTGGGGTAGAAAATAGCCATGATATTATCTTCTTCCTCCTGTTTCTTTTTGGCCTTTAAGGTATCAATTTGGTTCCCTAGATTGCTCAACAAATCTGTTTTGAACTCTTCTAAAAGATTACCAATTTCAGCCCGGGTGACACTAGCAGAGGCAGTTTTTGTGACCCTGGTTGGCAAGGTTCTCTTTCCCATTTTGGCTTTACTTCTTGAATATTTTTCACACAGTTCAGTTATTTCTTCAAAGGGTAAGGCAGAGATGTCACCTTTGCCCATTAAGTTGAGATCATCCATGTATTCTTCCCGGATACCTTTCAAGAATATTGTGCGGACTAGATCAGGAGGCATTGTTCGGTGTTTAGATTTTTGCAAGTTATAGACAAACCGTTCTAGATATTCTTCTAAGGTTTCATCCTCCTGCTGACTCATTCTAAAGATGTCATCTTTAGAGTCTTTGGATCTGCAATAAGGCTGATATTTCCTTAGAAATATCCTCCTCATGCCATCCCAATCAACTATGGCATGCTCACCTAGCCCCATAAACCATTTCAAGGCTGCTGCCTTTAATGTGGCCGGAAACAATCTCAATCTATGAGCATCATCTGTATAGCCATAAGTTTGACATACAATGTCAAACTCGAATAAGAATGAGTCCGGATCCTCTGAAGCCATACCATAGAAATTGGGTAGCACGGATGGGGGTATATTTTTCATTTTGATCTCCTCATCCTCCTGTGGTTCTTATATGGGGAACTTAAAAGTTGATTCCTCCTCCTCTTGATGGGGAACTGATCCAGATCCCTCCTCAGCCAATCTAATTGGTCTCTTAGTTTCACTTGGTGGAAAAGAGAGAAAGGAAGATTGCTTGGTAATTGTACTACTTTTCGCTTGTGTAGAAGATCTAGGAAAGGGCTTCTGCTGTGATTTATGTGCAAATAGAGT
Source organism: Pinus tabuliformis (assembly GCA_031772625.1). NCBI lineage: Eukaryota > Viridiplantae > Streptophyta > Pinopsida > Pinales > Pinaceae > Pinus > Pinus tabuliformis. The sequence goes on along the minus strand of CM062819.1, from coordinate 1,480,489,377 downwards.
TTCCCTCTCAGCAAGAGTAATTTGCTATCCTGAATAAAATCTTTCTTCCAATGTTTGGATATCCTCCTCAGCTGGTGTTGTATTCCCTAGAGAGTCTGCTCCTGATGATGATGGGTTAGTTTTGAGATGGTGGGGGGTTCTTACAAATCTCCCTTGATTGTCTCTAAGTCTAGGCATAAATGAACATGATTTCTAACTGTGTTTTTGTTTGTTTTTGTAAAAACATTTTTTTCTTTTTTCTTTTTGTTTGAATCCTTTAAGTACGCCTCCCCGGCAACGGTGCCAAAATGTAGTGGTTCCAGCTAGGGTACTAGTCTAGACTCTATATTTAATATCGACCGAGGTGCGTAAGCTTAGAGGCGTGGTCTAAAATATATAGACATAAAGGATCTCTAGCCAAGTGATTGTGATGTAGGTTACAAGGCTTCTTTACGGAAGACTGGAATATGTAGCCTATCATTCAAACACTCAGATTACCCTATTGATATACTTGATTACAATGCCTGTCATGAGATACATCTATCAAATTAAACCCTGAACCTAAGTACTGTGTATGACTGTAACAATGATTTTAATCTCCTTACAGAGATATTGCCCAGAAAACCCTTGTTCAATAAACACACAGCATTCAATGATATTTACACTATATCAAACTATATAGAAATCATAAATGAATTATGAAATAGAAACAGAGTTTATGATGGTGTTTCTACAAGCCACACAGGGATCGAATCCCTTACAAGACTCACTTCCAGATCTCAGTGATGACTGTTCAACATAACCATAAACGCAAACCATTCATAAGCGCACACCATATACATGCAATGGAAATCAAAAGCTATGGGAATCGAAAGCTATGTAACTGTTATGCAAACCATATGCTATGGAAATCGAAAGCTATGTAACTGTGACTATTATGTAAACCATACAAAATCTATTGAAATCGAAATCCAATATAAACACTGTGCAAACATATGATAACCGAAACGTAAATGAAACAAACGGACAGTATACCGATTGAACGCAGGGCCCGTCCGCGTCCTAAGGGTACACTGGCTATAATCGATCAGCTACCAAATCAATGCAAGAGGTATACACGTCGTGACTGTGAATAGGTCTTTGTATTAAACTTAAAACTCTGTTCTGAAAACGATTCAACGATTAAACTATCCAAACATTAACCTGACTGTATTTACATATGCGTATGCACAGCCATGTCATTGCTACAATGAATGTACATTCGGCTGTTGCCGCTTTTATTACATAAGCCTTTTCAAAATGTTTCCATGCTAAGTGTTTTCAAAAAGAACAAAAACTAAAATGAAAATGGAACGAGCTGCTGTTGCTGCTTTTGTCTGCCAGAGTGCCCTGCTTTGACTTGAGTTGACCGCGTACATAGGAGGTTCGATTCGGCTGGGAGATAGGTGTTTGTCCATGCTTGGACATTCTGCTTTTCGCCCATGCCTTTCGTTCTAGCTCATCTGCTGCGCCACATGTCAAACGATAAGCTCATTACAGGATGTGGGTACTTCCTGTAATCATTTCATCAAAAACTTCTAATTCTTCAACATAAAACCCCTAAATCAATTTCTATGCAATTTAATAACTATAAACTTATTAATAATCAATTTTCAAGGATTTTGAGGGATATATGATGAAAATGAATGGATAAATGATATGTTTTTGGGAAGGAAAAAGGGGTTTTGGGATGATACCAACAATGCCCCTACCATTAATGTCATTGGACAACTGTCTTACTTAATGTTGGGGCAGGTAATCTGCCCAAATTATTTGGACCCTGGAAGCCCTATAGTAGATGTGCACATCAATGGCACCATTGTCCCACACACTTTGATCGATCTTGGGGCTGCCATTAATGTGATGACCAAGGACACCATGCTCAAGCTTAACCTCCAAGGTTCATTGAGAAAGACTACAACAGTTCTGCAACTTGCAGACCACTCCACAATGACCCCTGAGGGGATTGTGGAGGATGTGATGGTCTCCATTGATTCTTGGGAATACACTGCAGATTTCCTAGTTCTCCAGCCCAAGGCTAAGCTTACTGGTTAGCCTCTCATCCTTGGGAGGCCTTGGTTAGCCACTGTCGATGCTTACATTAACTGCAGAGCTGGAAATATGACCATCAAGAATGGGAATATGTCCAAGCAGTTAGTCATATACCCTCCTGCTCAACCATCTCTAGAACATGACTTACCTTTGTGGCTGGAAGAGGATGAGGAAGATGAAGTTTATTCTGCCCAACTCTATACTTTAGAAACAACCATGGGAGGGGGACAATGGGATGAAGATGATTTGATAGAACATACTCCAAATTCCAACTCCCAGTACATTTTCCTTAGAAGAAGTATTAAAGGAAACCCAAAACAACCTTCAAATTGATCTATGCTTAGCCGATTCCAACCCTATCTATGTCAAAACCATATAATTTTTCCCCCGAAGAACTTTTAAAATCAATCCCTCTCTTTCTGTTCTCCAAGAAGAAAAGGTATGCAACATGCAAAAGGAACATCTGGATGCCTTTGCTTGGAGTTACCAAGAAATGAAGGGAGTGCACCCCTCGGTGTGTACTCACCATATTTATATCAAGGAAGGTTGCAAGCTAGTCCGACAACCCCAAAGGAGGATGAATATAGCTCTTAAACATATAGTTAAAGAAGAACTGCAAAAACTGCTAGATGCAGGATTCATTTACCCTATCTCAGATAGTGAGTGGGTCTCTCTTTTGGTGTTGGTTCCAAAGAAAAATGTTAAGTGGAGGATTTGTGTCAATTACAGGGAATTAAACAAAGCCACAAAGAAGGACCATTTCCCTCTACCTTTCATCGACCAAGTACTAGATGGCCTGGCAAGGAAATTTTTTCTCTTTCCTAGATGGATTCAGCGAGTAGAATCAATTCCAGATCAGCTTGAAAGACCAGGATAAAACCACCTTCACTTGTCCTTCGAGTACTTTTTCCTATAGGGTCCTTCCTTTTGGCCTATGCAATGCTCCTGCCACTTTTTAGAGAGCAGTCTTGAGTATCTTTGCCTAGTTAGTCCATGATGCGGTAGAAATATATATGGATGATTTCACACCTTATGGAGGTGATTTCGAGGAGGCTCTGTCCAAATTAGGTAAGGTTCTACACAAATGTGTTGAAATGAACCTGTCTCTCAGTCCTGAGAAATGTGAATTTTCGATGACTGTAGGGACTGTGCTAGGTCATTCAATATCTCAGCAAGGACTACGGGTGGACCCAAACAAAATAGTTGTCATCTAAAGGGTCCCACTTCCACAAAAGTAGAGAGATGTCAGAAGTTTCCTAGGGTTAGCAGGATACTAACAAAGGTTTATAAAAGACTTCAACAAGTTATCTTCTCCTTTATTTGGGTTACTGGCCAAAGACTCTAAGTTTGTATGATCAAAAAGCTGCCAAGAGGCCCTGGACACCTTGAAGGACAAGTTAACCACTGCACCGATTCTCCGAGGCCCAAATTGGGCCCTTCCTTTTCATATTCATGCTAGTGCCTCAAAAAAGCCATAGGAGCAGCCCTAGGCCAGATATATGAGAAATTTCCTTATGCCATTTACTTTATCAGTAAGAATCTATTAAAGGCCGAACTGAACTACATAGTGACAGAAAAGGAGCTCTTGGTTGTTGTGCATTCATTGAACAAATTTAGGCATTATATTACAGGCTATCAAACATTTGTACGTACTGACCATGATGTAATCAAATATTTAATGAATAAACCTGATGTGAATGCCCAAATAGATGGTTACTTTTATTACAATAGTTTGATCTAACTATTGTTGATAAGCCTGGCAAGGAAATTTTTGTTGTAGACTTTTTGTCCAGATTAACTTTGCCTGCAGGTGAGGAGGGAATGGTTGATGATCAGTTGCCAGATGAACACTTATTCACCATCTCAGTTCTCTCTCCATGGTTTGCTGACATAGCAAACTATTTGGTATCTGCATAGTTCCCACCAAATTTTTCCTCCAAGGAGAAGAGCAAGATTGTGAGGAAGAGTACCCCCTTCACTTGGATTGTGGTCAATCTCTTCAAACTAGGCCCAAATAAAATTATGAGAAGGTGTGTCAGGGAGGAGTAAGTCTTTGACATCCTTCTGACCTGTCATGATGGGCCTTGTGGAGGTCACTTTGCAACAAAGAGGACAACATTTAAAGTGTTACAAGCTGGGTATTATTGGCCCACTCTTTATCAAGATGTGAAAATATATACTAGTCAGTGTGATTGGTGCCAAAGGATGGGAAAGAATACTCCAAGAGATGAAATGCCTCTGCAACCTCAAGTGATTTTTGAGCCATTTGACAAGTGGGGCATGGACTTCATTGGACCTATTGACCCTCCTTCCAAGCAAAAGAAGTATATCATTGTGTGCACTGACTATTAGGCTAAGTGGGTTCAAACCAAGGCAATTAACACAACAACAAAGGAGAAGGTGGCTGAGTTCTTAAGGGAGAATGTATTTTACAAATTTGGGTACCCTAGAGAACTGGTCACTGATCAAGGCAGCCAATTTACCTCCAACATGATTGAAGACTTGCTTAGGCAGCACAAGATCAAGCATAGGACCTCCACTCCCTATCACCCACAAGATAATGGGAAAGTGGAGGTAACCAATAGAGCGTTGGATGGCATATTGACCAAAGTGGTTAGCAGCAACAAGAAATATTGGGCAGATAGGCTAGTTGAGGCCACCTCCGCCTATAATACCACCTGGAAGACCACCACTAGATTCACGCCCTATGAGTTGGTCTATGGGAAAAAGGCCCTACTGTCCATTGAATTTGAATATAACACATTGAGGATGGCAACCCAACTAGATCTAGGTCTCAGCAGTGCACAGAAAGAGAGGTTGCTCCAGTTGAATGGTTTAGATGAGTTTAGAATGCAGGCCCTCCTACACATAGAGGTGACTCAACTTCAGAGGAATATCTAGCATGATAAGAACATCAAGGATAAGCAATTTCAAGAAGGTGATTGGGCTTTGTTATATGATTCCAAATATAAATACTTTAAGGGAAAGTTAAGGACAAGATGGTTAGGGCCTTATGTTATAGAGAGATGTCATGATAATGGTTCAGTGCATATCAGAACCATAGATGCAGAGGCCATTCCTTTACTTGTTAATGGGCACAGATTGAAATTTTACAAGAGGCCATTGTCAAAGAAAGAGTTCATTGATGGCATCAATAAAATAGTGATGGCAGTGGAGCAATTTTTAGCTCCTACCTCATCAAGTCACTGAGAAAAGAAAAAAAGAAAAATAAGGACTCAGGTGAAAACCTCCATGAGGCACCTGAGTCCCACTATTGGGCTGAAAACCTCTTGGGGTGGCCCAATGGTGTCAAAAAAAAAAAAGAGAAATAAAAATATGTCTGGGTGAAAACCTCTCTTGAGGCGCCCAGGGCAAGCAGCTAGAATGAAAACCTCTTGGAGTCAGGCTAATTGTTTTCAAAAAAATAAAAAATAAATAAAAATAAAAAAAGAGAAAAGAAAAATCATGAATTTTTTTTGCAGGTTAGCAGGAGGACGACCAAAGAGAAAAGGAGAATCAAAAGGGACCTATTCCACTGAAATTTTTATTTTTCCATCCATTATCTTTCATCATTCCACCATTCCTTTCATTTATTCACTCATTTTCCTCAATTTGCAAGGGTACTCTATTTTCTACAGTTTTCCCTGTAACCCTACAAGATCCCCTGAAAACCTACATGATGATCCAGTAGGAATTACAGTGGCTTTGGAATCCTAAAATGAGTAACCCTAGGGAAAGAAAATTACCTACCCATGTCAAAGAAAAAAAACCTACATAACAACTCCATTACCATACCTCTCTCCACCATGATCACCCCTACATCCATCATAAAAGAAAAAATAATAATACTAATAATAAAAAAAAAAAAATTAAGTTTTCAAAAAAAAATCATAGTCTTCAAGAGAAAACACAGAAGAAAATGAAACAGGGAGAAGAAGGGAATAGCACTTGAGTGTACTTCTCATTATTCACACTCTTAGACCTCCTCTCTATCCATGTCATCATCCTCAAAGTCCCAACAGAAGAAATGATTAAAAATTATGAGGGAGAAGAAGCTACAGGACATCCTGTAGGAAATCTTGTAGTAGCCTATCCCACATAATAAAAATCATGAGTAGCAGCAAGCTCCCAGCATGAAGATCCAAGGGCAGAAAAAACTCCAGAGCAGCACCACCATCATCATCTTCAACACCAGGTACCTGCACATCAAGGGAATCATCAAAGGGCAATAAAAAGGGAAGGAAAAATAACATGCAGCCAACACACGGCAAGCACCTCATGTCTTCAACAAACTGCAGCAAAGTATTAACACCGCAGGTAAGTATCTCGCTTCACTCTCTCATTTTCATAATGTAGTCAAAAGATGTAAAGGTTGTGAGCAAGTTGGTTTATAAGCGAAAGGTGGCTAGTTAACTTGGCCACCTTCATTCAGTCGACAGAGACAAAACAATTGGTCCTCCCACACGTGGTAGTAGTCAAGTCAAAAAAAGAGAGGAGGAGGACGAAAACAGTTAAGGCTACGGATGCCCGAAGTGGGAGTTGATTACAAGGAGAGGGGAATTATGAGGTGGTAGTGGGGACAACTGGTCCAAAAATAGAAAAGAATCGTACCTCGGCTACCAACACACCACCTCACTCAACTCGACCATAAGAAGAAATAATCATTGATCCCCATGTACCCATGAATTCATCTCCTCGTGGCTCATTCTAGAAAAATCACTCTCATACCCAAGCAACCTACAGAAGAGAAATATTCCATCTTGCGCTTACGCAAGACTTCCTACAGGATCACACAGGACTTCCTACAGGATAGCACAAGAATCCTACAGGATACAGTCAAACAGTCTACAGGATTGGTCGAGACAAACACAGGGGTTGGCTAAAACAAACACCATGAGGAGGTAGGCTCTGCATTTCCTTCCATTTTTCCAAGTGAATAGAACTGAAAAATCTCCTAGTTTGAGTGAATTTGATAGCTACGTAAAGGAATCGTCTCCTCAAGCATTTCAGTCATATTTCCTCCTGCATTAAAATTTGTATCAACCACCATTGCTCCTCAAAATTCACCAGAAAAATGACAGGGGGGTTTAATAGAAGGGAGCCCATTAACACTGTGAGGATTCACCAACACCCTCCTGTGTTAGAAATCTTCACGAGGCATAATTGGATGGGGTATTTTGAGAAATTGAGGGTGTATGATGATGAAGTGGCCCAAGATTTTTCTCTCTGCCTCATTCCACTAACCAAAACCCATGCCATTGTTGTGGTGAGAGGCCTCTCGATAGAGCTAACCCCTGAAATCATAAGAAGAATTACCACACTTCCCCTAAGAGTGCCTTGGAGAAAGGAAGACAAGGGAGATAGCCAGACTGCCAAGAAGAAATTCTCTTTAGAGGGAGAGGGGCCCATTGAGGACAAGAATGGAGTAAGGAGAACAAGCCTACCATACCCCTGTAATGAGGTAAGCTACCATCTTATAAAATACATTTCATGTGAAGGTAGGTATAGTTTGGTTTATGGTTATCACTTTAGGCTCCTTGAAGAATTGATATTTGGAGCACAAACACCTCCTCAACACTAGCTCAGCATACCATACTTCCTTCTGCAATCACTGATAGATACAAGCATAAAGTTGCAGGAGGGGAACCCCGTGCAGTTAACCCACCATGGGTTAATTAGAATCAGCATAGAAGATTCCCTCCAAAACCTCATTCCAATGGGATATTTTCAGAGACATGTAGATAGATGAGGATATCAAAGCCCTCACACATGATATTAGCCCTATTGTCAATGAAAAGGATGAAGAAGAGACCGAAACAGATGGAGAAGAAGTAGAAAAGGATGAAGAGGAGGTAGACGAGGATGAAGAGGAAGAGACAGAGGAAGAAGGTGATGATGAAACAGAGGAAGATGTCAAGGAGGACACTGATAAACAAGATGAGGATCTAAAGGGAGAAGAAGAGGGGAAATGCATATGTCAAAAGGGCAATGAAAAATAGGGGGCAAAAGAAAAGGAGGAGTCACCTAGGGTGTCTCTAGAACCCACTGAGAGAGAGGCAACAATTGCCCTCACTGCCCTTAGCACCCCTATCAAACAAAAATGAAAAAGACAAAGGAAAACCCCCTTATACTTCAGAACAAGGAAAAGTACAAGGATAAGGCAGGGAAAACCCCAAACTCCAACCAGGGTTCCCATTATTATTGAGGACTCACCTAAATAGTAGGAGAAGTTGGCTCCTCTTATAAAAACTCAAGGAGAAGGATCCTTAGCACAAACCTCCCCTAAGTCTCCTATCACCTATGTGAGAAGCCCTGTAACCATGTCTACCTCATCCAAAGGAAAAGACATCCTATAGGATACACAACAGGACCTACATGAAGCAGAGGTAGTCCTACAAAAAACTCTGCTAAACCTACAAGAAGCTCAAAAATTGGATGAGGAAAGAAGTAAGCATCCAGAAACAAAGAGAGAGGACCCAGAGCTAAGGGAACCTAGTCCTCAACCTAACCTTGAATCCGACTATAGATTTATTGAGGGGGTCAGGGTCATTCCACAAAAATTTTCCATTCCATTATTGTTCAAGCTTGACAAAGAAAGAGCCATAACTCATACATGGGTGCATATTTCCAAGTCCAAGGGAGTGGAGGACATTGGTCACATGGAGGAGAAGCTCAAAGATATGGGAAGGGAACTAATTAGCTTGAGGGACAAAGAAGCCATAATGAAAAATCAGTTCGAGGTGGAAAATGCATGGTTGAAAGGAAAACTACAAGAAAGAGAGAATCAATTGGCATCCATGGCCAGTCTATCTTTGGAAACAATATAGTGCAAGATGCCAGCTAAGTCCTACGCACTATACCTTAAGAAACAGTGGCTACAATTCCAAATCAATACCCTAGCACAGAGAGGCACCATGTCATTCCAGGATTATAGATAGTTCATTGATCTCTGTGATCAAAGTACATTAGAGGATAGGGCTAAGATGTCTGAGTTCTACTTGAAGAACATGGCTTTGACATATATGAATGTATGGGACTCTAATTCAAAGCTAGGGGATTTATATTTGATGGATTTGGCATCATGGATGAACCATGAGGAAGAAAGGGCTACAGAAATGAAGAGGATATTGGCAAGGGAACAAACATAGCCTCTTATGATCAGAGTTGAGCAGTCCAATCCAATGGTTGTCATTAGCACACATAATTTAATTGCAAATGATCCTCAACTTGCACCCAGGTATCTTGCTACCCAAGAGAAAGAAATTACACATTTTGAGGACATGTTCAAATTGTTAGCTGATGACAGCATGCAATCTTTCCTAAGGAGATGGAATACTTTGCTTTACAGTTTGAATATCAGAGAGTATCACTCTCCTCAAAGGATGACAGAAGCACTGAACAAGACACCCATGTACAAGCAATCCTTTTGAAGGCTCAAAGTCAATTGGATTGGCTTGAGACTCAGTCCACCACTACTCTTGGGGATGTTAGAAGGAAGGAAGGAAGAAGAAGAAAGAAAGCAGTGGGAGGAGGTAGAAAAGAAGGCAAGATTTTATGCACAAGAAGAGGAAACCACAACAGAAGCATGGGATGTCAGGGAGGCCACTAGAGCTATGAAAGACATGGATATTGATTAAGTTGCTCAGAGGATGAGCAACACTTTCAGTAGGGGGTGATGATGAGCCTCATCATTGGGTAATTATATGGGCCTTAATTCACCTCCTAGCTAGTCAAATCAACTCTTCTCACAATTTATTACATGTTTTGATTATATTTTGTTTAATGAGATGAGTTAAAGTGTGATATTATGCCTAATGGAGTAATATGCATTGAATGTAGGTTTGGAAGATAAAATCAAGGAATTTTGGCAAGAATAAGGTTTGAAACTTGAATGGGACAAGGGAGAGAGATTGTAGGAGGTAAATCGTCCTCATTTACTCCTCCCTCATTCAAATATTCCTCCATTAATCACACCAGCTCAGAGTGCAATCAGCCAAGTCATGAAGATCAAAAGGCAGCCGAGCAAGTGATAGACAAAGAGTTAGTTCATCTCGAGTTTGGGAGCCAAGCCTCCCTATATTTAAAGAAGTCATTGGGGAATTTAGTTGTATAAGTAGAGAGGCCTAGAGCCTCATTAGGGTTCGAATTTTAGTTGTAAAAACACTAGCTATTTTTGAGCTCCAGACTTGTGGAAGACATTGATGTAATTTTCTGTTTTGATAATGAAAATGAGATTTTTCTTTATCCAGCACTAGGTTAACTCAGAGGGTTGAAGCTCTTGGGTTAGGGCCCAACCCTAGCAGCAAAGGCTCCTCTTCTTGTATCTGTATGCTTTCCTTAGTTTCATATATTCATGGTTAAATTTCCTTTAGAAGTATTTCATTGCAAGTAATGTAGATTTGATTAGTTGTTTATTAGTTTTCTTCCATTTGTGCTTTACTTCAGTAGTAGGTTAGAAGGGATAAAGGAGCACCACAAAGTTGTCAATAGGTGTCTTGGCCTCACCTCTTCCCTCAAGGATCATGATTTGAGGAAAAGACCCTTATGCAGCCCCAGAAAGATAGATTTCCATTTTCTCCTAAGATTTAGAATTTATTGTACTTGAACTAGCATTTGATCAGTTTTTCAAGTGTAGGATTTAATCACCATCTCTTCCATATTCAGTATTACAGTAGACCTCATCCAGGATTCCATTTTATTCAGCAATTTTCTTCATGCATGAATTAGATAGCTAGTTCATTAAATTATGCTTTTCTAGCTTGTTAGAATTCTTCTTGTTTACATGAATTTTTGGAAATTATAAATGTTTGATGCAGAGCAGGTGCTTCAGAAATATAAAGAGATCTCATAGCAGGAAACCACCTTCCAACTTCATCCATCCATAATCATTCCTTGCTTTCACCAAGACCTTCACCAATCTCATCATTTTACATAGAAATTCCTCCAAGCATGTTGAGCAAATCCAACCATCTCCTAACCTTGGTTTTGAGTTTTAAGTGATCCTAGGCATTTTATCACTCCATTCCACCCATCCACCACCTTTCCTAAGCCTTCCATCACCTCCAGAAACCATTGTTTTTCTCTCAGTTGTATCTTGTAGAAATATAGGGAATCTTGTAGGTTTCTAGTACATCCTGTAGGTTTTCCTATAACGGCCTGTTTTGAGGCAAAATTGAGGGAAAACCTCTAAGAAGCCACACCAGGTCACCCAAGGGTCTCCTGAACCTTCCAACCATCTCCTAAACCTCCCAACCATCCACCATCATCACTAAGCCACTTGCCACATCACCAAAATATATTAGTGTTTACACTTGATTTTCCATAAAAAAAATAAAAAGAACAAAATAGATTTATTTCAGTTCTTTACATGCATAGTGGTGATGTTTGATGTCTTGAACTTCCATTATTTAGATAGTAGCATTTCATACATGTTAGCTTGGCATTCTTGTAAAGCATAGTTTCTCAGCAGTTAGTTAGAGAATGGTGTGTTTTTAGCATAGGATTTCAATCATTTCCTTATTTATAGTAGACAAGATTTCTCCTAGAGTATACTTCTCTTTCTTTCATCAACAATCAAGCTTCTTCTGAATCCATAGAATTCTGGCTTGAAAACCCTAGTGGTCTCTCGCAAGTTGAACAGTGACAAAAGGCAAAACCATCACTTTTACTTGTGTATACAGAACTGTCACCTCCAAGTTTGTACAAGCCCCGGGTTGATAAAGTAAAGTTGGTAGCTCCAATAGTTGCAGCATTCTTGCTGCAATACTAGTGCTCATCACTAGTTGATAGTGTAACTCTAGTTAAGAGTTGAAGGGGTCATACATAACCACTTGTAGGCTATTGAGTCATGTTATAACCAATCCATTGGGAGAAAAAGGGTTCCATTCTATTTGAGTTCATTTTGTTCCATATATGAGTAGAGTAGTCGAGAGTGGATAGGGAGAGATAAAATAAAGAGGGTTTGTGCATTGTAGCATCTCATGGGCCACAAATATCACTTCTTTTTACTTGCATCCATTTCGATTGAGAGAAAGAGAGAGAAGAGAAGCATCACCTTCCCTTTGGGTTTTCTCCTGAAAGGGCTTCCAAAGTCGCATCTTGTGTTATTATGGTTGTGAATGATTTTATTTATTTCTATTCTCTCTTTTATGTATTTTCTATAATACATGCATAAAAATAAGAACTTAATAAATATATGTCTAAGGAAAATAACCAGCATAGTATATATTTCATATTTTTAGTATAAATTTCCTAGATATGTTGTGATAAACTTTCCAGTAGAATATCCATGACAGTTTACAAATCATATCTGTATTAGAGCAGGTTTATTTAGGTATATTGTGGGGATTTATAGGAGGTCCATATTGGCTAATCCAAAAGTCATAAAACCCCATCCATGGTTGACAAATCTATTTAAAAACCTCAAGATCCTGTAGAGGACAAGTTTGCATGGTTGGAAGCACAAATTTCATATATAAACCAATATAATGTGAGATTACCCATGGTGACCTTGACTAATAAGTTGGGGCTATTCATAGAATATGGAGGTTCTAACATGGAGGTCGAATCAAAAGGGACATCAACAGATCAGAAGAACCACATATGGAACCTAAGAAAGAACCCAAAATGGAAAAAACTAGTTTTAGTGTTGTGAACCATTCATGGTCCCTATTCAAAATGGAGGTGAAGGTCAACATCAATCCATATCAAGGTGATATTAACGATTTAAAGTTAAATCACATGTTTTAATAAATAGAAGTATATTTTAGTGTTCATAATATAGAGGAAGAATCGTGCCTTGACCTAGTGGGAAAGTCAGAGGGATTCCTTGAGGTTGGAGGGAGATCCTCCAGTCACTAAGTGGGAGAATTTAAAAACTCTTAGATTGGTATAGTTTAACCCTATTGGGTATGTAGAGGATGAGTGGATCTAGTGGCATTACTTCAAGTAGAGATAAGGTAAAGGTGTACAAGAGTATGCCACATAAATTAGAAAGATGATCATAAAGTTGGATATCTCACCAAAGAACTTATACATACTCCTCAAGTATTTGGGGGATATACACTAGGGAAAAAATTAGGGGTGAAATTTCACTAACTAGATAATTTTTGGACATTTTTTGAAAACAATATTCACTCATTTGGTTAAAAATTCACCAATTTTTTACATATATATGATTAAATGGATAATATTCATCAAAATTTTATCATTTTTAATACATGTTTTTTATAGAATAACATCTTATATGTATGACTTTTTAGGTTTTAACCCCATACAAAAATTACCTACATATGAATTCTAAAAACAGAAAATAAACAATGGCGAGAGAATAACGAATAAAACAAATATACACAGACATTTTCCCCTGGATCCCAAAACCGGGACTACCAGATTGATTTTTCACTGCATTGCCCTCTGAAATCAACTCCCCCAACCGCCTTTCTGTCATCACTTTGCACCCTTAGATCCTTTTTTAGACGATTGGATTATCCTCAACCATTTATTTGAATTGGTTGGGACTCACTTGACCAGTTCTTGCTTTGCCTTCATGCAACTGCATCACCCAGAAACACTTTGATAACAACACAATTTCGAACTCTAGATTAGTGCAAGACCTTTCTAGCGGTCGGCCACAGCGGCACAACCAGACTAGATCACAGAGAAGCAAGATCATCCAAGGTTTATTGGTGGGTGACCCCTTCCATACAACATCTGGTGTAAATACTCCCCTCACTCCTCTTTTGGACACCATTCTATTTAATTTCTAAACAAGGGTTTTATTTAGCTGGTCGAATTCACGCTGTAATGAGGCTAGCTTGCTCCTCTCATAGACATTCTAAACAAGGGTTTCATTCAACCGGGCGAATTCATGGCGTAATGAGACCAACCCGCAAGGAGGTAAGGGTTTCATTTAATTTTGTTATTGTGAATGTGGTGTCTAGATTCCATATTGATCCATACCATGGGGATTATACAAGTGGACAAATTGCTAACTTTTTTTTAGAGGTCCCAAACTTGAAAGAAGTACAGAAATCTGGTTAGTGGTGTTGATATACTTGATTTACAGATATGTCAGTATTATGATCATTTTTACTTGTTTTGGTTTGGGAAAGCTGGGAAAATCTAATGTGCCTTTGTTTTTTTTTGTGAGCGGGTTAAAACTATGCCCTTAGCTATTGAATAAAGTGTCAATGGGATTGAAGACAAAAGGCTTGGATGTATAGACATTTTATTTCATTTGTAAATGAGGGTTTCATTCAGCCGGGAGAATTCACAGTGTAACGAGACTAGCCCGTAAGGAGGTAAGGGTTTCATTTAATTTTATTATTGTGAATGTGGTGTCTCGATTGCATATTGATCTTCTAAACAAGGGTTTTATTCAACTGGCCGAATTCACGGTGTAATGGGGCTAGCCTGCTCCTCTCATAGACATTCTAAACAAGGGTTTCATTCAGCCAGGCGAATTCACGGCGTAACGAGACCAGCCCACAAGGAGGTAAGGGTTTCATTTAATTTTATTATTGTGAATGTGGTGTTTGGATTCCATATTGATCCATACCATGGGGATTCTACAAGTGAACAAATTGCTGACTTTTTTTAGAGGTGCCAAACTTGAAAAAGTACTAGAATTTGGTTAGTGGTGTTGATATACCATATTTGTTCGTTCACTTTTATTTGGGGTTTTTCCGACCAGAGGATCTATAACTGGACAATCTGCGATTGGATCTGCCAGGGATGGAATGGGTTCTTCTTATTATGGATCAAAAAAGGGAACTGGCTATGACTGCACTTGAACTTAAACTACCTGTGCTTCCTTTTATACAACTTGGACTCCCTCATCCTCTTTGTCTACACCTTCAACGCCCATCAATTTCACTCACCATGACATGGACATGGCCCAGGTCAGTCTCTTTGCATCACCTTTAGCCGCCTTAGCCACACCCAATCTGCTCAGACAGTAAAACCTGGTAAGTAGACTTGTGACTGACTAGCCCTAATTACTAATCTAATTTGTTTACGAATACCTAGTGCTTAAAAATAAATAGAAGCCAACTAATGTCCAATTGCAATGGGTGTTGTAGTGCCCCTTCAATTCAAATGAGAGTTTTCTCTTCTGAGTTTTCTAGAGAAGAGGAATGACACAATACAGCGAAGGAGTCCTTATGCTATACATGATTGAAAGTAATATAGTTACATGTCATCATTTTGCAAACTTGTCTAGCTTCTCGGAAATGGTAACCTGCAAATTTTGTATTGTTAGGTTTACAGATGTTGTGTGATGAACTTGTCTCACACAATGAATTTGTTTATACACATTATTTGAGAGGTTGTAACATGTTAAGATCATGAAGAGGAACAGTTTGGTCCCTCTTCAGTCCAGTTTACAAATATAATTGAAAATGAACTTCTTGGACTCCCTCATCCTCTTCGTCTACAGCTTCAACGCCCATCAATTTCGCTCACCATGACATGGACATGACCTAGGTCAGTCTCTCCGCATCACCTGTAGCAATCCGTAGCCACACCCAATCTGCTCAGATAGTAAAACCTCATAACTAGACTTGTGACTGACTAGCCATGATTACTAATCTAATTTGTTTACGAATACCTAGTGCTTAAAAATAAAAAGAATCCACCTAATGTCCAATTGCAATGGGTGTTGCAATGCCCCTTCAAGTCAAACGAGAGTTTTCTCTTCTGAGGTTTCTATAGAAGAGGAATGATAGAATATAACGAAAGAGTCCTTATGGTAGACATGATTGAAAGTAATATAGTTACATGTCATCATGTTGCAAACTTGTCTAGCTTCTAAAAAATGGTAACCTGCAAATTTTGTCTTGTTAGGCTTACAAATGTTGTGTGATGAACTTGTCTCACACTCAATGAATTTTTTTATACACATTATTTGAGAGCTTGTAACATGTTAAGATCATGAAGAGGAACAATTTGGTCCCTCTTGAGTCCCGTTTACAAATACAATTGAAAATGAACGTCTTTTCTCAGAACGTTTTCATTTTCTTACCGGCCAGCCTGTGTGTTACTCAATAAATCATCATTAGAATATAGATTTTTTTTCAAATAATAGTGAGTAAAGTGTATTTTAATTTTGTTAGGACTTAAACTAGTAGAACCTCTCAATCTGGCTTAGGTGCTTCCTTTTGCAGCGGAATCTGATTTCAGGTTTTTATCCCCTTTTGCACTGAGGGGAAATAAGTTGTTGAGGCAATGACATGTGGTCTTCCTACATTTGCAATATGTAATGGAGGTCCTGCTGAAATTATTGTGAATGGGATGTCTGGATTCCATATTGATCCCCATACCATGGGGATTCTACAAGTGAACAGATTGCTGATTTTTTGAGAGGTGCAAGACAAATCCCACCTACTGGAACAAGATCTTTGATGCTAGTCTATAGCGTATCTATGAAAAGTAAGTTTAGGGCCAGATTTCATTTTTCATATAAACTTTTTCATTTTTCATATGGTTCCATAGATCGTACATGGCCTTATGAGGATGTAAATGAAAATATTCAATTAAATTCAACTATATGCATCCATCTATACAAGTTGATATTGGGAATGGGTCTAATGTGCTTTTGTTTGTTTTTGTGGGCAGGTTAAAACTATGCCCTTAGCTGTTGAAGAAAGTGTCGATGGGATTCAAGATAAAAGTGCAGAATTTCTTGGGGGAGATATACCCATATGATTCCAACTAAGTGAAAATTGATCTATTAGTTGCTCCATGCAGGTTACTCATGTCAGCTGCTTAACATATTTCTTGGGGGAGATATACCCATATGATTCCAACTAAGTGAAAATTGATCTATTAGTTGCTCCATGCAGGTTACTCATGTCAGCTGCTTAACATCCTATTTGTTCGTTCACTTTTATTTGGGGTTTTTCTATTACCAGGTTCACCAATTGAACCTCTCTTTTTTAGAACATAAAAATCTATTTATATTTAATCCAATGATGCAACATTCCATTACTTAATGGATCCATACATCACATATACATTTTCAAGAATAATATCTTTGAGAATAATGAAATCCAACTCTAAATCTAGATTTTGCTATAAAAGAGACACATCAAGTTGAGCATTTCACTCTATGGAAGCATAATTACACTAAGATCTAAGAAAGATGAAACATAGCATATATGTAGAACTATTACACTATCTGACATGGAAAGCCTCTCAAAATCTAATTAAATAGGGATTAGGAAAAATGCCCAAGGCAGTGTGTGAAAAGATGAAAATCAATTAGAGTATGTAATCCTAAAACATTTATTAAAAAAACTTATAAGTACAAGGTTAATCAACAAATCCCATTTTTGTTATATCTCCAATTTTTGGTTAAAGATTAAAATTATTCATTTTCATAAAATGAGAAAAACACAATTCAACTTAAACCAAATATTTAAAAAACACTATAAATTATTTAACAACATAAATGATGCTATATACAATCACTCTCCATGCAAAAAAAATAAAGCAAAATTAGAATCCTCTCCCAGACAATCTATCTGCAAGATGACTTTAAAACACATTTTAGATAACCATTGTAAATTTGGTGAACCTGCCACCAAAAAATGGTAACAAAATTTAATAAATCCTTATTATAGATACAAATTTTGCATGCCACCAATATAGGCGGCGGAGTTAAAAACTTTGAACAACCATTTCCCAAAGTCCCACTCGTTCGGCTCCACTAAAAAAACTAAAAGCTCTCTCATAAGTCTTCTTGTTGATTCCAGCCTGTTGCCAATGAGTGTGGCTTAAACCCGTTTTGATTGATCTTGAGAAGGAATTTCTGAAATTATGATATGGTGTTAGGGCTTGTTAACGCATCCATCAGAATACATACCACAAGACAAATGCATTGCTAATGAAATAAACTTAATTTCAATTTCAATTTTTCCCAATACAATACAGAGCTAATGACATTAACCATACAAAGGAACAATTATTACTAACATATTTCAATTTTTAAATTTTGAAATTTACCTGTGACCAAAGTACTTCACAGAAGATCAATCGAGTATAACTTGGATAGTCGAGAGAAAGAATTGTTATCTCCCCACTAAGACTCATTTCCAGCCTTTTAATAGTGCTGCAACTTCAGCTTTGACACTGTTGCTTGAAAAAAAATAATGATTTGCTTTATACGAGTTTATGCACTCTCCATAACTTGTTCACATTTTACCTCCAGCTCTAGCTTGCCTTCCCCAAGATGGAGAAAAGTTCAGTGTTGCTCAGGAGGATTGCATGATTGTAAATGCCTGGAAACCCTCAAACCATATTCCTCATCGCTTAATCAAATCACTGCAATAATGTAGATCAAGACTTACAAAGCAGGCAACCTGCAAGCTACACTGTTTTCTTTTTCATAAAGAAGCCATCGGTATAATACAATGAAACCTTGAAACTCTTTCAACCCCTTCTATTGCCAGCACAACCATCCACACCATATTGATCTAGTAATTGTACAAGTCTATTTCTGGACAGAGGCTGCAAAGGGACCAGATAATATAGATAACAAACATATATCAGAATTTGGATGCATTGTTAACAAATATCCAATATCATTCAGAAATAAATAAAATGGGATGCACATCCAACATGAAAATGCATACCTTTGCTTGAAAATCATCAACACCGGCCTCAAAGAAGAGGTCTTTATGAGATTGCAAGGTATTTGTTGTAAGTGCAACAAAGGGTGTTTTGATTCCCATTGATCTCAGTTGCCTTGTTGCCTGAAATTAAAGCATTCATTTCGGTGATAAGAATGAACCCAAAGTTTTAGAAACTGAGATGGTTGAGATGATTAATTCAGTAGCACAGAAAAAATAAAACAAAATTTCAAAATTATAAGTTTTAAAGATTTAAAAGTTGTATACCTCATGCCCATCCATAACAGGCATCTCTTTGTCCATTAACACAAGATCATATGTTCTGCCCTGCTTGAAATAGTCCATTGCTACCTTCCCATTCTCAGCTTCTTCATAGTAAAGATTAAGGCTTTGAAGCACCCTCCTGAAAATTATCTGAGGTTGATTCAGTGAAAAATAATGAATGAGATCTCAGCAGCAAGCTCTAGGTAAATTAACCATGTATGGCCACAAGCAGTATCCTAAAACCAAACAATGATTTAGTCCTGATATAACTTACTCTGTTGATTTGTGTGTCTTCCACGAGCAAGATTCGTCTAGGGGAGCTCCAAGAATCTTGAGAAATCATCGAGCTTTTTGACTTCATAGTTCTAACTTTCTGACTTCTGGTTTCAGTCTGAGATGAAATGTGGATATCATCCCAAATAATGCACGTTGATCTGCAATCCACTATATCAAATTTGAAAACAAATGAAACCCATCTCAACGAGGGCAAACGATTTGAATGTGATCTAAATAAATGAAAACCCAATTAAGTTAAAACAATTGACACCAATTTCAATCAAACAAAAGGGACTTTAGTGCAATCCAAACAAATGAAGAAATATCACTAAAGTTACCTCTTGTATTGAATCCTTTAGAGAATTGGGTTTCTTGAGCTCTTTGGCCTACATCTTCTTCCTACAAACCCTCACAATAAGACCATGTCCTCCTACACTTCCAAACCATCCCTAAAATAGCCAAACAAGCCACCAGCACAACACCCATTATCTGCAAGACTCAGTTCAACCCTGTTCTCAAAAAGTACAGACTGTCTTCACCCTCTCTCCCATTTAGGTGTTGAGCACTCAAACACAGATGTTGAGATACAACCATCTGAATAAACCCAAAATATTACAGATTGTGAAGAAGCTAGGAACCCAAAAACTGACTCTCTTCTTTTGTGGGGTATATGGTAACGGTAATGTTAAGTTTAATTTTATAATTAAAAAATTATTAATTCTAAACTGTAATTTCAAAATAAATTAGGGCATTAATATAGTAATGTGTCTCTGCTTTTAAATTATATATATATATATATATATATATATATAAAATACAAAAATAAAATGTATTATGATTTTGTTTAATTAATCATAACAAACTTTAACATAAAAATTAAAACATTTTTCTTATTAAATAAAACTGCACATTTTAAAATTCTATAGAGAACATAATAATACAATAAAAATCCATACTTTAAAACCATAGATTTAATGAAAACCTAATATGTAGTTTAAAATGATTTACTTGTGCAAAAAAACTAGATAACTACATATTTTAAAATTATAGATTTAATGAAAAATTAACATGTAGTTTAAAAGGTAGTTGTTTTTAGTGCGTTTTTTTGGATTTTCTGGTGCCAAAATCTGGCAGGAAAATTTGAGGTGAAATTTTGATTTGTGTTATTTAAACTGGTTTTTTGACTGTATATATGGATTCAGTGCCCTAAAAAACCACTACGGCATTGTGCAGATATTATCCATCAAACTTGTGATTTAAATAAATTCCTACTGGATTTTAGAGAAATTAGAGTAGACAAAACTCACCAAAAAGGCTTCCAAAAATTGCACTAAAAACAACTAAGTTTAAAGTACAATAACACTACATACTTTAAAACAATAAATTTAATGAAAAATTGAAACAAATCTTAATATAATTCTTCATCGATTTATTGTATTTCCCTTCAATTCTGCTTCATTAAACCGCGTTAATAACATTAAAAAAAAACAATACCCCATGAGCAGATTTATTCAGAATATGGAGAGAAAAGCTTTCATTGAGATTGTGTCCTCGTAGGGTCATCACAAGCCTACTTTCCAGGTCTTTATATTATTCTTTGGCATGGGAAGAAATATTGATTGAATGATCTTGGACATTGTAAATATATAATTTTGAAACATTACACTAAAATGATGTGTATAGATTGCATCGATTTTACAAGACACTTCAAGCTACTAGTTCCTTTTCTATTGCCTTACGGTGTTTTCTTTGCAACATCTGAAGCAAATGCTAGTTATATTCCTTTCAATGTTACAGTACATATATATACATGCTGAAGCATCCATAAACCCCAATCCATTAACCCTATATTAGAACATAAATGTATTTCCCTTGACTATATCTACAAAATACCATGGACCGAAAACCATCGTGCCCAAAACCATGTGCGAAATCCATGCACAAAACCATAGGTAGGTCCGGCCACCTAATCTAGGGTCCAAAAAAAAATTCCCTGGGGCACTGCCCTAGACCCTGTAGAATATAACACAACCGAACATTCTCCCACTTGTCGTTTTCTTTCCACAAGAGAGTTTGGTCATTGATCCACCCCTGCAATTCCCATTGTTTCTCTACACCAAGAGAACTTCTCAAAGCTCACAAATTTTGTCCATGCATCTATAGTATTCTTCAAAGTCTCCACCTTTACCAGCAAAACCTTTTTGTCTTCTACTATATCCCGCACAAAGTGATATTGAACATTAATGTGCTTTGTCTTTGAATGAAAAGAAGGATTCCTTTCCAAGAAAATTGCACTTTGGTTGTCACAGTCTATCCTTATAGCTCGTTGTACTAAACCCATAATTGAACACAATCTCTGTAACCAAATTGCTTCCTTTCTTGCATGAGTGGCTGCCATGTATTCTTCCTCCATACTTGACTGTGCCACTACAAATTGTCTCTTACTCATCCAACTGACTACACCTCCAAATAGGTTAAACACATACCCACTTGTAGATCTTCTCTGATCCAGATCTCTAGCCCAATCTGCATCAACAAATCCATGGATTTCCAAAACTTTGTTCATTCCTGGTCTTCCTTGGTAGCACAAACCATTATTATTAGTGCCACGCAAATACGTGAAAACCCACTTCACTATTGTCCAATTCTCCTTCCTTGGTTTTGACATAAACCTGCTCAATACTCCCACTACATGTGAAATTTCTAGTCTAGTACATACCATCTCTTACATCAGGCTACTAAATGCACTTGCATATGGAACATGGGACATGTCCTCTTCCTCTTTTTGTGTCTTGGGACACTGTTCAGTACATAACTTTGCACCTACAAGAATAGGAACCTTCACCAATTTACTATCCTGCATATTAAACCTCTACAGTGTTGTCTCAACATACTTCCTCTGGTTTAAACAAAGCTTTCTCTTTGCTCGATCTCATTTAATTTTCATGCCCAAAATATAGTTTGCAGCACCAAGATCTTTCATGTCAAATTTGCAGGACAATTGGGTCGTCAAATCCTGGATAATTTCTTTGTCATTTCTGACCAACAACATATCATCCACATACAAGATCAGATGAATAACATGGTCACCAATTAATTTAAAATACACACAGTGATCTGCTTTACTTCTAGTGAAGCCAAGTCCCCATATAAATGTATCAAATTTCTGATACCACGTCCTTGGTGACTATTTTAACCCATACAGAGATTTTTTTAACTTGCATACTAGTTCTTTCTTACCCTTCACGACAAAGCTTTCAGGTTGCTTCATGTAGATCTCCTCTTCCCGATCCCCATGAAGAAATGTTGTTTTCACATCCATCTGTTCTACCTCAAAATCAAAAGTAGCAGCAACAGATAAAAGTAATCTAATAGAAGCTACTTTGGTAACAGGAGAAAAAATATCACCAAAATAAATTCCCGACACCTAGGAATAACCTTTTTCTACCAACCGAGCTTTATATTTCTTCACATTTCCTTTTGCATTCGTCTTCTTCTTGAACACCCATTTGCTCCCAATGGGTTTCCTTCTAGCTGGAAACTCCACCAGATCGCAAGCCTCATTTTTTTGCAAAGATGTCATCCATGGCCTCTTTCCAGAGTTTTCCATCCTCTGAATCTACTGCTTCCTTAACAATTCTAGGATCATCATCAGTAATGGATAACTTGCAAAACTTGAACAGAAATCAGATGGACTATACCTTTCTATTTTCCTTCTATCTTGAACTCATCTTCTCACAACCGGAGTTTGTGGCTCTTCATCTTCTAATTCCTCTTTTGCTGTAGAATCTTCCTCCTTTAGCTCAAACTCTATCTTCTCAGGTTCCTTTAGTAGGACTTCATGTTTAATAACATTTTTCACCTCTCTAAACATCACATCTCAGCTTTACACAACCTTCCTTGTTATTGGGTTCCAAAGCTTATAACCTTTTAAACCATCCTTATACCCAATAAAGATGCACTTTTCATATTTACTATCCAACTTTGTTCTTTTCTCCTTTGGAACATGTACATATGCATCACATCCAAATACCCTCAGATGCGAAAGAGAGGGTTTCTTCCTAGTTCACACCTCTTGTGGAATCTTATTCTCCAACGCTAATGAAGGTGATCTGTTGACCAGGTAACATGTAGTCTGTTGGCATTATGATACATATGTTGTACTTGATGGCAACCCACTCATCTCAGAAAATAAATTATAGTGTAGAGAAAAGTTCACGCACTTTTATGCAGAGAAAAGTTTATTTCATGTAGAGAAAAGTTCACGCACTTATATGCAGAGAAAAGTTTATTTCATGTAGAGAAAAATTTCACGCACTTTCATGTAAGGAAAAGCGTGTATATGTTGGAGAACTTACCTTTGGTCCATGGTAGTTAGTCCTTGGTATTTGAACCTATGGTACCTCGTCAAAAGTGTTGATCTCACGCAATTTCATGGTTGGTTCATGGTATTAGTCCGATAGTTTTGATCCTATGGTTTTGGCTCGTGGTATTGATCCATGATTTGAGGAAGAGCTTGCCTATATAAAGCAAAGGAGATCATTTGGCTTGTGTAGTTTTTGGGTTGAACATCTTATGGGAGCTAGATCTGAAATACTATGATCTCTTGGGAGTAATGTCTAGATCTAAATAAGGCGCAGTGCGGAGACGCCACAGAGGCGCCATAGAAGGCGCAGTGCGGAGACGCCACAGAGGCGCCATAGAAGGCGCAGTGCGGAGACGCCATAGAGGCGCCACAGAAGGCACAGTGCGGAGGCGCCACAGAAGGCGCAGTGCGGAGATGCCACAGAGGAGCCACAGAAGGCGCAGTGCGGAGGCGCCACAGAAGGCGCAGTGCGGAGGCGCCACAGAAGGCACAGTGCAGAGGCGCCACAGAAGGTGCAGTGCGGAGGCACCACAGAAGGCGCAGTGCGGAGGCGCCACAGAAGGCGCAGGTGCGGTGGTCGCGGCGCCACAGAAGGCGCAGGTGCGGAGGTAGTACAGATATCCGCAGATCTATACCAGTGAAGTTGCGGTCCCTGCTTGAAATTTGTTTTAACTGCCTTTGACTATTCTACAGGGTTTTGGGTGCATAACTGATGTTTGGTTACTGGTATTGAGTTCAGATAGCAGCATGATTAATGACTTATCTTTATGTACTAGATCTGGTTGATAACTCTCATAATATCATTGTATGTGTATGGATCTGGTGATTGGGTGATTCAGAAGATTGTTTGATTATGTGCTTCAATGTTGTTGTTGGGTCCAGTATGAAAATTGGATGAAACGTAGCCTTTCAGATTATGTGTTGTGCTTCAGTGTATCCAGTATGAAAATTGATGAAACGTGGTACCTGGAGGAGAGAAGATTGTAGGCCGGCGCCTACGTACTAGTATCTAAGCTAGTACAAGAGCTAAAGGAAATCTTTGGAGCATTGTAGCAGGTAGTAGCCTGTGTACTAGTAAATGGATCGGCTAGTACAAGAGCAAAGGGGGTTGTAGCTCCCGTACTGGTATAAGACTGCACCAGTACAAATATTGTAAAAGGATTTTCTTATTAAGAAGAAGATTGAGATGACTTGCAGCAGGTGGTTTTCTCCCGCATTGGGTTTCCACCTTATATCATGGTGTTCATGTGTGTGCCTTATGTGTGATGATCTATTCTATGTTACTGCATCTGTTAATTGATAATATGGTTGATAATGTTCTAATGCACTCATTGAAGATCAATTAACTTAATCATAAGAAGTTGTGGAAGTAGCATGTATGAATTTGATTATGGAAATGGAAAAAGTTTTATTAATGTGATAATACTGATTCACCCCCCCCTCTCAGTATTATTTCCAACAATTGGTATCATAGCAGGTCCTTTGATAGAAGCTTGATCGCTTGAAGGAGATCCGTGGAACAATGGGAAAGAAGCTTAAGAAGAAAGCATCTAAGAAAAAGAAGTCATCTCAGAAGAACTATGATAGTGGAAGAATCGATTGGGGATTAGGTATAAGAAGCTCTTCAGATTCAGAATCATTATCAGGTATGAATATATTATCCTCTGATGTTCCAGCTATCTTTCCTTTTGGAAGAGATGAAAGTGATAGCGAAACTACTGAATTTGCTCTTATGGGTGAACAAGAAAGATATCAAATAGAGGCAGAATTTAAAAGGCTGACAGACAAAATTAGAGATCAACAAGATCTATTGAACAAAAGGAAATGTGATTTCAAAGAAGAAGCTACCAAACTAAAGGTCCAACTAGAAGAAGGAAACAAGGTAAGAAAGCTACTCAAGGACAAGGAAGACCAATGTCAAAAATTGTAGCATGAAGTGACATCATTAAGAAAAGAAGTCAACGAAAGAAGCACAACCATCAAGAAACTCAAAGATAGATCCAGCTACTATGAAAATATTGAAGCTACAATCCTCTCACTAAAAGGAGATCTTGAAGAATCAAAGAAGCAGAATACAGATCTACTCCAAGCTATTGCAAAACAAGAAAACGAAGTCACCAGCTTAAAATCTCAACTAGAATGTGCCTTCCGAGTTCGTCAAATGCAACAGGATCTGAATGAAGAACAAGAAAAGGAGATTCTCAAACTAAGGGAACAAATGGGAGAAGGAAGGAAAGCTGAAGAAGATTTGAAAAAGCAATCTCTTGAAAAGGAAGAACAACTTCAGGTTGAGGTAAATATCTTGAAAGGTAAACTAGAAGAAAAGGATAAGCTTTTACGATTTCAAGATAGTTCTAAAGTCTTGGATGATATTCTTAGTAGTCAAAGGTCTCCTGCTATAAAGACTGGTCTTGGTTTCCATGAATCTGTTGAAGGTGAATCTAGTTCACAAGGTGAGGCAAGGAACTCTAAAGAGAAATCTAAAGTGATCAACGAAGAAATGAAAGATCCATCTCATCATCAACCAAGGAAAGAGATTCCTCAAAGAAAATCCTTTACTCCTCCTATGAATAATGTTGAATGTTATGTATGTCATAATCTTGGACATGTTGCAGCTAGATGTAGAAGAAGAAGAGTTCAAGACCATTATGCAGAAAGGTCATCTCAATCAAGGTACTTTTATGGATATTGCTTTGCTTGCAATATGTTTGGTCAGAAAGCTGCTGATTGTTACAGGAGGAATATGAAACATGTAAGATGTTATGCATGTGACAAGCTTGGACATATAGCTAAGGAATGCAGGAACAAAGTGTGGGCACCATATCAAAAGGAGAAAATGTCATCATCACGCTTGAAGATATGGAGGAAAAAGGAAGTACAGTCAGAAAAAGGCGGCACAACACAACGTACAGACAAACTAGAATCAGAGGGAGATGAAAGTACAAAACTTCAGTGTCCTGAATCTCATATGCAAACTCCATGAAGGAAAGTCGCGTATATACGCGAGTTCGATACTGCACAATCGCGTATATGATTGTTTGAAGAAAGGCAATAAGAAAAGTGAAGTTGATCTATGAAGTATGATCTCTCGAGCATAAAATCAGATCTGAGTATCTGATAGATGGCACTCGTTTAGGGGGAGCATATGTTCTTAATGCATTGTTGGCATTATGATCCTTGGTGACAATGCTTATGATTCATCTTGCTATGGTTATGAGTTGTTCACATGGTCCTTGTATCAGATTTGTGGTTGATTCTCTAATGATGCTTGCATGGAGTCTTTATTGTTCTTGGCACATATATGGATGAGGATTGTTGGCTGGATTCATGATTGACTACTCAAAGTTGCATTGTTGGAGACATGATGATGATGAGATCTTACCTATATGATGATAGGTTGTTTCGTACATCTGTTGATTGATGCAGATGCTTCCATTTGATGACTCTTGGTTCATGTAGATCTGGATGGTTATGAATGAGTTGATGCAGTCGTACCTTGCTGTTGATAGATACTATGAAGCAGATCATACAGTGTTGTTGCTGATGTTTATCTTAGGTGATTGGTCTTTATGTCTCTATTGTAGTTATCTCTTCAGGTCATGTAACGGCCTATGTTTCCCCACTATGCCTGGGATGAATGATGTTATCATATGTAAATTTTTGTATCACCATTGTGATGAATGTATGTATTGAGTGTTTTGGTGATAGGAAGGTCATTTATGATATATAGAGTCATGTTCTTCTTGTAGAACATCTTTTTGTAGACCTTGCTTACAGTCAGGGGGAGCTTGAGCATGAGCAGCACTATATAGCAGAGCAGATATTTCAGCTTGTTCTCAGAAAGAGCATTATCAGATTGGAGCACCATGGCATATACAAAGGGGGAGTTCATTCAGAGACTTCAGCAGATCTGGTTTATAGTCAGGGGGAGCATGTTCTTAGGGGGAGCATAACCCTTTGCCCTTGATGTCAAAGGGGGAGAGTGATTGGTTGTTGTTGCCATCAAGTCCAAAGGGGGAGATTGTTGGCATTATGATACATATGTTGTACTTGATGGAAACCCACTCATCTCAGAAAATAAATTATAGTGTAGAGAAAAGTTCACGCACTTTTATGCAGAGAAAAGTTTATTTCATGTAGAGAAAAGTTCACGCACTTATATGCAGAGAAAAGCTTATTTCATGTACAGAAAAAGTTCACGCACTTTCATGTAAGGAAAAGCGTGTATATGTTGGAGAACTTACCTTTGGTCCATGGTAGTTAGTCCTTGGTATTTGAACCTATGAGGAAAAGCGCGTATATGTTGGAGAACTTACCTTTGGTCCATGGTAGTTAGTCCTTGGTATTTGAACCTATGAGGAAAAGCACGTATATGTTGGAGAACTTACCTTTGGTCCATGGTAGTTAGTCCTTGGTATTTGAACCTATGGTTTTGGACCATGGTACCTCGTCAAAAGTGTTGATCTCACGCAATTTCATGGTTGGTTCATGGTATTAGTCCGACAGTTTTGATCCTATGGTTTTGGCTTGTGGTATTGATCCATGATTTGAGGAAGAGCTTGCCTATATAAAGCAAAGGAGATCATTTGGCTTGTGTAGTTTTTGGGTTGAACATCTTATGGGAGCTAGATCTGAAATACTATGATCTCTTGGGAGTATTGTCTAGATCTAAATAAGGCGCAGTGCGGAGACGCCACAGAGGCGCCACAGAAGGCGCAGTGCAGAGACGCCACAGAGGCGCCACAGAAGGCGCAGTGCGGAGACGCCACAGAGGCGCCACAGAAGGCGCAGTGCGGAGGCGCCACAGAAGGCGCAGTGCGGAGACACCATAGAGGCGCCACAGAAGGTGCAGTGCGGAGGCGCCACAGAAGGCGCAGTGCGGAGGCGCCACAGAAGGCGTAGTGCGGAGGTGCCACAGAAGGTGCAGTGCGAAGGCACCACAGAAGGCGCAGTGCGGAGGCACCACAGAAGGCGCAAGTGCGGTGGTCGCGGCGCCACAGAAGGCGCAGGTGCGGAGGTAATACAGATATCCGCAGATCTATACCAGTGAAGTTGCGGTCCCTGCTTGAAATTTGTTTTAACTGCCTTTGACTATTCTACAGGGTTTTGGGTGCATAACTGATGTTTGGTTACTGGTATTGAGTTCAGATAGCAGCATGATTAATGACTTATCTTTATGTACTAGATCTGGTTGATAACTCTCATAATATCATTGTATGTGTATGGATCTGGTGATTGGGTGATTCAGAAGATTGTTTGATTATGTGCTTCAATGTTGTTGTTGGGTCCAGTATGAAAATTGATGAAACGTGGTACCTGGAGGAGAGAAGATTGTAGGCCGGCGCCTACGTACTAGTATCTAAGCTAGTACAAGAGCTAAAGGAAATATTTGGAGCATTGTAGCAGGTAGTAGCCTGCGTACTAGTAAATGGATCGGCTAGTACAAGAGCAAAGGGGGTTGTAGCTCCCGTACTGGTATAAGACTGCACCAGTACAAATATTGTAAAAGGATTTTCTTATTAAGAAGAAGATTGAGATGACTTGCAGCAGGTGGTTTTCTCCCGCATTGGGTTTCCACCTTATATCATGGTGTTCATGTGTGTGCCTTATGTGTGATGATCTATTCTATGTTACTGCATCTGTTAATTGATAATATGGTTGATAATGTTCTAATGCACTCATTGAAGATCAATTAACTTAATCATAAGAAGTTGTGGAAGTAGCATGTATGAATCTGATTATGGAAATGGAAAAAGTTTTATTAATGTGATAATACTGATTCACCCCCCCCTCTCAGTATTATTTCCAACATAGTCTCCACTACTTCTGCCAGTAATTCATGTCCTAACCTAACACCACTGAGCATGCTTCTTTCCCTTTCCATCAACGTCTTGTTCATTCTTTTGGAAACTCCATTTTGCTCAGGTGTGTATGGAGTAGTCTTCTATTGTGCTATACCACACTTCTTACAGAATGCTTCAAACTCCTTGCAAAACTCTCCACGTTATTAGTCCTCAACACATTTATCTTCTTCTTTGTCTGGTTTCCACCAGAGCTTTAAATTCTTTAAACATGTCAAAGACTTTAGATTTCTTCTTGAGGAAATATATCCATGTATTCCTTGAGAAGTCATTATAAATGATACATAGTACACAAACTTACCCAGTGATGGAACCGACACAGGTCCAAACACATCACTATGCACAAGCTCTAATATCTGTTTTTCCCTCTTACCACCAAAGGGGAAACTCACCCAATTCTGCTTCCCATATACACAATTTTCACAGAAATCAAAATCTAGAGAGATATTAGACACACCTTCTAGCATACCTTTACCACTAGATTTTCTACTCCACTTTCAGGAACCACAAAATGGTTGCACCCATCAATAACAATGCTACTTTGTAGCTTTGTTACACAACATTTTATCACTATCCCTATACTCCCCATTCCTTGATCCTGGAGGACCTCTACAGTGAACCCCACATGCTTTGAATTCATGAAGAAACTCCCATTATGTCCCTCTTCATGAGCAGATCATTTCCATTTTGCACCGTTTCCCCTAAAACTTCTATTTTTCTCGGTTTACAAGACCGACGCTGATGGACTTTGTCTCCCCCACGCCAATGTGTAGAGATTATCACTACTCCTCACACCGACCAGAGCGACTGAGCTGTGTTTCAATCGCGCTGGTCCTGTTATGGAATTTGTTTTAAATTAGAGCCAAAGCTTCTAGTGCTAGAAGCTCCATAATGGAAGTCTAGTAAATGGTTTGGCTGGATGGGGTCGAGGATGATAGTTTGTGCTCCTTTCCCCTATAATGATGGAACTACCTCAAGGGATAAGTCCTTCTCCCATGATAAGAGGATCCATCTCCCATCCATATTTCCTATATAAACCTCCCTTCATCCCAAGCACAGGCTAGTCATAGTTACAGTTTTGGTTGAGTGTGAGTATACTATTTTGGATTAGACAAGCAAGCTACTACTAGTTGTAGCCATCTAGTTGTGTGAGGAAGAAGTGTGTTTGGTTTGGAGTGAAGCCTAAAGGGAAGAGCCTTAAAACTATTGTTGTTTGAATCCATCATGGAGTGCTAGCAGAAGTGTGTGGGAACCTGGTCTTGTCAGAGGAAGACTACAGCGTCAAGACGAATGGTTGTAATCTCTCTTTAATATTAATATATGCAACTATCGGTTGATTTCCTACATGTTTTATAATGTTACATATCCATGCCTTAATGTTTCTTGACTTGTTAAATAGGTTGAATTGTAATTTGTCTACTATTATGTTTGTATGCTATTGTTGTTCACTTGTTTCAGGAACTTGAAGAAGGAAGCAAGAGATTGCTGGAGCGAGCAAGCGAGGAAATCATCAAGCAGGATAAGCGACCAAGAGGTAGTCCCTCTTAATTGATTCTAACCTAAGGAAACCTTCCATAGAATGTATTTGTTGTGGCTACACCCATCATCGGACTAGAGGAATTCGTTCATGTCTGCACTTATAATTCTACTTCACCACAAATTGGTGACTCCACTGGGGAATTGGGTAATCAATAAACACAGATGAACACTAGATTTTTATCATTTCCATGACGAGTAGGCATCGACTTGGCCAAATAATAGATTAGAACTCATATAAGGCTTTGTCCCCATTCCCCCTGGGCGAGGGAGGGTTACAAATCAGAGGACAATCAGTGGAAACTCAGGTAGGGTGAAAAATCTTGAATCCATGAAGGGATAAAGGTGCCCTTAGTTGAAAGATCTTGATTATGTTAGGATAAACTGACACATCAATGAACAACATGGAAGAGGACTCTTCAAAAGTGGTAGACATGACCGCCAGGCGAGGCAGGAACCAGGAGCGATGATGAGTATCGATCCATGGAAGTTCCTCGAGAGACATGATATCCATGATACCTTCATTAGCAAGGAAGGTCTCAGCTAAGGGATCGAATGATTCCAAAGTGCCTAGCCAAGGGGATTGAGAGTACATATTGAGAGAGGTCTTCCACATATGAGAATTACAGGATGCAGATTTTGAAGCTGAAACAATTTCCACGTAATTGACTTCGGCAAGACTAAGTGGCATAACCTCGACCCAAGTATCAACAAGATCTGGCACAGGTATGACCTAGGGATCAGATTTGACCGATATCATGTTGACAGAGGCAGCATGAGGAGGTGGGAGACGAAAAATTCCCATTAAGGAAAAATATTGAGAGTCGTTGACCTCTGGAGATCATGTCGATGTTACACCTTCAGCTAATGATGGTAATAAGAAGGGAAAGATTAGATTCCCGTGTTTCTTATGTGTAGGAGAGCATCTTCTTCACCTTTTTCCTCTTATGGATGAAGCTTCCAGAGTTTTGGAAAACATTGCAGCTCCTCAACCCCAACTTCCTGTTGGTTATCAGAGGCTTTCTTCTAACCCTCTCCTAGTTGGTAAAGAGAATGACTTGGATTCAACTCTTTCCCGTCTTGCTCTTCCTAGACAAGACTCTCTTATGTCTATTCCCGACTAACCATTGGTCAAAAAGAGTGCTGACTTGGTTCCGCCACCAGCTCCTCACTCTATTTCGGGAAAGAGTGGTGATCATACTGCTCATGTTCTTCTCATCTCCTTGGGTTCTCATGAATTGAAGCATGACCCTCTTGTCCCAGTTGTTCGGGAGAGTCTTTCTTTTATTCCTGTACAGCATGGGGGAAACCATATGATATCCCCACCAATTAGTTCTTTCATCTCTTTCGATTAGCGGCCATTGATTACTTTCTGCCTCCCATATTATGTGCCTTTCCAAATCATAGTACAAGCCTATAATATGGTAGTACCTGGCACTATATTAGATGAAGGTGCGTCTCTTAGCATCATGTCTTCTACTATTTGGCAAGATTTTGGTTCCCCACAACTTGTGCCTGTCACCCAGAATCTATTGGCTTTTGACAGAGGAACCAGTCAACCCTTGGGGGTCCTTCTGAAGTTCCCTATTACTTTGGAAGGGAAGATTATCTATATAGACATAATGGTGGTCCAAGGTCCCTCAGATTTCAATCTTCTCCTTGGACGAGACTATGTTTATGTCATGGGAGCCCTTGTTTCTTCACTTTTCCATGTGGTTTGTTTTCCGCATGAAGGGAGAATTGTGATTATTAATCAACTATCATTCATTGGTCACCAGGTGTCACCTACGCAACCATTGTCCCCTATCGACTCTTGTTTGCAAGAAGTACCTTCCCCGCCACAAGTAAATTATGTTGCTACCCATTCCATCTCTGCTTCTGCTGATGATCACACAGATTGTATAGTACATCATGTACTTGGGGCATTGGAACCCGATCTATCTTTGGCACCAAATGACATGTATTCCTCCCAAAGCGTGGTTTTTCCGTCTAGTGAAGACCTCTTGGGAGGCATGTTCTCTTATGGGTCATGAACAGACGTCGTGAGGATAGTTCCTGGTCTTGTGTCAACCTCATTAAAAAATGAAACAAAGGGTCATGAGGATAGTTCCTAGTCTCATGTCAACCTTGTTAAAAAATGAAACAAACTATGTGAGCATAGTTGCTTGTCTTGTGTCAAGCTCGTTAAAAAATGAATCAAGAAGTTCGAGCATAGTTCTTTGTCTTGTGTCAAGCTCATTAAAAAATGAAACAAGGGTCCCGATGATAGTTCTTTTACTGTGTCAATCTCGTTTAAAAATGAAACAACTCCCATTTCCAAATCGAGTCTTTGATTAAGATCTCATAAATTCCCAGTCGAGTCTTTCCTAGATTTCAAAAGTGAACCTTCATTCCATCCACTTAGCTGACTGAAATAAAGCTTGGGGGGCATGTACCTCCATTTGAGTCATTATGCTAGGGGCATGCAAACTTAACTCAAGCATAGTTTTTCATTTCAAGCTTATGTAAACATGAAACTAAATCCAAGCAGAGTTCCTCATGGTTCAAGCTTGTGTAAAAATGAATCCATGCCCGATTTACATCTCGTGATTGTTGTTTTAATCAGATGATTTCTGCTAGATGAGCCTTGGTTGTTTTATTCCATCGCCACCATCTCTTTGGCCGATCATATGCTTTCACTTGGTTGTTTTTCATTTTCCTGAGGAACTGCAATGATGAGTGGTTTTTTTAGCCAGCCTCTTGACCATTACATGTTTTGAGTAGTTCCACCATTCCCGGAACCAGTTGCTACCCTTTATACCACTTGTTCCTCTAGGACGAGTCTCCTTTAAGCTCTTTTTAGACTCATAAAAAATGAAAATATTTCCGAGTATTTTTTATCTTTTTGACTCGTTAAAGAGAATAAAAACAGGGGGTCCACTTTCAGCTCTTTTCCGACCCTTTAAAAGTAGAAAGATGTCCAATCCCTTGCCGTTTCAAACTCATTAACGGATGTGAAACGTCGTGCGACCAGTATAAGTTTATCCCTTTTTCGGGCTGGGATGCACTATTTATGAAAAAGGTACTCCTTGACTGAAATGGTTAAGCAGTTCTCTCAAGTATTGTTTTCTACCTTTTTGGACTTGAGAGACACAAATGTACGAAAAGGGACCATGTGGAGTTTTCTTTTACATATGTTTTTCAAACTCTTTAAACATGAAAAGGATACCGAGTGACACCTTTGTCATACTCGTTAAACTATTAAACGACATCGGATTCATCACCATGACAAACATGAGCTTCTCCTTCCTAGGTCTTGTTAAACTTACTAGGTCAGATTCATCCGAAGGATGAAATTACAGTGCAAGCATATGCTATCCCCTTCAAGCTTGCAATTAAAAATAATTGGGGTACTCACCAAAAATGGTGGGGGGGAATTTGGAAATCTATCGGTCATGTTAGCAACTCACTCTTGAACATGACACTCTTTGCTTCATGTCAGGTTGGGACATCCTCCTCTATATCATTGACCTTCCTGGGTTTGGGCCGTTCATTTTTTCCTTCCATCTAATCTCTGCTATGTCATCATGACTACCGATCCTATGGATCCAAAAGCTGCCAAACTTCCAGTTGTTTCGCCGATATGTTCAAGAGTTGTCCTTCTATAGTTACACTTACCTCTGATTCTCTGTATCATCCAAAATCACGGTGCATCCTCTCATCTCGCGTCGATGATGTGGGATTCATTATGGCCCTCCTTTGACACTGTTGCTTTCTGTCGACTTCAACTCATTATCTGGGAAGTTGACCGAGAGACTCCCTTCCAGTACCTTAGTGCTTGCATGCCCTAATGGAAAGTTCTTCACACTCGATGACAAGTTCACATCATTGGCTTTCGATTGAGTGATTTCACGAATGTTCGACTCCAGTTCCTATATTCACATTCCGAGAATTGTGTTGATACTACCTTGAGGACCATTGTCATTATTAGTGGATTTTCTCGTGCTTGTTAACAGTTTACATCATTGACTGGTAATTAACCGACTTTCTAGCATGCTCAATGTCAACACATCTATTCGCATGCTAGGATCTGTACTTTGATCGGGTCGTGTTGGAGTGTAAGACCCTTAACTCCGATCACACACGTCCTGGTTGCGAAGTGGTGTGACATGGTTTATGATGATATGCATGTCTCTTTCAGATGGCTAGTTGCGACCAGACCATGAGTTATCGTATGTGATCCTTCTCATTATTGGTTGGCTACGACCATACCTTGGTTTCATTTATGATCCTGTTTTACGGATGGTTGCGCCCATACCTAGATCCATTTACATGATCATTCTCTAGATGGCTGCATCCATGCCACGATTCATGTATCATTTGACAAAGATCTCAGTTTATGTATATGTATCTTTACTTTCTTGCGGGTTTTACGATGGCAGACCAGTTCATTGCACTGATTTATAAATCATTTCATCCCTCACTCCAGCTCGGCCTTCATGCTTTAGGGGGCATCTGTTACACAACATTTTGTCATTGTTCTTGTACTCCCCATTCCTTGATCCTAGAGGACCTCTACAGTGAACCCTGCATGCTTTGCCTTCATGAAGAAACTCCCATTATGTCCCTCTTCATGAGCAGATCATTTCCCTTTTGCACCATTTCCCCTAAAACTTCTGTTTTGCCTAGTTTACAAGACCGACACTAATGGATGTTGTCTCCCCCACACTGATGTGTAGAGATTAGCACTACTCCTCGCACCGACCAGAGTGACTGAGCTATGTTTCAGTCATGTTGGTCCTGTTATGGAAAGTTTTTTAAATTAGAGCCGAAGCTTCCAGCTCTAGAAGCTCTGTAACAGAATTCTGGTAAATGGTTTGGTCAGATGGGGTCGAGGATGATAGTTTGGGATCCTTTTCCCTATAATGATGGAACTACCTCAAGGGATAAGTCCTTCTCCCATGAGAAGAGGATACATCTCCCATCCATATTTCCTATATAAACCTCCCTTCATCCCAAGCACAAGCTAGTCATAGTTACAGTTTTGGTTGAGTGTGAGCATACTATTTTGGATTAGACAAGCAAGCTACTACTAGTTGTAGCCATCTAGTTGTGCGAGGGAGAAGTGTGTTTGGTTTGGAGTGAAGCCTAAAGGAAATAGCCTTAAAACTATTATTGTTTGAAGTCATCATGGAGTGCTAGCAGAAGTGTGTGGGAACCAGGTCTTGTCAAAGGAAGACTGCAGCGTCAAGACGAATGGTTGTAATCTCTCTTTGATATTAATATATGCAACTATCGATTGATTTCCTACATGTTTTGTAATATTACATATCCATGTCTTAATGTTTCTTGACTTGTTAAGTAGGTTGAATTTCAATTTATCTATTATTATGTTTGTATGTTGCTGTGGTTCGCTTGTTTCAGGAACTTGAAGAAGGAAGCGAGAGATTGCTGGAGCAAGCAAGCAAGGACATCATCAAGCAGGATAAGCAACCAAGAGGTAGGCCCTCTTGATTGATTCTAACTAAAGGAAATCTTCCATAGAATGTATCTGTTGTGGCTAGACCCATTATTGGGCTAAAGGAATTCATTCATGTCCGCACTTATAATTTTACTTCACCACAAGCTTGTACAGATATCCAATCCAACCTGCCCGAATCAATACCAGTGCTCCCTGAACCATCTTGTAGGTATCTTTCATGAACACTATTTTTACACTTGCATCATCTAGCTTGCTTAGAGAAATCAGATTTCTGGCTAATGCAGGAATATGCAGAACACCCAGAAATGTTCTAATCCTTCCACCTTGTAGCTTCAACTTGAGTTTTCCACGACCAATGATTCTAACCTTCCTGTCATCCCCTAAGAATACATCACCACCATCATATTTATCATACTCGCAGAACCACTCCCTATGGGGAGTGAAGTGAAAGAATGCACCTGAGTCAATCAACCATGCCTCATGATCTACATGTGTACTTAAAGAAGAAGCCAAGTACACATCCCCACCTTCATCTGAGGTGGTTTTTGCCTTCGCAGAAGGAGCATCCTCAAATCCCTTTCCTTTCTCAAGAGCTTTAGATTTATAGTCCCTTTTCTCATGCCCTTCCTTTCTGCATTTCAAACACACCTTTACATGTTTTCCCAGTAGATTTAGATATCCCTCTAGATTTAGATTTCCCGCTCGAGGACTTATTTTTGTTTATGTTCTGGGACTGTCCTCGCACAGACAAGGCATCACCATTCTGGCTCTCCATATTATTCTGTCTCATCTCCTCCGTCATCAAGGATGAGACTATTTCATCAAACTGCAAGGCAATTGCATTGCTACCTATTGCAACAACTAGACTATCCCATGAATCTGGTAGAGAACACAACAAATTGATGCAATTATCTTCATTTGAAATTTTAATAGAAACAGATAATAACTTACTTACCACAGTATTAAATGCGTTCAAAAGCTCTATCACCGAGTCTCCATCTGTCATCCTCAAGTTATACAGCTTTTTATGTAGGAACAGTTTATTCACCGAAGACTTAGATTGGTACAAAGTCCCCAACTTGTCCCACAAAGCCTTTGTTGTAGCTTCCCCTAATACATTCAACAATATTGAATCTGAGACACACAATCGTCTTGTGTTTTTTGCCTTCTAATCCAACATCTTTCATTCTTCATCGGACACTCCCATTGGTTTAGTAGTTGGATCTATCGCGATCCACTGATCTTTATCCACTAGTAAATCCTCCATCTTGAGTTTCCACAACTCAAAACTTTGACCATTAAATTTCTCGATCTCTATCTTTCCACTACTCACCATCTTATTTCACCACTAGAATCAATCCCGCGGATCTCCCACTGAACAGGGTCTACCACAGGCCTGAGAAAAACACCTCAATAGAAAATGCATCCCCTTGAATCCAAAACAACTCTGATACCAAATGAAGGTTTTAACCTCATACAAAAATTACCTGCATATGAATTCTAAAAATAAAAATTAAACAATGGCAAGAGCATAACACATAAAAAAAAAATATACACAGATATTTTCCCCTGGATCCCAAAACTGGGACTACCAGATTGATTTTTCATTATGTTCCTTTCAAGGTTACAATACATATATATACATGTGCAAGCATCCATAAACCCCAATCCATTAAACCTGGATTAGAACATAACCGTAGTTCCCTTGACTAGATCTACAAAATACCATGGACCGAAAACCATTGTGCCCAAAACCATGTGTGAAATCCATGCACAAAACCATAGGTAGGTCTGCACACCTAATCTAGGGTCCAAAAAAAATTCCGCGGGGCGCTGCCCCGGACCCCATAGAATATAACACAACCCAATAGACTTTTCAAACCATAATAGTCGCCTATAATACTATATATAGGCATAATATTTGAATCCTTAAAAATACCCTAGTCTACACAACTATTTTTGGAAGTAAGTGGTTTTGTTTAAACCTAGAAAAATGGACGAGGATCTTGTATATGCACAAAACCTAGAGAATATTATTGAAAAATGCAACAAGAAATTCTCAATTTTATTTTTCCTTGATTAAATTGAGAAAATTCAAGTTTCCACATCAGCAGACAACTTGGATGCAATTAACTTGTATGACATGGCTGGTGTGACTCAGTTTACTTAGTAAATTTCAGTCATAGGAGTTGGAGTTTAGTTAAGCATTTGTGATTGCTAATTTGTAGCAATCAAGGTTAGTTATTTCAAGTTGTTTTCAGTTAAACTAGTTCTAGTTGTTGGAGGAACTAGTGGAAGGTCGGTTGTGTAGTGAGACTTCAGTCTAACTCAATGATCATCCAGTTAACTGATCAATTAGCCCAAAATATCTAATGCATGTAGAGAATTCAAGTTCCCTAACTATGGTGAATATTCCAAAGCAATGTAAAATTAATTATATACTTGGTTGAAGGTATAGTTCATTGTATTGGTCAGGTAATCAACCTTGGGAATTGTGTAATATTTTTGGAGGAATTTCCTAAATAATGGGGGCCTAATTTCTTAGGAACTACACAAGGAAATAAGGACTCCAGTAGAGGATGAAATTGACTAATTCTGAGTTAGAGATTCTCAGTGAGCATAGAGATAGGTTATTCACTTGCAGGTTGTGCTCAGTTGAGCAAAGAAATTGTAATGCATCACTATTCATCAGATTAATGCAAAGAGGCTTGAGGGATTTTTCCCAGTTGGGTTTCCCTAGAAAAATATTTTGTGCATGTGTGTTATTTCTCATTGCATTTTTGTTATTGATGTTCTAAATTGTGAATTGAATTCTTCAAAGAAGTAGAGTAGGTTTGTGTCTTGTGATTTTGATTAAAACTTAATGAGTAGTTGAAAATTTACATCATAATTTCTACATGGTATCAGAGTAGGATCAAAGTTGTTTCTTAGGAGGTTCAAATTTGTAGTTCAATGCAGCAGGATCTCTTCAGATTTGGGAAGATTCCCTTCAACAGACTGAGGCTAGAGTATGCCTAGGAAGGAAACTCTAATTTCATCGCATGGAAGGATCAGATGGAGGCGGTATTGGATGGAAATGGCTTGCTAGAATACATCAAGACAAATGGTGAAAAATAATAAGAATATGATGCCCATAACCTATCTCAGTGGAAGAAAGATGCATCCAGAGCTAGGAGGATCATCCTCAAGGGTGTGAGAGACCACATAGTCTGAAAATTACATGGCAGAGAGACTCCCTTTGATATGTGGTAGACCCTCAATGAGCTATTCCAAAATAGAAAGGAATCAAAGAAGCTTGATCTGATGAATAAATTGAGGATTGAAGACACAGGTTATGACGTAGTCTTCAGAGATGGGAAGGCCTACCTCAAGAATATTGCTTTATGTCAAATCAAGAAATTTGGTGTTAGTATCGAGATCCTCTTAACATTAGAGGAAGATGCATGCACAACCTTGAGGAGAAAGGCAGGGATTAGAGATGTTTTGGTTGAGAGGGAGCATGATTTAGCTCTCAAGATGGAGCCTCAAACAGTTGGAAGTTTGACTGACCAGGATGTTGGGTTGTGTTATATTATTTCCATGACTATCTCCCCTAGTTAATTGGGAGGTTAGAGGGGGGGTGGAGCCCCCCCTTCGTTGCGCTGATTGCGTAGTGAGGGGGTCACGGGGGGGGGGCAGAAACCCCCCCTGTCCAACAGGTTTGAGGGGGGCGGGTAGCCCCCCTCTACGGGGTCTGGGGCAATGCCCCGGGGAATTTTGTTTAAAAATGTGCAACAAGAAAAGCTAAATTTAGAAAGTGCTAAAAATATAACTGCTAAAAATAGCACTTCTAAAAATAGCTGTTTGGCCAATGAGCATTTTGGCCACCTTGGGTGAGAGCTGAAACTGCTAAAAATAACATTTCTGGGTCCCTTCCTATTTATAGCAGTCCCTGGTCTATCTATAGGAAGTAAATTCGAATTTGGTCTTACCAGCAGTTTGGAATATTAATTAATTAATTCTCCGTCAGTTAATTAGTTAAGGAAAAAAAACTTGAAGTCTTTGTGAGAACATGCAATTATTTCTCCATTAATTGGGGAATGTGTCCTTGATTTGCTCCACTAATTGAGGAATCAAGGATGAGTTCTATAATGGGAGGATCAATTGACTTAGTCAAGTCAGTTAGATTAATTTAACAAGTTGTTAAATTAATGAGATATTGTTTGTTGATGCTTGCATGCATGTGACAACTATTATTTTCAGATAACTTACTATTCTCTCATGGATAACTATTGCATGGCAGTTCAGACAGAGACCCAGTTGAGATCAGATGGTGGGATAGTGTTCTGTCAATTGCTAGGATATTTCTAGTAAGTATTCCTTGCATGCAGGAGGAACCTGAGTCCTCAAGTATTGCGTAGTTGGACCTGAGGTTGATATCAGGTATGATCAGGACAATTTACATGTGTTTTGTAATTGGACCCCCATCAAAACTGCACAAGGAAATAGGAGCTTGGACCTGAGGTGCAGCCTTTATATATAGGGCTAGGTAGTCCATGAGCTTCATCATCAGAGTACATAGCTTTTGAGCTGATTCTTTTTGTATGTTGTTGAGGATTTCCACTTGATTGATAATATAGTGTTGGGGTTTTATGATGGTGCTTTCCCCAGTGATATATTCTGTGTTATGTGTGATTGATTCCTTCTTATCAGCTATATGTGTTCATGCTTGATGATGCTCATGTTCAATTAAGCTTCCACAAATTTTATGGTAGATGTAGATCTAGTATTATGCTTTAGTACATTGCGTATATCATTTTGATCTGCAAGTGAAATTTCTACATGATATCAGTGAGCTAGCTGATTTGTAGAGAAAATTCGACATGGTATCAGAGCATAGGTGTTATAGACATATTTGGGCACATCAACTGCAAACTCTTATGTCGATGATATTAGGGCTCATAGACCCCTAAAAGAGTTGTTTTATACCCTAAAGAAACTTAGTCATCTGAATGCCTCATCCCCCAAAAGTTCCATCTCAGAAATCATCCAGATAGTGCCTAAACTGAACCATATCTAAAAGCCTTGTGTTAGGGTGAGATGCATCTCACCTACTACACTATCTAAGTGAGATGCATAGTAGTTAGGCCTTTTAGTAAGTGCGATGGGTGAGGATGGACAAAATTCCGGGACAGTTTGTTAGATGGTTGCTCATGGAATCTTCTAGAAAATTTTCCTGTGCCACTTGCCTCTCTGAATTCACCCAAGGATGACTAAGGGAACTAGGAAACCATCTCCAATTCCCCTCTCTTGTGGAAGTAATTTCAACAAATGGAATGGCATTCATAATCCCCATTGATGACTCAACCTCTTGCAATCATCTATAAAAGGATCTCCCATTCAAGAGATCAGGAGGCTGAATTGTTGTGAATTGTAAGGAAGTGTTGTTGCTTTCAGTATTGAGGAGAGAGCATTGTATGATTGTTGGTGTGTTCTTGCTAATTCATGAGGTGAAGAAGGATTGAAGCTAGGAGGATGGCACTGGATCAGACAACTAGGTTGTAATCTTCCTTGTTATTAATAAAGTTCTTTGAGATTTTTCCCAATTGATTGTGTCAATTGTAAATGCTTTCAATTGTTCATTGTATTTCTAATTCTATAATGTTTATGCTGTAATAGATCACGATGCTTTGACAGGTATTTGTTTCTATAACTGTGCAGGTACTCTCCAACCGTGTTAAGTACGGGGAGGAGTTACGAGATCAACCAAAGGAGAAGGAGATCAAGTGAGGGATCAAGCAAAAGGCAAAGGTTGGTCCTCTATCATCTCATTCTTATCTACTACTCATAGGAAATATTTTGAATTGCTTTAATTGTTGTTTCTAGGGTAGCTGCCAAACCTAGAGGGCTAGCATTCTTTAGGAATACTAGTTTTCCTAGAAACGAATTGGCGACTCCACTGGGAAATTTGTGGCAACCTAGGAGTTGAGGGTTTTTGACTAGTTTTCAGTCTTGTTTGGTTGTTAGCTAAATATGAACAATGTCTCATCACTGAAGCCTACTTACATCACTCAGATCAGCCTCAATTTAGATTAGGATTAGTAAATGTTTTTGTGTATTTGTTTCTCATTTACAATCCATTGTTGAAAAGTGGTGTTAATCGATTTGTAATTTCGATAGAAAAAGTGTCGTAAAATCTTCCATTTTCGTCGAAAAAGTGAAGTGTCACACAATCCTCCTTCATTTGATAATCAATTAAACTATTTTTTGTTGCATTTGATTTGATTTGTTTACATTCAAAGTGTCGAAAGATATTTCTTCAAACTTGAAAGTGTCGTTTTGAGTCTTCCTTTCTCTCTTTGAAGAAAAATTGTCGAAATTGTCATTTTGTGTGAAACATTTTGAGTCATTACTGCATTTAGTTTTCCTTCTTGAATCATTCACATTAAAGAGAGATGAAAACAAATACATGCATTTGCATTTTAGTATTTTGGTTTGTGAATGCTTGATAGGAATAGCTAGGGAACTTGCATTAGATGTGCTCTTTGCTCTTTGTCAAAGATCCGATTGCTCTATCCTTTAGTAGCTAAGGTTCTCATCACTGAAACTAAATCAAAAGTTTGCTTATCATGTTAGTTGCATTTTAGGAATTGCGAACATACATCACGCGGTGAACCATCAAAGGAAAACTTTTAAGAAAGATCAACTTAAAATGAACCTCAATTAACTTAACAACGCTTTGGAATCTAACGCAACACATTTAGAGGTATAGGCTAGAGACGTGTTCCAACATTGTTAAACCTAGTGGCTATTGTTTTCATTGAAGGTTGGGTGATTCCTCCTCTTTGATACGACAAGTTCTAGCACGGACTTGTACTCCCCGTACCATCGCGTATATATCTGGAGACTACAATAGGATTAAATCCTTTATCCATAGGAAGCCGATTCTATCGCCTTATTGATCGCAATGCACTGAACTCAACATTTAGGAAGATTGACTGTCGTACATAGGTCCTTGTTAATTTCTCTTTAATTTGTCACCAAGGTGTATATTGTAGTTTTGCGATTAGTCTAGTAAACATTTTTGTCTAGATTCTCTAGAGTAGTCACTTTCATTCCTTTTCGACTCTCTAAAAGAAAAGGTCCATCTGAGCACTTGTGCTTTCAGGCTCATTAAAAATTGAAGGCGAATAGATTCATCTTTAGCTTTTTCTCGACTCTTTAAAACTGAAAAAGCGAAGTTTTGTCCAAGTGTTGTTAAAATTAATTTACCACGAATAACATCCCTATTCCTTAGTTTATCTTAGGTTGAAGCATATGGCGACAAATCCAGAGTCCATCGATCAAGGAATTCCTTTTGATGGGAATCCTAGTCCTTTTCCATTTTTCGAAAATATTGGTGCTCCATATATGGCTACATTGTCCCTTCCAGGATTTACCATTGGCTTGCCAGTATGGTTGTTTTCAACCTCCTTGGTTCAAAATGTCGAGCTTTCTCCGCAATCGAGTACACCTCCAACTGGACAAAACGAACCTCCAGTTGATCTTGAAGTTGACCCTTTGCCTTCTCCCTCGTTTGTTTCTTCCTCCCCTTATTCCTCTTCGCCTGGTGACAGTGATGGTACTAGTAACTAGGTGGCTAAGAAGAAGAAGAAATGGAAGAAGAAGAAGAAGAAGAAGAAGCAAATTCAGCAGAGGGGCAACCAAGCAATCATTGCTTTGAATGCAAAATCTGATGAGAAACCGTCCATTAAGCCTCACAAAGTTCGATATCCATGCAAACTTTGTGCAGGAGACCATCTTCTTCGAAATTGTCCTGATATTCCTCAGATCTTAGAAGAATG
Organism: Pinus tabuliformis; assembly: GCA_031772625.1. Classification (NCBI taxonomy): domain Eukaryota; kingdom Viridiplantae; phylum Streptophyta; class Pinopsida; order Pinales; family Pinaceae; genus Pinus; species Pinus tabuliformis. The sequence continues at coordinate 1,480,445,089 of CM062819.1, read as the reverse complement.
GTCTTCCCGTTCACATCATCCCATGTCATCAACCTCTGGAGATCATGTTGGTGACATACCATCAACTAGTGATAGTAAAGTTCATGGACAGAAGGGAAAAGTCAAGTTTCCATGTAGGTTATGTGAAGGGAATCATCCCATTCACCTTTGTCCCTATCTAGATGAAGCCAAGAGAGTGTTGGATAACCGTCGTACTTCACTGCAGTGATTTCCATCTAGTTACATGAAACCTTCCCTAAATCCTTCACTAGTTGATGAATAGATTGACCAAAATCAACCGTCGGTCGAAACCACTCTCTCTGAAATTGAATCCTATGAGTCTATACCCAATCCAAATCAACAGGTTGAGGTAACAGTTGACCCGATTTCACCTTCAGCTAATCGTACCTTTCCCGAAGAGAGTGAATATCATACCATTCAAGTTTTTTTTGTTTCTTCAAATTCAAATGAGCTTGGGGCAATCCTCGTGTTCTATCAAGACAAGAGGATAATCCTCCTGCTCTCGTAACTCAAGGGATTAATTCTCCCATTTCTATGGTACCCCATCTAAGTAGTCTAGTAACTTCTTTTGATTGGAATTGACTGGCAGGATTCCACCGTCCTTCTTGTGTGCCTTTCCAGATCATAGTACAAGTTTGTAAAATTATTGTATCTGGCACTATTATAGATGAAGGTGCATCAGTGATTATCCTTTCCTCAACTGCTTGGCAAGTGCTTGGTTCACCACCACTTGTGCCAGTTACACAGAATCTGTTGGGCTTTAACAGAGGAACCAGTCGACCATTAGGAATCCTCCCTCAGTTACCTATTACTTTGGGAGGAAAAACCATTTATCTAAATTTGATGGTAGTCCCAGGCCCATTACATTATAATTTACTTCTTGGGTGCGACTATGTTTATGGCATGGGAGCTGTTGTTTCAACACTCTTTCGAGTTATTTGTTTCCCGCATGAAGGCAAAATTGTCACCGTTGACTAGCTTTCATTTCTCAGTCCAAATATAGCTCCTAGTCAACCATCGTCCCTAAATGGTCCATTTATACCAATGGTATCATCCCCACCACAGGTTAATTATGTGGCAACCTGTTCCATACCTACATCGACTGACGATCAATTCAGTGATGTTGTACATCATGTACTGGGGGCATTGGAACTAGATTTCTCTTTCATGACCTCTTATGAGTTGTGATTGAAACCGAGGATAGTTCTTTGTCTTGTGTCAACCTCGTTAAAAAATAAAACAAGGGGTCTGAGGATAGTTCCTTGTCTTGTGTCAACCTCGTTAAAAAATGAAACAAGGAGTCCAAGGATAGTTCCTTGTCTTGTGTCAACCTCGTTAAAAAATGAAACAAGGAATCTGAGGATAGTTCTTTTATTGGGTCAACCTTGTTAAAAAATGAAACAGGTCCATGAGGACAGTTCTTTTACTATGTCAACCTCGTTTAAAAATGAAACAGGCCAATGAGCATAGTTTCTTGTCTTGTGTCAAGCTCGTTAAAAAATGAAACAAGGAATCTGAGCAGAGTTCCTTGTCTTGTGTCAAGCTTGTTAAAAAATGAAACAAGGACCCCTTGAGCAAAGTTCCAAGTCGAGTCTTTGATTAGATCTCGTAAAATCCCAGTCGAGTCTTTCAGTTGATCTCATAAAAGAACCTTCATTCCATCCACTTGATAGCCATGATTATTCTACTTAGGTGAATGTAATGAAGCTTGGGGGGCATGCACCTAGTGGTAAAGACAAGTTTCCCTGTAGGTTATGTGAAAGGAATCACCCCATTCACCTTTGTCTATCTGGACGAAGCCAAAGAGGTGTTGGATAACCATCCTCCTTCACCACATTGACTTCCATCTGGTTACAGGAGACTCTCCCTTTCATCATGCTGGGGGCATGTAAACCAATTCAAGCATAGTTTTTTGTTTTAAACATGTGTAAAAATTAAACTGAATCCAAGAATAGTTTGTCGTTTCAAGCTTGTGTAGAATCCAAGCACAGTTCCCTATGGTTCAAGCTTGTCTAAAAATGAACCCATTTTCAATTTTTTAACCCTCGTGATTGCCATTTTATCAACCTCTAGTATCAGATGAGCCTTGGTTGTTTCATTCCATCACCACCATCTATTTGGCCGATCATACGCTTTCACTTGGTTGTTTTACCATTTTTGAGGAACAACTGCAATGAATGGTCTTCTAGCCAGCCTCTTCACATCAATCAATATGTTTTGAGAAGTTCCAACATCATCGGAACTAGTTGCTACCCTAGACACCACTCGTTCCTCAAAATAAAGTCCTCTTTAAACCCTTTTCAAACTCTATAAACATGAAAAGATTGTCGAGCGCTTGTCTTTTTTCGGCTCATTAAAGTATTGGAAACGTCATCCCTCTTGTATTATTTTACCCTTTTTCGGACGTGAGGAATTCATTTATGAAAAAGAACTTATGGAGTTTTCTTTTCGTCCCTTTTCAAACTCTCTAAACATGAAAAGGACCGAGTTATCCTTGTCTTTAAACTCATTAAAATAATAGTGACAAACTTGTCCATCTAGATGAGACTGAGTTTCACTGTCACTAGACTCGTTAAAACATCAAATAGCGACGGGTTTGCTCGAAGGGTGAATTATAGAACAAGCATATGTTATCCTCCTCAAGCTTGAAAAAAATAAAGAGTTATTGGTCAGCAATGACTGGGGAAAAAGGGGAAAAATGTTGAAGAAGTTTATGGTAGCAAGTCGCTCTTGAACATGACACTTTCACTTCATCTCCATGATTGAGTTGGGTTGGGTTATTCCGTTCACTGGTCATCATACCATTGCTCTTTCATACCGTCTATCTTTTGGGGTTAACGCTACCAATTCATCTCAGTGTCACCGACATGTTCAAGAGGAGTCATCTAGTTGAGAGGTCATCCAGTTAATGTCTCATACACTGCAATACCTCCAACCTTCATTTTTCATGATCAGCATTCCTGGACCTTGTGTTGTCAGTTCATTTTCACCTCCAGAAATCATTTGCTTCATTTCGTGTCGTAGATGTGGGATACATCAAGGCCCTCCTATGATGAGTCACTTCTTATCAACATCATCTCATTAACCAAGAAGTTGACTTAGAAACACCCATCCAGTACTTTGAAGCTTGTTTACATCAATGGCAAGTTTCTCTCTTCCGGCGACAAGTTGACATCAATGGCCTTTGACCGAAAGATTTTGCATGGTGTTCGACATTAGATCATATATTCACACCTCGTGAAATGTACTGTAGTACCTTGAGGATCATTATCATCATTGGTGATCCCTCTCACGTCTGTTAATAGCTCACATCATTGGCTGGTAATCAGGCGATGTCTTTCCATGCTCGACCTCAGAACATCTTTTTACATGGTTTGACTTGTACATCGAGTGAAGATTGAATGAGTTTGAAGACCCTGGATCTAGTTTCATCCATCCGGGCTGTGATATATTCAAGATACAAAAGCATCAAATGTACACAGGCTCCACACAGATGGTCATCCTCATCATGGAATATGACTCTATATCTGTAGAATCACAAGTCTGTATCTGTAGATGACTATTTGATCTATGTACATGAAATGAAATTTATAAAGCTGAGCATGGGAATGCCTCCCTCAGCTAGTTCATGAAATTCATATTATTATGATGTATTGTATTGAAATTTATGCAGGTCACCTTCCAGTTTGAAACTTCTGATCCTCATGATAAAGCATTTCACCCAACATGAACCTTTACAGCCTCATGCTTTAGGGGGCAACTGTTATAGACATATTTGGGCACATCAACTCCAAACTCTTATGTCGATTATACTGGGGCTCATCAACCCCTAAAATAGTTTTTTTATACCCTAAAGAAACTTAGTCATCTGAATGCCTCATTCCCCAAAAGTTCCATCTCAGAAATCATCCAGAAAGTGCCTAAACTGAACCATATCTGAAAGCCCTGTGTTAGGGTGAGATGCATCTCACCTGCTACACTATCTAAGTGAGATGCATTGCAGTTAGGCCCTTTAGTAAGTGTGATGGGCGAGGATGGACAAAATTCCGGGACAATTTGTTAGATGGTTTCTCATGGAATCTTCTAGAAACTTCTCCTATGCCACTTGCCTCTCTAAATTCACCCAAGGATGACTAAGGGAACTAGGAAACCATCTCCAATTCCCCTCTCTTGTGGAACTAATTTCAACAAATGGAATGGCATTCATAATCCCCATTGATGCCTCACCCTCTTGCAATCATCTATAAAAGGATCTCCCATTCAAGAGATCAGGAGGCTGAATTGTTGTGAATTGTAAGGAAGTGCTGCTGCTTTCAGTATTGAGAAGAGAGCATTGTATGATTATTGGTGTTTTCTTGCTAATTCATGAGGTGAAGAAGGATTGAAGCTAGGAGGATGGCGTTGGATCAAACAATTGGGTTGTAATATTCCTTGTTATTAATAAATTTCTTTGATATTTTTCCCAATTGATTGTGTCAATTGTAAATGCTTTCAATTGTTCATTGTATTTATGATTCTATAATGTTTATGCTGTAATAGATCATGATGCTTTGACAAGTCTTTGTTTCTATAACTGTGCAGGTACTCTCCAAGTACGGGGAGGAGTTACGGGATCAGCCAAAGGAGAAGGAGATCAAGCAAAAGACAGAGGTTGGTCCTCTATCATCTCATTCTTATCTATTACTCATAGGGAATCTTTCGAATTGCTTTAACTGTTGTTTCTAGGGTAGCTGCCAAACCTAGAGGTCTAGCATTATTTAGGAATACTAGTTTTCCAAGAAACAACAGGTGATTAAGGAAGAACAATATATAAGAAGGAATTCGAAGTTTATTATTCGGGATATAGATCTCAAGTTCTTATCACATCTATTTCACCGATGGAATTCTATGGTTTGAGGCTTGAGTATGCCCTTGATGGCAGCTCAAACTATATAGACTGGAAGGATCGCATGGAGGCAGTATTGGAAGATAACGGCCTTAAGGATTTCATTGATCAAGAAGTCCCTAAGCCTACTGATGCTACTCAACTAGTGGAATGGAAGAAGTGTGTGGATAGAGCTAGTATAATTCTCTTGGAGGGAGTGTGAGATCACATTGTCTCGAGCCTCCATGGGAAGGAGACTCCGTTTGCAATGTGGAAAACATTGAAAGATTTATATCATAATAGCAGTGATTAGAGGAAGCTGGCACTGAAGGAAAAACTTTGAAAGATCAAGTAAAAGGATGAGATGATCTCCATGTATCTGACCAAGCTCATCACATGCAGGGATGAGCTTGCAAGTGTAGGGGTCATGACAGCTGATGATGATATGGTGAGTCTAGCACTCCTTGGCCTTCCTAAGAGCTGGCATAGCTACTAGGACTCAGTTAATGGAAGGGAGAAACTGCCAAATTGGGAATGACTATGGTCAGATTTGATGCAAGAGGAGACCAGACGGAGCACTAGAGATGATTCTTCATCCATGGAGGATGAGGAGAACTATGCCTTAGCGAGTAAGGCAAAGAAGGGGAAGGAGAAGGTTTCTCTTTCTGAATCCAGTTCTTCGAATGGTGGGAAGAAGGTTGACAAATCGAAATTGCGATGCTTTCGTTGTCATGAGGTGGTCCATTATGTTGCAAATTGTCCACAAAAGAAATCCAAGAAGGGATCTGGGGAAGGATTTGAAGGTGAGGCACTTTCTTCACAGTTTGAGTTGGATTTCACACTCTTCACATGCATGGTTTCATCCATGGTGGGAAGTGGTTGGTTTCTTGATAGTGGAGCTTCTTTCCACATGACCGGCGACAAGAGTTTGTTCAATACTTTGGAGGAGAAAGATCTCTAGATACTCATAGCGATGGGAAATGATGAAAAGTATAGTGTCTCAGGTGTAGGCATGATTATTTTTTAGAGGGAGCATGGAGCTCACCTTACCTTAACCAATGTCAAGTATGTACCAAGACTGAAGAGAAACTTGGTTTTGATCGTGATGCTAGAAGACAGAGGCTATGATGTAGTCTTCAGTAAGGGAAAGGTTTTCCTTAGACACATCATCACTAGACAGGTGAAGCAGATCGGTTCATGGGTCAAGAACCTGTATGCTCTTGAGGTTTAATATGCATGCAAAGCCTTGAGCAGCAAGGAAACTGACGGAGACTTGGTGGTTGAGAGGGAGGGTATATTACCTCTCAACATGCAGCACCAGAAGAAGTCTTAGACGATTGTGGAGGAGCCACGATTGGTGCAGTAGCTTTAGGAGGTTGTGGAGGAGCCATGATTGGTGCAGCAGCTTTAGGAGGTTGTGGAGTAGCCACAACAAGAGAAGCTGAGAGGAGATTGAGTAGAGACATCTACTCATGCAGAGACCTCCAGTAGGGGGAAACTTTGAGCCAGGTGGGCAGAGGGATCACATGCAGCCATACCTCCAGGTAGGAGGTGGGGTGATATAAAATGATCATCCCAAGGAGGAGGGGCAAGATCCTTGAGGTACCCAACCTCTTGGATGAGACCTTGCTACGAGAGCCCTGATGTGGAGTAGCAAGAACTGACTGATTGGGTAGAGACAGATGCGGATGGAGCGGCAGAGAGAGATACAGTCTAGGGAATCCCAGGACAGCGTAGAGCATGCAGGCTACAAAAATGCGAGAGTCACAAGTGTGTTGCATAGTGCAGGGTAGCATAGAGAAGAGCACAATGGTGCAAGATGAATGGAGATGTTGTAGTAGCGCAGAGGTCAGAGAGGGAGCACTTGTCAGCAGCAGGTAGAGCTTCAACATCATAGTATGTTTCTAGCCCAACAGAGAAGTCAATTGGGAGTTTTTTGTTCCGGGTGTTGCTGGAGAAATCACACTTGGTAGATCTGTTGCATGCAGAACATTCTAGAGTTACAGGATCGGGTTCGAGAGGAAGCCTTTCTTGTTGAGAGGGAGTGTTGAAAAATGTGCAACAAGAAATGCTAAATTTAGAAAGTGCTAAAAATAGAACTGCTAAAAATAGCACTTCTAAAAATAGCAATTTGGCCAATGAGCATTTTGGCCACCTTGGGTGAGAGGTGAAACTGCTAAAAATAGCATTTTTGGGTCCCTTCCTATTTATAGTAGTCCCTGGTCTATCTATAGGAAGTAAATTTGAATTTGGTCTTACCAACAATTTGGAATATTAATTAATTAATTCTCCATGAGTTAATTAGTTAAGGAAAAGCAAACTTGAAGTCTTTGTGAGAACATGCAATTATTTCTCCACTAATTAGGGAATGTGTCCTTGATTTGCTCCACTAATTGAGGAATTAAGGATGAGTTCTATAATGGGAGGATCAGTTGACTTAGTCAAGTCCAATTAGATTAATTTAACAAGTTGTTAAATTAATGAGATATAGTTTGTTGATGCTTGCATGCATGTGACAACTATTATTTTCAGATAACTAAGTATTCTCTCATGGATAACTGATGCATGGCAGTTCAGACAGAGACCCAATTGAGATCAGATGGTGGGACAGTGTTCTGTCAGTTGCTAGGATATTTCTAGTAAGTATTCCTTGCATGCAGGAGGAACTTGAGTCCTCAAGTATTGTGTAGTTGGACCTGAGGATAACATCAGGTATGATCAAACCAATTTACATGTGTTTTGTAATTGGACCCCAATCAAAATTGCGCAAGGAAATAGGATCTTGGATGTGAGGTGCAACCTTTATATATAGGGCTAGGTAGTCCATGAGCTTCATCGTCAGAGTACAGAGAGAGCAAGATAGCTTTTGAGCTGATTCCTTTTGTATGTTATTGAGGACTTCCACTTGATTGATAATACAGTGTTGGGGTTTTATGTTGGTTCATTCCCCAGTGATATATTCTGTGTTATGTGTGATTGATTCCTTCTTATCAGTTATATGTGTTCATGCTTGATGATGCTCATGTTCAATTAAGCTTCTGCAAAGTTTATGGTAGATGTAGATCTAGTATTATGCTTTAGTACATTGCATATATCAGTTTGATATGTAGGTCAAATTTCTACATGATATCAGTGAGCTAGGTGATTTGTAGAGAAAATTCTACAATTTTTATTTTTTTTGACCCTATATTACGTTGGGCGGACCTACCTATGGTTTTCTACATGGTTTTGGATACGATGGTTTTCGGTCCATGGTATTAGATGCTTCAGCATGTATAAATATGTATTGTAACATTGAAAGGAACATAATGAAAAATCAAGTTGGTAGTCCCAGTTTTGGGATCCAGGGGAAATCTCTGTGTATATCTGTTTTATGTGTTATGCTCTAGCTATTGTTTATTTTCTATGTTTTAGAATTCATATGCAGGTAATTCCTGTACGGGGTTAAAACCTACATTCGGTATCGGAGTTGTTTTGGCTTCAAGGGGATGCCTTTGTTGCTGAGGAGTTTTGCTCGGGCCTATGGTAGACCCTGTTCAGTGTGAGATCTGTGGGATCGATTCTAGTGGTGAAAGAGGATGGTGAGCAGTGAAAAAACAGAGATCGAGAAATTTAATGGTCAGATTTTTGAGTTGTGGAAACTCAAGATGGAGGATCTGTTGGTGGATAAAGATCAGTGGATTGCAGTAGATCTGGGTACTAAACCAATGGGAGTGTCTGATGAAGAATGGAAGAAGTTGGATTAGAAGGCAAAGAGAACAATACGATTGTGTGTCTCAGATTCAATGTTACTGAACGTATCAGGGGAAGCTACGGTGAAGGCTTTGTGGGACAAGTTAGGGACTTTGTACCAATCAAAGTCTCTGGTGAATAAACTATTCCTACGGAAAAAGTTGTATAACCTGAGGATGAAAGATGGAGACTCGGTGATAGAGCATCTAAACACATTTAATACTGTGGTAAGTCAGTTATTACATGTTGATATTAAAATTTCAGATCAACATAAGTGCATCAATTTGTTGTGTTCTCTACAAGACTCATGGGATAGTCTGGTTATTGCAGTAGGTAGCAATGCAACTACCTTGCAGTTTGATGAAATAGTCTCATCCTTGCTGACAAGGAGATGAGACAGAAAAATATGGAGAGCTAGAATGGTGATGCCTTGTCTGTATGAGGACGGTCCTAGAATAGAAACAAAAATAAGTCATCAAGTGGGAAATCTAAATCTAGAGGTAGATCTAAATCTCTAGGAAAACCTGTAAATGTGGTGCGCTAGAAATGTGGAAAGGAAGGGCACTACAAAAGGGACTGTAAATCTAAATCTACTGACAAAGGAAAGGGACCTGATTATGCTCCTTTTACAAAGGCGAAAACCACCTCAGATGAAGGTGGGGATGTGTACTTGACTTCTTCAAGTACACACATAGATCATGAAGCATGGTTGAATGACTCAGGTGCATCCTTTCACTTCACTCCCCATAGAGAGTGGTTCTGCGAGTATGAGAAATATGATGGTGGTGATGTCTTCTTAGGGGATGATAGGAAGGATAGAATCATTGGTCGTGGAAAAGTAAAGTGGAAGTTGCAAGGTGGAAGGGTTAGAACACTTATGGGTGTTCTACATATTCCTACATTGGCTAGAAATCTGATTTCTGTAAGAAAGGTGGATGATGCATGTGTAAAAACAGTGTTCGAGAAGGATACCTGCAAGATGGTTCGGGCATCATTGGTATTGATGTGGGGAGTTCGGATTGGAACTCTGTACAAGCTGCAAGGTATCACTATTATTGATGGGTGCAATAGTTCTGTGGTTCCTAAAAGTGGAGTAGAAAATCTAGTGGTTTTTGGAGAGAAGACCATGCTATGGCATCAAAGGCTTGGACATATTGGAAAGAAGGGCTTTCGAATACTTCATGGTAAAGGTATGGTAGAAGGTATGAGTAATAGCTCTCTAGATTTAGATTTCTGTGAAAATTATGTATATGGGAAGCAGAATCAGGTCAGTTTCCCCTCTGGTGGTAAGAGGGTGAAACAAATATTAGAGCTTGTGCACAGTGATGTGTTTGGACCTGTGAAGGTTCCATCACTGGGTAAGTTTGTGTACTATGTATAATTTATAGATGACTTCTCAAGGAATACATGGACATATTTCCTTAAGAAGAAATCTAAAGTCTTTGACAGGTTTAAAGAATTTAAGGCTTTGATGGAAAACCAGATAGAGAATAAGATAAAGGTGTTGAGGACAGATAACAGTGGAGAGTTTTGCAATAAGGAATTTGAAGAATTATGTAAGAAGTGTGGTATAGCACGACAAAAGACTACTCCATACACACCTGAGCAAAATGGAATTGCAGAAAGAACGAACAAGACGTTGATGGAAAGGGAAAGAAGCATGCTCAGCGGTGTCGGGTTAGGACAGGAATTCTAGGCAAAGGCAGTGGAGACAACATCTTACCTGGTTAACAGATCGCCTTCATCAACGTTGGAGGATAAGACTCCACAAGAGGTATGGATTGGTAAGAAACCCTCTCTTTCACATCTAAGGGTATTTGGATGTGATGCATATGTACATGTTCCAAATGAGAAAATAACAAAGCTGGATAGTAAATCTGAAAAGTGCATCTTTATTGGGTATAAGGATGGTTTAAGGGGTTATAAGCTTTGGAACCTAGTAACAAGGAAGGTTATGTATAGCTAAGATGTGGTGTTTAGAGAGGTGAAATATCTTATTAAACATGAAGTGCCATCAAAGGAACCTGAGAAGATAGAGTTTGAGCTAAAGGAGGAAGGATGGGACTCTACAGCAGAAGAGGAATTAGAAGATGAAGAGCCATAAACTCTGGTTGTGAGAAGATCAGTTCGAGAAAGAAGGCAGCCAAAAAGGTATAGTCCATCTGCTTTCTGTTCAAATTTTTCTTTATCTATTACTGATTATGATCCCTAAACTGCGAAGGAAGCAGTAGATTCAGAGGATGGAAAACTCTAGAAAGAGGCCATGGTTGATGAAATGGTATCTTTGCACAAAAATGAGGCATGGGATCTGGTGGAGTTCTCAGCTGGAAGGAAACCCATTGGTAGCAAATGGGTGTTCAAGAAGAAGATGAATGTAGAAGGAAAGGTGGAGAAATACAAAGCTTAGTTGGTAGCAAAAGGTTATTCCCAGGTGCCAGGAATTTATTTTGGTGATATCTTTTCTCCTATTGCCAAGGTAGCCTCTATTAGATTGCTTTTATCTATCGCTGCTACTTTTGATTTTGAGGTAGAACATATGGATAGGAAGACATCATTTCTTCATGGTGATATGGAAGAGGAGATCTACATGAAGCAACCTGAAGGCTTTGTAGTGAAGGGTAAGAAAGAACTGGTATGCAAGTTAAAGAAGCCTTTGTATGGGCTGAAACAGTCGCCAAGGATGTGGTATCAGAAATTTGATACATTTATACGGGGACTTGGCTTCACCAGAAGTAAAGCAGATCACTGTGTGTATTTTAAATTAATTGGTGACCGTGTTATTTATCTAATCTTGTATGTGGATGATATGTTGCTAGTTGGAAATGACAAAGAAATTATCCAGGATTTGAAGAACAAATTGTCCTCCAAATTCGACATGAAAGATCTTGGTGCTGCAAACTATATTTTGGCATGGAAATTAAAAGAGATCGGGCAAAGAGGAAGCTCTAGTTAAACCAGAGGAAGTATGTCGAGACAATATTGTAGAGGTTTAATATGCAGGAGAGTAAATCGATGAAGGTTCCTATTCTTGTAGGTGTGAAGTTATCTACTGAACAGTGTCCCAAGACACAAGAAGAGGAAGAGGACATGTCCCATGTTCCATATGCAAGTGCAGTCAGTAGCCTGATGTGTGTAATGGTCTATACTAGACCAGACATTGCACATGCAGTAGGAGTATTGAGTAGGTTTATGTCAAAACCAGGGGAGGAGTATTGGACAACAGTGAAGCGGGTTTTCAGGTATTTGCGTGGCACTAGTGATTATGGTTTGTGCTACCAAGGAAGACCAGGATTGGACAGAGTGTTGGATATTCGTGGATTTGTTGATGCAGGCTGGGTTGGAGATCTGGATCAGAGGATATCTACAAGTGGGTATGTGTTTAACCTATTTGGAGGTGTAGTCAGTTGGATGAGTAAGAAACATTCTGTAGTGGCACTATCAACTATAGAGGTAGAATACATGGCAACCACTCATGCAAGAAAGGAGGCAGTTTGGTTGCAAATACTGTGTTCAAGTATGGGGTTAGTACAGGGAGCTACAACAATAGACTGTGACAACTAAGTGCATTTTTCTTGGCAAAGAACCATGCTTATCATTCAAAGAAAAATCACATTGATGTTCAGTATCACTTTGTGAGGGACATGATAGAAGACAAAATGGTGTTGCTGGTAAAGGTGGAAACTTTGAAGAATACTACAAATGCATTAACAAAATTTGTGAGCTCTGAGAAGTTCTCTTGGTGTATAGAAACAATGGGCATTGTAGGGCTAGATAAATGACTAAGCTCTCTTATGCACCCCTGTGGAAAGAAAACAACAAGTGGGAGAATGTTGGGTTGTGTTATATTCTTTCCACGACTACCTCCCCTAGTTAACTGGGAGGTTAGAGGGGGGGTAGAGCCCCCCCTTCATTGCATCGATTACGCAGTGGGGTGGTCACAGGGGGGAAAACAACCCCCCTTATCCATTAGGTTTGAGGGGGATGGGTAGCCCCCCTATATGGGGTCCAGGGCAGCGCCCTGGGGATTTATTTATTTATTTTTTGGACCCTATATTAGGTTGGGCAGACCTGCCTATGGTTTTTTGCATAGTTTTCGCACATGGTTTTGGACATGATGGTTTTTAGTCCAGGGTATTGGATGCTTCGACATGTATAAATATGCATTGTAACATTGAAAGGAACATAATAAAAAATCAAGCTAGTAGTCTGGGTTTTCGGATCCAGGGGAAAATCTCTGTGTATATGTGTTTTATGTGTTATGCTCTTGCTATTGTTTATTTTTTGTGTTTTAGAATTCGTATGCAGGTAATTCCTGTACGAGTTTAAAACCTACACAAGAGGATAATGATGAAGAGGACAAGTCGAAGACCTCTAGGATGAGGAGAGTTTGAGATAAGTGGGCAGAGGGATCACATATATCCATACCTCTAGGTGTGATGTGGGGCAATGTAGAGCCCTAGTCAAAGAGTTGCATAACACATAAAACACATATACAAAGAGATTTTCCCACTAGATCCCAAAACTGGGACTACCAGCTTGATTTTACAATACATATTTATACATGCCGAAGCATCCAATACCATGGACCAAAACCCATCGTGTCTAATACCATGAACCGAAAACCATTGCATCCAAAAAAAATGTGCAAAAATCATGCACAAAACCATAGGTGGGTCCGCCCAACCTAACATAGGGTCCAAAACCAAAATTTTCTGGGGCGTTGCCCCAGACCCCATAAAGTGGGGTTACGGGTGCCCTTCAAACCCCCTGTTAACCACATGGAAAGAATATAACACAACCCAACATTCTCCCACTTGTTGTCTTCTTTCCACAGGGGGCCACAAGAGAGCTTAGTCATTTTTCTAGCCCTAAAACGCCCATTGTCTCTCTACACCAAGAGAACTTCTCAAAGCTCACAGATTTTGTCAATGCATCTGGAGTATTCTTCAAAGTGTCCACCTTTACTAGCAACACCTTTTTTCCTTCTATCATATCCCTCACAAAATGATACTGAACATCAATGTGTTTTGTCTTTGAATGATATGCAGGGTTCTTTGCCAAGAAAATTGCACTTTGGCTATCACAGTATATCCTTATAGCTTCATGTACTAACCCCATACTTGAACACAATCTCTGCAACAAAACTGCTTCCTCGCTTGCATGAGTGGCTGCCATGTATTCAGCCTCTGTAGTTGATAGTGCCACTACAGATTGTTTCTTACTCATCCAACTGACTGCACCTCCAAATAGGTTAAACACATACCCAGTTGTAGATCTTCTCTGATCCAAATCTCCAGCCCAGTTTGCATCAACAAAGCCATGGATATCCAAAACTCGGTCCAATCCTAGTCTTCCTTGGTATCACAAACCATAATTACTAGTGCCACACAAATACCTGAAAACCCGCTTCACTGCTGTCCAATGGTCCTTCCCTAGTTTTGACATAACCTTGCTTAATACTCCCACTACATGTGCAATGTCTGGTCTAGTACAGACTGTTGCATACATTAGGCTACCGTCCGCACTATCATATGGAACATGTGACATGTCCTCTTCTTCTTCTTGTGTCTTGGGACACTATTCATCAAATAACCTCACACCTATAGGAATAGGAACCTTCATCGATTTACTATCCTGCATATTAAACCTCTGCAATATTGTCTCGACATACTTCCTCTGGTTTAACCAGAGCTTCCTCTTTTCCCGATCTCTTTTAATTTCCATGCCCAAAATATATTTTGCAGCACCAAGATCTTTCATGTCGAATTTGGAGGACAATTGGGTCTTCAAATCCTTGATAAATTCTTTGTCATTTCCAACCAGCAACATATCATCCACATACAAGACCGGATAAATAACACGGTCACCAGTTAATTTAAAATATACACAGTGATCTGCTTTGCTTCTAGTGAAGCCATGTCCCTATATAAATGTATCAAATTTCTGATACCACATCCTTGGTGACTTTTTTAACCCATACATAGACTTCTTTAACTTGCATACCCGCTTTTTCTTACCCTTCACCGCAAAGCCTTCTGGTTGCTTCATGTAGATTTCCTCTTCTAGATCCCCGTGAAGAAATGTTGTCTTCACATCCATCTGTTCTACCTCAAAATCAAAAGTAGTAGCAACAAATAAAAGTAATCTAATAGAAGTTACCTTGGCAACAGGAGAAAAAATATCACCAAAATCAATTCCTGGCACTTGGGAATAACCTTTTGTTACCAACCGAGCTTTGTATTTCTCCACTTTTCCTTCTGCATTTGTCTTCTTTTTGAACACCCATTTGCTGCCAATGGGTTTCCTTCCAGCCGGCAACTCCACCAGATCCCAAGCCTCATTTTTGTGCAAAGATGCCATTTCATCAACCATGGCCTCTTTCCAGAGTTTTCCATCTGTCACACGGAATAAGTCGATCTTGCGGACAAGATAGACCTTCCTAGAATCTAAAGAAGACCTAATGACAAGCAAACCAACTAGACACTATCTTTCTCTAAATATGCTTTAATAAACAATGGAAAACAAGTGTTTTTAAGGCCTACCTTAAGTCCAATGCAAGTTTGTGGATGCCCTCGCTCCTTTGATCCAAATGAGCTCATTTGTTGCGAATCTACAAACACAAACAAGGCAAACAAATTAAATAGCACCTGAAAAGCCAATATCATAAAACATATTTAACATGAAAGTCAAGGAGTCCATGAAACAAATAACATGAGATACTTGTTGAGAAAATTGAGTTTGATTGTATTAATTCAAAAGAAGAAGAACTTTACAACCTTTTCCTTGACACTGTACAAGCTCCTCCCAGGGTCCAGCAAGAAGTCTCCTCTACTTTGACAAGTTTCACTCACTCACCAATGAAGCCAAAAAGGTATGTGATCTCTCCTCTTAAGCTCAACTAGGAAGTCTTGATTTCACCAGCATTTACCCTCAAAAATGTTCAGCTTCTAACCTCTCCAGCAACTAGCCCAATGCCTGTATTTATAGTGCAATGGAGGGAGGTTACTAAGTCCTCCTTCAAAGGGATAGCTCCTCTCATCAAGGGATTAGCTCCTTCTCTTTTGGGATGCATGAACCACCTCAGAGCGAACAATCCACGTCAAAATTCCTTCTAGAATCCTCTATAATTAACCTAAAGTGAGTTTTTTAAGATAAAACTTGCACCTTTTGACTTTCGCAGGGGTCCGCACCCACACCGTTAGGGACAGAGTGGGCAGGTCCACAGATTTTGTAAACAGAAGGTGCGAGACCGCAGGTGATAGTGAGAGAAAGTGCGGAACTAGAGTTACATTGATTTTTAATGTCTTTCTCTCATTTCCAAAGCTTGACTTGAAGAGCTGAGGTTTGAGACTTGCTTAGGAGGACAGTACAAGTGATGATAGACCCATACTGACTGCAAATAATCATGGTGACGATATTTTTATGTAACAGATTTCCCCTAAAGTGCGAAGTCTGTAGTAGATGAGGATTTCATTTATCATTTAGGAAGAGTGAAGTACTTTATCATTTCGAGGATCATCTTGTGGAGAGCCCGGTTGGAACCTGTAAAAACATTCAATGCAAGATATATATATGAGATCATATCATCGCTGAGGTAGGCATTCCCATACTCAGATCAAAAACTAACTACTGCTCTGATACAGGAATGATCTTGTAAAACATCACAAGTATAGACTCAGGTGGACATAGTATGGACGTAGCCATCTATTTATGAATAGTCCATTATATAATGAATACAAAATTCCTCGCAGCCTAGATTGTGGAAACTAGATCCAGGGTCTTCATTTCTACTTCTCGAAACAGTACGATTCTATCCATGCGAATGAATGTGTTGATGTCGAACATGGTAGAAACCACTTGATTACCAGTCAATGATGTAAACTGTTAACAAGTGTGAGAGAAACCACCAGTGATGTCAATGGCTCTCAAAGTACCCAGTACAATCCATGAGATGCGAATAAATGTGTTGATGTCGAACATGTCACGGAATCCTTTGATTGAAGTTCAATGATGCAACCTATCGTCGAAGGCGAGAAACCTGCCATTGAGGCATGTAGATCTCAAGGTACTGACGATTTCTAGATCATCTTTCTAGATAATGAGCTGATGTCGATAGAAAGCGATCCGTCGTAGGCAAGCCCACAACACGAAATCATAGATCAAGTTGAAGAAATTCTGTTGCAAGGACTGACTCAGGGATAGTCAAGATGGTTGCAAATGAATGGCTTATTGGCAGTGACCTCTTAAACACATAACGACACGACAGATGGTTTGGTGACAATTGACCCAAAGTTAATACCCAAAAACCGGCTGAAGACTTTCAATGTGGTTTGATCAACTGTTAGGCAAAGGATTTCCCAACCCAGGTGAATAAAAGTGTCGTGTTCAAGAGTGGTTACGAAGTATGACAAACAGGCTCATTTTTCTCTCTTTTCCCCCACCATTTCTTGCAAGTACCTCTTTATTTTTGACAAGCTTGAGGAGGATAACATTTGCTTGATTATAAGCTTATCTTTCGGATGAGTCCAACTTAGTTTAAATTCGAACCCTAAGAAGGAGTGGTTCATTCCTATTTGCAATTGAACAGGTCCTTTACTGTGAGATTTTAACGAGTCCAGTATAGGAGAAACTCGGCGTTTTTCAATTTTAGAGAGTCTGAAAAAACTTAAGAAGACTCCAGGGTTGACCTTTTTCGTAAATTTGTGTCTCCCAAGCCCGAAAAAGTATAAAATAATACTTGAGAGAACCGCTTGATCTTTTACGACCAAGGAGTACTTTTCGTCATTAGTGCCCTTGATCCGAAAAAGTAAAAAAGCGATCAATGACATGTCGTTTTATAACCAATATCGAACTTGAAACGACAAAAATCTGGCGATCTTTTCATGTTTTTACGTTCGGAAAAGAGCTGTAAGTGGACCGTCTTTTAATTCCATTTTAATGAGTTTAAAAGAAACAATCGGCAATCTTTTCATGTTTCAGGAGTCAGAAAAGAGCTTAAAGGTGACTCTAAATGTTTTTTCGTCGAAAATGATAGATTTCGCCTGAATAATTCGTTATCCTGCACAAAAACACAAACATTACTCATACCTATTTGAAATGGATAAAAATGTCACAAAAATACCTTTTCAAAGTGAAACATAAACAAATTTGTAATTTATTTACTCAAAAAAATTATAAAAAGGGCCTTCGTCAATTCATTTTTACCATTTGAGTTTTGGGTGAGAAAATAGTGCTTTTGCTCAGAAAACTTCCCATGAAGATTGCGGAAAATCCAACCGTCGGAATCGAACGTCGTCTTCTCCAAGTAATCCACATCATCCTACTTTTCATTTTTAACCGTTTGATTTTTTGTTTTAGTCATTTATTTCATTTTTGGGAGGGTTTTTAGGCATAAAACCGCACACAGGGGCCCACAGGTTTACCACTGCTGGCCTGCGGACCCCGACTTTTTCTCCATTGGGAAAAAGCTCGGGGTCCGCACCTTCCATGTAGACAAGGTGCGGTCCCACGCACTGTGTCTAACCCGGAGGGTGCGGTCCCCGTCGCAAGGGTTTTTAACCCAAAAATTCTCAAAAATGGACCAAACAAAACAATTTCTAGCAATTTAATTTATCCTTATACTTGATGCAGAGAGTACATCATGCTAGATTGGTGCGAACGAGAGCATGAGGACGTGGATGCTGCCGCATGGAATCATCAGCCTTCACTTGATGCTTTGAGGGCATGCGGATTGTACAAATTCTGGGCCATTCCTGGCATGAGGGCTCAGGTAGATTTCTTATAGTGGTTGGTTGATAGATGGAGCATACAGGACCAGTGCTTCTTCATTGGTGGCCACCAGCTTGAAATCGAGCCGGCAGATATATATTTCTTGACTAGTTTGCCTAAGAGAGGCGAAGACTTGACTCTGTTTGGGGCTAGGCCAGGTGGCCAGTCTGTCGATAGCCTCAAGCTAGAGTACTGCAACAGCCAGGCTAGAGACAAAGGGATAGACATAAAGACCATATCCCGTCCTGAACTCATGGTGATTGCGTTTACTGTCACCAGACTTTGCGCGGCTGCCGCATTACATATTGCCACCAGATCCCAAATGCGTATGGCAGTTGATTGCTTCCGAGGCACCATCTTCAACTGGTGCGATGCCGTGTTGGCCAATCTGAAAGGCCAACTGACCAGGGCCAAAAACGGACAACTAAAGACCTTTGGTTATGGGGCTTTGAATGTGATTTTTGGCCTGGAGAGGGTTCCTATGTTGATCCCGCAGCACCTTACTGTTGGATTTGGGCTTCCTCGAGAGCCCAAACTGATGCGATGGGTTGCAGTCATGGCTCATCACCCGGACGAGAGGACAGAGGTTGCTCGATTCAAACCTGAGTATTTCTAATGGCTGGAAAACCAGGTCTTTTCTATTCAGGACTTCCCTTACGCTGGGATAGATTTTCATGGTGACCTAGACATGGCTCTTCCACCAGGAGAGCAGTGGGATGATTCAGGTAAAATCATTTTCAACATTTTTCCTATTTTAATTTTTTTATTATTTTTCCATCGTCTCAAAACTGATAGCAAAAGTTTCAAATGCAGATGTGGGTCCACAGCGACCAGCCGCTCTCCGGCCTTATGAGAGGAAGCAACCAGTTGCACCCGCACCAGCCCCATAGGACGAATTAGCAGAGGTTTTGGCCGAGTTGGAGGGTCATCTCGAGCGCTTGACAGGAGATATTCCGGAGACCACTATAGATGACATTCCTTGTCGACTTCAGCGCTATGTGATTGGGGTCCCGGGACCTTTTAGGAGGTTCCTTTGCAAGGTGGCCCATGCAGTGGTTTCTTATAGAGATCATCACCAGTGATAGGATGATCGCCTATTGTGGGCACATATGACATTTTTGTTTTTTGTACTTATCATTTTTGCCGATCATAAGGTGTTTTTCAACCTATGATCGAAGACGATGTATTTTTTGACACACTCCTATATATATATATATCACTATTACCGGCTTATCTTGTAAATCATGTTATGGAATGGTTTTAAATTTACATGTATGATTATTGCAAATGTCTATTTAACATTCGAGAAGCAATTGCATCTGCTAATGTATTTAAAGATCTTGGAATATGCTGATATTCAATATAATCAAATTCACGTTCCAAGAGACGCACTCTCAAAAATAATCTTAATAACACTGGATTTCTAATGGCATACACTCTATTAAGCTGTAATACAACGAGTTCAGAATCTAACCTCACTATCAAACTCCGAATCCCAAATGAAATAGATTCAGATAATAACTCAATCACTGCACTATACTCGGCAATGTTGTTCGTTGTTTGACCGAGGCTTACCCCATGCATAGATACTAACTCGTCAGAGGGCGAATAGATAACCCAAGCTGCGGAAGAGATGTTCCGTGTATTACGACAAGCACCATCAGCAAAACCAATGTATGTTTGGAGAGGCATCGACATCTGCAATATCAAGAGTAAAACCAAGATAAGCAGGAATAATGACGAAAAAACACTCTCTAAACTAAGCACACTGTTTAAACTAAAACACACCAGCTAGAAAGTAAAACTATCCTAACTAAAAATCTCCATACCCATTCTTTAAGCATAATACCTCTTCAAGTAAAGACCATTTCTGGGTTTACCCAAAGAGTCCCCGTCAAAGTCTACCAATTCATAGGCCCCTTTTGCTAGCTTTCGCTTGACAACATAGGGACCATGCCACATAGGAACGAATTTTCCAACACCTAATTTATCATTAGCTTGATCGTAAACTAAGACTAGATCTCCTTTCGAAAAATTTCGAGGGGTCACATTTCGATCATACTGAGCTTTCATGCGTTTTGCGTGAGTCTCAATCGCCAATGCAGCATCACGTCGATTCTCATCTAATTGAGTCAAGTATAACAAATGCTTTTCGTCTTCGAAAGTGGCTGGAAGTAACTCGATGGCCATTTGCAGTGACGGGATTTCGCATTCAATGGGTAACACAGCTTCCAGACCATAGACTAGTTGGAAAGGAGTGAACCCTGTTGATGTTTTTACTGAAGTTCGGTACGCCCAAAGCACTGAAAATAACATGTTATGCCAATTCGACCGATGAATCCCAATGATTCGTCGAATCATGATAACTAAAACTTTGTTGATGGATTCAACCAGACCATTCGCTTGCGGATAATAAGGGGTTGAACTATCGTGACGTAAACCAAGCTGGCCTGTAAGTTCGGTCATCATAACGTTTCGAAAATGACGCCCATGATCAGTGATTATCACTTGCGGGACACCAAACCTAGCAATTATATGATTGAACATGAAAATTGCAGCTGTCTTGCTGTCTGCCTCAAATGTAGGCATCGCCTCGGCCCATTTGGTAAAATAATCTACCGCAAGGATGATATACGCATGCCCCCCGGCCGAGTGAGGGTTACATGTAATAAAATTGATACCCCATTTGGCAAAAGGACCAACGGTAATTATAGGGTGGAGAGGAGCAGGTGGAGCGCGCATCTTTCGATCAAAAATTTGGCAGTTGTGGCATTTTCGGACCGCCGTAATACAATCTTTAAATAAAGACGGCCAGAAGTAGCCAGCGCGCAATATCTTTTGGGCTGTGGCAAACCCAGACATATGACCGCCACACGCTCTAGAGTGACAGTCATTTAGAACCCTTTCAGCTTCCTCATGAGTTAAGCAACGTCGAAAAACAGAGTCCGCCCCACGGCGATAAAGAGTATCTCCAATAATCCTGAATTGTTGGGACTGGAATCAAATTTTTCGACGTTCTGACCTTGAAATTTCTGGCTGAAAGGATTGGGTCTGGAGATAAAAGATGATATCCCCATACCATGGATCTAAAGTGCTGATTAGAAACAAGGATTCGTCCGCAATGATCTCCTCCGCCATAGTTTCCGTGTCAGCACGCGGGAAGTCACACATTAACTCCGCAAAAACTAAAGATTTCTTAGACTTAGATTTCTCAAATTCCAAGTCGAACTCCTGCAGGATAACAATCCATTTAGAGTATTTGCCCCCTAGCAATTGCTTGGTCAAAATGTAGATCACAGGGTTGCAATCGGAAATTACTGTAGTTTTACGTAGTAAAATGTAGTGACAAAAATGTTGGACAGCCTGAACGGCTGCCAATGCCAATTTCTCCACATGTGAGTATTTTAGCTCAGTTGGATTTAAAGTTCGACTAAGGTAATATATCACATGTTCAGTGCCGAATTCATCTTCCTGAACTAAGACCATTCCAATGGTGGAATGAGAGGCGGCGAGATACAAGAAGTAATCCTAGTTGTAGTTGGGAGGATGCAACAACGGTGCATGGGTCAATGCGTGTTTGAGTGCATCAAAAGATTTTTGAGCTATCTCATCCCAATAGAATGGAGTATTTTGCTTCAACAACCGGGTAAAACCCTTTGTAACCTCGGCATAGTTAGGAATGAATCGTCGTAAAAAGTTTGCTTTCCCTTGCAAACTTTGGAGTTGGCGAAGACTCAAAGGAGGAGGCAATTTGATGATAGCTTCGACCTTCGAGGGATCGACGTGAATGCCGGCTTTCAAAATTACAAACCCCAGCAATCGACCCATTTCTATACAGAAGACACATTTGTGTGGGTTCAACCGAATCCGATAATGCCTACACCTCATAAAGATTGCTCGTAAATGGATGAGGTGATCAGCTCGATGTAATGAATGAGCAGGCAAGTCATCGAGATAGGGTTGCACAATGTGCTTGATGTCATGAAACGCATAAGACATCGCCCTTTGAAACGTTGCTCCGACATTCTTAAGCCCAAAAGGTAACTTGCAATAAGAAAATGTCCCCCATGGACAAATGAAAGTCGTTTTTGGTTGATCGGGAGGTAGAATATTGATTTGATTGTATCCAGAAAAACCGTCCATGAAGGAGAATATTTTGCTGTCGGCACAGTCATCAATGATTTGATTGATATAGGGAGTTCGGTAATTGCCCTTTGGACAGACTTGATTAATGTCCCTATAGTTGATGCATATTCTTATTGTTCCCTGTTTTTTGTTAACCAGAACAATATTCGATACCCAATCCGTTAACGGGATCGGATAAATGAAACCTGCTTTCAATAATTTTTCAACTTCTGCTTTAATTGCAATAGCTTTTCGTGGGTGAATCTGACGCAAACGTTGCTGGACGGGTTTAGCATCCGGGTAAGTCTTGATCTCATGAACAACAATCGTGGGATCAACTCCTGGCATTTCCTCATAGGACCAGGCAAACACGTCGCGAAATTCTTGAAATAGGGCCTTATATAGCTGAATTTCATCCTCTGTACACGAGGCACCTATATGAATGTTCTCAACAATTCTGGGCTTAACCGAAATGTCAATAGGAATAGTTCGAGAGATGTTTCCCAAATTTAACTCTGAATTGGGATGTTTCATTGGATTCTGAGGTTCCTTGACATATTCAGTTGTAAAAATTGATGAAAAATCATTTTCAAAACAATCATTCTCGGGTAAAAACGAAGATCTGTGATGGATATCTTCCCATGGTAAATCATCTACACATAGGATTTCGCGAATTTGCTCGTCAAAGTGAACAAGTTTAGAAAACGTGATTAAATCCGAGCTTGATGTGAAAAGTGATTCCTCACGGACCACATTCATAAAGTCATTTTCGGTTGAAAATGGGTCAGCAAACGACTGCACGACTTCATAGGTAATTTCATATGGACTCAAAGGCATGGCATTACCAAATGAGTTTATCTCAGATTCAGAAGGAACAATCCAAGGATCATCATAAACAATGGTGTCTGATGTGATCATATGAATAGTTGCAAATGAAGACGATGCGTTGATCGGAGGAAAAGGAAAAGTTCCCAGTAAACCGGCATCTTTAACTAGTCCTACTTCAACATCCTTATATGGGATAGTCATTTTACCGACATGCTGAATACTCTTAGAAGAGGCTGGGTCGGATGAAAAGTAAGCCAGTTGGTCTATTGTTACGATCTTTCCATTATGTGGAAACTTTATTACTCGAAAGACCGATGAAACGACCACTGTCATAGCGTAAGACCAACTTCGACCCAAGAGAAAGTTGTAATCTAGAGGGGCATCAACCACCTCCACATCTAGACTAACGGTTTTTCCTTCAACCCCTATAGGCAAATCCTGTAGAATGCCAAAAGGATGAAACCCACAGCCATCAAAGGCCTTCAGAATCATCGGGGATTGATTTAGCGAAGGAGAACCAAGCGATCTCCAACACTGTATCGACATAATACACGTTGAGGCTCCCTCATCAATTACAGTTCGATAAATAGGCCTGTTTTTTACTATCACTGGAATCTGGAAAGCCATTTGATGAGACAAACACGATGTACTATTTTCTAGATCGAAAATTATTACATTCGAGTCCTGAACATCAACAGCTCCTATAGCCGACAAAAGTAATTTACATTGTGTTGGACATGATTGCAGCACTTCCAAAGCCGACATTGCTGAGGGTGAAACAGCTAAATCCTCAACAATGTTATAATTCTGAGCCGCTCTCGCATGTGGATTGAAAGCTGACTTTCGAAGTATACCCTTGGTGAGTGGTTTGATTACTAAGTCTGGATTAGGTTTCTCGATCTGTAGTGGATCAGAACCGAGAATTGAGGTTGATGGATTAGAATGAGAAGATTCTGCTTCTTTACCATCAACAGGGCTTTTAATACCATAATCTTGTGATCGAGTTGCAATTCTAACATGGGACATCATTAGTATGGGTTCTTCATTGGCACTCGAGGACGAACCTATCATCTTACTGTCTTGAGCTGGAAAAGGATCCTTCAAAACAGCAGGAGTTTGGGAACCTTTGACAATCTTCGCAACCTCTACACGATGAGGGCAGTCTCTTGTAAAATGTTCATCGTCACAAATGAGACAAGGATAACGAGGTTTGCACTTTTCATCATTGTATTCCTCCTTTTCAGGTTTCTCCTTTGAACTTTTGTTCGTTTTATTCTTCTTCTTTCCTTTCTTCTTCCCACCGGATTTTGATTTGGCTATAGATGACTCTACAACGTGAATATCAGCGGAAATCTCTACAGAAGAATCTCCTATTGGGGAATCAGGCAAGGTTATGATAGGAGAAGAATTCTTGGAAGATTTCTTCTTACTTTTAGTGTTAACCGTACCAATCATACCATCGGCGGCATGAGATCCCGAAGGAGCTGCAGCGATTTGATTTTGCTTGGGAAGATCGGGGATTTTCTCGTGTAACGTACCTGACTGAGTATAGACCAAGTCAAGGTACTGTGCTTGAGCAATTACTTGCTCCTCAGTAACAACTCCGGCTTTAGCAACATCTTCAGTGATCTTTGGCAACAAAGATTTTACAAACCACTCGGCCAAAATCTGATCCGGAATAAATACCTTCACTAAACACCGTCGACGTCTCCACTCATGGATACGATCTGAAATGTAAGTCGATGTCAATTGTTTTAACGAAGTTAACAATTCCGTGCCATTGTCATATCGGACTGGTAACTGAAAATGAGTTAAAAACGAGGTAGCTAACTGACTAAAATTATAAAAAGTGCCTCGCGGTAACTCAATGTACCACTTGGCCGTGAGACCAATTAGAGTGCACTGGAAAAGTCTAAGATGGATTGAATCATCTCAAATGGAGTTAGACGTGCACCAGAGGTGGTAAGTCATCACATGGTTCGACGGGTCCTCTCCTGATTTACCTTCGAACTTAGGAATGTCACTGGGCAACTTATTCGGCATTGGCGGCCAAAACGGAAGATAATTAATGGGATCATTCGTTAGGCGCAACAAGTCAGGTAAGTCCAAAGTTGCGATAAACGGTAACTACCGATTAGGATCCCTAAAACTCTGGGTCATAAGACCAGCCCCAGGAGGAGGATATCCAGGATAACTAGGAATAGGAATTGCGTTTGGGATATTGTATCCTCCCGGAAAACCAGGATTAACCGGACCGTACTGGGGTTGTTGAGGTTGTTGATAAGTGTACCCAGGATACGGTTGATACTGATAGACTGGCTGCTGCACAGTGGGACCGAATTGGTACTGTCCCTGGTACAGTTGATAAGTAAATTGTGGTTGACTTGTGACAACCGTACTTGAACCAGGTGGTCCTACAGGCATCTGAACCAAAGTTTGAATCGTAGATCCAGATGGTGGTAAAGATGTCTGAGGAGTAGATACAGGAATAGTAGAAACTGGAGCTGTCGATACTCCGGAAGTAGGTGGGGTAGATTGAACAGATGTTGCGGCAGTTGTAGTAGTCGTTTGAGGCAGAGTACGAGGTGTACTAGGCCCAGGCTGAGAAACTACTGAAGGTACATAAGTTTGAATATTAGACTGGACTGGTTGTTGGGGTGTACCAGAAACTAAGGGTTGTCCAGTTTGAGATGACAACTGTACATTTGGCTGCAACACCTGTTGAGTTTGCGATGGATCCCACACTATATTCATTCCAGGGTACTGAACCATAACTGGTTGAGAATACTGAGGACCATAACTGGGTTGAGGGTAGGATTGATAATTGAAAGGTACATTTCTCGTTCCTTGAACATACGGTTGACCGGAGGGTGGTTGGAAACCTTGGTTCGAGTACTGACCTTGGGGTTGATACCGTTGAGGCACGTACTGATACTGGGGTTGACCTTGAGGTATAAATTGATACTGGGGTTGACCTTGGGGTACATATTGAGTCTGGGGTTGACCTTGAGGAACGTACTGTCTCGTAGGTATGTACTGTCCTTGAGGTTGCCCCCCAGATGCAAATTGTGTAGGCGAGAATTGAGGCTACCCCCCAGGCGGTAACTGCCACCTTGAGGTTGAGGATTTGGAATAGAACCTGACATCATAATAATGTCTTCTACGCTCAACGGCTTAGTACCATTGCTTCTAGTTAATAACCCTTGCTCAATGGGTTGAGGAGATGCTCCCGAAAAAGTACCAGAAAGTCACTGATACCCAGAGGGAACAGAAGGACCGCCATACAAAAAGGATTTGGGCGATTGAGAAAACATGGATGACTGACTCGACATATTTAACGAAGGATAATAACCTCTAGGTGTTGGGTGATAAGGAGCACAAGGTGGTGAAAAGCTTAACCCTGAACTTTCTAAGAAATTAGTCAAAGAAAGATACCAAGTACTGCTCCTAGGTGGACTGTAAAAAAATTGATTCACGCTCCCTTAACTCAATAACAGGTTGATTTTCAGGGATAGGGATGCCTGCTTCTTCTTTCGGAGCAAGTCCTTCAATAGCAATAAGTCCAGAAGGAAGATCTTGGGTGATTACTCTTTCTACCCTAGGTGAACCAGGACCACTAGAAGTTGGAGAAACAAACACCGACGTCAGAGTAGCAGCAAATTCACTTTCAGGCACGGATATTTCAGGTTCCTCACCTATATCACTAGTAGATGAAAAGCTAACAGTAACTTCGGAAACAGAAACTGACTATGGATTATAATCTGCCACTGACGGTTGAAAATCAAGATGTACTATCAAAGAAGATTCTCCTTCTTCAAGTGACCCAACTCTACTGTCTCTAGGAGTTACGAGGACTTTCAAGCCTTCAAGTTGGCTTGGTACTTCCTCAGGAGGTTGGCCCCGAAGTCTACGGGACTTCCTCAGTAACTCAGCCACGTTTACAAACTCAGGAGATTGGCCCTGAAGTCTACGGGACTGCCTTGGTAATTCAGTCACAGTTAAAAACTTTTCACTACTTCACACGCAAACAAAGTAAAATCTCAATGAAAAGCACCTAAAGTCTCTAAAGAACCAAACAAATTTGAATCACACGCCTAAAGAATCTAGGAGATCAAACACACACAAACAGTAACTTTCCGTACTGAAAACACTAGTTGGTGATGAAATCCAACATCGCAGAGTTCAATACAGAAATGGCGGTTGGAACAGTTACCCCGGCAACCTGCTTAATGAATAGACTGGCACAAGTTCCTCCACTTAACCATCTCGAGTGAAGAGAACCCCCTAGAAAATCCAAGTGAGTCTAGCCGACATCTGCTCCAGGTACAGTGGGATCTTCCCACCACTGTCACCTCAGGAAGAGTCCTAAAGAATATGGCCACTAAGGTTACCAATTGAAACAAATATACATAGGGGAACAGTCTACGATCCGATACGCACGCAAGGGCAGAGTAGAAAGCTCAATCCCCTTGAAGGCTCCTTGACATAATCCAAGGTTTACCAACAAGTGACCCCAGGCTCCTCGACAATGGTTAATCCGAGGTTTACCGTTTTTAATACGTGAATATCTGGTGTCATTCCCAATGAGGAAGAATTGATTCCCACACTGGTTCAGACACGATCTCGTGCTTCTCCTTTAAGAGGAGCTTTCCCAGAGCATAAATGCAACAATTGGATTTCTTCCCTACCACAAGATACAGCTACTTGTTTGTTTTTACTATCTTGGAGAGTTAATGACTCTCCTACTCCAAGACACTAGCCTAAGCTAAGTTGGTGTATCAGAGCCCTAGAAATAGAAAATGTTACTAGATGAATTTTACTTTAAGCGTTATTTTTTATTGGTTTTTGTTTAAGTCAAAAGGTGTGGAGATGAAACTCATTGTTATGAAACCAGCTCAAGAAAAGATAGAAAAGATAGATCAACGCCTTAGAATTCAGCCTCTTCGAGGGGGCAACCTCCTTTACATTACATAAATGAACAATTCTTGGATGATACAAATGACAAAACCTCCTTTCTATATATAGGAGTCTAAGGATTCACAATATAATCTAGCCGACCTAACAATAATAATATAAAGCCACAAAAATAACAATAGAGGGATTTTATGGGGCACAGAAATGACAATATGGGGGTAATAGGGGCACAACAATATAAATAAGGGGTATAACTACAATAGTAATGGGGTAATCACTAGTATTATAGGGACCCAACATGCCCCTCTTCTTCAAAAAGGTGTTGTCCTCAACGCTTGAGCAGTTCTGGATACTTCTGCATAAAATTCTCATCCTCCCATGTGGAATCTTCAGCGGATAAGTTTTTCCACTTGATAAGATACTCTGAAATTGATCGATTTCGTAGCTGTCGAGTTCTTGTTTCTGTCACTGCTTCCGGTTCCAATATAATTTTTCCTTCCTCGTCAATTTCTGGCAATATTGTTTGAACTGGGAGCTTGTCACCTATAACCTTCTTTAAACATGAAACATGGAAAACTGGGTGCAATCGAGAAGCTGCAGGAAGCTCCAATTTGTATGCCATAGTACCAATCTTTTCCAACACCTTGTACAGACCATAATACTTTGGTGATAATTTATTATCCTTCTTAGCTTGCTTTAGGGACATTTGCTTATATGGTTGTAGCCGTAGGAATACCCAATCACCTACATCAAAACTTCTTTCACTGCGATGTTGATCTACTTGTTGTTTCATTCTATTTTGTGCCAACACGAGGTTATCCTTTAAGAGTTGGAGAACTTGTTGTTGATGTTCGATGTGATGTTCCACTGCCTGAACCTTAGAATTTTCTCTTAAATATGATGTGATTGATGGTGGTTGGTACCCATAAAGTGCCATAAATGGGGTCATTTTTGTTGCTGTATGGAAGGAAGTGTTATACCACCATTCAGCCAGAGGCAACCATTTGACCCATTGTGTCTGTTTATCAGATACAAAGCAACGAAGATATCCTTCCAAACATTTGTTTACTATCTCAGTTTGCCCATCATATTGAAGATGATAAGATGAGCTATGAGCTAACTGAGTACCAAGACAAGAAAATAATTCTGTCCAAAAATTTCCAGTGAAAATGGGATCTCTGTCACTTACAATAATCTTTGGGTTTCCATGTAGCTTTTGAACTGTTTCCATAAATACGGTAGAAACTGTACTAGCTTTAAATGGATGTGATAATGCACAAAAGTGTGCATACTTGGTAAGTCTGTCAACTACCACCATGATGACACTCTTTCCCTCAGACTTGGGTAAACCTGTGATAAAATCCATTGAAACCTCCTCCCAACGTTGGCTTGGAATGGATAAAGGTTGTAATAGACCCGGTGTCTTAATTGTTTCAACTTTATTTTGTTGGCAAACCAAACATTCCGCCACAAACTTTTGAATATCTGATTTAAGGCCATCCCAAAAAAATTCCTTCTTAACCCTGTGGTAAGTTTTTAAAAATCCTGAGTGCCCTCCTGAGGGAGAAGTGTGCAATTCCATAAGAATCTTTTGTTTTAGCTAGGAATTCTTACAGAGGTATAAGCGATCTTTGTACCATAACGAATCATTTTGCCAGTTAAATGTATCAGAAGTACTGGAATCTTGTTGTAGCTTTCGAATAAGTGCCCACACTTCTTCGTCATTCTTCCATTCCTCCTTTGCTTCGTTTATCCAATCTGGTTGGATAATAGAAATGGCACACAACAATGCTTCCATATCCTCATCCTTTCTTGAGAGTGCATCTGCCACCACATTTTGCTTCCCTTTTTTGTAGATGATTTCAAAGTCATAACCCAACATCTTTGTGACCCACTTTTGTTGCTCTTCAGAGGATAATCTTTGTTCTAAAAAGTATTTAAGGCTATCATGATCTGTTTTTACCTTGAAGTGTCTTCCCATTAGGTAGGGTCGCCATTTCTTAAGTGCATGGAGTATTGCCAACATTTCCTTCTCATAAATAGCTTTGCTTAAAAAACTTTCCCTTGATTGGACGACTTTCAAAAGCAATGGGTCTTTCATCTTGCATTAGAACAGTACCAATTCCATTTCCTGAAGCATCACATTCCACAATAAAGGTTTTTGTGAAGTCCGGTGTAGCTAAGACCGGTGCTTGGCACATTGCCTCTTTAAGATGTTTAAAGACCTTTGTTGCTTCCGGAGTCCATACGGCCTGATGTTTGGAGGAACACTTCCTGGAATCAGATGAATAGCATGATCATGATCACGCATAGGTGGGAGACCTTTGGGAGTCTCAAATACCTTGGAATGATTGTCCAGGACTTTTTGGAGATCTGGAGAAATAGATGATTCCAATGTGGAAACATTTAGCGAACATAATTGTGCAATTACACCTCTTTGCTCCTTTTTTAGAAGCTTTGTCATGCCATTAGAGCTGATTATCTTTCTTGGTTTCCCTGCAATACCCCTTAATTCAACTTCCTTTCCTTCCACAGAAAATTTCATGAAAAGTTCTTGAAAATTAAAAGCTATTGTACCCAAGGATTGTAGCCATTGGACTCCTAGTACAACATCAGCACCTCCCATTAGAATGGAAAGCATTGGGCTAGTCAATACATATTCTCCCATGGATAGCCTGATATTATGGCACTTTCCAGAACAATTTATTGTTCCTCCATTTGCAATCATCACTTGACACTCTGGTGCTGGATATAGGAAGCAATTCAATTCTTTTGCTACCCTACAATGAATAAAATTGTGGGTGCTTCTTGAATCAATCAACACTATTACCTTTTTCTTCTTGATTTGTCCTTCTATCTTGATGGTTTGAGGAGTGGTAATTCCCGCCAATGCATTACAAGATATGGTCGGATTTATTTGTTCTTCATCTAGGCTTTGTTCCTGGAATATATCCTCTTCTTTTGACCTTTCTTGCTCCTTTTCTTCTTCCTCTTCACAATCTATGTAGAATAATTTCTTCTCAGCACACTTATGACCTTTTGTGTATTTGCTATCACAATTGTAACAAAGCCCTTTTGCTCTTTTTTCTTCCAATTGTTGTGGTGTCAACCTTGTAGGTTGTGGAAGACTATGGGAAACAACACTTTCGTCTTTATAGTTGTGAATGGTATGCTTCCTAGTTGCCATAATTTTGCTTTCCATTTTTCTTGCTAACCTGAATGCCTTCTCTAATGAATCAGGTTCCCAAAGGCGCACATCATGTTGGATATTATCCTTTAAAGACCCTATGAACACATCAATCCTATGCTCCTCTGAAATATCTTTTACCCTTATGTTCAATTTTTGGAACTCCTCAATGTGCTCCATTATTGAACCCTTTTGTTTGAGACTTATCAATTGGCTAAAAAAAGTGTTGCTTTTTGTATCCTCATAATGTGCTATCAATTCTTCCGTAAAAATTGCCCAAGTGATAAATTGTTTACGAGAATAAAGCCATTGATACCATACAAACTGATTTGGTTCCAGATATAAAGTTGCCATACGTACCTTTTGTGTGTTTTGCACATTATTGAGATCGAAGAATTGCTCCATCTGTAATGTCCATGTGGCGGGATCCTTGCCATCAAACTTCCTCATATCGATTTTTGGAACATGGTGAGTCTTCGATCCAACATTAGAGTCTATGGAATCATGATTAACATTTCTTTTGTTCTCATCATGAGTTTCCTTTAGTACTCTTTCACCCTTAGTGACCATTTCTTGTAGCAACTTATTCATATTTATCTTCAATTCTTCCATCTTATCATCCATGCCATCAATTTTAGTGTCCATGCCATTCACCTTAGCTTCCATGTCATCCATCTTAGCTTCTACGCCTTTCTTTAAACAGTCCATCTTAGCTTCTACACCTTTCTTTAAACCATCCATCTTAGCTTCTACATCTTTCTTTAAACCATCCATCTTAGATTCTGTTCCTTTTTGTGCAAGGGACAGTTGTTGCACTTGGTCTTGTAATTTTGATATATCATGTTGCATTTCTTCCTCTTCTTCATGAGTCATGCTAGAGCTTTTAGGTTCCTTACTAGGTGTTTGCATTTTCTTTCCTCGGGGCATCAGTTACCGATAATAATGCTCTACTATGCCCTTTGAATTCCTTCAAAATAAATTTTCAAACCAAGCTTAAGCAAAAATTTAAAAAATCTACACACCTTTTTTCACTTTGTAGGAGCTTGATATTGCCTCTGATGTATCTCTGTACTGTCCAATCATCTAGTTCTGAAATTGTGACCTGTAGTAGCTCTCTGTGTCCTCTTTCCAATGCCACAAGTCTGAGCCAAATTGGATTCTCCAAGGAAGAGTTATGTGAAATCTCCCACAGTGACTTGCTTTTAGACTGGTTCAGCAGAGCGAACTTGTACGACGTGCCACGAGTCACTGTTTCAACCCTTGAATCTGAAACACACACACAAGAAACTACAGTCCGTCCTCTTTCTGTACCTTCTTACGAAATTTCAATCTGATCCTCAGAGAGAAATTTATGACGATTTTCCCCAGGTCACCTGTTTTAAATGTAATTCAGGAGTCTGCAAAAAGACCAACTTCCTCAAATCATATCTCCGAAAATGTCACGCAAAAAGCTCTGAAATTCCGACCAAAGGTTCAGAGCCAATTCTTCTCAATTTTTTTTTTTTTGCAACTTCTGAAACGTCACAGAGAAAAAGTTATAGCGAAAATGCCACGATGACCTGTTTGGAGCAGCGAAACCCTAGAATCCAAAGCTCTGATACCAAATGTTATGAAACCAGCTCAAGAAAAGATAGATCAACGCCTTAGAATTCAGCCTCTTTGAGGGGGCAACCTCCTTTACATTACATAAATGAACAATTCTTGGATGATACAAATGACAAAACCTCCTTTCTATATATAGGAGTCTAAGGATTCACAATATAATCTAGCCAACCTAACAATAATAATATAAAGCCACAAAAATAACAATAGAGGGATTCTATGGGGCACATAAATGACAATATGGGGGTAATAGGGGCACAACAATATAAATAAGGGATATAACTACAATAGTAATGGGGTAATCACTAGTATTATAGGGACCCAACACTCATGGTATGAAGACTTGACTCAAAATCACTAAAAATGCACCTAAGATGATTTAAGCAATCTTTTTCTCTTCGATGAACTTCTAACTAAGAAAGAATTTGAGAATGCAAATATTTTGTAAACACAAATCTTTCTCAATCAAACAAATTAAAAGAAGAGCTTTTGTCCTTTTCCAATGCACTCAAAACGAGACAACTAGTTATTTCACAAAAATTTCCCTTTTTCGTTTCAAAGCACTCAACCACTACAAAAACAAACCTTTTTTTCCAAAAGAAATTTTCTATATTTTTTATAAAACACTCAAAACTATGGAAATGACTAACTTTGAGATCTATAAACTATAAAAACCTATTTGAAGTCAAAGCCTACTAGATGTCTTTTTTCTTTTAAGGATGTTTTACTTAGCTAGATGTAAGCTAAGGACCAATTTATGCAGAATCACAAATAAGTCAAGAAAAACCAATTTTGTTTTCTTTTTGAAAATGAAAATCCAAACTTTCAAACACAAGCTTTTCGAAGTTTTGTAAAGAGAAAACTCAAAGTGGATTCCTCAACAAGGGGAGATTTCATAAATGGTCAGACTCATAAGAATTCTGGTAGACACTAAGGTGATCTGAAGTCCCTACAGCTCCTAAGTTTAGAGCCACTACACAACCAAAATGAAAAACAAACCCAACAAGCAAAACTCCTAGGAATTTCACCTAAAACCCTAACACTAGCGAAATCAACCTAAGGAAAGCTTCTGACAAGTTATATGCAGGTCTAGGCAGTGGATAACAATTTCTAAACAAAAACTAAGCTAACTAACAGAGGAAATCTTAGGTTTTTCAAAATTTTGACAGGGTCTGCAGGCCCACAGTTGACACAGGTGCGATCCCGCTCTGTGCTAAAAGCAAAGGTGCGGATAGGTATGCACTGTGTCAAACGGCTAGGGTGCGGTCCTCTCCCAAAGCTATGAATAACAAAAAATAACCCTGGATCTACAAACTCTACCCAATTTTACACACAACAAGCCAAAAACAGAAACAAAAACACAGTTTCTCAGGTCAAAGTAAAAACAAGGAAAACAATCAAGTGCCCAGCGGAGTCGCCATTTTGTCACATGGAATAAGTCGATCTTGCGGACAAGATAAACCTTCCTAGAATCTAAAGAAGACCTAATGACAAGCAAACCAACCAGACACTATCTTTCTCTAAATATGCTTTAATAAACAATGGCAAACAAATGTTTTTAGGGCCTACTTTAGGTCCAACGCAAGTTTGTGGATGCCCTCGCTCCTTCGATCCAGATGAGCTCCTTTGCCGTGAATCTGCAAACACAAACAAGGCAAACAAATTAAATAGCACCTGTAAAGCCAATATCATAAAACATATTTAACATGAAAGTCAAGGAGTCCATGAAACAAATAACATGAGATACTTGTTGAGAAAAATGAGTTTGCTTGTATTAATTCAAAAGAAGAAGAACTTTACAACCTTTGCCTTGACGATGTACAAGCTCCTCCCAGGGTCCAGCAAGAAGTCTCCTCTACTTTGACAAGTTTCACTCACTCCCCAATGAAGCCAAAAAGGTATGTGATCTCTCCTCTTAAGCTCAACTAGGAAGTCTTGATTTCACCAGCATTTACCCTAAAAAATGTTCAGCTTCTAACCTCCTCAGCAACCAGCCCAATGCCTGTATTTATAGTGCAATGGAGGGAGGTTACTAAGTCCTCCTTCAAAGGGATAAAGCCCTCCTTCAAAGGGATAGCTCCTCTCATCAAGGGATTAGCTCCTACTCTTTTGGGATGCATGAACCACCTCAGAGCGAACAATCCACGTCAAAATTCCTTCTAGAATCCTCTAGAATTAACCAAAAGTGAGTTTTTTAAGATAAAACTTGCGCCTCTTGACTTTCACAGGGGTCCGCACCCACACCATTAGGGACAGAGCGGGCAGGTCCACAGTTTTTGTAAACAGAAGGTGCGGGACCGCAGGTGACAGTGAGAGAAAGTGCGGAACCAGAGTTACATTGATTTTTAATGTCTTTCTCTCATTTCCAAAGCTTGACTTGAAGAGCTGAGGTCTGAGACTTGCTTAGGAGGACAGTACAAGTGATGATAGACCCATACTGACTGCAAATAATCATGGTGACGATATTTTTGCGTAACACCATCCTCTAAATCTACTGCTTCCTTCATAGTTCTGGGATCATCATCAGTAATAGATAAAGAAAAATTTGAACAGAAAGCAGATGGACTATACCTTTCAGGCTGCCTTCTTTCTCGAACTGATCTTCTCACAACCGAATTTTGTGGCTCTTCATCTTCTGATTCCTCCTCTACTATAGAGTTTGATTCTTCCTCCTTTAGCTCAAACTCTATCTTCTCACATTCCTTTCGTTGGACTTCATGTTTAATAACATCTTTCACCTCTCTGAACACCACATCTCGGCTGTACACAACCTTTCGTGTGACTGGGTTCCAAAGCTTATAACCCTTTAAACCATCCTTATACCCAATAAAGATGCACTTTTTAGATTTACTATCCAACTTGGTTCGTTTCTCCTTTGGAACATGTACATATGCCTCACATCCAAATACCCTCAGATGTGAAAGAGAGGGTTTCTTACCAGTCCATACCTCCTGTGGAGTCTTATCCTCCAATGCTGATGAAGGTGACCTGTTGACCAGGTAACATGCAGTATCCACCGCCTCTGCCCAGAATTCCTGTCCTAACCCGGCACCACTGAGCATGCTTCTTGCCCTTTCCATCAACGTCTTATTCACTCTTTCTGCAACTCCATTTTGCTGAGGTGTATATGGAGTAGTCTTCAGCCGTGCTATACCACACTTTTACAGAATTCTTCACATTCCTTACTGCAAAACTTTCCATCATTATCTGTCCTCAACACCTTTATCTTCTTCTCTGTCTGGTTTTTCACCAGAGCCTTAAATTCTTTAAACCTATCAAAGACTTCAGATTTCTTCTTAAGGAAATATATCCATGTATTCCTTGAGAAGTCGTCTATAAATGATACATAGATACACAGACTTACCCAGTGATGGAACCTTCACAGGTCCAAACACATCACTGTGCACAAGTTCTAATATCTGTTTCGCCCTCTTACTACTAGAGGGGAAACTCACCCAATTCTGCTTCCCATATATACAATTTTCATAGAAATTAAAATCCAAAGAGCTATTACTCATACCTTCTACCATACCTTTACCATGAAGTGTTCAAAGGCCTTTCTCTCCAATATGTCCAAGCCTTTAATGCCACAGCATGGTCTTCTCTCCAGAGACCACTAGATTTTCTGCTCCACTTTCAGGAACCACAGAATTGTTGCACCCATCAATAACAGTGCTACCTTGCAGCTTGTACAGAGTTCCACTCTGAACTCCCCACATCAATACCAATGCTCCCTGAACCATCTTACAGGTATCCTTCTTGAACACTATTTTTACACCTGCATCATCCAACTTACTAACAAAAATCAAATTTCTAGCTAATGCAGGAATATGCAGAACACCCAGAAGTGTTCTAACCCTTCCACCTTATAGCTTCAACTTTACTTTTCCATGACCAATGATTCTAGCCTTCCTGTCATCCCCCAAGAAGACATCACCACCATCATATTTCTCATACTCACAGAACCACTCTCTATGGGGAGTGAAGTGAAAGGATGCACCTGAGTCAATCAACCATGCCTCATGATCTACATGTGTACTTGAAGAAGCCAAATACACATCCCCACCTTCATCTAAGGTGGTTTTCGCCTCTCCAGAAGGAGTATCATCAGATCCCTTTCCTTTATCAGGAGCTTTCGATTTATAGTCCCTTTTGAAGTGCCCTTCCTTTCCACATTTCCAGCACACCACCTTTACAGGTTTTCTTGGAGATTTAGATCTCCCTCTAGATTTAGATCTCCCACTCGATGACTTATTTTTGTTTTTGTTCTGGGACCATCCTCGTATAGAGAATGCATCACCATTTGGGCTCTCCATATTTTTCTGTCTCATCTCCTCCATTAGCAAGGCTGAGACTATTTCATCAAACTGCAAGGTAGTTGCATTGCTACCTATTGCAATAACCAGACTATCCCACGAATCTGGTAGAGAACACAACAATCTGATGCACTTATCTTCATCTAAAATTTTAATATCAACAAATGCTAGTGACTTACCACAGTATTAAATGCGTTCAGATGCTCTGTCACCGAGTCTCCATCTTTCATCCTCAAGTTATACAGCTTTTTCCGCAGGAACAGTTTATTCGCAAGAGACTTTGATTGGTACAATGTCCCTAACTTGTCCCACGAAGCCTTTGTTGTAGCTTCCCCTGATACATTCAACAATACTGAATCTAAGACACACAATCACATTGTTCTCTTTGCCTTCCAATCCAACTTCTTCCATTCTTCATCAGACACTCCCGTTAGTTTAGTACCTGGATCTACCGTGATCCACTGATCTTTATCCACCAACAGATCCTCCATCTTGAGTTTCCACAACTCAAAACTCTGACCATTAAATTTCTCGATCTCTGTCTTTCCACTGCTCGCCAACTTCTTTCACCACCAGAATTGATCTCACAGATCTCCCACTGAACAGGGTCTACCATAGGCCCAAGCGAAACCCCTCAGCAATAAAGGCGTCCCCTTGAAGCCAAAACTACTCTGATACCAAATGTAGGTTTTAAACCCGTACAGAAATTACCTGCATATGAATTCTAAAACACAGAAAAATAAACAATACAAGAGCATAACACATAAAACACATATACACAGAGATTTTCCCACTGGATCCCAAAACCGGGACTACCATCTTGATTTTTCATTATGTTCCTTTCAATGTTACAATACATATTTATACATGTCGAAGCATCCAATACCATGGACTGAAAACCATCACATCCAAAAAACATGTGCGAAAATCATGCAGAAAACCTTAGGTGGGTCCGCCCAACCTAACATAGGGTCAAAAACCATAATTTTCCAGGGCCCTTCCCCGAACCCCATAAAGTGGGGTTACGAGTGCCCTTTAAACCCCCTGTTAACTATGTGGAAAGAATATAACACAACCCAACAGTCCATGGAGGTGTTCTCCTCATGGATCATTACCTTACCATGAGGTCCCATAGTATTCAGAAGCAAGAGGATCAATGTCAATCATATATTGAGGAGTGCATAGGAGTGTTTACAGTAGAGCAAGAGGCTCAGCAGCAGAGTCAGCAGTAGTACAATTTTCCCTGTATACAGTTGTAGACACAGTTTATTCAAATTTTTTTTATGCTTCTCACTTATAGATGTTGCAGTAGTAGCAATAATAGTGAGAGGTGTTGCATGTAGTACATTCCATAGGTGAAAGATAGGGGTAATTGATAATCCCTTTATTGCTGAGAGGGAGTGTAGAAAAATGCAGCAAGAAATTTTCAATTTGATTTTGCCTTGATTAAATTGAGAAAAAATGAATTTCCACATCAACAAACAGCTTGGATGCAGTTAACTTGTGTGACATGGCTTATGTCACTCAGTTTACTCAGTAAATTCGAGTTAGAGGAGTCAGAGTTCAACTAAGAATGTGTGATTGATAATTTGTAGCAATAAAGGTCAGTTATTTCAAGGTTTTTTCAGTTAAACTAGTTCTAACTATTGGAGGAACTAGTGGAAGGCCAGTTGTGCAATGAGACTTCAGTCTAACTCAGTGATCATCTAGTTAACTAATCAATCAGCCCAAAATATCTAATGCATGCAAATAATTTTAGTTCCCCAGTTGTGGTGAATATTCCAAGGAAGTGTATAGTTAATTATGTATTATATTGAGTGTATATTTCATTATATTGGTCAAGGGATCAACCATGGGAATTGCATAATATTTTTGGAGGAATATCCTAAATAATAGGGGCCTAATTTCTCAAGTTTTGTGTAAGGAAATAGGGGCTCAAGCAAAGGTTGAAATTAGCAAAGTATGGGTGATAGCTTCTCAGTGAGCAGAGAGATAGGTTATTCACATGTAGGTTGTGCTCAGTTGAGAAAATAAATTGTAATACATCTCTATTCATCAGATTAATGAAAAGAGGCTTGAGGGTTTTTTCCAGTTAGGTTCCCCTAGAAAAATATTTTGTGTGTTTGCTTCATTGCTCATTTCGTGTTTGTGATTGATGTTCTAAATTGTGAATTCAATTCCGAAGAGCAATAGAGTTGGTTTGTGTTTTGTGATTTTGATTAAAACTTCATGGGAAATTGCAAATCTACATCATAATTTCTACAAATATAGGCGAGAAGAAAGGGAAATCAAGTGGGTGAAATTAGAAGGAGCACTAGGAAGCTTCCAAGGAGGGAAGGAGGAAGTGGAAATGGGGAAAAGAAAAAAGGACAATAGCCACAACACACTAGTGAAATTATCCCAGCAACCACTAAAACCATTATAACATTGAAATTAATACAAAGGAGAAGTCTTGGAAGTTGCATCTAGAGCTAACCTGAAGAACAGAAAGAAAGGTGCTAAGAAGAAAAATGTTATGGCCACTAATTTGGGCAAATAGGTGGAAACTAGCTTGGACATGGATGAGAAGATTATCTATACAACAATTCATAAGGGAGTGAATTTTAGTAGCCTTCATCAATAAGAAGAGAAGGAAATGACCAAATTCTTATATACAAATATATAGGTGAACAAGAAAAAAAATGATGTTACATTCAACTCAGGATCATTGTTGAATCTCATAGTAGCTAATTTGGTCAAGAAACTAGGATTGGAGATTCATGACCATCCTAGCTCATATATACTAGGATGGGTCAACAAGGAGGCAAGATAAAGGTAACCAAATAGTGTTGAATTAAATTTGCTATTAGTGTTGACTTTATTGATGAAATATAATGGGATGTATTTCTAGTAGATATATGTGGTCTTGTTTTTAGGAGTCCCTATCTGTACATGCAACATGTGATATTAATGTGGAGATCCAACCAATACCACCTCATCAAGGATGGGAAATCCTTCATCATCAATGCGTACAGGGGAAATTCAGAGATATCACTAGTAAGTTCCAACTAGGACAAAAGTTTGATCAGTTCCAGCAAGAAACATGTTTTCAAGTTGTTTTTATGAGAAAATCAATCTATAAAAAAATCCATCAGGGTAGGTCATCACTGGAGGGGTGTACTATGAAATAGAAAAAACAACTAGAACAATTTGTAAAAGTGTACAAGTGTTTTTTCCAAGATACTAAGGGGCTACCACCCAAGAGGGAAGTGGAGCACAAGCTCCATCTGTTGCCAAACTCTCCATTACCAAACATTTGGTTATAAAGGAAATCATTATAGAGGCAAATGAGGTGAAGAAGCAATTGTAACAACTAATATATCAGGGTGTCATTCCTCCAAGTAACTCAACATGTGGTTCACCCATCATCATTGTTACAAAGAAGGATGAGACTTGGCATATGTGTATTGATTATAGGGAATTATAAAAAAATCTTCTCAAAAATAGGTACCCCCTACCTAGGATAGATGATTTGTTTGATCAGTTGCAGCAAGTCAAATACTTCACCAAGTTGGACTTAAAATCTGGATATCTAGAAGATTGCCTTCAAAACTAGCAAGTTTTGTATGAGTGCTTAGTTATGTTGTTTGTCATATGAAATGAACCAACCACGTTTATGAGTTTAATGAATAATGTACTGCACATTTTTATAGATTCATTTGTTATTGTTTATTTGGATGATATATTGGTATAGAGTTATACCTAGGAGGAGCACATCTCAAATTTGATGTAGGTGCTAGAGACATTAAAGAAGAACCACTTATTGGAAAATCTCAAGAAGTGTGACTTTACATAGCAGTCTTTGGTGTATCTAGGATATGTGATTAGTGAGGGAGAGATGACGATAGATCCTACCAAGATGGAGGCCATCATGAAGTGGCCAATATCTATTAATGTTTCTAAGGTTATGAGTTTCAATGGGGAAACACAGTATTTGAGGAAATCCATAGCCTCATTTTCATTAGTAGCAACATCATTCCACAACATAATAGAGAGTGCAAGACTTTCCAGTGGGGAAATTTTTAGAATAGGTCCCTTGATGAGTTAAATAAGAACATCAGTCAAGCACCAGTTTTGGAATTACCGAAATTACAACAACCCTTCTAAGTGGATACAGATGCTAGTGGGTATGCTATGGGAGTGTTCTTAATGCAAGGAGGGAGACCCATAAACTTCCATTCTAAAGTTTTTCATGGATCAGTTCTCAACTAGTGTTAGGGTCCAACCCTAACCCCTTTATTTATGTAATAAGCCCAAGGGGCCTTGTCGGGATCATAGTGAGTTAGTTGATTCAATAAAGCTCGTAAGTAGTTATCCACATTAATAATGATTGTAAGTGGTTGATCCACATTATAGAAAAGGGACTACAATTAGTTATAAGCAAGCCATAGTTAGTAAATAAATTGGTTAACCCATATTATGCAAGGGACCACTAGTAGTTAGGGTTTTGGATGTCATAAATCTATAAATAGTCTTAGATAGCAAGGGAAGAGTCATCAAGCCTTATTGTAATCGAGCTCTGCTCTGTTGGAGGTTTCTCGCTCGAAGAGGAAAGTGAATATTTTCTTCTTCTTCTGAATAATAAAATATATTTGCAACTTGTTTCAATTCATGTGATATTTCTATGTTTCTGGCAATATTGTTTCGTATTTCTGGATTTTTGGTATGCTTTTCAAGTCAAGTGCATAACAAGTGGTATCAGAGAACTTTCTAGGGCTAGTTGTACCTCTAATTTTAACATATTTTATTTGGGCTAGAGATGTTTTTTGGCATCTTTAAACCACATGATCTATCATTGAGTGCATAAACCTATATATTTAGGGAGGCATGCACACAGAAACTACAAGAGGTGGTCACACTTGTTGGACTCCCTTGTAACCCCTTTGGGTACCCCTTCGAGTAGTAACACATTAGACAGAACCACGCACGGACTACACTTCCACGTACCCTTGGGTTTATCAAAATCCCCCCCCAGGGTTACCTAAAACCTCACCTTAGATAAGCTATCATTCATATTGTTGCTACAATACACTAAGAATAACACTCAGCGAGATTACTCATACGTACAGAAGGGTAGTTGGGTAGTACGACTAAGGGTATGGTTAATCCTCCTTATTTGGTGCTCTAAAAGATTAGGATGAGTACTACTATTGGACCCATACATATATCACGATCTGTACCAGTTGACACTCCTTTGTGACCATAGTCCCTAACCTATCTGAAGATTAGACCCTACCTTTTCATCCAGATTAGACTCAACCGTTGGGGTTCAGTCATCGATGTACAAATCAGATCCAACAGTTGGGGTTTTTCTGTTGTCATACATATCAAAGTTAGTAGTTGGGGTTTCACAACACAGATC
The DNA here is from genome assembly GCA_031772625.1 of Pinus tabuliformis. Lineage (NCBI taxonomy): Eukaryota > Viridiplantae > Streptophyta > Pinopsida > Pinales > Pinaceae > Pinus > Pinus tabuliformis. The sequence continues at coordinate 1,480,402,352 of CM062819.1, read as the reverse complement.
AGACTCTTTGTGCAGTAAGGGTTTTGGACACTATAGTCTAGAGCATATTGTCACAGAACATTTTGCAATGCTAAGACTTTGGGGTTTTTGCTCATATAGTCCAGCCCCGATTTTCCCAAGATGTTTGGCAGTATCAATAATTTTGGACTTCATCCACCACATTATTTATCAGCTTGGAGGAAAACTCCTTTCAGAGTGAAAAAAAAGGCATGGGGTCATCACTGGATGCTTGCAAGATACCTAGCCCATAATATTCAAGACCATGAGTTGATCGCAGTGGTATCATTCACTTGTAAGACCCCAATTTTCATGTGAACCCAAATTTGTCCCGAAGCGACTTCAAGTGACCCACATCACTAGAATCCTGAGCTTGCCCTCTTTCCATCCATACTGCTCTTAAGTAAGCTCAAAATTTGACCAGGTCTAGTGTATGAACGGTTCCACGTCTCAAGTTATAGCTGCAAAGAAAGTCAAAGCCCTTGAGAAAATATTCAATGACTTTTGGGCATCCTTTGATGATAGAATCACAACAGCAGTATTGCAAGCCTTAAGTAAGTCTCGCAAACCCATGGGGGAAGAACACAATGTTGATGCATAGGTAGAAGGAGAATCCAACCATCACATTCATTTTCATGGAGGTCACCAATATTCGATCCACCAGACACTCAAGCTATACATATAAAAATTTGATGGCTCTAACTAGACATTATGGATGGCACAAATGGAGCAATATTTCCACCTTAACAGTATATGGGATGATGACACTAAACTACATGTTGGAGCTCTTTACTTAGACAAAGAGTGATGGCAGTGGTGGCAATGGCATCAAAATGTTATTTAGGGAGGAAAACTTAGAACATACTCTTAAAATTACTTTTTGACTGCTTTGATCAGGAATCTCACTTTCTAGGTCGTCTCACTAAGCTTAAGAAAACAGGTATAGTACGAGACTACATTTCAGCCTTTGGACAATTAGCCATCTAGACTGAGGGACTAGGAGATGCCTTTACATGGAATGTTTCATTAGTGGCCTAAAGAAATCCATCCAAGCCCATGTCCGAATGCAACACCCAACTACTTAGTTGGAAGTATGACATAAGGCCTTAGATGCAGAAACAACTTTAAATGGCCAATCCAATCATCCAAATTTCGTCGCATGGGCACATTCCACCTCAGATACAAGGCCCACCCAAACACTTAAGGTTCAAAAGGTGTCACCAGTAGTAATGGTCGAAAGAAGGAAACAAGGACTATGCTACTATCATGATGAAAAATACTCCCTGGCACATAAATGCAAGGAACCAAAATTCTTTCAAAACGATGCTAATGAAAACAACTTTGTTAATGAAGCACCATCCACTAAAGTTCCTGAGGGGGAAGAGAGTGAAGCCAAAAAATCCCCTAACACTAATACTACAGCTATGTCAAGTGAGCCAATTATCTCACTCCATGCCTTCGCAGGCGTTTCTTCTCCCCATACTCTCAAAACTAGAGGTTTTAATAAACATTGGTCAGTCGTAATGTTGATTTATAGTGGTAGCACACATAACTTTGTACATAAGAGAGTAATAGAAGTTGTTTGTTATTTTTTAAGGGTGATATCTAATTTCCAAGTCCTTATCGCTGATGGAGGGACCATGAAATGTGAAGAACGGTGAAAATATTAAGCTTCAGATGGGGGATTATCACCTCAAAACACAAATGTTTATGATTGACATGGGTAGTTGTGACATTTTCCTTGGCATTGAATGGCTCTGCACACTAGGCCCTATCATGATGGGCTTCCAGGAGTTATATATGATCTTTAAGAAGAATGCCCACACTCAGACACTATGGGGAGTCCAAACAGGTGCTCCTACTATCATCAACTCGCATCGAATGGAGAATATTTTAAAAGAGGGCCATCATGGGATAGTAGCACAATTTAATGCCATCCATACCATTGAAGATACTCTTGCTAACATTCATCTCGATATGCATTAGGTATTAGATCACCACCAGTGGGTCTTTAATAAACTCAAGGAACTCCCACCCCCTAGGGGTGAACATGATCATGGCATCCCTTTTCTCCCAGGTGTTTTGGGAATTTTTTGTGTCTACAGATAAACTCTTAAACCCCTAGACTAGTAGCTAAGTCTAGAACAATAGTGCAAAGCATTCTCTACCTTTTCTATAACCAATATATTAAATAAGATAGTAAAGAAGCCTACCTGTAGCTTTTGCTTACTCCTTATCTCCCTTGACCAATTCTGTCGATCCTTTCCGTACTTAATCTGCTTGAAAAATACCTTCACACAGATAGAAGACAAAAACTTATCAAAGCATATGATAATGATCTATTGATTAAACATAGAATGGAATCAAGTTCATAATACACATATGAAAGAATCAATGAACAATACAAACATATGGAAAAATATTTGAACACTTTATTAGTAAAAGGAAGAGTTACAACCCAATTTGCTTGATTCAATATCACTCCTCCAGTTCAATCCCATCCTCTCCTCATAACAAGCAAGACATTTTGACATCATTACAATACTTGAAACCAACTCAAGTCTCATACTAACAACATCTCCCTATAATTCAATGATTTCCAGCCCCTGATCACTTATATGAGTGGTCTTTTTATAGGTGAATGAAGGAAGTTATGCCATAAATGGTGATAATGAATGCCCTCCCAAACTTAGGATTTAGTTCCATGGAGAAAGGGATAAAGGGATTGATGTTCCTTAACTCCTCCCTCATCCAATTTCGATCCCAAAGGAGTAGATAAACTTGGGAAGCTTCTAGATGCATCCAATGGATAATAATATTCCCAAACCCTAATGAAATTTCGCTCAAATTCACCTAGCACACACTGTTAGTGTACTGGGTTGCACTGCAATGCACCCTGGTAGTGTAGTGGGTTGCACTGCAGCACACCCTGGTAATGTATCTACCTGTGCTGATCCTCTTAGAGACAATTTTTGGATGATTTCAGTCATAGTACTCCTTGGGAAGGAGGCATTCTGATGGTTGACTTCATTTAGGACATGTAACAACTGAATTAGGTTTTGATAGGCCCTAATAGTACTGATCTGTAAGTCTGTGTTGATGTGCCCAAATGGATTTGTAACAGTTGCCCCCTAAAGCATGAAGTCGTAAATATGTATGTCGAGTGAAATGATTTACTATGTGGAGAGGAGGTTTCGAAGTAGAAGGTGACTTGCATCAATTACAATACATATATCATGATAATTTGATTTTTCTCATGAACTCGCTGAGGGAAGGCATACTCGTGCTCAGCGTATAAACTTTCATTACATGTACAAATATAAACGTCTACAGATATAGACCCATGAATGGATGACCATGAACGTAAGGCCATTGTACATTTGATTTTGTACTCCTGAAAATATCGCAACCCGGATGGATGAAACTAGATTCAAGGTCTTCATCCTCGTTCAATCTTTCGCTCAAGTACAAGTCTAACCAAGTGAATAGATGATCTGAAGTCAAACATGGGAAGACATCGTCTGATTACTAGCCAATGATGTAAGTCGTTAACAGACGCGAGAGGAATCACTGATAATGATGATGACCCTCAAGGTACTACAATACATTTCGCATGGTGTGAATAAATGATTTGATGTCAAACACCATACAAAGTCTTTCGGTCGAAGGCTAGTGATGTCAACCTATCGTCGGAAGTGAGAAACCTGCCATTGATGTATGCAAGCCTCAAGGTACTGAAAGGTTGTTTCTAAGTCAACTTCTTGGATAATGTGCTGATGTCGACAAGAAGTGACTCGTCGTAAGAGGGCCTTGATGTATCCCACATCAACGACATGAAATGAGGTAAATGATTTTGGAGATGAAAATTGACTGACGACAGAAGGTTCAGGAATGGCGGTCATGAAAATGAAGGTTTACGGTATTGCAAAGGATGAAGTTTGAATTGAATGACTTCTCTTGAGCATGTCAGCGACACTAAGATGAATTGGTAGCATTGACCCAAAACAAAGTAATGGATAGTATGATAGACCAACGGTGTGATAACCATCAAGCTGAATGACCCAACCCACATAGTCACGGTGATGAGGTGAAAGTGTCATGTTCAAGAGTGAATTGCTACCATAAAGTGTTTTCCCCTTTTTCCAATTTTCCCTAGTCATTGCTGACTAGTACCTCTTTATTTTTATCAAGCTTGGGGAGGATAATATATGTTGCTTGTATAATTTCACCCTTTGGGTGAATCCATCACTATTTGATGCTTTAACGAGTCTAGCGAAGGTGAAACTCGGTCTTGTCTAGATGGACAAGTTTGTCACTATTTGATGTTTTTAACAAGTTTAACGACAAAGATAACTCGGTCCTTTTCATGTTTAGAGAGTTTGAAAAGGGACGAAAAGGAAACTCCAAAAGTTCTTTTTCGTAAATTTGTCTCTCAAGTCCGAAAAAGCATAAAACAATATGAGAGAGAACCTATTGATCATGTTCGATCAATGTATTCCTTTTTCGTAGTTAATCTATCTCAGCCCAAAAAAGGGTTAAACTTATACTGAGTAGATATCAATTCCAATCCATTAACGAGCTGGAAATGACAAGCGCTCGACAATCTTTTCATGTTTAGAGAGTCTGAAAAGAGCTTAAAGAGGACTCCATTTTGAGGAACGAGTGGTGTCTAGGGTAGCAACTGGTTCCGATGATGTTGGAACTTCTCAAAAAAAACATGTTGATTTATGTGAAGAGGCTGACTAATATGACCACTCATTGCAATTGTTCCTCAAAAAGGGTAAAACAACCAAGTGAAAGCGTATGATTGGCCAAACAGAGGGTGGCGATGGGATGAAAACAACCAAGGCTTATCTGATGAAAGAGGTTGATAGAATGGCAATCATGAGGATTAGAATGGAAATGGGTTCATTTTTACACAAGCTTGAACCATAGAGAACTATGCTTGGATTTATTTTCATGCTTATACAAGCTTAAAATGAAAAACTATGCTTGAGATTAGTTTACATGCCCCCAACATGATGAAAAGGAGAGTCTCCTGTAAACAGATGGAAGTCGTTGCAGTGAAGCAAGATGGTTATCCAACACCTTTTTGGCTTCTTCCAGATAGGGAAAAAGGTGAATGGGGTGATTCCCTTCACATAACCTACAGGGAAACTTAACTTTACCACTAGGTGCATGCCCTCCAAGCTTCATTACATTCACCTAAGTAAACTACTTGTGGTTATCAGGTGGATGGAATGAAGGTTCTTTTACGAAATCAAGTGAAAGACTCGACTGGGATTTTATGAGATCCAATCAAAGACTCGACTTAGAACTTTGCTCCAGGGGACCTTGTTTCATTTTTTAATGAGGTTGACATAGTAAAAGAACTATCCTCATAGACCCTTGTTTCATTTTTTAACGAGGTTGACACAAGACAAGGAACTCTCCTCATACTCCTTGTTTCATTTTTTAACGAGGTTGACACAAGACAAGGAACTATCCTCATGGAAGTTGTTTCATTTTTTAATGAGGTTGACACAATAAAAGAACTATCCCCATAGGCCTTCGATCACGACTCATAAGAAGTCATGAAGGAGAGATCTGGTTCTAATGCCCCCAGTACATGATGTACAACATCACTGAATTGATCATCAGTTGATGTAGGTATGGAACAAGTTGCCACATAATTAACCCATGGTGGGGATGATACCATTGGTACAAAAGGACCATTTAGGGAAGATGGTTTACTGGAAGCCATATTTGGACTGGGAAATGAAAGCTGGTCAACGGTGACAATTCTGCCTTCATGTGGGAAACAAATCACTCAAAAGAGTATTGAAACAATAGCTCCCATGTCATAAACATAGTCGTGCCCAAGAAGTAAATTATAATCTAAAGGGCCTAGGACTACCATCACATTTAGATAAACAATTTTTCCTCCCAAAGTAATGGGTAACTGAAGGACGATCCCTAATGGTTGACTGGTTCCTCTGTTAAAAGCCAACAGATTCTGGGTAACAAACACAAGCGATGGCGAACTGAGCACTTGCCAAGCAATTGAGGAAAGGATACTCACAGATGCAACTTCATCTATAATAGTTCTCGATACAATCATATTACAAACTTGTACTATGATCTAGAAAGGCACATAAGAAGGAAGACAGAATCCTGCCGGTTGATTCCAATCAAAGGAAGTGACCAGACTACTTGGAGGGGGTACCGTAGAAATTGAAGAATTAACCCCTTGAGTTATGAGAGCAGGAGGATTTTCCTCCTATCTTGATGGAACAAGAGGACTGCCCCCAAGCTCGTTAGAATCCGAAGAAACAAAAAGAACTTGAGTGGTGACAAAGGTGAATGGGGTGATTCGCTTCACATAACCTACAGGGAAACTTAACTTTACCCTTCTTTCCATTTACTTTACTACCACTAGTTGATGGTGTATCACTAACATGATCTCCAGAGGATGATGTGAACAAGAAGACCAATCTTCTAAGATTTGAGGAATATCAAGACAATTTCGAAGAAGATGGTCTCCCGCACAAAGTTTGCATGGATATCAAACTTTGTGAGGCTTGATGGCTGGTTTCTCATCAGATGTTTCATTCAAAGCGATGGTTGCTTGGTTGCCCCTCTACTGAATTTTCTTCTTCTTCTTCTTCTCCCCTTTCTTCTTCTTCTTAACCACTTGGTTACTAGTACCAATACTTTCACTAGGCAAAGAGGAAGAAGGGGAGGAAGAAACAACTGAGGAAAAAGGCAAAGGGTCAGCTTTAGAATCATCTGGAGGTTGATTTTGTCCAAATGGAGGTGTACTCGATTATAGAGAAATCATGACATTTTGAACCAAGGAGGTTGAAAACAACCATACTGGCAAACCAATGGTAAATCCTGAAAGGGACAATGTAGCCATATAGGGAGCACCAATATTTCCAAAAGGAGGAAAAGGACTAGGATTCCCATCAAAAGGAATTCCTTGATCGGTGGAATCTGGATTTGTTGCCATATGTTTCAACCTAAGATCAACTAAGGAGTGAGCGTGGGGGATGTTATACGCAATCAATTAATTTTATTTTAATCAAAGTAACGTAACAAAACAAAAGAAGGATGATCTAGGAAAAAGGTTTAGCAAGCAATTGTGAACTGCAGAATACCTCCTGGCGAGCCAAGAAGTATGGGCAGGAAATCTCCCTGAATGATGTGTTCAGTGTGTAATAGTTTACAAGGCAGCTGACTCGGTTAACTAAGGATGGATAGCAACCTAGTGTTGTCCTCCCATATATACTAGAAAGTACATGGAGGCCCAATCCGTATAAGCGTTGTCTAATGCAAAATCGCACAGTGAGAGCATTCCCATATACTTTACGTACTGTAACACCGCCCTATATACCCGAAGGTACGTGGAAAAGCTACGATATACTCACATACGTGGAATGAAGTATCACACTCAGGGTGTATTGCATACAAGTTAGAGACAACTGCTTTGTTTTACGACATCGGAACACGTCTCTAGCCTAGACCTCTAAATGTTTTTCGTTAGGTGACAATGCTCCATTAGGTAAATTCACATAACTTTTAAGTTGATTTGCTTTAGAATTTTCCTTTCAAGGTTCACCACATGATGTATGTTTGCAATTCCTAAAATGCAACGAATATGATAAGCATCCTTTCCATTCAATTTATCAATGAAAATCCTTAGCTAGTAGGGATAGAGCAACCAAATTTTTGACAAAGAGCAAAGAGCATATCTAATGCAATTTCCCTAGCTATTCCTATCAAGCATTCAAAAACTTTAACATGCATAATGCATTTATTTCCTCTCAATTTCCCTTAATGTGAATGAACAAGAAGGAAAACTAATGCACAATCGATCAATAAACTCTTTTCATAAAAGTGAAAATTTTACTACAATTTATTTTCAAGGAAAGGAAGACTTTACGACACTTTTGTTTTCAAAGAAATTAGCAATTACGACACTTTCAACGAAAAGACTAATCATATGCACACATCAATCAATCAATCAATCTTTCATGAATGAAGACTTTACGAAAATTCAATTTTCGAAGGAAAAGACGATTTTAAGACACTTTCTTTCGACAAAGATCAATCAGCCAAAACACTAACTTTTGACTATAGATTGAAAATGACAAAGTAAATACATAAGAAACATTTATCAATCCTAGTCTAAGTAGGGCTAGCTAAGGAGATGAAAACCTATTTTCTGAGACATGACATCCATTTACAATCAGCAAACAAGAAATCAGAAGAAATTTGGCAAAAAATTTAATTCCAAGGGTGGGAATCTGACCATAGGAAGATCAGCGCAGGCCAAAGAGGGAGTAACTGCGTTGCAGTGCATTTTCTCTAAGGGTAGCCTGTGCTGATTCTTGTGAGGCCACTCAAGAGTCATCTAACCTCAAATTTTAATCAAAATTCAATGCAAAAGGCTAAATTACAACAGGTAAAATATGTCAAGGTGTCTAAGGAGGTGGATTAGCTACTAATATGGATAATCACTCCCTAGTGGAGTCACCAATTTGTTTTGGGAAGTTTTAGTGTCTACGGATAAACACTTAAACCCCTAGACTAGTAGCTAAGTCTAGAACAACAATGCAAAGCATTCTCTACCTTTTCTATAACCAATAGATTAAATAAGATAGTAAAGAATCCTACCTGTAGCTTTCACTTACTCCTTATCTCCCTTGACCAATTCTGTCGCTCCTTTCCATACTTAATTCACTTGAAAAGTACCTGCACACAGACAGAAGACAAAAACTGATCAAAGAATATGATAATGATCTATTGATTAAACATAGAATGGAATCAAGTTCATAATACACATATGAAAGCATCAATGAACAATACAAACATATGGAAAAAGCTTTGAACACTTTATTAGTAAAAGGAAGAGTTACAACCCAATTTGCTTGATTCAGTATCACTCCTCCAGTTCAATCCCATCCTCTCCTCATAACAAGCAAGACATTTTGACATCATTACAATACTTGAAACCAACTCAAGTCTCATACTAACAGCATCTCCCTATAATTCAATGATTTCCAGCCCCTGATTACTTACATGAGTGGTATTTTTATAGGTGAAGGAAGGAAGTTATGCCATAAATGGTGATAATAAATTCCTTCCCAAACTTATGATTTAGTTCCATGGAGGAAGGGATAAAGGGATTGATGTTCCTTAACTCCTCCCTCATCCAATTTCGAGCCCAAAGGAGTAGATAAACTTGGGAAGCTTATAGATGCATCCAATGGATAAGAATATTCCCAAACCCCAATGAAATTTCGCTCAAATTTGCTCAACGCACCTTGGTAGTGTATTGGGCTGCACTGCAATGCACCCTGGTAGAGTAGTGGGTTGCACTGCAGTGCACTCTAGTAGTGTATCTACCTACACTGATCCTCTTAGAGACAATTTTTGGATGATTTCAGTCATAGAAATTCTCGGGAAGGAGGCATTCTGATGGTTGACTTCATTTAGGGCATGTAACAACTGAATTAGGGTTTGATGGGCCCTAATAGTACTGATATGTAAGTTGGGGTTGATGTGCCCAAATGGATCTGTAACACTGGGTACCCAACTACCAAATTTCCACCCCTATCGATATACTTTTGAACAAAAGAATGAAATAGAAAAAATCATCAAGGAACTCCTAGAAGTAAATGTTATTTGTCATATCACCAACCCTTATTCATCTCCAGTGGTCATGGTTTTAAAGAAAGACAATTAATGTCACACGTGTCCAAAATTTAGGGCCCTTAACAAGCTCGCTATCAAGGACAAATTTCATATCCTAGCAGTTGATGATCTTCTTGATGAACTACATGGTGCCAATTTTTTTACAAAGCTAGACCTTTGCTCGGGCTATCACCAAATATGGATGAAGGAAGTTGACATTCGTAGGACATCCCTCTGCACTCATGAAGGCCATTATGAATTCTTGTTCATGCCATTTGGTCTTTGTAATTACCCATCCACTTTTCAGAGCCTCATAAACCACCTTTTAAAACTATAACTCAGAAAATTCATCTTGGTATTTTTGATGACATTCTTATCTACAGTATAACATGGGACACACACCTTCAACATGTTTAATAGGTATTGAAACTACTCCAATATCACAAATTAATTATCAAATTATCCAAGTGTTCCTTTAGCATGGAAGAAGTAGAATATTTGGGACACATTGTGAACTGTGAAGGATTGATGGTTGATCATCCAAAAAATATTCAGGAAATGCAAGATTGGCCCCAACCGAAAACCTCAAAGAGTTTGAAGGGATTCTTGCATCTCAGAGGCTACTATCGCAAATTTTTCAGCAATTATGGACACATTTCCCAACCCCTCACTAATATTCTCAACCTAAATTCATTTCTCTAGACTGACGCAACTCAGTAGGCCTTCTCAAATATCAAACAAACCATGTGATCCACTCTAGTAATGGCCCTACCAGACTTCACAAAACCTTTTGTGATTAAATATGATGCTTCAGGCACATGCATTGGAGTAGTATTAATGCAAGAAGGAAGGCCAATAACTTTCACCAGTCAACAACTAAGTGACAACTATTTGGGTCAATCGACATATGAGAAAGAAATGATGCTCATCCTACATGAAATTGACACTTGGCGACCATATTTATTGGGGTGTCATTTCCCAATCTGCACTGACCATCATGGCCTAAAATATTTCCTAGAGCAATGTTTATCGTCACCACAAAAAAATAAATGGATCAAAAAAATTATGGGATATGATTATGAGATAATTTACAAGAAAGGGTGTGACACTGTAGTGGTTGATGCCTTATCATGCCACTTTGAGGAAGCATGTACCCTTTTATCCCTCTCTCTTATACCCATCCTCGATTGGATTGCATCAGCTCGTCATGAATGGTTCTCCCACCCCTCTCTGTCCCAACTCATTACCAGATTGCGAGTAGATCTTAATTCCTAAAAGTATTACTCTTCGACGGATTAGGTTTTTCGCTATAAGGATCGGGTGGTGCTATCCCCAACCTCCACCCTCAAAACCCGTATCTTGGAAGAGCTACATTCCTCTCCCATTGTAGGACATTTAGGATTTCATGAGACTTATGAACAAGCACACCACTCTTTCTTTTGGACTGGCATGAAGAATGACATTCTTACCTTTGTATTTGAATGTGGCGTATGCCAGTGCAACAAAGGGGAAATGATCAAGCTACATGGAACCTCACAACCCTTTCCACTCCATGCTTCTGACGAGATAGACATTTCCATGGATTTCATTATAGGTCTCCCAAATTCAAGCAACAAAATAGTCATCATGGTGGTTGTTGACATATTTCCAAATATGCTCTCTTTTTGCTCTTCTGCATCCATTTAAGCCAACATTGGTGGCTCAAGTTTTCATGGACCAAATATTCAAACTACATGGCATGTCGACATCCATTGTGTCTGATAATGACCCCACTTTCACCAATGATTTTTGTCAAGAAATTTTTAAGCTACAAGGCACACAACTCCAAATGAGTACAACCTATTGTCCCCAAACAGATTGTCAAATGGAAGCATTCAACAAATGTTTGGAGACTTATTTGCGATGTTTTACTTCAAACAAGTGGCACCAATGGGTATAGTGGCTACCTTTAGCTGAATGGTGGTATAATACTAACTATCATGAAGCCGCCAAGATGACGCCATATGGGGCAGTATATGCCAAGCTCCCACCTTCACTAGCTTCTTATATCCCCAGATCTTCCAAAGTATAGGAAATTGATAAGCTCCTATAGAATCATGCAACCATGATAGCTCATCTCAAATACAATCTACATCAAACTAAGAATTGAGTGAAGCAATAGGTCTACCAACATTGTTCAGAGAGATCATTTCAATTAGGTGACCAGGTGTTCCTGTGAATCCAACCTTATAAGAAAACCTCTCTCAAAGAAAAGGGCTACCAGAAACTAGTCCCAAAATTCTATGGGCCTTATTAGGTACTTCAATGTATATGAGCAGTTGCTTACAAACTAGCCATGCTGACTACTTCAAAAATTCACCCAGCCTTCCATGTATCTTGCCTCAAGAAAGTAGTGGGGAACAATTGACATGTTCAAACAAGTCTATCATAATTGTATGAGGAAGGTTCACTTTGGCTTCTACCTAAACAGGTCCTCGACACTCGCGGAATACATCTTCGTTGCCACACGATTAAGGAATTCCTCATTAAGTGGAAATACACCTCTCCATAAGATGCAACATGGGAACCAACCATTATTCTTCATTATTTTCTGCAACTTCATCCTTGAGGACAAGGCTACTTTTGATGGGGGAGGGCATGTTAGGTCCAACCCTGACCCCTTAATTTATGTAATAATCCAAGTTGGGACTTCATCAAAGTCATGGTTAGTTAGTTGATTCAACAAATCCCGTAAGCGGTTATCGACATTAATAATGATTGTAAGTAGTTGACCCGCATTATAGAAAAGGGACCACAATTAGTTATAAATAGGCCATGGTTATTAAATAAAATGGTTAACCTATATTATGCAAGGGACCACTAATAGTTCGGGTTTTAGATGTCATAACGCTATAAATAGTCTTAGATAGCAAGGGAAGAATCATCGAGTCTTATTGTAATTGAGCTCTTTTCTGTGGGAGGTTGCCCCCTCAAAGAGGAAAGTGAACATTTTCTTCTACTTCTAAATAATAAAATATCTTTGCAGCTTGTCTCAATTCATGTGATATTTATGTGTTTCTAGCAATATTGTTTCGCATTTCTGGCATTCATAAGTCAAGTGCATAACAACTACCCTACATATGATAAGGAGTTTGATTCCCTGGTACAAGTTGTAAAGAAGTGAAAACACTATATGATGGTAAAGAAGAAAGTAATCCACATAGGTCACCAAATATTACAGTACTTATAGACCCAATGTAAGATACAACTAGGCATTACAAGTGGATAGGGTTTCAACAACAATTTTATTTAGCGATCAAGTGCAAGAAGGTAATTAAAACCAAGTTTCCCAACATGATTTCAAGGCCACCCACATAAAATATCGCATCTTTGGGAACTCTTATGCACATGGATCCTTTCGCCAATGATGAATACATAGAGGCATACTAGTAGGAGGTGTTTCAGTAGTTGAAAATCCAATTTCATTGGAATACCAATGAAAAAACATTTGAATACCATCTCTAGAAAAATGTATTCTATACGTTAGATAACTTATGTGTTTCTAAAGGTGATCAACTAAAATTGATCAGAGAAGCTCACACCTCCAAGGTTGTAGGGCATTTTGGTGTAGGGAAGCCAATTTCCAACTTGCAGAGGTATGTGTATTGGCCTAGGATGCAAGAAGAGGTAGCTAGATTCATAAGACTATGCATGCTTTGTTGCACCAACAAGCCTAGTAATAGAAAACAAGTTCTATACCATCCCTTACCTATACCTAGTCGTCCTTGGGAAATAATTTTGATGGGATTTGTGGGACATTTACCAACAACCAGGATGGGACATGACTACCTATTCATGATAGTTGACAGGCTCAACAATATGTGTATTTTAATGCTTTATAAAAGGACCATTAGCAGGCGAGAAGCAACAAACTTATTCTTTGGACAATTTTGGGTGCACTTTGGGATACCTAGGGCCATTCTTTCAAAAAAAGACACAAGATTTCTCAGTGCATTTTGGACTACATTGTGGAGAAGATAAACATGAAGTTGAAGAGGTCTACAACATTCCATCTAGAGACATATGCACAAACAGAAGAAGCCAATGGGACTTTGCTGCAACTTTTGATGGGTTACAATCAGAATCATCTAAAGACTTGGGATGAAAATCTGCTATATATACAACACTCTTATAGCATAGCAATCCATACTTCTATTGTAAGTCCCCATTAGAAACTTGTTTTGCATATTTTCCACCTTCACCTTTAGATATTGCATATGGACAACACTGAGGAGTGAGGGATAATCTTATAGGGGATGCCTTAAGGGTAGAAAAATTTCTTGAGAAGATCTAGAAAATCCATCTACAAGTATAGGAGACACTAAAAAAACACAAGAAAAATAGAAGGCTAGGCATGATCAACACATAACAAAAAAGTCATTCAAGGTGGGAGACGAGTATAGTTACAGTTGAATAAGGAGCGACTATAGGACCCTAGTAAGAAAATGAAGACTCTATGATGTGGTCCCTTTGAGGTACTAGAGAAGGTGGGAGTGTGGACGTAATAACAACCCCCTTTTAAAATTTCTTGAAACTCTAGGGTCCCTTCCTTGAAAACTTTCTAAATGGTTGAAGTTTTTGAATTGAATTTCATTTGTACATTTTGGTTGTTAAAGTTATAAACATAAATGTTTTTCTTATCCCAAATTGGTTATATTGTAAATACATAAAACCTTAACAAAACCTCAAAATTGCAAAACATATTACTTGTGTACCTTTTATTAGAAACAAGCCTTTTCTTTATAAGGATTTGTATTTTCTAAGAGTCCTGATATTCCCCATTACTTTCTTTACTTTTCTTTTTTTTCATTTGAATGCAAACCCCTCTTATCGGATTTTCCTACTCCATTCCCAAAACATCAAATTTCCATTTATATCAGTATATTGGCCATCAACATTTTTCTTCCCACTTATCCATTAAACCACCAAGGCACTGATATCCCAATGAAATGTCAATCATACACATCCAATGCCATGCATTTTCATGGTATTTAATAGCTATATTGAATATCAAAACTTTTTATGAAATAGGTGAAACTCCTAAACTCTGAGATGCTCTGTTTCCCTATAGACATGATACCTCAATATAGCCTAATATGTGGGTGTTTCGATATTGATATATCAAGGAATTCTATAACTAAAAGTTCTAAGAAAATCTGATGCTTTGATATGCCAATTTGCCACATCACCATCAAACATCCAATGGGGATCTGCATGTGGCAACGTGATGACATTAAAAGATTCACGTTAGGAAGTGTTCATCAATATCGTAAAAAGCAAGATAGTGTAATGGAGGAATTAAAAATTAGGATATTAAAAAATTAGAGTAAATTTATTTTAATTTTGGATTTATTAATTTTTTAGAGAGATAGACTTTTTAGAGGCCTAAACTTTTTTAGTTCAAAAATTGAAAACATGACCTCTCCAATTTTATTTTTATATTTTTTATTTTAATTATCTAACCAACATTAATAATTATTAATTCTATTTTTATAATTTTAATTATCGAATCAACTATACATAATATTACATTAATAAGACATCACAACAATATTACATAATATAATAAGATATCACAACAACATTTTTCCCATAT
Source organism: Pinus tabuliformis (assembly GCA_031772625.1). Taxonomy (NCBI): domain Eukaryota; kingdom Viridiplantae; phylum Streptophyta; class Pinopsida; order Pinales; family Pinaceae; genus Pinus; species Pinus tabuliformis. Next base: position 1,480,387,042 of record CM062819.1, on the reverse strand, counting down.
TAAACTAAAAAGCTCCTTTAAAAAAAATAACAATTAATATTAAATTAATTGAATTAAAAAAATGGCATAGAAATAAATATGAAGACCAGCAGAGAGCACTGCACAAATATTAAGGTACTTAATAATTGGTATCAAATCAAATATATTCGAGAATATAAAAATGGTTTTATAAAGATTTTATGCCATTACCATTTGTTTTCCAAAATCTTAGTGTCTTGTGTTTCCTAAAACCAATGCGTGGGCTGAATCTAACAGTGCTGAAATCCCATTTGCATGTCTGGACCTACCATGAATCATATTCGAGAATTTAACCATGTTCCAAGAATTATGAAAAAAAGGTGATATATCTCGCAATAAAATAGATATCATTTTTTATTATTTAAAATATAACTAAATAATAAAATGTATAGCATTCTTTATTAGATATCGAGATTAATGATTTAAATGGTGTCATTACATATCATTCTCTATTAGATACTGACATCAGTATGGATTATATCGAGACCAATAAAAGGAAGAAGGTCCGAAAGAGACCAGACAAGTTTCCAATTTAGAAAGATTGGATACACGAAATCATTAAAGTTGAATACTTTAATTTGAAAAGGGTCCTCTCTAAACATTGACCCATCAATGTGGATATGTTAGAAAATGAAGACATCTTATCAAAGAATTTGGAAGACATTATAAAAGGAAAATGTTTTGGAAACAAACATATAGAGGTCAATGAATTAAGGAAGGAGATAGGATAACCTGCTATTTTTATAAGAGGTTCCTTGATTGCCCCATCACTATTTAGATGACACCGTATCAAATATTTGGATTTGGATGATATTTTAAAAGATAACACCATATCAAATATTTGGATTTGGATGATTTTTAAAAGGAAGAATGTTTTCACTATGTATATAACATCATACCAAAGATTTAGATGATATTTAAAAAAAAAAGGTTTTTGAAATATAGATACAGAGGATAATGTTTTAAGGCGGTAGATAAAAGTTGGAAACATAAATATAGAGGTAATGTTTTGAGTGAGATAGAAGAACATGTTATTTAATAAGATTATTTAAATAGGATGGCAATTTAGTAGAGAGGAGATGAAGCAAATTAAATTTAAGAAAATATTTTTTATATCAAAAAATATAGTAAAGTTTTAGGGGCATCTCAATTTATGATCGAAGTGATGTGAAGTTGTGCAAATCAAGAGATCCAAGGTTCAATCCCTCGGTTGTAGCCTGGTCTATGGAGAGGAGGTTAGGTTGTAGGCCCCCATAAGTATAGCAATAGCGGCCAAAATTGACCTTGTGTCTCGCGAGTACGAGACTGACCTAGTTGTCGATTCCTCTGGGTTACAAAAAAAAAAAAAAATAGAGGTTGTTTTTCAATTTCAAAGGATCAAGACCCTTTATAATTTTGTTAAAGAATGTGGCATATCATTAAAAATATTTTCATAATTAAGAAAAAAAAAAGTCTTAAAAGCTTTAAACTTAACTTTTTTTACTTTTACTTTGTTATTCTTAAATATGAAAAATAATGAGTTTTGACTTCTTCAAATTCATTTTTGCTAGAGTAAACTTGACTCAATAAAAAGAGTTAATAAGTGAAATGTCAATAGTGGTGGTTTTCATGTTAATGGTTTTGGTAGCCTAGCTTTAAACTTGACTTTTTTTACTTTTACTTTGTCATTCTTAAATATGAATATTGATGAGTTTTGACTTATTCAAATTCATTTTTGTTAGAGTAAACTTGACTAAATAAAAATAGTTAATAAATGAAATGTCAATAGTGGTGGTTTTCATGTTAATGGTTTTGGTAGCTTGTGGCTTTGTGCCTATGGATTCTGATATGATGAAGCCTTTAAATAGGCCTGGGATACTTCATTGTAATGGCCTGGAGGGTGAAGGATCGCTTGACCGGCTTGGTGAGATTTAGTTAAGGGAAAAAAGATATATTTGGTTGGTTTCTTAGGATAAATCATGTGTCAATGATGTGTGCATGATGTGTGCATGATTTATGCATGTTATTATTGTCAACTAATTATTTCTCTAATATATCTATCTATTCCTAACAAATTAATTGGTATCAGAGCCATGGTTGTGAACTACTATGGAGTGGAATGGACTGGGACATGTTTATGGAGAGTGATTTAATTGATATGCATGTCAAATTGTTGAACTTGGAGGATGCACACAAAGTGTTTGGTAGAATGCCTCAATGAGATGATGTATCCTGGACTATTATAATTGAGAGGTATTCATGAAATGGGTTGCCAAAGGAGGATGTCGGGCTTTATCAAGTAATGGCAAGAAAAGTGCTAGTAAAAGAAGCAACAAACATGTTGAGTGAATTACTATGTAGTCTTAAAGGCAATGGCAATACTAAGACTCGTATTAGGGGCATTAGCCATGGTTGTGAGTTATTGTTGCTTGTGAGAAGCATGTGTTAAAGAAAAACATTTTTTTTTTCAGCTTAAATCTTATCCAAAAGAATAGATTTATGATGGGAAGGGTATATTGCATGGAAACTAGAAATGCATTGCAAGATTTGGCATGAAAGCACAAGACATAGTCAACATTCAAGGTAGTGGTAAAGCTTTTGGTGGACAAAGCACACAAAGAAGAACATACTATTGAGACTTGTGGAGGTGTTAAAGGGATGTGTTCAAGAACTATCAAAAGAGATGCGAGCAAAAGAATCAATGGACATGGTGAGTGTGCTCCCATAGAATCCTAAAGGGAATAGAAACAATTAAAAAAATATTTTATTACTAAATTGATTTTTTAAGTTACAAGTAAATGGGCATATGAATGTAAGACCTAGCTAGGAATACGTACTTCCAGTAAATTACCAATAAATTTTAGAGGTAAACCTAGGCGATAAGAGTCATGTTGGATTCCTAGATACCCTAATTATAAAGTTTGAGGGGAGTAGGACCTGGCTAATTATCCAAAGTCAAGTTTAAAGGGGTGGAATGTTAGGATAAAATTGATTTGATAAAAGAGTCAATTAGTGGAATCTATTTTAGGTCGATATTGGTGGTTTTTTGGTCCATGGCTTATGCTCATGGTTTTTGGTGTAATTAAACTTTTAAAAAGGCTTTGGATGCTCCATTTTTCCTAGAGATAAGTAGTGAAATATCACTTGATCGACTTGGTCAAATTTGTTTAAGGATATTAATAGGTTTGTTAATGTTGGGTTTCCACTCTTTAGGTTTTCAAGGGTAAAATAGTGTTATTTTTTTCAAGTTGTAATTTTTATTTTCTCTCACATTTTCATTCCTAACAATCTCATTGTGATGTAACTTTTACAATTTTTTCTCCAAAAGGATAACTTCAAGTTTGAAAATAGTTATAGTGAAGCTAATTTCTAATTAGCGTGTAGTATTTATTGCAAGAATGCATATTATAACCACTCTAGTACATGTTTAGGGTTCTATCCATTTAATAAATTAATTATTAAAATAAAAATTCATGTTACTTATAAACATCTCAATTTTCAAAGTTATATGCAAATTAGCATACCCTTAAATTAGGGCCAAGGAATGTTGAAGTGAATAAAACATAAGATAGCTAAGTAGAGTGTGTTTTTATGGATATTAGATGACACACCTTTGTGGTTTCGACTTATCCTTCATTACTATTTTAAGTTCCTAACTTGTCTTAAGACACATAACAATGTCAAAGATGTTTCATTGTTGTAACAATTATTAACCACTTGATATATTTTCCTTCACATTACATTTGAGACATTGATATATGATATGAATGGTCACTACGATGTGAGAGAATCTCTAATATGCACTAATGTTTCATTATTTCATTGACTTAAATATTGAGTAATGTTGCAAGAAAAATTGTGCCAATATCAATAACTAATAGGATACTACAAAACGATCAAAATGTTATTCTATATAAATATAGAATGTTTGACCATTAATGGATAGGGAGCCATAAAAAGAATGTTAGAGGAGAATACACTTCTTCCTAACTTGACCCCTAGCTTCCTTGCATTTCCTTGTGCACATAAAATTTATCCACCTATTTTATTTATTTGTGTGCTCTAAAGGGAATAACATATCCATATTTCATGAGTAAGTTTGTAAGCCATGTGCATCTTAGCCTAACTCATAATCCTCTCACCTACACTCAAATCAATGACTCACTCTAGCGTATTATAATTTCATATGCCATCTATCCATTCTTTCAAAGAAGTAAGCACCCTTACTATTGAATCATATCTAGAGAAAAAAAAGATAGAAGTGAATTAAGCAACAAAGGATCCTTGGGAATTTGGATTTGGAGTTGGAGTGAAGTGCAAGAGTAATGTGAAGGAAAAAGCATAATGTGGCCATTTTTCCTAGTAATAGAATGGGCCATCTCATCCCCTTTTCCAAGTTTGCAAAGTGTCTCTTAACCCACCATGATTTTTTTGTCACCTTTATTACATACAATTGGATGTTCTCTAATTCTCACCTAGAAGAAGCTTACTTTGAATGCATAGTGTTAACTTGCATTTTTCTATCCCTTTTGTAATGGTATGCCTTCCGAAGTGTTTTATAAAAGATCACTACTTACTTAAAAATTTAAAGTGATAAAACCTCTTTGAGATTTTTATTAATGACTTTTAAAACATTTTTATGATAATAACCAGCGATATACTTGAAGGTACATGGAAGATAGAATTTGTATCTAGATTATATTTAATCCAATTCTAATAAAGGTGTATAAGGGAATCCAACTAAGTGATTCTAGTTGTATCGCTTATTTCTATGCTCTCCAATTGTAGTTTTACCTATTCAATCGTAAATCACTATGTTTAAAAATATTGGAACATATTTGTACCCAAAAACAAGATTATCTAAAAATTAACTACACACTAGTATCTGAAATATCTCAAATGTTGCTTGCAATTTACTTAATCGACATGAATAATAATTATGACCAACATTAAAAGAAATATAAATTGCAGAAAGTAAAATAGGAGAAACAAGAGTATTGAACCTACATAAACCTTGATATTGCTAAATCCAAAAAGAGCAATATTAATGGGTCTCTTCAAGTGAGAAACTTCCAAATGATTAGAACTTCAATGAAAATACTTGAGAAAACATAACATAGTTTTTTACTTTTATAAATAATTGTTCACTACCCAAATCCTAAGCGCTAGTGGTTGCAACATTAATGAGTAACATCTATCTACCAAGCCGTATTTCATATGGATGATCCTTTTAAATTAATTGACCACACACCAACTATTTAGTGGGTTCTATTCAAAGAGGGTGGCCCCATACATAAATCACCTAACCATTAAATACCCTAAGTAGGAAGACTATGGTAAAATCCTAACAAGTACTTTATTTAAATGTAAGTTATGTCAAATGAATACAAACATTTGGAGAGAAAATTCATCACAAATCCACAAAGGTTTTCAAAAAATCAAATCAAAACCAAACTCCACATATACAGTGTTACTATAAAAACCAATAAAAGATAGGCTTATTTAAAAATATGTCTCTACTATATAAGAGAAAATGAAAAAGCCAAATAATTTTATCTCTTCTTTTCATTTTTCTTTAAAACAGTTCTTAATTTTTTCTTAAAAGATACTCTCTAATATATAAATCTCCTTACTTCTTCCTACAACCTCTACTTTATCAAAATTTTCTCTTTATCCAATGAGCATAATTAAATCATTTATAAATATAATTAAATTTTTTATAAATACAAAACTCCTAACAAAGGTTAATTATAAAAAAAAATTATTTTACTAAAATACTTACAAAAATTTAGTAATGTTCCACCTTATTTGTTAAATTGTAAATCTAAAGAAAACATAATTTACATGGGGAACTCCACATTTATTAACAAAAAGGTAATGTTAAAAAGTTTTTTAAGAAAACCGAATTAAGCATTAACCATGAATTCTAAAAATAGATTAATTCCCTTAAAGGGATGCATAAATTCCCAACCTTTTAAATGGAAAGGGTTTTAAGATATTGAGGACGAGAATTTCTCACTATTTTAAAACTGAAGTTAGTGTAATGTAAATACAAGGGTGATAGTTGTGATGCGACATAGTCTCTATCTCTATCACTATTTAATTGTTTTTTGCATAGTATTTTCTCGATAAGGATGTATCCGTTTTCCAATAATAAAATAAAATAAATAGCTTTGCATAATAAGCTAAGTTCCACCCAATAAGATATAAGCTCTGGACAATGAGCTAAGTTCCGTACAATAGGATATAAGCTCCGCACAATGAGCTAAGTTCCGCACATTAGGCTAAGTTTCTCGCACAAAAGTTATTAGTTGTTTTCTTAGTAATGATGTATTCGTTTTCCAATCATAAATGTAAGACGTATTCGTTTTCCAATAATAAATTAAATAAATAGCTCCAGAGAATGAGCTAAGTTCTGCACAATAGGTTATAAGCTCTAGAGAGTGAACTAAGTTATGCACAATAGGCTATAAGCTCCACACAATGAGCTAAGTTCCACACAATAGGCTATATGCTTCGCACAATGGGCTAAGTTTCACACAATAATGAACTAAGTTCCGCAAAATAGGCTATAAGATTTGCACAATGAGCTAAGTTCCACAGAATACGCTAAGTTTTTCACTTCTACAGTATAGGCTAAGCTTCTCGCAAAAAGCTATTAGTTGTTTTCTTGGTAATGATGCATTCATTTTCCAATAATAAAGATAAGACATATTCATTTTTCAATAATAAAATAAAATAAATAGCTCCTCATAATGAGGTCAATTCAGCACAATAGACAAAGTTTCTTGCTTCCGCACAATAGCCAAACTTTATCAAATAAAAGTTCTTATTTGTTTTCTCGGTAATGATGTATTCATTTTCCAATAATAAAACAAATTGATTTTTATTTCATTGTGTTTTCTCGGTAATGACGTATTCATTTTCCAATAATAATATAATATAAATAGCTCTACACAATTATTGATAATATTTCAATTGTAAATAATTAGGCATATGTTCAGAAGTGTGGATGAGTTGTATCTTGCAAAGAAATCTTTCAATGTGTTTCTGGATAGCTTTATCCACACATCTAGTTGTTTTCTCGTATACATGTTACTAAATCTTTATTCAAGAGTGTTTTTCGCACTTGCATTTTCTTGTTATTGCCGCCTCTATTCTCTCGTATATGTGTTATTAAATCCTTATTCGAGAGTGTTTTTCGCACTTGCATTTTCTCGTTATTGCCACCTCCACACAACTTATTTCGCATAATTAGTAATTATTTTGTCTTTTGTTCATAATTATTATCTGTTTTAGTTAAAATAAATTAAAATGAAACTATTTATTGGTAAAGGATAACAGTGTAGAGCATATGCACTTGTCTGCACAATGAGCCTTACAAAACAAGTTCATCAACTAAGAAACTGGAAAATGTGAATCAGAAATCGGCAAAGGTGAATCGTTAATGAAGGATTTGCATTTCATTTTAATCATATCTAGCAATGTAACATATAATGTAATCTATAGCATATTTTGTTACATCATCTACCATTAGTCAACACACCTAGATTAGTTATGGAAATATAGTGAATCAATACTGTGAATACAAGAGGATCACTTTATCATGGATCTTATACTTAAGCTATTAGGGTAATTCTTTGGTATGACATCAAATACGAACATACTAGATTAGCTTACATTTGTGGATTAATATATGAATTGCTTAGTGATGCATGAAGAAAATGACCTTACAACATCTTATTTCGGGTCCACAAAGCTTTGTCCGCACAACTAGTTGTTTTGTCATTTAAGCTCTTAAGCTTCCATTGTATGCACTTCTACATTCAACCAACTAAATTAAAACCAATATCAAAACACATTACAATTAAAAGGCTTCTCTGCATTTTCCTCATCTCACACAAATTTTGCACATGCATTTGTTCTTTGCATAACCTCCGCACATGAATAACCATTCCTCCATAGCTCCTTCCCTAGATAATAATTAAAAAGTCCATTATGCGGAAGAAGCTTTCAAGCTTTCATTGTACAGTTATTTTTGTCTCTATCGCTATTTAATTGATTTTGTTTGCATAAATATTTTCAGCCTATGTTCACATTAAAGGCTTTTTATTGCCAATAATTTAGTATTAAAAATGAATACTTTATGCTTATATTATTGATAATATTTTAATTGTAAATAATTAGGCATATGTGCAGAAGTGTAGATGAGTTGTATTGTGTGGAGGAAACTTTCAATGTGTGGATTTCCTCACTTAGCACAAAATGTTTTTAATCTTTGATACCTTATTTAGTATTAAATAAAGCATATTTGCTTAATTGTCTATGCTTAGATTATTATTTAATTGATTATATCTTATAAGGACGATCAAGGCTACATGACCTGAGAAAATCAGAACATTGGAACAATACCCTATGGATCATCACACACAATGGAAAATAACAATATTAATCATTCTGTAAAGATACATAGCTCTAAAATAAAAATCCCTATGCAACTTCTCTTCTGCACAAACTTCGTAATCTCCATAGTAAAAGCTCTGCACAACCAAACATGATAATATTATTTGTTCTCTTGCACAAATCCCATCCTCCGTAAACATTCATATAATATACAATATGGAAATTTGTAAAATTATCTCTGCACAACGACTTGTGTAGCATGTCGGCGCCCCAACCCTACCTTATCTTATTAATAATATTTTAATTTGTGTGGAAGTGTGAAGAAAGTTCATTGTGCAGAGGAAGCTTTCAATGTATGATAAATAATGTGTATATGTTTGTCTCTACAACTAATTAAGTGGGGTTTGCATTTTATCCACATTTCTGCCTCAGCACATGGGTAGACTATACCAGAGCAAGTAGCTATTTTAGTAAATTGTTGACGTATATGAAGTTATTACTAATATTTTAATTGTAAATATTTCAAATATTTCGAATATTTGTCTTCAAGCTCTTGTGTGGGTGGATATATGCACTTTGTACTAACTACTAATATTATTGCTCATATTTTAGTTATAACTACTGTTATTTAGGTGATTATGTACAAAAACCGCATTAATATTGAATGTGGGTGTGGTTGTGAGTGCATATTTCGCCCACATTTATGTGTTAGACTATCTATGTTCTGCTCTTCTTTCTCCGCATAACGATATTTGTAAGGCTTTGTTCACATATGCTATATTCGTATGCTTATGTTTTTATCTCTAAATATGTTTCAAATAAGCCATTTGTCCAGAATTGCATAAGTCTATTGTGTGGAGGAATCTTTCAATGTGTGGAATGCCACACTTTGCACTAAAGGCTTTTATTGCTAATATTTTAGTATTAAAAAATGCATATTTGTTGCTTGCAATAAGATCAAGGCAACTACTAGACTTATATGATATTGTTGCTAATATTTTAGCGATAAATAGTGCATATCCCCCTGTATCTGCAACTAATTAAGTCAGGTCTTCATTTCATCACACTTCACACTATCGGAACAATAATGACAACCACACTTGATAATGCACTTTGATTAGTCATTGACATTCAATTTTACACACAATACTGATAAGAATATTACTAAGATAGTAAATATACTTAGGAGATACGATGCAACATAGTCCTTACCGCTACCACTTATTAATTGATTCTCCCCACACAAAGCTTTCTTCACAGTGAGCATTCGTTCTCCACACACACTTTCTTAGCATAGACACTTTTGCGTAGGTTATTCTGCACAGACTTCCTCTACACAACAGAATCTAGATTTGGAATCTTGCATGCAAAGTAAACCTTAAAAATAACGCCAAAAAAGAGAAGCATCCAATTGGCATGTGGCAGTGTGTTGTTGCATTACTAGCTTTTATTGTTTAGTAGAATAAAGCATAGCATAATGCACAATTATATTTTAGTGTCCAGGTGGTTTTTTTTAGGAAGTTAAATTTAGTTTTGCATTTGAAAAATAGAATTTATATAGATGCCACACCTTGGCAAGGAGATTTTAATGGTTACTCCATCAATTAACGTGTCTCCATTAATTAACATGTAAGTGATTCATGTCATTCAAGTTTCATTGTGCGGAGGTGAGTAATTTTCTTAGCCCATGCTTTTTCAGCACCCGTTGCTCTACCCGACGATGTTTACACAGCTTCCTTCGAACAGGCTATATTTGGAGACGTATGCGAAGTTATTGTTAATAATTTTAAGTGTAAATAATGTTTATGTTTGAATATTTCGAATATATGTTCATTTAGGGTCTTGTGGAAATGCTCTTTATGCATATTTCCACATTTTGCACTAAGTACTAATATTATATCTGATATTTTAGTTAAAAATAATGCATATCAACACTTAATTTAGTAAAACGTAGGTCATTTGATAATTTCATTATAAAAAAGACACCTTCGTATAAATTTAACTGCAAAAACTTTGTAAAAAACACTTTTATTGCTAGTATTATTGCTAATACTTTAGTTATAGATAATGCATATCAGTAGTCAATTGAGTAAAAGTTATGTGGAATGCACAAAAATTTATGTACAAAACCGCATTTCATTGAACAAAAGCTTTGTTTGTATGGAGGAAGTTCAATGTATGTAGAAAGTTTTTTTGTGCGGAACTCCACACTTCGCACTAAAATATTTTATTGCTAATATTATTGGTAATATTTTAGATTGGAAAATTCAATTTTTGCATCATTGGACACATTCACAGTTCGCACTTAAACGATTTAATCAAATATTAACTCAGATGAATTGCAGTTAGCAATAATGTTAATTTTTATTTTAATCAATAACACAATATGAGATATAAAACAAAGTTTCAAAGCATATGGTTGAATACAAATAAAAAAAAATGATCATAAAATCAATATAGTCAAGTGGTTTTGAATGCAAAATAATTCTTGTAGTTTAATTTGTAAATAACAACTAGTTCACAACATGTTTAGATTCAAGACATAGGCATTAAAAACAAATTTTCTCAACAAGATCAAAACTAATTTAATTTAATTTATATCTATGATTTTTGGATTTATAGTTTTTTAAGTGTGATATTCCTTGTGTAAATATTTGACTATGTGGGAGAAAGTTGTTGTGCTTAGTGTAACTTTTTGTTGTAGTATTATATTATTAAGAGATATATGTCTAGAATGGCAAATCATTGTCAAATGTTCAATTTCATTTAAGGAAACAACACAACACTAAATGTAACAGAAAAGATGAAAACATATTTCTGGAAATTTATAGAAATCACTATGTCAAAATAAAATTTCAATGAGCGTAGCCATAACTCAGATTTATACGAGACAATATTCAAACCATGGTCTTCAAAGACAAAATTACTAAGTAGAATAGCAATTTTCCAAAGAAAAATGTAATGTAAATGATTTTTTGTAGAAGAAATTGGTGTTATGTTACCTCGAATGATATCTACAGCTAGAAAACAATAATTTGTAAGATGTATTATGAGTCCATGACTCGTTGAAGAAAGATGTTGACTATTTTTTTAATGTAGTCCTTGTTGGGGGCAATTGTGACTTCCATTTTCACGTTTTTGGTGAAAATCTCATTTTCAATTTCTCTAGTTTCTTCCTACACGTCGACAACTGACCTAGCATTCTGCTTATTGACCTTGGCAAAAGTAATTTTCCATTTTTTAATATGTTTTGCAATAAAATCAATGATGTTATCAAAATATGCTGCCATTTTCTATTTTGTTTTCCTACAGTTGAATTTGTAAGATGTCCTTTGAAAGTAAATTAGAATCTTGCAGCATTCCTTGACCATCTAAGCCTTTTATAACGTCCATTTCCCTTTAATAATAATTATCTCTCCTATTGGATAGTTCACTACAAGTAGACTTAATATTCTCAAGTGTAGTGACCCTTTCCACCCATCCAGCTTCCAATTGCTTCACTCGTTCAACATTTGGTAACTGTTGGTTTTTCTTTTTGAAATCAAAGATTATTGATAGCCTACACTTAAAAGTATTTAATTCATTGTCAACGAATTGTTTGTCTTCTATAAGATTATTATTAACCAAGTCTGTAATTTCATTATTTTCTCTTGCAAATGTGTTAAATCGAGAATTGATTTCCAGGCATCTTCAATAATTTCTAATATTTCGCATATGTTCTCAAGGATATATGTCTTCATTGCATTAAGAATATTTACAGCCTTGTTGAATGTTTGTGGTGTTGCAACAGCAAGAGTTAACAATGAAGGTGATCATACTGCTAGTGGAGTCATTAACAGAGGAGTTGGATTTGCAATGTCTTGTAGTTCTTTTAATTTATTTTTCAGCATACGATTTTATGCAATCATGTTGGTAACATTTTGAGTAATTACATCACTGGAAAATCTTTTAAATACCATGAGATCCATCGTATCAATGCCAAGCATATTAATATCCACGTGTTGTTGATCAATAATATTTTAATTTTCAAACTTTACTTTTTCAACTCTCAATTTTTTTCTGGCCTTGTCATAATTTTCATTTTACAATGTGATAGGACGTTCATTGAAAATAATGGATTTTACAATTTTCTCCATTATTTTCTTATTTTCTGCTAAACGAATAACATCCCAGTTACCTTGTTCACTGCTATACTTTCTAGGTCTATAGATTGTTCAATACTTTCTCTACTAATGATAATTTTGGACTTGGCCATTTGAACTATATGCTCTTGTCGATAACTTGATGACTCACCAATAATAAGTTTTCCAAAACCAAGATTTTTTCCTTTTTCTCGAGTCGTGGATGATGCTAGACCAATAACCAGTGTCGAAGCTAAATATTTTTGTGCAAGATTTAGTGATTTTTGTTTATGTTTTTCTTAGTTATTATTTGGGAATCCATTGTCGATATTTGATACTTGATTTCTTACAAATTTGATAAACTATGTGTTGTGTAAACATATTTTCTTGTAGATTATGACATGCAAAAATTACACTAGTTCTTTCTTCACATGTAATTTATGTTATTAGGGCAAAGCAAATGCACATACCAGAGGCAAAAGAGAAAGAACTATTGAATTGATAAGTCAATGAGAAAATACAAACCCATAAATAATTACTAAACAATTGGTAGAGGCTATGTGTTCATAAAATGCATAATGAGAAAATACAAATCCCTAAACAATTATGCACAAAAAGAAATACATTGTAGAGAGAATTGCGAAAGAACCTGAGCAATTGAGAAAATGAATTGTTGAATACTACTAAATTCGCTAAGAAGTGATACGAGGAAAGTATTTGATAGAGAAAATGTCTATGTTTATGTTTTCTTCCATTGGCAGATTCAAATATCGCTTCATTGATTGTATAATTGCAAATAACTTGCTTCGTTTAATTGCTACTTATATCTATCTACAATGTCATCTAAATTTGTAAACTACCAAATACGACACTCTTAATAAATAGCAATTAAAAATATAAAAGCTAACATTTACAGGAAGTAATATAAATAAGTATCGATATTGAAAAACCATCTTGTCCACTAACTGTGTACTTTATTGTTGATTTAATATCATTGAAATATGTGTCATACAAATAAAAATTGCAATATAATATAGGACCGTTGTTTACTTGTACTACATTTTGAAAGGTTTCCCTATGCATTTTCCATCTTAAATTTCCCAAAATCTGTCAATGATTTCTTGACAGTCATACAAGTTTTTGAAATGGCTAGATGCATATATGCAGTAATAATAAAAAAATCTCATGACAATTATGACAATCAGCTATGAAACTGCCAATGATAATTTTTATCATTCATAAGTGAATATCATGTGTAGACATGTTTCACTATTTCTATAACAAATTGATTTAGTTACTGAGTTGGCCCCCACTAGTAAATCATTGACGATTTGTTTTATTTTGATACTAAAAAATCTAATTATGTACCTAGGCCATAAATTTTCCCAAAAAGATATTTTGTATAGGATTTTGGCAAAAATCATGATGGAATTTATTATCTTCCAAGCAAATTTGTCACCTTTTTAAAAGGGTTTTCATTTACTAAACCATCAATCATGATGAATAGTACGATGCCAGTAGTCCTCACCGCCATTCTTTCGTAGTCATTACCATAGTCAGATATGATTTATTGACACGTTTAACACTTTCAATAAATAACAATTGAAAATTTCAAAGCGAACATTAGTGGTAGATGGAAAGATAAATCTCGAAATTCAAAAAATCATGACAAAATTTCCATACTTTTCAGAGTGAATTTGTCGCTTTCTGACAAGGGTTTTCATTTACTAAAGTCATTAATCATGATTAACAATACAATTTCAGTAGTCCTCACTTTCATTCTTCCATAGTCATTACTAGATTCAGATCTGATTTATTGACACATTTAACACTTTCAATAAATAGAAATTGAAAATTTCAAAGCAAACATTAGTAGTAGATGGTGAAATAAATCTCGAAATTTGAAAATTATTTTCTTTCTTACTTTGGTAATGGTTATTGCTTTAATATTGTTGATATACGTGTACTAAATAGCAGGAATGTATGCATAAAATAAATACAAGTTCATTGTGATCATGTACATGATTGTACACATATTTAATATGATGATACTGGAATATCGTGTACAGACACAAGGAAAAATCGATTAGCTACAAAAATGCCAAAACATTTTACATTTAATCTAGTAATAAAGGCCCTTAATTAATTTTTTTATTGACACTAAAGCATGTCGCTAAACATTGGCATATAGATTCCTTCACACAATGGTTAGTATATTTTTTATTTTGATAAATATTGGACAAATATTTGGGAACAATCAAAGTGCTACTGAGCATGCATTTGTTGTCGGATATACACAACCATTTCTGGATAGCTACTTTTGTATTCAATAACATTGTTCAGTGGACACAATCAAATAAATATGAATATGCATTTGGCCTTTGAACATGCTTCTTCTGAGCAGATGCTATTCCATTCTATATTCGCAAGAGAATAAAAACACGTTCGCATAGCTTATACCGCATACAATAGTCATTAGATTCAGTGTTATTAAGTAATTGTTATTATAATTTCATTAGAAATTGGTCTTCTTACTTTGAAATGGAAACATAATGGTTTCAAATATGTACAAAAGGATGGTGTCTAGAACAAGGAACATAACTTATGCATTCACATATATCTGAACTCTGATGTCGCTCCGAACAAGGCTGACGAAGTATGGATATTTTAAATTTAACAAAGTTTATGTTCCTAAGTGAAAATATTTTGTTTTTCATTAAGTACTATGCACATTGTATTTTTTGTCTGAACAACTATGAAAATGCTAGTTGGATGCAAACAGTAATCGCAAAAAGATCAAAACCATATACAATATCAAATCTCATTTATCAATTTTAGTATTGTGTATTGTAGCAGGTTTTAGCCAAATTAATATTTGTGTTTATGACATATTGTATCTTGTATCCATCATAACAATAGAAAATAACGTACAACTTATTAAAAGAATTCTTTATGTTGTCGATAAGGAAACTTGGTATTCGCACCTAGCATGCAGAAATTAATTAAAAGCAAGTACCGTTATTAATATCCATTTAGTAAATCCACACATAGTGGCATTATCACAGGTAGTTGCAAAGATATCAATATGCACTTTGTGTTTTTTGTCGGAACACCTATGGAACTGTTAGTTGAATGCAAACAATTTTCTTGGTAATGACGTATTCATTTTCTAATAATAAAATAAAATAAATAGCTATACACAATAGGCTATAAGCTCTGCACAATTAGCTAAGTTTCACACAATAGGCTATAACATCAACACAATGAACTAAGTTCCACACAATAGGTTATAAGTTCCACACTATGAGCTAAGTTCCACACAATAGGTCAAGTTTCTCGCTTCCACATAGTAGGCTAAGTTTCTCACACAAAATTTATTAGTTTTTTTTCTCAATTTTAGTGTTCCGTATTGTAGCGGGTTTGGCCGAATTAATATTCATGTTTATGACATGACATATGTCATAACCATCATAACAATCGCAAATAACATACAAACTGTTGAAAGAATTCTCTACATTCCCGATAAAGAATCTTGGTATTCTCACCTAGCGTGCAAAAATTAATTAAAAGTATACTTAGTACTAAAGAAGAGAATATGATAGGCTGTAATTCTAAAATCAAAAGTGCATTTTTAATTTGTCGAAAGAAACCTTACAAAATGAAATTTTTAGTATTTGTCTCATGAACTAAGTTCCTTTAATATTGAATTATATGAGTACAATTGGCAAATAGAAAAAAAAAAATTACAGAGTGAATGTCCTAAATTATCCTAATATCAATTTATAAAGTGTATCAAACGTATCTACCATAAGTACTAGAAAAATTGCAGCATTGATGACGATCACTACTTAATGAATATCATAAAATCGATGGTAGAAAATTTTCATTTTATATCATTAACAATGATAGTAGTTAAACATTATTTCATATATGATCTGTACAATTATGACATAATTACACTACTACATTTGGGCCGAAATTCTGGCAGTCGAATCCGACGGAATGGCTAAAATCGGAAAAAGTGTCAGAAGTTAAATGTTTTTTTTTTTTCTCTCTCTCTCTAAAATCTCGACTACTGTCAAATATCTGATGGCAGTTTTTTACTGGTCAAATATTTGACAGAATTCCCTATCCCGTCATTATGAGACATTTTCCTATAACCCCTCATGCCATCAAATAAACGAAAGTAGTTCTTTTACCATCGGATATCTGACGTTATATCCAATATGAAAATGTGTTGTCCAATCTCCTACAAATGGTAAATAACTATTGCATAGCATTCAATTCCATCATTAATGCCTTTTTGTGCTGACAACATGTAATATGGGACTGCTTTTGGTCAGTTTGACTAATTAAAATAAATATAACATTAATATTATAATTAAATATAATATTATTAATATATAATAATATATATATTCATATTAGTATTTATAATATATTAATATTAATATTAATATTATATTATATGATTATAATATAAATTATATATTGTTTTTAGATATATTATTATAATTATAATAAATATAAATATGTGTGTGTGTGGGGAGGCCCTAACATCATATAATTTTGACATAGTTGTTCTATATATTAGTTGTGACTATTTTAACTAGTTGTAGGCTTATTTTGAGTTTATTTTTTGGAAAAAAATCATCACAGAAAGTTTGGTGAAAAAAAAAAAATGTCACATAACATTCCTCAAGGAGACCAAGGATATGTGGGATCGGCATTGAGGGATTTTGAGGATGGAAAATGTCATTTCCCTTGTAGAAATTGCAGGGGATTGATGTCAAGGAGAATTCTAATAAAATCAGCTAAAAACCTTTGTAGAGACTATGGACACGTTGCGAACATGAATATCATCCATTTGTAAGTTATTTATTATTTGTCTTTGTATTGTAGATTGTTTTTGTAAAAGTTTATATGTATATATTGTTTTTTAGATTGTATTTCTTTGTATTGTAAATTGTATTATCTTTCTATTGTAAATGTGTTTTATAATATTCTTTTGGGAGGTGCTTGAACTAAGTTTTCATCTTGATGTGGAAAAGAAATATTATTGGATTATTTTTGTTAGGGTCGTTTAAGAGGTTAGGTCAAGTTAGGGGTTAGTTACTTTATGGGATTAGGGATAAGTGGTTATTGTTTAAGGGTTTAGGGATCAAGGGTTAAGGGATTAATGGTTAGGGGTTTAAGGGCTAGGGTGTTATGAAACCAGCTCACAAAAAGATAGAAAAGAGAGATCCACGCCTTAGAATTCAGCCTCTTCGAGGGGGCAACCTCCTTTACATTACATAAATGAACAATTCTTGGATGATACAAATGACAAAACCTCCTTTCTATATATAGGAGTCTAAGGAGTCACAATATAATCCAGCCGACCTAATAATAATAATATAAAGCCACAAAAATAACAATAGAGGGATTCTAAGGGGCACATAAATAACAATATGGGGGTAATAGGGGCACAACAATATAAATAGGGGTATAACTACAATAGTAATGGGGTAATCACTAGTATTATAGGGACCCAACATGCCCCTCTCCTTCAAAAAAGTGTTGTCCTCAATGCTTGAGCAGTTCTGGATACTTCTGCATAAAATTCTCATCCTCCCATGTGGAATCTTCAGCGGATAAGTTCTTCCACTTGATAAGATACTCTGAAATTGATCGATTTCGTAGCTGTCGAGTTCTTGTTTCTGTGATTGCTTCCAGTTCCAATATAATTTTTCCTTCCTCATCAAGTTCTGGCAATATTGTTTGAATTGGGAGCTTGTCACCTATAACCTTCTTTAAACATGAAACATGGAAAACTGGGTGCAATCGAGAAGCTGCAGGAAGCTCCAATTTGTATGCCATAGTACCAATCTTTTCCAACACCTTGTACGGACCATAATACTTTGGTGATAATTTATTATCCTTCTTAGCTTGCTTTAGGGACATTTGCTTATATGGTTGTAGCCGTAGGAATACCCAATCACCTACATCAAAACTTCTTTCACTGCGATGTTGATCTGCCTGTTGTTTCATTCTATTTTGTGCCAACACGAGGTTATCCTTTAAGAGTTGGAGGACTTGTTGTTGATGTTCGATGTGATGTTCCACTGCCTGAACCTTAGAATTTTCTCTTAAATATGATGTGATGGATGGTGGTTGATACCCATAAAGTGCCATAAATGGGGTCATTTTTGTTGCTGTATGGAAGGAAGTGTTATACCACCATTCAGCCAGAGGCAACCATTTGACCCATTGTGTCTGTTTATCAGATACAAAGCAACGAAGATATCCTTCCAAACATTTGTTTACTATCTCAGTTTTCCCATCAGATTGAGGATGATAAGATGAGCTATGAGCTAACTGAGTACCAAGACAAGAAAATAATTCTGTCCAAAAATTTCCAGTGAAAATGGGATCTCTGTCACTTACAATAATCTTTGGGTTTCCATGTAGCTTTTGAACTGTTTCCATAAATGCAGTAGAAACTGTACTGGCTTTAAATGGATGTGATAATGCACAAAAGTGTGCATACTTGGTAAGTCTGTCAACTACCACCATGATGACACTCTTTCCCTCAGACTTGGGTAAACCTGTGATAAAATCCATTGAAACCTCCTCCCAACGTTGGCTTGGAATGGATAAAGGTTGTAATAGACCCGGTGTCTTAATTGTTTCAACTTTATTTTGCTGGCAAACCAAACATTCCGCCACAAACTTTTGAATATCTGATTTAAGGCCATCCCAAAAAAATTCCTTCTTAACCCTGTGGTAAGTTTTTAAAAATCCTGAGTGCCCTCCTAAGGGAGAAGTGTGCAATTCCATAAGAATCTTTTGTTTTAGCTGGGAATTCTTACAGAGGTATAAGCGATCTTTGTACCATAACGAATCATTTTTCCAGCTAAATGTATCAGAAGTACTGGAATCTTGTTGTAGCTTTTGAATAAGTGCCCACACTTCTTCGTCATTCTTCCATTCCTCCCTTGCTTCGTTTATCCAATCTGGTTGGATAATAGAAATGGCACACAACAATGCTTCCACATCCTCATCCTTTCTTGAGAGTGCATCTGCCACCACATTTTGCTTCCCTTTTTTGTAGATGATTTCAAAGTCATAACCCAACATCTTTGTGACCCACTTTTGTTGCTCTTCAGAGGATAATCTTTGTTCTAAAAAGTATTTAAGGCTATCATGATCCGTTTTTACCTTGAAGTGTCTTCCCATTAGGTAGGGTCGCCATTTCTTAAGTGCATGGAGTATTGCCAACATTTCCTTCTCATAAATAGCTTTGCTTAAAAACTTTCCCTTGATTGGACGACTTTCAAAAGCAATGGGTCTTTCATCTTGCATTAGAACAGCACCAATTCCATTTCCTGAAGCATCACATTCCACAATAAAGGTTTTTGTGAAGTCCGGTGTAGCTAAGACCGGTGCTTGGCACATTGCCTCTTTAAGATGTTCAAAGGCCTTTGTTGCTTCCGAAGTCCATGAAAATGAATCTTTCTTCAATAATGTTGTTAGAGGTGCTGCTATTCTCCCATAATTCTTAACAAACTTGCGATAATACCCTGTCAACCCAAGAAATCCTCGCAGATGCTTTATGGATGTGGGGATTTTCCATTCCTTAATGGCTTTAATTTTGCTAGGGTCTACCTTAACTCCTTCATGAGATACAATATGACCCAAATATTCCACCTCCTGGACTCCAAAGAAACATTTGGATCTTTTTGCATATAATTGTTTCTCCTCCAATAGTTGTAGCACCCTGTCAACATGTTCAACATGATCCTTCCAAGACTTGCTGTAGATTAGTATATCATCAAAAAATACTAACACAAATTTTCTAAGGAATGGTTTGAAAATTGAATTCATCAAACCTTGAAATGTTGAAGGTGCATTGGTAAGGCCAAAAGGCATGACCAAAAATTCATAATGACCCTCATGAGTTCTAAATGCTGTTTTCGGAATGTCTTCAATCTTCATTCTGATTTGATGATATCCTGAACGAAGATCCAACTTGGTGAAGTAAATTGATCCATGCAATTCATCCAGTAATTCATCAATAACAGGAATGGGGAACTTATCTTTAATAGTGAGCTTGTTGAGCTCCCTATAATCTGGACACATGCGCCATGATCCATCCTTCTTGTGCACCAATACTACTGGAGCTGAGAAAGAACTTTGACTCGGTTGAATTATACCAGCCTCTAGCATTTCTGCAACCATACGTTCAATTTCACTTTTTTGGACATATGGATATCTGTACGGCCTGATGTTTGGAGGAACACTTCCTGGAATCAGATGAATAGCATGATCATGATCACGCATAGGTGGGAGACCTTTGGGAGTCTCAAATACCTTGGAATGATTGTCCAGGACTTTTTGGAGATCTGGAGAAATAGATGATTCCAATGTGGAAACATCTAGCGAACATAATTGTGCAATTACACCTCTTTGCTCCTTTTTTAGAAGCTTTGTCATTCCATTAGAGCTGATTATCTTTCCTGGTTTCCCTGCAATACCCCTTAATTCAACTTCCTTTCCTTCCACAGAAAATTTCATGAAAAGTTCTTGAAAATTAAAAGCTATTGTACCCAAGGATTGTAGCCATTGGACTCCTAGTACAACATCAGCACCTCCCATTGGAATGGAAAGCATTGGGCTAGTCAATACATATTCTCCCATGGATAGCTTGATATTATGGCACTTTCCAGAACAATTTATTGTTCCTCCATTTGCAATCATCACTTGACACTCTGGTGCTGGATATAGGAAGCAATTCAATTCTTTTGCTACCCTACAATGAATAAAATTGTGGGTGCTTCCTGAATCAATCAACACTATTACCTTTTTCTTCTTGATTTGTCCTTCTATCTTGATGGTTTGAGGAGTGGTAATTCCCGCCAATGCATTACAAGATATGGTCGGATTTATTTGTTCTTCATCTAGGCTTTGTTCCTGGAATATATCCTCTTCTTTTGACCTTTCTTGCTCCTTTTCTTCTTCCTCTTCACAATCTATGTAGAATAATTTCTTCTCAGCACACTTATGACCTTTTGTGTATTTGCTATCACAATTGTAACAAAGCCCTTTTGCTCTTTTTTCTTCCAATTGTTGTGGTGTCAACCTTGTAGGTTGTGGAAGACTATGGGCAACAACACTTCCGTCTTTATAGTTGTGAATGGTATGCTTCCTAGTTGCCATAATTTTGCTTTCCATTTTTCTTGCTAACCTGAATGCCTTCTCTAATGAATCAGGTTCCCAAAGGCGCACATCATGTTGGATATTATCCTTTAAAGACCCTATGAACACATCAATCCTATGCTCCTCTGGAATATCTTTTACCCTTATGTTCAATTTTTGGAACTCCTCAATGTGCTCCATTATTGAACCCTTTTGTTTGAGACTTATCAATTGGCTAAAAAAAGTGTTGCTTTTTGTATCCTCATAATGTGCTATCAATTCTTCCGTAAAAATTGCCCAAGTGATAAATTGTTTACGAGAACAAAGCCATTGATACCATACAAACTGATTTGGTTCCAAATATAAAGTTGCCATACGTACCTTTTGTGTGTTTTGCACATTATTGAGATCGAAGAATTGCTCCATCTGTAATATCCATGTGGCGGGATCCTTGCCATCAAACTTCCTCATATCGATTTTTGGAACATGGTGAGTTTGATCCAACATTAGAGTCTATGGAATCATGATTAACATTTCTTTTGTTCTCATCATGAGTTTCCTTTACTACCTTTTCACCATTAGTGACCCTTTCTTGTAGCAACTTCTTCAATTCTTCCATGTTTGTATTCAAATCTATCTTCAAATTTTCCATCGAATCCTCCATCTTAGCTTCCATGCCCTTTATCTTAGATTCCACGCCATTTACCTTAGATTCCACGCCACTTATCTTAGCTTCTGTTAGCTTTTGTGAGCGTGACATTTGTTGCACTTGTTCTTGTAATTTTGATATATCATGTAGCATTTCTTCCTCTTCTTCATGAGTCATGCTAGAGCTTTCAGGTTCCTTACTAGGTGTTTGCATTTTCTTTCCTCGGGGCATCAGTTACCGATAATAATGCTTTACTATGCCCTTTGAATTCCGTTAAACCAAGCTTACACAAAAATTAAAAAAAAAACTACACACCTTTTTTCACTTTATAGAAGCCTGATATTGAATCTGATGTATCTCTGTAATTTCGGATCATCCAATTCTAAAATTGCTACCTTTAGTAGCCTTCTGCGTCCTCTTTCCAATGCCACAAGTCTGAGCCAAATTGGATTCTCCAAGGAAGAGTTATGTGAAATCTCCCACAGTGACTTGCTTTTAGACTGGTTCAGTAGAGCGAACTTGTACGACGTGCCACGAGTCCTGTTTCAACCTTTGAATCTGAAACACACATACAAGAAACTACAGTCCGTCCTATTTCTGTACCTTCTTACGAAATTTCAATCCGATCCTCAGAGAGAAAGTTATGACGATTTTCCTCAGGTCACCTGTTTTGAATGTAATTCAGGAGTCTGCAAAAAGACCAACTTCCTCAGATCATATCTCCGCAAATATCGCGCGAAAAGCTCTGAAATTCAGACCCAAGGTTCAGTGCGATTTCTTCTCAAATGGGTTTTTTTTGCGACTTCTGAAACGTCACATAAAAAAAGTTATAGTGAAAATGCCACGATGACCTGTTTGGAGCAGCGAAACCCTAGAATCCAAAGCTCTGATACCAAATGTTATGAAACCAGCTCACAAAAAGATAGAAAAGAGAGATCCACGCCTTAGAATTCAGCCTCTTCGAGGGGGCAACCTCCTTTACATTACATAAATGAACAATTCTTGGATGATACAAATGACAAAACCTCCTTTCTATATATAGGAGTCTAAGGAGTCACAATATAATCCAGCCGACCTAATAATAATAATATAAAGCCACAAAAATAACAATAGAGGGATTCTAAGGGGCACATAAATAACAATATGGGGGTAATAGGGGCACAACAATATAAATAGGGGTATAACTACAATAGTAATGGGGTAATCACTAGTATTATAGGGACCCAACATAGGGAAATGTAGTTAAGGTGTTAGGGGGTTAATTTGGACCTAGAGGATTTAGAAGTTAATCATGGGTTTTATGGAGCATTATTAATAAAATTTTAAAGCATATTATGAAAAATATGATATTAAGAAAGAATGGGGCAATAAAATGCTGAATACAAAATAAGATCAATATGTTTTTTTTATTATGGTCATGACTATATATCTTAGAAAGTGTCTCACTTCCTACATGTCAAGAAAAGTAACATCTTTCTTATATTTTTTCAACATATTCTTAAATATTTTGATAAATTACACAAGCATCATCATTCATTTGTTGTCTTTGTTTCTTGGTCTCACCAAAGTTGTATTTCTCTTTATCTTTGTTGTCTTTGTTTTCCTTATATATTATATTTTTAAACTTTTTTTATATCAACGTTTGAATATTTTCTATATATACTAATATTATTTTATTGATTGTAATTGTATAGTATGGGCCCCCTATGGCATTGCTTGATGAGGAAGAGTGGTTGTAGTACAAGAGTTTGTTCAAGAAAATGGAGAGATTAATATTGAGGATCAAGCTAATGATATTATGGAAGAAGATAATGATGTTGATAACATAGTTGAAGAAGATGAGACAAATGTATTGATCAAGGAGAAATTTAATAATGTTGGAATGGATGATGATGACAACCAATATGATGATTGTGCTTTTGATTTACTTATACTTGAGAGGGCAATTAAACCTCTTTATGAAGGCTCAAAAAAATCTCTTCTCTCTGTTGTATTGTTGCTAGTCAACTTAAACATGTTGAATGGTTTATCGAACATGTGTGACACAACTCCTAAGATATGTAATATATTTTGTGACATTTAATACTATATCCATGATAAAGAAATTATTTTTTCCATTGTTTTTAATGGTAGTATGTTGATCTGCATCATTTCATTATTTTGTAACATTTAGATGCAATATGTATGATTAATATTGTTTAGTACATTAACCAATACTATTTTTTTATGTTGTATATTATTAGGTGAATTTATGTTACCGTTGTCAAATGTTTTACCTCGTATGTATCGATATTTACATATTGTTAGGAAATATATTGGAATGGAGTATCAAGCTATTCATGCAAGCCCTAATGATGATATTCTCTATTATAAAGAACATGCGTTGAAAGAAAAATGCCAAAAATGTGATTAGAGTAGATATCAAACCAATAAAGTAACAAAAAAGGTGCATTGCAAGGTTCTTCGTTATATTCCCATAATTCCATACAAGGAATAGAAGTGAAGATGGTGTTCTTCGAATTCTTGCAGATGGATTTGCATTTAGGAATATAGAGGGAAAGTGGTCAAAATTTAAAAGAGAACCTCATAATATTAGGCTTTCATTAGTATTTGACAGTGTCAATCCACTTGAAGAGGCAAGATCTACTTACTCAGCATGGCCCATTTTTGTTATAATCAATAATATTCCTCCATGGAAGTCAATAAAGAGGGAGCATATAATGTTTTTTTTTCTAAGTAAAACTATTATGTTGATATTAAGAAAAATAATAATACATCGAGGCACCGGCCTCTGCATTGCGGAACAATGTTATGTCATAATTGGCAACAAAAATAAACTCGACTGCCCTTCGAGGGGAAACTAGTTCGAGCAAGATTACAACAAAAAGGCCCACATAGGGGTCCTAGTTCAAAATCAATCAAAACATACCAACAGGTTTGAAAAAACAGGAGTAAAAAACCTCAGACAACAAGCTTGTAAAATCTCCGTTGATTTGCAAGGCGACACCTGACGACTAGACATATGGGTTGGGCACTCTTACCATGCAAGGGACCCCCTCGATTTCATATGGGTTGGGCTATTGAACAATGAGACACGCATACTCATCCTCTGCTGACGTGTCATGCGGGATGCCACTTGTTGTTTGAATACCTGTTGAGCTTCCCTCTGCTGCATGCATGCCTAATGTGTCGTCCAGGGTGCCTCCAGCAGCCTTCATGCCACCCGCTCTTCCCTCAGCTGCATGCTTACTTCCAGTCAGCTCCTTGCCATGCAGAATTTCAATTTTCCCTGCCTTCTACTACTTTCCTCGTTCACTGTCATCCCTGTTCCTCTTAACTGCTTTCTGATTTGTGCCGCTGTTCCTTTTCCCTGGTCTAAAGTCATGGGTCTGAGCATCTTGCTCAACCTGCAAACTAGTTTCCTCACTGAAGGTTATGGTAACCGTGGCTAAGATTTTTGGCTGAATCAGTGAACTCTGGAAGCGAAATTGGGTGGTATGGTGAGAGGGGTGGGGGGGTGGGGGATTTCTCTGTTTGGGTAGCTAAGTTTGCTCTTTGGATGCCATGGGCCTATGACTGCCTTCTACCACTGCGCATATCTGGGTATCTTCCAGAGAAGGGACCATGGGTATGAGTGATGGATGGGGAGGAGGATGGAGTAGCAGGATCAGGGCTAGGCATTGTGGGGAGGCGTATGCTTCCACCTCGACTACCCCCACATCTACAACACATGTGATGGCAAGTGTGCGCCATGACTATGATGATTTCAGGATTTGTAGGGGGGAGGCAGAGGTCTCTCAGGGATTGAATTGGCTATGCTGAGGAAAAACAGAGGAATTCTAAGCGTGATTCAGCACACAGTGTGTTGTTTGGGAGAAATGGAAGCCATTTCCCAAATTGACATAGCTGAGTATCCAACACCTCTTGCCAGTGATGGTGTGTGAGCTTGGCTCCACTGCTTGAAGGGGACAAGAACAGTTTAGCAAGGGTGGGATGAACGAAATGTGGCTTGCTTCCGCCATTTCCTTATGCTTGATACGTATTCTATACTGGAGCACTAGAGTAAATGTGCCTGCAGGTCGACTGGATTTGCCATAAGTTGGCATGGGAGGGACGCAGGTGGCCATGTAGCCTAGCCACCCGCCATCTTGCTGTCTATTCTCCATTAATGGCCTCATTATCACCCGCATCCGGGTGAGGGAGCACATAATGTTGACAATGATTGTTCCAGGTTTTAATTTTTTTAGAATACTTTTTTTAGCACAATAACATCTTATTTGTCTTGTTTGTTTCATAATCATATCCTATATTTTCTTGTTAATTTAGTCATATATGTTCAATTATGCCTTATAATTATGTCTTATAAAAAAAATTATTTACTCATATATGTAGTAATTATGTATTGTATGTTCAATCAATTAGGTAAGTACTAGGTCAAAGATATGAATGTATATATCGAGCCTCTTATCAATGAGTTAGTGGAGTTATGGAACGATGTCACTATGTATGATATCTCTAGACCAGTAGTTGCACAAAGGGAATTTGAATTCCATGCAATGCTTGTATGGACAATTCATGATGCCCCAAGGCTAACACATTTATGTGGTATGTTATAACATTACCCTGCACTTTAATAATGTTTAATTTTATGAAGTTCATTTCAAATATGTTTTTTAAATAGTTCGACCTTCATTGTACATACTTAAAATAATTGATATAAAAATTATTCCATCTCTTGCAGGACTTCAAACAAAGGGTAAATTTTCTTATCTAGTTTGGAGTCCTCAGATTAAATTGCGTTGTTCAAGAACCTTAGGAAAGGAGGTGTTTGATGAGTATAGGCACTTCCTTTCTATGAACCATATGTACCGAAGTACTAAAAAACATCTTTTCAATGGGAAAGAAGAGACTGGAGTAATACCACAAAGAATGACACCTCGTGCATGGAAGTTGCAAAATAATCGATCCTCTCAAGGTATAGATTGAATTATCAATGTATCAATATACATTATATGTTTGGATTATTTTATCTTTTTTTATGGGATTTTTTTCACTGTACTAATTAACAAGTTATATTGTTATAATATCTTTATCTATGATTCACGTTGTAGGTCATGAAGAAATTAATAATAGGGCACTTCCACGAGGAATTAAAAGTTAACACAAATTCAATAGACTCCCCTACTATGAGCACCCAGAAATTGTTCATCTGTTTGATATAATGCACATTAGGGAGAATGTAATAAAGACCTTATGGAGAATCTTAGATGGAAGGAGAGATAAATAAAAAATTGTCAAGATTTGTAATGACATTAAGGTGGCCGACCATGCATTGCAAAGTGGGATTCATTCAAATAGTGATGGATAGGGCCAAAATATAAGCACTTTTCCATGGTTATTGACAAAGCAGAAAAACAAGCATGTTAAAGAGGTTATTGAAAAAAATAAATTTCCAACTGGATTTTCTTCAAACATAAAGAATATCCTAACACAAGTGAATGAGGTGGGGTGAAAACTCATGATTGACATATGTTCATTAAGGTAATTATTTTGGTGTATATATATTTTATGCATTGGTGAAACATCATCTTAATTAATGTTTTTTTTCTACTAATTTGGGAAAACCTAATGATCGATCATTATTTTTGTTCAATATGTTCTACCTTTATCTCTCCCAGAAAAATTTGACAATGATGTCAAACAAGTTATATATGATCTTGGAAAATATGTGAGGTAAGTGGATATTTATGTGCAAAGTGTAATTTGTTCAATAAGTTGTTGTGTCACATATTTTTCAATGTATGTGTTTTTCTTGTCATCATATACTATATTATTCTTTTTTTGTTGAAACATATGATTTTCTTGCTTCATTTTTAGATGGTTGTCATCTAAATAAATCGATAAAGGATATATAAAGTATTGGAGAAAACAAATTCATCGACTAAAGTGTGAAATGCAAAAGTATCTACCTCTGGCATTTTTCAATGGACAAGAACACTACCTCATACACCAAGTCAAGGACATTGAAAAAGGTGGACCTGTACACACAAGATCAATGTGGATGGTTCAGAGGAACTTGAAATAATTGAAGGCTTTGGTCAGACAAAGAGCAAGTCCTAAGGGTTCTATGGTAGAGGGGTGTATGGTATATCAAAACATGGCTTATATTCATCAATATAGTGATGAAATAGGAAAACCTATTAATGTATTGGATCTCATTTGGGATGTCAACTCTGTGGATGATTTTGAAGGGGAGTGCCTAATGGGGAAAGGTAGAATAAGAAAAGTGAGATGCAAGTAGATAGTGGAGATTTATAGCACATTTTACTTATTTTTTTATGTATATCGTACTTATTTATTTTTTAGTCTTCCTGCATAATACATTATTATGAAGGTATAACATGGTAACTAATATAATATATGTGAATTGTTTTATTTTAATATAGTCAGTCAAGAGTGGGATGCAATACACTTATACATTCTGAACAATAAAGATTGGATGAAGGTATGGACTGAATGATGCAAACAAGATAATAATGGTAGGTTATCATGGTATGGTGTTGCTTCGTTGGTCAAAGAAGCTCAACATAGTGGAGATACCAATATTACACAGAGGGAAATTGATTTAGGATATGGTTTAAAAGATTATCAAGAAAGCATATTCACCCATACTACTTAGTTTTTTTACAATTATATTGATGCAACATATGGCATTTTTTTTCTTAATTTTCAAATTTTGCAATTATAAATATACATGCTTATCCATTGAAAATGCAATTTTTATGTGTTTGATGTATTTCAATTGAAACACCGCAACAAAATGTGATGCAATGGACACAAATTTCGCATCAAATGGTTGTATGAAAACATGAAAACTTTTGATAGTGGGATAGCAAAAATATTTCAAGTTCTCAATGTTTCCTCTAGAGGTGACAAACATCCAGAACTCTTTGAGAATTGATACTACGGGTATCTGCATGATATAATTGAGCGTGACTTTGAATCCTTCAAAATAATTTTGTTCTATGTCAAATGGTTTAGGCTACGAATCCATGAACATGACCCTGATAGAACTATTATTGAGCATGACAACGAATTTACCATGGTTGATACGACGAATATTCAGCCAAGATAAAATCCATATGTTCTTCCAAGCCAATGTGAACAGGTATTTTATGTAGACATTATATGCAAAGTGGGTTGGTCATATGTTGTTAGATATGATCTCAAAGGAAGGCCTGTAAAGTATAATGTAGAGGAAGAAGATGATGTAGAGGAGCAGGGAGTTCATGTAGTGTTAGATGAAGATGCCGAAGAAGTTCAAGGAATACATGTTAATCGAGACAATGTTAATTTGGATTAAATATATGATATTGACATTGTTTCGAATGAAGAAGTTGAACCAAATGTAGAATAACATGTTCTAGATGATGGCATAGATAATAATGATGATGATATGGCGAATCCTTTATACATGAATTCTAAAATGGATGATACAAATGATGAGATGGATGAGGAAGAATATTAATGATATCAAAATGTTGAAAAGTACGAGGTATGTATTTATATGTTTTCAATTGGTTTGTTCTCTTTCGTTCACCTTAAATTTTTATTTTCCTAGTTTTTATGTTTGAATGTTATTGTGTTTATTTCCAATATGTTATAGTAGATAGATTAGGTATGGGGAATTGAGAGTGATGCAAGGGGGGGGGGGGGAGGAACCATATGAGCTTCCACCTTCACGTGGTTGGCCTTGTTAAGTAGAGAATATATTATTCTTGAAAAGAAGAGAAGCTCTTTTACGTTTATACCATAATTTTCAATTTTCACTTTAATGGTTTGTTAAGCAGACATATCGGACAAGTTGGGTGATGGGTGAAACAGGCGACACAAAGGTCAGGCAGACATGTGAAGTAAGGTCGGCACATGACTTCCCATGAATTAATTTCCCACTAGGATGTGTCATAATGATTTTTATAAAATTGACTAAATTAATGTTTGGGTGTTAAAAGTTGGTTTATAATTGATTGATTATGTAACATGGACGTACTAACAAATGATAATATTGTGTTGTCATTAATGAGCTAATGATTTTTGTTTACTTATTTACACAACAGGGTGAATGCCCATGCCCTAGACGCACCTGCACGAAGGCGAAGTGCTCGGGCATCACAAGCTAGGCACGCCAGGACGTTCGCTCAGTAGGGGCACCCATGAGACAAGTTGGTGGGTCGACCCAACTTGGCAAGAGCTGCTCGCATAAAGAAGTAAGTTCGACCCATGACTTCGTATGAATAGAGTTTCCACCAAGGGATCACATAATGATTTTTAGAAAATTCACAAAATTAATATTTCGGTGTTAAAAGCTGGTTTATAATTAATTGATTATACAACATAGTACTAACAAGTTATAATATTTTGTTTTCATTGATGAGAAAACAAAGGTAGGGAACCTGGGCACCCATGGGAGCATCGTGTGTTGGACACACTAGGGCACCCAACACCCATGGGGGCGTCGCATGTGGGGAACTCCAGGATGCCCAACACCTACCTAGCAGGGGCACCCACACAAAATAAGTAATGTCAGCCCATGACTACCCATGAACAGTGTTCCTACAAGGGGGTCTCATAATATTTTTTATAAAATTAAACAAATTAATATTTAGATTTTAAAATCTGGTTTATAATTGATTATTGATCATGAAGCATGGAAATAAAAAATGATAATATTTTTTTCATTGATGAGATAATGATTTTTGTTCAGTTATTTGCATAGAATGTCGAACACCCAATCCCTAGGCACGCCCTCATGAAGGCGAGGCATCCAAGCGCCCACGGGGACGTCACGTGTTGGGCATGCCATGGCACCTGATGCCAATGGGGGTGTGGCGTGCTAGGCCTACTAGGGAGCTCGTGCGACAAGTTGGTGGGTCAACCCGAATTAGCAAGGGGCAGCTGCACAAAATAAGTAAGGTCAAACCATAACTTCCCATGAACAAAGTTCCCACCAAGGTGTCTCATAAATATTTTTAGAAAATTAACTAAATTAATGTTTGGGTGTTAAAAGGAAGTTTATAATTGATTGATTATGCAACATGGTACTAAAATATTATAATATTTTGACTTCATTGATGAGCGAATGAAAGTGAGGCACCAATGGGGGCATAGCGTGTTAGGCATGCTAGGGCGCCCGATGCTCATGAGGGAGTCACATGTTGGGCACGCTAGGGCACCCGGTGCCCATGGGGGTGTCATGTACTGGACATGCCAAGGCACCCGTTCGATGAGTTAGTGTATCAGACCGACTTGGCAATGGGTTCCTGCATAAAATAAATAATGTCAGCCCATGACTGACCATGAACAAAGTTCCCACAAGGGGGTCCCATAATGATTTT
The DNA here is from genome assembly GCA_031772625.1 of Pinus tabuliformis. Classification (NCBI taxonomy): domain Eukaryota; kingdom Viridiplantae; phylum Streptophyta; class Pinopsida; order Pinales; family Pinaceae; genus Pinus; species Pinus tabuliformis. The sequence continues at coordinate 1,480,355,300 of CM062819.1, read as the reverse complement.
TAGAAAATTAAGTAAATTAATGTTTAGGTGTTAAAAGCTGGTTTATAATTGAATATTGATCATGCAACATGGAAATAACAAACGATAATATTTTGTTTTCATTGATGAGCTAATGGTTTGTGTTCACTGATTTGCAGAGCAGGGTAAACGCCCACACTCGCATGAAGGTGGTGTGTCCAAGTTCACATGGGGGCATTGTGTGCTAGGCACTCCAAGATGCCCGACACCCATGGGGGCATCACATGCTGGGCACACCACGACATCTAACGCCCATGCTTGTGTCGCGTGTTAGACACACCCGGGTGCCCAATGCTCATGGGGGCTTCACGTGCTAGGTGTTATCACTCCGTAAATACCCTTCAGGTTGAGAAAAGGGCTATAGAGGTAACCACAAACCGTTTTGGGCTAGAAACTGGTCTTTTCTAACTATAGGGGGCTCCCTCACTCAAAACTATAAATACTTTAAAGCACAAATTTATAGCAGAGACTAGTTATGACAAAGGAATTTTGAAAGTATTTGGTTGAAGTGTGAATGGCTAGATAGGTAATAACACATGATTGATTTAGCCTTTTACTCATTTACTTATGCAAGTAAACTGACAACTATTACAAGGGCTAGTAAGCATGACTTTGGGATACAATGACAGACTCTAGTATAGGGAAGATAAACTGAAACAAAAATAATTCTTCGTGTATAGTAAGACAATGATGTTTATATAGGAGAAAGAGAGACTAAACATAGAAGATAACATGCATGAGTATATAGCATTTCATTCAAAACTAAAATGTGAAGACAGTTGAAAAAGAGCAGCTAAACTAAATTCTAAATCAACTGACATCAACTAATCATAAAACACAGAGAGTAAATAAAACAACTAAATAGTAAACAAAACAAATCCCATGCACCATACTGTAAGATTCCTTTTACAGTGAAATTGATAACCCTCAATACATAAGCAACATGCACCATGAATTCATCACACAAGCATGAATTTCCCTACCCTAAGTGGATAGCATGTAGATGATGTATGAAGGTATGTATAAAAGGAAATAGGGAAATAGGGTAGGGAATATGGAAACATTGGGTAGAAAGGAATAGGGGATAAGAATTTAAAACACATTTAATGAACAAACCTCATGATCATTAGAACTTTAGACCGATAGAACTTCATTTCGGTTGGTTCTGCTTGATGAACAACTGACACATAACCCCTTTTGACTTAATTGTATAAACATGTGTGACCTCATGAATCCCACCGAATTGATACTCTTTTGTGCTTTGAATAAACTCTCTATGGAATAAATTCAAGAATGTCGAACAATAACTTTGAGGCTATGACAGCAGTAGTGATCATAGGCTCAACTTACTGAAAAACATAAAATTAAAGGACATGGAAGATACATCTGACAATGAAACTAGTGACCCTAACATTGGCTCCAATGGGGATGGTAGCCTCCTAGCGAGGTGCCAAGAACAAAAATGTAGACTAGTAGCCTAATTAGACCATTAGGCAATGGATTCAACCATAGACACTAAAAAATTAACTAACTGATAAACTGAAATACATATGGCAGTGACAAGTTAAGATCTTATGGCCTTCACCTCGGGCTTTAAATCTCAACTCTAACTACCCACACTTGCAATATTTCAAAGGTAAAGTGGTATGTACAATGGAATATTGCATATGTTGAAAGTATGTACACTAGGTAATCACCTCCTTCCAATGTAGCCAGTCAAGCAGAAGGCTACTTGACTGAATTCTTCTCACACCCTCTGTAAGAAAACAAAAAAGATGTAAATACTAGCAACTTGATATGAAACCTGAGTCCAAAACCTGTGCTGACGAAGAAAATGAACTCCACCTTTTTTGATGCTTCCATCAGGCTAACCAAAGGATCTTGAAGGATTTATTATTGTTGATAAACAAAAGGAGAAAAATAAACATCATTCCTAACTATTGGTTGTTTTTGTTCTATGTCATCAATTTCAAGACCACTCTCAAAATAAATGGCAACAGTTTGTTTATCATCCTCATTATTAATAGCAAGGAGAGAATTTGTATAAAAGAGGAAAGCCACATCATATACATCAGCGACATTAAAAGTTTACCGTTTATGTGATTCTATTTGAACTATGTCATATACCGGGTTGTTTATTTCTTGCAGCTCTATGATATGTGATGTTTGAGTGTCTAAAGTTTCTACACTTGTTGATTTACAAAACTGATTCAGACCAATTTTTCCTTGAATGAAAGATTCAGTAAATGTACAACCTGAAGATACATATGGATGACTATCCTCATACCTTTGATCACAAAAAGATTGACAAGATTGCTGCAAATGTTCATTAAACTCAAAGGATGGAACATGATTGTTGTATGTAAGCATTGATTCTTCATTATAACTGAGTTGATTTTTCTTTTGTTCTTCTAAAATGTCTAAAGGTTGTTGAATGTCATCAACAAGTTTAGGAGAAAGCACGTCATTGAAATGCAGATTTATTTCATTTTCAACCCTTGGAGAAACTATTGTCTTTTGTAAATCCACCTGAATATCATGGAAATTGTCCTCTACATTTACCATGTCCTTTTGTTGTTTTAAATAATTCTCATACTTTTGATCACAAAAAGACTGACAAGATTGTTGCAAAATTTCATCAAACTCAGAAGATGAATCATAATTGTCTGCATCAGAAAGTTGATCTACTTCATTTTTGGGCAAGAGAGAAGTTACCATATCTTCTTAGTGATGAAAAGGCTTTTCGTGCAAAGCTTCTAGGATTTCTTCATCCATGAACTCTTCATCACCTTAAAAAAAATTCCAAACTTTGAATGAAATTCTCAACATGGTCGCAACAATTCTCAACCAACGACAAAAAAAGATGAGATTCTTTCTATTTCTCAAAAAATACTAAATGAAAATCCCTAAGTGAATACAAGCTACCAGATGGCAAACGTTCATACCAAGACCGCGCTTTTCCTTCCAAAGCAGCGATGAACATCTTCATGAGACAATCTTCATGAAATTGAACCTTCAACTTGCATGCATGCAAATGAATTTTAACCAGATGTAGAGAAGCATCCTATCCATCGTCATCGTTGAACCTTGGTAGATAAGTCTGCCAATCTACACAAGACATGAAATTTGTAAATCATGGGATGTGATCTTGATTCATGGGAGCATAACTTGCAGCTAAATTCATTTTGAAGATGTCAAGACACTAGTGGAACTTGAAAATCTGATTTCTACTTGATTGGAGTCACCAGGTGAATGGTTCAGCCTTCCTAAGTCTGACAGTTGTTCATCATCAACAACAAAATCTAAAACTTTGACGATTTTTTCCCAGGGAAAATGAAACTATTCGGTACCCGGCAACGACGCCACTATGTTATCACTCTGTAAAATCCCTTCAAGCTGAGAAAAGGGCTACAGAGGTAACCAAAAATCGCTTTGGGATAGAAACTGGTCTTTTCTAGTCGAAGGGGGCTCCCTCACTCAAAAATATAAAGACTTTAAAGCACAAATTTATAGCAGAGACTAGTTCTAACAAAGGAATTTTGAAAGTATTTGGTTGAAGTGTGAATGGCTGGATAGGTAATAACACATAATAAATTTAGCCTTTTACTCATTTACTTATGTAACTAAATCGACATCTATTACAAGGGTTTGTAAGCATGAATTGGGGATACAATGACAAGTTTTAGTATAGGGAATGTAAAATGAAACAAAACAACTTCTTCCTCTACAATAAGACAATGTTGTTTATATAGGAGAAAGAGAGACTAAACATAGAAGATAGCATGCATGAGTGTATATAATTTCATTCAAAACTGAAATGTGAATACAGTTGAAAAATAGTAGCTAAACTGAATTCTAAATCAATTGACATCAACTACTCATAAAACATGGAGAGGAAATAAAACAACTGAACAGTAAATAGAACAAATCCCATGCACCATACTGTAAGAATCCTTGTACAATGAAATCAATAACCCTCAATACATAAGAAACATGCACCATGAATTGATCACACAAGCATGAATTTCCACAAATTAACACTAACACATTGCTCAACCATCAACAACCATTTCCATATGCATTAATCAATTTAAATAGAAATACAATAGCCAATCCATAATGTCTAGATGCATCACATCTTTGATCCAATAGAGGATCGAATCAAAGTAAAATTAGGAAACCTTTTTGTTGTTTCAAGTCTTTTTCTTCTAAATAAAAAAACATAAAGCATTCTTATCTTAAGAAAAACACTAAATCACTGGAAAATCACTTGTCTTCGAAGCATATCTTCTTGGAATGAAAATGACAAAAAGCACAAAAGATGATTGTTGACTGTGTAGCGCCTGTGTAGCAGATTTTCAACGGGTCATATCTCCCAAATAGTAATACATGTGTAAAAACTGAAGGAGGTTATTGTATATTATAGTTTTGTAAAGATAAACCTCTCTCAGTTTTTCTAAATGCTTCCCCATATTCCTAGAAAACGCTTTGTAAAACCATGACTAAAACAGAGTATTTGTGCAGTCCGAAAAAATAGGCTTTGAAGATGCAATCAAATATCTTGATACATGATACCTGGGAAAAATATGGAAGAGGTTATTTTTCTATGCCATGTCCTTGAGAAAAACATCCAATACCGAGGTGACTAAAATAGAGTGTTTTTGCAACAAATTCCCATAGTGATGAGTATAGGGGAGTGGTAGTGGTGTCATGGGGATAGGTTTAGAATGAAGGGAGGGAAATAAAATGTAATGTGAATAATATGTAAATGATATGTGAAAAGTGGATAGGATGTAGATGATATATGAAGGTATGTATAAAGGGAAATAAGGAAATAGGGTAGGGAATAGGGAAACATGGGGTAGATAGGAATAGGGGATAAGAATTTAAAACACATTTAATGACCAGACCTCATGACCATCAGAAATTTATACTAATAGAACTTTATTTCGCATGGTTCTGATCGATGAAAAACTGACACATAACCCCTTTTTACTTAACTATATAAACATGTGTGACATCATGAATCCCACCGACTTGACACTCTTTTGTGCTTTGGATGAACTCTCTATGGAATAAATTCAAGGATGTCAGACAATAACTTTGAGGCTATGACAACAACAATGGTCATAGGCTCAACTTATTCAAAAACTAAAAATTAAAGGACATGGAAGATACATCTGACAATGAAACTAATGACCCTAACACTAGGCATGCAAAGGTGCCTTACGCCCATGGGGGCATTGCGTCCTGGGCATGACAGGGTGCCCGACACCCATGGGGGCTTCATGTGTTGGACACTCCAGGGAACCCGCCTGGTAGGGGTTCCCATGTAATGAGTTGGTGGGTTGGCCCGACTTGGCAAGTGGTGCCCACACAAAAGTAGTAATTTCGTCCCATAACTACCCATGAACAAAGTTCCCACAAGGGGGTCTCATAATGATTTTTAGAAAATTAAGTAAATTAATGTTTAGGTGTTAAAATCCAATTTATAATTGAATATTGATCATGAAACATGGAAATAACAAATGATAATATTTTGTTTTCATTGATGAGCTAATGATTTTTGTTCACTGATTTGCACAGCAAGGCGAACGCTCATGGCCTGTGCACGCACGCATGAAGGCGGGGTGCCTGGTTGCCCTTGGGGGCATCACGTGTTGGGCACGCCAAGGTGTCTGTGTGATAATTTGGCATGGGGCATGTTAGCCTCCTGTTGCAATAGGTGTTCATCTTTCATGATTGACAGTTGAAAGTGCCAAATATGTCATACTTTGCATGCTGCAATGCTCCATATTTCCAAAAGAGGCCAAAGAAAGGCCATGAAAGTGTGCCAGTCTAAATGCCACTGCTGTATTCCAAATTTTGATGAGTTAACCATTTTTGAAGAATTTTCTGTTAAAGGAAGGCCAAACAGCTTAATCTTGGCTTCCCTAGGTTTCAATTTCTTGTTCTAGAATGTAGAGAATGAAAATCTATTCAAACAGTTTAATCTTGGCAGATTTGTAGGTAGGTAGAGAAACAAAGGAGCCTAACTGCTTAATCTAGGCCCTTGGAAGAAATAAGTGTAGATTTAGATAGGAGGACAACAAAAAGAAAAAAGTATAATCAGGTCTGCAAGTCCAAGTGCACCCATGCAAAAAGAAGAAAAAATGCCAGGTAAGTATGATGGGTAAGTAGTTTTGTGGTTGCAGAATCAAGCTGTGTGATCCATTTGATGTTTTCAAGTGTTATATCTATTCAGATCACAAGTGCAAGGCAATTCCCCTTTGGAGGAGCTCAAGCGAGGCATGTCTAACTCCCCCTTCTTCTCATTCCCCAAATCACTCACTAACATCCCCTTGAGGACCTTGGGATCTGCCCAACCAGTCATGTTATCACTTCATTTTTGTAAAGCACCAAGTCAAGCTTTGACTTTCTTCAGTGAAAAGAAGCCACATTGCTTGTGTAAAATCATGTCTCCATAGTCCATTCACTTCCTATGTCTAAGTTTCAGCTCACAAACTTAGCTTCTCCCCTACACTTCACCTCACCAATTCATATTAACTCCTAACTCTACTATCTAGCTCCCTAGATCATCTCCTTATCCCCTATTACACAAAAAACTATATAAAAACCCAAAAAATATTACATATCCCACCCTATAGCACTATAGCTATGTACATACAGTTCTGGGATATGATAGTCCACCTGGGACTATTATGAACCCATCCGTGTCATAACTCTGGGATTGGTCTAAACCTCTGGTTAGGCCAATAACCTATATCCACCCCTTTACCCTTAAAAACCTTATAATTCTACCTCCGCAATCATTTCCCCAATGTCTAATGTTTAATAGTTTTTGGTTAAACATTAAATTAACCCGCAACCCACATTAACCAAGTTTTTTGACCCCCTTGGCGCGTTTTTATTTAAAAATGTCAAGCGGGTCCCATCCGTAACCCCCTATCACCTCACCTTTACCGCCAGCCATCCGATGGACAGCGCCCGAGATCAACGGTGGGCGGTTATTCCTGCGCCCCGATCTGCCGGAGGTTAACGTCCCGGGGATGGGCAGTTTCCCCGTCGTACCCCTGCCATGTGTCAACCTCCCGGTGTGTTCGGAGGCCCCTCCCCCAATACCACCTGTGCCGAAAGGTGGTGTGGGAGAAAACCGGATACTGCCTTCCGCCCTCCTACGTTAGCACCACGTCATCATGACGTCATCATCCTGCGTCGGCCTCCTGCCACCACGTCATTGCCACGTCACTGCCACCGTACTGCCATGTCATCACCCCTACCGTACCGCCACGTCACCCGGTCGTATTGTTGACGTCACCCTGCCACATCACCGTCGTACTGGGACCCACCACTTACATCATGCTGATGTCATCGTCAAAAAGAGTGAAGCGCGAAATCTGCACCAACGGATGCCCGGAATGAAAAATCGAGGCAGTTTTTGATGCGCGATTAGCACTTAGCGCTAATTGCGCATCGCTAAGGGAAATAGGCCAAAATGGAAGCCCTCTCATGGCGCAACTACCAGCGGGCCTGAAATTCGCAAATTCACAGGAATTTCTTCACATAGGTTCGGAAAAGGGGCAAAGACAGTTCTAAAGGCAACAGAGGGCCGAACAGCAGCCATAAAATGTCGATGGGATAGTTTAAAGCATTCAGAAGACATTAAAGAGCCCAGGTTCAGTGAAAGTGTATCAGAGGAAGCGGCGAAGATTATCAGTTAAATGTTTTTAATGGAAATCTTTATTTCCCAAAGCAGGTGAACATTGAATGGCCTCCAACAAAGTCAAAGAAAGTGGTGAAAGCCCATCAAGGCTCTCCGATCACAGTTGAAGCATTTAAAGCCACCGAACAGCAATGGATCAAAACCCAAAGCACAGTTATGGCTAAATGATTAGCACAGAGCCATAAAGACAACACATTAACTCTTTTTGATACAGTTGCCCCCAGCGCAGCTCGAAGATATTTTCTCGCATTTATTTCAGACATATGTTAGGTTAAAGACACTTATTATAGCAGATCTATCTGAGATCTGATTTTTGTAGATATTTTACTTATAAAACCAACCTAAATTGTTGTTTAGGGGGTTGATTGGTTAATGCACTCCAAGAGAGACTCGCTCTGTATATATGATATGTTTTCTTTAATCAAAGACTGCTGAAAGCTTGGAAAATGGACTGTGTGTTGTGTATTAATGTTTGAAGGATGAATTATGGAATTCTTGTGCTGCAACATAACTCAATAAGTGCCTCTTACCTCTGTTTTCATTGATATATGCTCATATTATACATGTATCACCATCTAAATAGCAGAAAGAAAGATTAGCTTAGAATTTGCTTGGCTGCACTCTATGCTCAATTTCTGTTGTTTCTTTATGTTTTCATCTGAATTGGTAATGAATATGAATTCCCTTTGGCTCATATTCCCCCTAATTCACTCATGTTTGACAGTTATCTAGGGATTCTTGATTGCTCCTAGATAGAGCTCATTCACCTTCCCTCTATTAAGCCGAATGAGAAATTCTTAATTGCTTCTCATTCCTTAGCCTTCATTCCATCCTTTTAGCTTGAATCATTGTTTCATGTGCAGCTAGCTTGCTCCATATTCTTCTTGTGACCAAGAAAACGCACCAGCAGTCCTAATCCTTGACTCCATGCCCAATGGTTTGAAACTCTCACACTATACTTACCTCTCTACTTGGAAGCCTCATCCATCCCACCAAACTCAAACAAAACCCCTTGAACTCAATAACTAGCCTAAAATCATCATCAACAAAGTTAAATTATAAAGAGAGAGCCCTCTCTGATTGCAGGTAGGCTAGGACCTGCAGTCCAAAGATTGGTTTGTGGTTACCTCGGCCGTATTCCCTTGGGAGTCAAAGGGAACAACCTGAGTGATAACATAATGGCGACTCCACTAGGGACCAATGAATTTTCCAATTGTTGTATATTCCTTAAAACTATAGATGAAGCCTGAATGTCAGCCAAGGAGCCTTTGAAACTGTTCTTGCTTTGCATTTACAGGAGTAAATAAATGCTGCTTCAGTCAATCTTCATGCTAGTTTTAAGTTATACATAGTCATTCCAACATTTGATCAGTTCCTTGCTAATTCTAAAAAAATTCACAAAAAATACCAAAACAGGTTCAGAATCTGGCTCCCAAAAGGAACTCGCATTATACAAGGTCAAACCTAGACCCAAATCCCCCAGCTTCTTTGAAAATCCCAATTTGATCCAAAGAAACCCCAGGAAGCTAGAACGAAGAGAAGATTTTGCTGATTCTAGTCCTGAAACAGTCCGGCCAAGCTGTGTTCCAACCCCTGTCAAAGTTTTATTTCGTTCAACCCCTACTTCCCCTTGCTCATCATCCACCTCTCAAAGCACTCCTTCCACACCTCCATTCACTGCACATACTACCATTACCACCACTATTGTTACAGTTGTTCCAGTTGTTCCTGTTATTCCACTTACCCCTGTGAATATGGTGAATAGATATGCACCCCTACAATTACCTGCAAATCCTGGGGCCATGCCTCAGGATTATCAAACTAAAATCACATATTTTGATGGAACTGGTTCTTACACAGCCCTTCAGCATACCAAGAAGATGCAAGACTATTTTGAGAACTACGAGATAGATGATGATAGCGTGAGAATGAAGATTTTTGTCCAAAGTTTGACAGGTGATGTCAGGACTTGGTTTAGAGCACTCACAGCCAATTCCATCGCAGACCCAGAAGCCTTATACCAGTCATTTATCAATAGATGGGAGAAAAAGAAAGACCCCTTGCACATATTATCTGAATATGACACCATCAAAAGAGGCCCTCAAGAGTCTGTCTTGGACTATTGTGCAAGATTCAATAATGTTTATAATGCAATATCACAGAACTTAAGACCTCCACCTGATCTTGCTTTGTATAAATTACCTGATGGTTTTGATACTGACATGGCTTATCAGTTAAGGGAAAGAGCCCCTCAAACCCTTGCAGACATGCAAAATGTTGCTGTTAGCATAGAGGCAAATCTAATTGCCAAAAGAAACAGAGCTAGAACTGAGAGAAGAACCACCTTTAAAGAGGAACCCTTAGCCTTAGACCAAAAGCTGGATGCTATTATCACTGCCATGCACAGGTTGGGAGATAGAGTGGAAAGCGTTGAGAGGAAGTCATCATGGGAAGGACAACAACCTAATACCATAAGGAACCCAAATTTCTGGAAAACTCAGAACACAAATGCTGGTAGGTCTAGCCCAGACCATGATGTAAGGCCTCCTTTTCATGAAAATTATGCTGAAGCATCTACATCTAGTGAACAGACAGAAGACACTCACATGAACTTGGTGGATTTGAAGGCTGAGCAACAAATTTTCCTAACCCAAGCAGACCAAGATGAGCATGACTTTAATCAATTTCAAACTAAGTCTGGTGAGTCTTTTGACTTTAAACAGGGTTATGATTCAGCTGTTTACGAGGTCCACAAACAGTATAAGCTGAGGACAAGAACCATAGATGTGCCCAAAAAGGTTAAACCAAGTGATACCAAACAGCCTAAGAAGATCAAAGAAAAGGCTGCCCTCATAGAAACTGCTGATAAAACAATTCCAAATCCAAAGGATGTCACCATAGAGGATGTCACAGACACGCAACCCTCTAATGATCACTCTCTGCCACCTTCTTCCTCAAAAGAAGATTTGAACAGCTATCCTAAAAAACTTTCCAAATCAGAAATAGTTCAAGAAATCAACGAAGAACAAGAAAAAACCGCTGAAAGTGCAATTGAAAAGGGAAAATCTGCCAGTCACAATACTAAATCACAGTCAAAAAAACCTTTTGATTTAGAGGCAGAAATAGGTAAACTAAAGATATCCATCCCTTTATCTGAACTTGCCAAACATGATATCTATAGGCAGCAAATCAAAAGATCACTGCAAATGCCAGAAAATAGGGATGATGTGAATGTATTAGATGATCAACCTGAGCTCCTTTTCAGTCCTGAAGTCAATGGTAAAACAGGACATGGAGCTGTGTTACCATTCTATGTCAGTTTGCACATTCATGATAAAGTATTGCATAATGCTATGTTTGACTCAGGTGCCTCACACAACCTTATGCCCAAAGCTGTAATGGAGAAGCTAAACCTTGATGTTACAAGACCCTACAAAGACTTATTTTCCTTTGACTCAAGTCAGGTCAAGTGTTTAGGCTTAATCAAAGACTTATGTGTCTCCTTAGTCCAATATCCCAACAAGACAATCCTCATGGATGTGGTGGTTGCTGACAGTCCACCAAAGTATGGCATGCTATTGTCAAGATCTTAGGGAGAAAAACTCCAAGGATCTCTCCAACTAGACCTCTCTTATGCCACTATATTTGTCTTTGGGCAACCAAAGAGACTGTATAGAGAAACACTGATGAAATATGTGGTAACTAGTGAGGACAACCCCCAAAATTTTCCTATTTTTTCAATCCATTCTGATATGGATTCTTTTATTTTATTTAATGATGAAACAAGTCCTCCCACTGATGATAAGTCGTTGGCTTTAGAACTGGACACACACACCAATGAAGAATTGGTTGCCCATACTGATGAAACTGTCAAAACAATCAGGGCAACCAGCATACAAGAAGAACCTCCCCAAATAGAAAATTCAAATCTACCCACTGCAAGAATGACTGAAACTCTTGATACTAACCACAAGCAAGAAATCACATGGTATTTAGAGTTTGATGGCTCTGTCAACAAGTTAGGAGCAGGGGCAGGTGTATGGATTCACAATACACATAACAATCATGCAGAAGGCCATGCCTACAGATTGAATTTCAAATGCACCAATAACATGGCAGAGTATGAGGCTCTCCTTTTAGGCCTTAAACTGCTCAAAGCTCTAGGAGCTGCGAAAGTATCCATTCTAGGTGACTCAGATTTAGTCATACAGCAAATGAAAGGCAACTTTGTTACTAATGACAATAGAATGAGGGCCTATAGGACTGCTGCCACTAATATACTCAATGCATTCACTGAATCCAAGCTTGCCAAGATCTCAAGAGATCATAACATTCATGCACACAGCCTAGCCACTTTTGCTAGTACATGCAAGCTGCCCTTTGAGCCAAATCACCATTTCACTGCCGAGATAAAACATAGGCCTGCTATCCCAAATAATGTTAAAGATTGGCAAGTGTTTGAAAATGATACCCAGATTAACAATTTCCTCACTCTTGAGCATGAGTTTTCAAATATTAACATTGACATGGATGCTATGACGGATGAACAACAGCAAACAAATGAAAATCAGTAGGCTGTAACCGCTGTAACAGCCAAATAAATGCTAAACCCAACTATTTTTGACAATGCAAACATAGAAGAACACAACATTGGGACAGCAAAGAAGCCCAAAATGATCAAACTATCTCAATCTTTGCCACATGATCAAAAGCCCAAATATGTTGATTTGTTCAAAGAATTCCAAGATGTATTTGCTTGGAGTTATGAGGACTTGAAGTCCTATGACACCTCAGTGATCCAACACACCATTCCCTTAAAACCAAATAAAAAGCCCTTCAAACAGAAACTAAGGAGAATCAATCATGTGCTTCTCCCTTTGATTGAAAAGGAAGTGAAAAGAATGTTTGAAGCAGGTATCATAGCACCCATCAGATTTTCTGAATGGGTATCCAATCTTGTTCCCACAAGAAAGAAGACAGGTGAGATTAGGCTATGTGTAGATCTAAGAAATTTAAACCAAGTCTCCCTAAAAGACCACTACCCATTGCTAAAAATGGACCACATCCTACAAAGAGTAGTGGGGTCATCTAGAATCTCTTTGCTAGATGGCTTTTCAGGTTTCAATCAAATACTGGTTCACCCGGATGACCAAGACAAGACAGCCTTTACCACACCGTGGGGAACATTTAAATATGTGAAGATGCCTTTCGGACTTAAAAATGCTGGTGCTACCTTTCAAAGGGCGATGGATATTACATTTTCCAAGGAAATGCATGATTTCCTAGTTGTCTACCTCGATGAATTAACCCCTTTCTCCAAATCTGATCAAGAGCACCTAAAAAATTTGAGGCAAATATTCATGACATGTAGGAAATATGGCATTTCCTTGAACCCCAAGAAGTCTCTCTCTGGCCTTGAAGAAGGTAAATTACTAGGCCATATCATATCAAAATATGGTATTAGAATAGATCCGGAAAGGATCCAAGCCATTTTACAAATCCCATATCCAAGAAACATAAAAGAGTTGCAAGCATTCCTTGGAAAGATCAATTTCCTAAGGAGATTTATCCCAAATCTAGCCGAGTTGATAAGACTGTTAAGCAACATGTTAAAAAAGGATGCCAAGGTAAAATGGTCTCTCGAAACCAAGTAAGCCTTTGAGAGTATCAAAACTGCCTTAACCCAAGCCCCAGTCCTCACAAGTCCACAATTTGATAGGGACTTCATCATATTCTCATTTGCATCTAAGCACACCATAGCTGCTGTCCTTTTGCAAAAGGATGATCAAGGAGCTGAAAAGCCAATTGCATTTTTCAGCTGAGCCTTAAGAGATGCTCCTTTGAAGTACCAAATCATGGAGAAGCAGGCCTATGCCCTTGTTAAAGCAATCAAAGATTTCTGGGTTTACATTTTATATTCACATGTGATTTCCTATGTCCCAATGCTGTTGTAAAAGATATATTAACCCAAGAGGGGCTAGAAGGCAAAAGAGGCAAGTGGATTGCTAACATCCTTGAGTATGACATAGAAATAAAACCAACCAAGCTCATAAAGGGACAAGGTTTAGCCAAACTGATTTCCGAAACAAACTTTCAAGCCTTAGACATTAACCAACTGGACAATGAACAGGAGCTGGCGACTCCACAGATCAGTGAAACCTTTTTGCAATCCCCATGGTATGTTGATATATGCTTTGTATTGTTAAACCTGTTTGCTCCCCTAGGATTGTCCAGAACCAAGAAAAGATTTTTAAAGATGAAAGCTTCAAAGTTTTGTGTCATAGATGGTGCTTTATTTTGGAAAAATCATGAAGGCATGTTGCTTAATTGTTTAACCATGAATGAAACTAACAATGTCATGAAAGAATTCCATGCAGGGGACTGTGGAGGACATCTATATTGGAAGTCCACTACGGATAAAATTTTAAGGGATGGTTTCTATTGGCCCTCTCTGTTTACATATGTAAATAAGTTTGCTATCTCATGTCATAAATGCCAAATCTTTGAGGGCAAAAGAAAGTTGTTACCTCTGCCTCTTAAGCCCATCTCAACTGAAAAGCCTTTTCAAAAATGGGATCTTGACTTCATTGGAGAAATCCACCCCTCTTCCTCAGGCCAGCATAAGTGGATTCTAACAGCCACCGACTATTTCACTAAGTGGATCGAAGCCATCCCATGTAGACAGGCCAATGACTCCATCATTATCCAATTCCTTGAGATCAACATCCTATCTAGATTTGGCTACCCTAAGAAGATCATTACTGATAATGCCGCTGCCTTCAAATCCAAAAAGATGATCAATTTTTGCCATAAATTTCACATTACCTTGGGCCACTCCACAGCCTATTACCCTCAAGGTAATGGCTTGGCCGAATCATCCAACAAAAGCCTCAACAACATCATAAAGAAAGTGCTAGAAGAAAACAAAAAGAACTGGCATAGAAAGCTCACAAATGCCCTATGGGCAGACAAACTTTCAACAAAGAAATCCATTGGGATGAGCCCTTATGAGCTGGTGTATGGCATGGAGACCAGATTTCCATCTTCCTTGGGCATTCCTATCAAGCTGTTACAAGAGATCCAAGCAGAACCAAATGATATTCAAAGAAGAATAAATCAGACCATTCATCTTTAGCAAACAAAAGAACAGGTCTATAACAGAGCTCAAATTTTGCAAGAGAAGCTCAAAAAGATGTTTGATAAGAGAGTTCAGGCTGAGGATTTGTTTATTGGCGATAAAGTGTTAAGGTGGGACTCACGAAGAGAAGACAAGGGAAAGCATGCAAAATTTGATTTTTTATGGAAAGGTCCATTTGTTATCAGCGTTGTGCAGGGAAATAACACATATTTCCTCAAACCTGTAGAGGACGACATAACTGAAGAAGGCCCTGTCAATGGCCGAATGCTAAAGCATTATTATGATCCTTGTTGTTGAACACAACGCAGTTGTATTATATTTGTACATAAATACTTGTATTTTCAGCACTTTGTTTTTTAGCAGGCCGAATAATGGAACAGTGTAGCAGAGTTTTTCTAAAGGCAGAACCAAAGCAAGTCCTCCATCCAGATCTCTGCCATTTCATCAATCACAGCAAAAGAGCAGGCAGTTCTTTCCATCAATGGTATTAAAAAGAGAAGAAGATTTTCAATTTACATCAGCACCCTTTTTCAAGACAGAATCAAGGGAAGTGCTCCAGTTTTGTTCCCGTTTATTTCAAAGGCAGGTTCTCAGGCACAGGTGCATGTAATAATAGAGCACGCAGAAGAAAGCAGGCGATGCTACTATGGTATAAAAATTCAGTTGATGAGAATGTTGTGTTCAGGTTTCAAAGTTTCAATCATTTGACAGCCAGCACAAGGGAAGTTTCACTCTACAGCAACAATAGAAGATCAAGGCAGTCTGACCTACTGTTCTTGGCTTTTCGCAAGGAAAAGCCATCCCCAAGTGGAGCCACTGTTAGCCTCTTGTTGCAACAGGTGTTCATCTTTCATGATTGACAGTTGAATGTGCCAAATATGTCATACTTTGCATGTTGCATTGCTCCATATTTCCAAAAGAGGCCAAAGAAAAGGCCATGAAAGTGTGCCACTCTAAATGCCACTGCTGTATTCCAAATTTTGATGAGTTAACCATTTTTGAAGAATTTTCTACTAAAGGAAGTGTTACACTAAAATTTGTCACCATGACTATTTGCAGTCAGTATGGCTCCATCAACTGTCATAATATCCTCCTTGGCAAGTCTTATACCTCTGCTCCTCATGTCAAACTCCAAGAAAGAGAGAAAGTCCTTAAAAAGTCAATTAACTCTGGTTACGCAGTTTCTCTTAACCTTACCTGCGTGTACACACCTCAGGTTCACAATACCTGCGTACTTGTACGCTCTGTCTGTAAAGGGGTGGGTGCGTACTCCTGTAAAGGTCAAAAGGCGCGAGTTTTACTTCAAAAAGTTACTTGTGGTCGAATCTAGAGCATTCTAGAAGATGGTTTGACGTGTATTGAGCGCCTCCAGATGGTTCATGTATCCCTATGAAAGAGGAACTTATCCCATCAAGAGGGGAGCTATCCCATTGAAAGAGGGGCTTATCCCATTGATGGTGGACCTGATTAACTTCCTCCAAAGCATTATAAATACAGGCATTGGGCCAGAGGGAAGGGAGGTTGAAAGCTGAACATTCTTAAGGGTAGATGCTGCTGAAATTAGGACTCCCTTATAGAGCTTGAGAGGAGAGATTCCCATCCTTTCTTAGCTTCATTTGGAAGTGGGTGAGCTGATCAAAGTAAAGGAGAACTCTTGCTGGACCCTGGGAGGGACCTGCACAACACCAAGGCACTGGTTGTAATGGTTTCTTTTGTTTTCACTTAATACAATTAAGTTCATTTTTCTCAACAAGTTGTTATATATAATTTGTTTCATATACTCCTTGGTCTTTATGATGAATATGTTTTATTTTATGAGTTATTCAGGTGCTATGTAATCGTTTGCTTGTTAGTGAATGCAGGTTTCAAAGAGAAGGAGGAGCTCATCTGGATCGGAGAAGCTGGACTGCTACAAACAGCGTTGGACTAAAGGTATGCTTTAAACACCTGGTTTCTTGTATTTTAATGCATATTTAGGGAAAGATAGTGCTTAATTGTCTTGTTTGTCACTAGAAAGCCTTAGCTTCTAGGGAGGTCGGTTTTGTCCACAAAATTGACTCTTTCCGCATGACAAAATGGCGACTCCGCTAGGGAATCCATGGATTTGATTGATTTCTCTTTTGATTGATACTTTGATTTGAGAAACGTTGATTTGTTTCTGTTTTTGACTTAATGATTGTGGGATTGGGTGAATTTAATTAATTTTTAGTTAGTTTTCGTTTTTCATAATTTTGGGAGAGGTACGCACCCTCTGAGTTAAGCACAGTGCGTACTAGTACGCACTTTTGCTTTGTGCATAGAGCGTGGACGCACCTGTGTAAACAGGTTGCCTACGTACCCTGTCAAAAATTTGAAAAATTTTAAATTTTTCTCTTTTTTATCAGTTTAGAATTTGTTTATAGGTTTTAGCCATTGCCCAGACCTGCTTGTTCCCTGTCAAAAACTTTTCTTGGTTAATTTCATTGGCATTCCTGCTCTAAGCTTTTATCAATTGGGTGTTTTGAGTCTCTTTTTGAGAAATTCTTGATTTGATTTCCTTTGGTCATTACTTGGAGGTTTGTCTCAGTCTTTTCACAATTTTGCATCTTTTTGCTTTTGTTTTTGCAAAAAAAATTCCCCCTCATTCGCTGGGGGGGGCTAAATTGTGTATGAGTGTTAATTGCCTTTGAGTGTTTTTATTTTTTGATCTTTGGAACTCTCACCCAATTTTCTCGACTTGCACTTGATTGGTTCTTAGATTACATTAGAATCATCTTGTGTTTGAGAATTCTCTTGCATAGATCACATTTGCATAATTAGAATTCTCATTTTCAGAATATTATTGAAAAATGTGCATAGATTACATTTGCATACTTTTCAAGTGAATTGTGCATAGATTACAATTGCATAGTTTACATTCTGAAAAATCAATCGTAGATTTAGATCAGTTTTCTTTGATTTGAATTTACACAAAAATAAAAATAAAAAAAATATTTTGGAATTGATTTGCATTAGTTTTTCTTGATGAAATTAGTGCATTAGATAATTTGTTATATTTTCTCTTAGTGATCAATTTTTTGCATTGCTGGAAGTAAATGGAAACTCTCTCCTTACTTTAGTTAGGATTCATCGAATTGAAAAGATTACATTATCATATTCGATTGCATTCAGTTGAGTCGGGTCATAACACCATTGGTTTCATATCCATTTACCCCTTTGAGTAATAACAGCCTAAATAACACAGCGCTTAATTAAAATTCATCTAGTAATTTTTACATTTCTAGGGCTCTGATACACCAACATAGCTTAGGCTAGTGTCTTGGAGTAGGAGAGTAATTAACTCTCCAAGACAGCAAAACCAAACAAGTAGCTTATCTTGTAGTAGGATAAATCCAACTGTTACATTTATGCTCTGGGAAAGCTCCTCTTAAAGGAGAAGCACGAGATCGTGTTCGAACCAGTGAGGGGATCAATCCTCCTTCATTGGGAACGATGCCAGATATGCACGTACTACAAACGGTAAACCTCGGATTAACCATTGTCGAGGAGCCTGGGGTCGCTTGTTGGTAAACCTTGGATTATTGTCAAGGAGCCGGCAAGGGGATTGAGCTTGCTACTCTGCCCTTGTGTGCTATCGGATCGTAGACTGTTCCCCCAGGTATATTTGTTGCTGTTGGTGACCTTAGTGACTATTATCTTTAGGGTTCTACCCAAGGTGACGGTGGAGGGAAGATCCCACTGTACCTGGAGCAGACGTCGGCTAGACTCACTTGGATTTTCTGGGGGGTTCACTTCACTCGAGACGGTTAAAGTGGAGGAACTTGGTCCAGTCTATTCATTAAGCAGGTTGCCGGGGTAACTGTTCCACCCGCCATTTCTGTACTGAATTCTGCGAGGTTGGATTTCATCACCAACTAGTGTTTTCGGTACGGAAAGTTACTGTTTGTGTGTGCTTTGACTCCTAGATTTGATAGCGCGTGTTAATTTGTTTGTTTTTACTTTTAGAGACCATAGGTGTGAATTGTGAATTTTAATTGTTAGGTGTGAATTGTGAATTGTTAATTTTAGTTTTAAAATTGTTAATAAAATTCACTGAAGTTGAATATAATGGCAAATGTTCCGGAATTTACCAACCTAGGAACCCCTCCTAACGAGAATCCTAGTACTTTTCCTTACTTTGGAAATGTTGGTCCTCCTTATATGGCTACTTTGTCATTACCTGGATTTACAATAGGTTTACCGATATGGTTATTTTCAACTTCGTTGGCCCCAACTCCAATTGTTCCACCTCAACAGAGTTCACCATCTCAACATCACCAACCTTCTGTTGACCCTTTACCTTCTTCGCCTAATTTTTCTTCCTCCATTTCTTCCTCTTCACCTGGTAAAAGCCTTGACTCTAGTAACCAGGTGTCTAAGAAGAAGAAGAAAGGGAAGAAGAAGAAGAAGAAGAAGAAGCAAGATAAGAAAGAAGTCAACCAACCAACCACGACTGTAAGTGTTAGTTGTGTTGAGGAAAACTCCAACATGCATCGTAAACCCAAATACCCTTGCAAGCTTTGTAGGGGTGACCACTTCCTTATCAATTGTCCTGGTATTCCAAAGGTCTTGGAAGTATGGTCAGAAAAATCTCATCAACTTTCCATTGATCCATCAACCAGTGATAGTCAGGTTCCTGGGAAAAGGGGTAAAGTTGGGTTTCCCTATAAGTTATGCAAAGGGAGTCATCAAACTCACATTTGCCCTCACATGGATGAAGCCTCAACATTGTTGGAAAACCTTACTGTTCCACAACAAGAATTTCCAACTGGTTACCGTAAACTTTCTCCCAACCTACCGTCAACTGACGGAGTGGTCGATTCAATTTCACATTCAGTCGATCACACTCTTCCATTGGAGAGTGAAACTCATGTCACTCAGGTTGATGATCCTTTAGTTGATCAAGTGGTCGATTCAATTTCACATTCGGTTGATCCCACTTTCCCTTTAGAGAGTGAACTTCATACCGCTGAGGTTCTTCTTGTTGCATCAGATTCTTCTATGCCGGGGGGCATTTCACCTGTTTCTACAGAACCCCCTCCAAGTACTGAGGTCTTTTCCTTTGATTGGAATAGACTGACAGAACCTCATCTTCCTTCCTCCGTCCCTTTCCAAATCATTGTCAAGGCTGGTGGTAGGGACATACATCGTACTCAGGTAGATGAAGGTGCTTCTGTTAGTATTTTATCCTCAACTGTTTGGAAAGCTTTGGGTTCCCCTCAGCTTGTGCCTATTACGAAGAATCTAAAAGCTTTTAACAGAACCATTAGTGAACCTTTAGGGATCCTTCCTAAGTTTTCTATTACCTTGGAAGGTAAAACTGTTTGTATTGATCTTATGGTAGTTCGAGGTCCCTTGGATTTCAATTTACTCCTTGGGCGAGACTATGTTTATGCAATGAAAGCTGTCATATCGACACTCTTTTGCGTGATGTCTTTCCCTCACAATGGCAGTATTGTGACTGTAGACCAGCTTTCGTTCCCTAGTCTTGTTTCAACTACCAATAATATGACACCCCTAAATGTTCTTGATTCTAAAGTGGTATCTACCCTGCCACGGGTTAATTATGTGGCAACTGGTCCCATGTTTTCAGTTACCGATGTAAGTGAACCTCTCACTATTTGCTCATCTTCCTTTGATTTAGATCTGGTAATTAACATGGAAAACTCTATGGGATTACTTGAACACGATGTTCTTATCCCTTTTGAGTCCTTTGACATGTGTTCCTTCCAGAGAAGTATTCTTCCTTCTGATGAAGACCTCTTGGAAGCCATGATCAAGGTGTGTCCATTGACATGTCTTTCTTCCAGTTGGAAGCCATGATCAATGTTGTGAGGAAAGTTCCTTTTACTGTGTCAACCTCGTTAAAAAATGAATCAGTGTGTGCGAGGATAGTTTGTTCCCGTCTCAACCTCGTTAAAAAATGAAACTGGATGTAGCGAGGATAGTTTTTCCTGTATCAACCTCGTTAAAAAATGAAACAGGTTGCCATGAGGACAGTTCTTTTCCTGTGTCAACCTCATTAAAAAATGAATCAAGTATGAGCATAGTTCCTTGTCTTGTGTCAAGCTCATTAAAAAATGAAACAAGGATTTTAGAGCATAGTTCCTTGTCTTGTGTCAAGCTCGTTAAAAAATGAATCAAGGTTTTTAGAGTAGAGTTTTTTGTTAGGTAGATTGTAGAGAGTAGTTATGAGCATAGTTCCTTATCTTGTGTCAAGCTCGTTTAAAAAATGAAACAAGGGTTTTGAGGATAGTTCTTTTCCTGTGTCAACCTCACTAAAAAATGAAACAACTCCCACGAGTCTTTCCAAGATTTCGAAAGTAAACCTTCATTTCATCCACCTAGTTGAATGCAATGAAGCTTGGGGGGCATGTACCTCGTTTTGCGTCATTATGCTGGGGGCATGTGAACTTATAACAAGCATAGTTTTTCGTTTCAAGCTTGCATAAACATGAAACCGAATCCGAGCATAGTTCTTTTCCTCTATCAAGCTCGTTAAAAAATGAAACAAATCCTCCTCTAATTAAGTCGAGAGTTTGACTAGATCTCATAAATGTTAAGTTGTATATTTAGGTTAGTTATTTCGGTTTTTGCATAATTTTCTTACAGTTTTAGGTCGAGTCTTTCAAATGATCTCGTAAATGAACCTTCATTCCATTCAGCTTGTACTTAATTGAATGAAATGAAGCTGGGGGGCATGCGCTCTAGCAGTTACGCTTAGGGGGCATCAAGCACAGTTTTCTCTCTGTTTCAAGCTTGTGTAAAAATGAAACTACTTTGAAGCATAGTTTTTCTCTGTTTCAAGCTTTTGTAAAAATGAAACCTATCTTGAGTCAATTTCAGTTATTTTCAAGACTCGTTAAACTCATGAAAATCCCGAGAATATTTTGCTATCTTTCATTCTCGTAAAACAAATCAAAATGCCGAGTTCTTTCCGTCTTTTCCTGCTCGTAAATTAAATTGAAAGTCGGCCATATGAGTACATTTTTATCATTTTTTCGAACTCATTAAAACTTACGAGAAAATGAAAACCATGAGTACATTTTTATCATTTTTTCGAACTCGTTAAAACTTACAAAAAAGTGAAACCTTGGAGTTCTCTTTTAAGCCCTTTTCTGACTCCTAAAACATGAAAAGATTGCCGAGCGTTTCTTTTACACTCATTAAAGCGGAATTAAAAGACGGTCCCCTTATAGCCATTTTCTGACCGTAAAAACAGGAAAAGATTGCCGGATTTTTGTCGTTTCAAATTCGATACT
The DNA here is from genome assembly GCA_031772625.1 of Pinus tabuliformis. Lineage (NCBI taxonomy): Eukaryota > Viridiplantae > Streptophyta > Pinopsida > Pinales > Pinaceae > Pinus > Pinus tabuliformis. Next base: position 1,480,333,141 of record CM062819.1, on the reverse strand, counting down.
GGAAATAAAATGACGTGTCCTTGATCGCTTTTTACTTTTCAGGTCAAAGACACTAATCATGAAAGTACTCCTTGGTCGTAAAAGATCAAGCGGTTCTCTCAAGTATTATTTTATACTTTTTCGAGCTTGGGAGACACAAATTTACGAAAAAGTTCACCTTGGAGTCTTCTTAAGTTTTCCCAGACTCTCTAAAATTGAAAAACGCCGAGTTTCTCCTATACTGGACTCGTTAAAATTTCACAGTAAAAGACCTGTTCGATTACAAACAGGAACGGACCGCTCCTTCTTAGGGTTCGAATCTAAACTAAGTTGGACTCATCCGAAGGATGAGCTTATAATCAAGCATATGTTATCCTCCTCAAGCTTGTAAAAAATAAAGAGGTACTTGCCAGAAATGGTGGGGGAAAAGAGAGGAAAATGAGCCTATTTGTTATCCTTTGTCTCAGAAAAAACCTTATCACCACTCTTGAACACGACGCTTTTCATTCACCTGGGTTGGGAAATCCTTTGCCTAACAGTTGATCAAACCACATTGAAAATCTTCAGCCGGTTCTGGGTATTAACTTTGGGTCAATTGTCACCAAGCCATCTGTTGTGTCATTATGTGTTCAAGAGGTCACTGCAAATAAACCATTCATCTGCAAAATACCCGTCATCCATTTTGACCCTCCCTGAGTCAGTCCTTACAGCTACTTTTCTTCAACTTGATCTATGATTTCATGTTGTGGGTTTGCCTGCAACGGGTCGCTTTCTATCAACATCAGCACATTATCTAGAAAGATGACCTAGAAATCGTCAGTACCTTGAAATCTGCATGCATCAATGGCAGGTTTCTCGCCTTTGACGACAGTTTACATCATTGACTTTCGGTCGAAGGATTCCGTGACATGTTCGACATCAACACATTCATTCACATCTCATGGATTGTACTGGGTACTTTGAGAACCATTGACATTACTGGTGGTCTCTCTCACGCTTGTTAACAGTTTACATCATCGACTGGTAATCAAGTGGTTTCTACCATGCTCGACATCAACTCATTTATTCGCATGGATAGAATCGTACCATTTCGGGAAGTAGAAATGAAGACCCTGGATCTAGTTTCCACCATCTAGGCTGCGAGGAGTTTTGTATTCATTATATAGTATTCTAATCATAAACAGATGGTTGCGTCCATACTGTGTCTACAAGAGTCTATGATTATGATGTACTGCGAAATCATTCCGATATCAGAGCAGTAGTTAGGTTGTTAGTTAAAGTTTTCAATCTGAGTATGGGAATGCCTACCTCAGCGATGATATGATCTTATATATGTATTTTGTGTTGAATATTTGCAGTTTCCGACTGGGCTCTCCACAAGATAATCCTTGAAATGATAAAGTACTTCACCCTTCCTAGATGATATGAAACCCTAATCTACTACAGGCTTCGCACTTTAGGGGGCAATCTGTTACACTAAAATTTGTCACCATGACTATTTACAGTCAGTATGGCTCCATCAATTGTCATACTATCCTCCTTGGCAAGTCTTATACCTCTGCTCCTCATGTCAAACTCCAAGAAAGAGAGAAAGTCATTAAAAAGTCAATTAACTCTGGTTACGCAGTTTCTCTTAACCTTACCTGCGTGTACGCACCTCAGGTTCACAATACCTGCGTACTTGTACGCTCTGTCTGTAAAGGGGTGGGTGCGTACTCCTGTAAAGGTCAAAAGGCGCGAGTTTTACTTCAAAAAGTTACTTGTGGTCGAATCTAGAGCATTCTAGAAGATGGTTTGACGTGTATTGAGCGCCTCCAGATGGTTCATGTATCCCTATGAAAGAGGAACTTATCCCATCAAGAGGGGAGCTATCCCATTGAAAGAGGGACTTATCCCATTGATGGTGGACCTGATTAACTTCCTCCAAAGCATTATAAATACAGGCATTAGGCCAGAGGGAAGGGAGGTTGAAAGCTGAACATTCCTAAGGGTAGATGCTGCTGAAATTAGGACTCCCTTATAGAGCTTGAGAGGAGAGATTCCCATCCTTTCTTAGCTTCATTTGGAAGTGGGTGAGCTGATCAAAGTAAAGGAGAACTCTTGCTGGACCCTGGGAGGGACCTGCACAACACCAAGGCACTGGTTGTAATGGTTTCTTTTGTTTTCACTTAATATAATTAAGTTCATTTTTCTCAACAAGTTGTTATATATAATTTGTTTCATATACTCCTTGGTCTTTATGATGAATATGTTTTATTTTATGAGTTATTCAGGTGCTATGTAATCGTTTGCTTGTTAGTGAATGCAGGTTTCAAAGAGAAGGAGGAGCTCATCTGGATTGGAGAAGCTGGACTGCTACAAACAGCGTTGGACTAAAGGTATGATTTAAACACCTGGTTGCTTGTATTTTAATGCATATTTAGGGAAAGATAGTGCTTAATTGTCTTGTTTGTCACTAGAAAGCCTTAGCTTCTAGGGAGGTCGGTTTTGTCCGCAAAATTGACTCTTTCCGCATGACAGGAAGGCCAAACAGCTTAATCTTGGCTTCCCTAGGTTTCAATTTCTTGTTCTAGAATGTAGAGAATGAAAATCTGTCCAAACAGTTTAATCTTGGCAGATTTGTAGGTAGGTAGAGAAACAAAGGAGCCTGACTGCTTAATCTAGGCCCTTGGAAGAAATAAGTGTAGATTTAGATAGGAGGACAGCAAAAAGAAAAAAGGATAATCAGGGTCTGCAAGTCCAAGTGCACCCATGGAAAAAGAAGAAAAAATGCCAGGTAAGTAGGCTGGGTAAGTAGTTTTGTGGTTGCAGAATCAAGTTGTGTGATCCATTTCATGTTTTCAAGTGTTATATCTATTCAGATCACAAGTGCAAGGCAATTCCCCTTTGGAGGAGCTCAAGCGAGGCATGTCTAACTCCCCCTTCTTCTCATTCCCCAAATCACTCACTAACATCCCCTTGAGGACCTTGGGATCTGCCCAACCAGTCCTGTTATCACTTCATTTTTGTAAAGCACCAAGTCAAGCTTTGACTTTCTTCAGTGAAAAGAAGCCACATTTCTTGTGTAAAATCATGTCTCCACAGTCCATTCACTTCCTATGTCTAAGTTTCAGCTCACAAACTTAGCCTCTCCCCTACACTTCACCTCACCAATTCATATTAACTCCTAACTCTACTATCTAGCTCCCTAGATCATCTCCTTATCCCCTATTACACAAAAAACTATATAAAAACCCAAAAAATATTACATATCCCACCCTATAGCACTATAGCTATGTACATACAGTTCTGGGATATGATAGTCCACCTAGGACTATTATGAACCCATCCGTGTCATAACTCTGGGATTGGTCTAAACCTCTGGTTAGGCCAATAACCTATATCCACCCCTTTACCCTTAAAAACCTTATAATTCTACCTCTGCAATCATTTCCCCAATGTCTAATGTTTAATAGTTTTTGGTTAAACATTAAATTAACCCGTGACCCACATTAACCAAGTTTTTGACCCCCTCGGCGCGTTTTTATTTAAAAATGTCGGGCGGGTCCCGTCCCTAACCCCCTATCACTTCACCTTTATCGCCAGCCATCTGATGGACAACGCCCGAGATCAATGGTGGGCGGTTATTCCTGCGCCCCGATCTGCCGGAGGTTAACGTCCGAGGGATGGGCAGTTTCCCTGTCGTACCCCGCCACGTGTCAGCCTCCCGGTGTGTTCAGAGGCCCCTCCCCCAATACCGCCTGTGCCGAAAGGTGGTGCAGGAGAAAACCAGATACCACCTTCCACCCTCCTACGTCAGCACCACGTCATCATGACGTCATCATCTTGCGTCGGCCTCCTGCCACCGTGTCCTTGCCACATCGCTGCCACCGTACTGCCATGTCATCACCTCTACCGTATTGCCACGTCACCCGGTCATACTGTTGACATCACCCTACCACATCACCACCGTACTGGGACCCACCGCTGACGTCATGCTGACATCATTGTCAAAAAGAGCGAAGCGCGAAATCTGCACCAATGGATGCCCGGAATGAAAAACCGAGGCAGTTTTTGATGTGCGATTAGCGCTTAGCGCTAATCATGCATCACTAAGGGAAATAGGCCAAAATGGAAGCCCTCTCATGGCGTGGCTACCAGCGGGCCCGAAATTCGCAAATTCACAGGAATTTCTTCACATAGGTTCGGAAAAGGGGCAAAGACAGTTCTAAAGGCAACAGAGGGCCGAACAACAGCCATAAAATGTCGATGGGATAGTTTAAAGCATTCAGAAGACATTAAAGAGCCCAGGTTCAGTGAAAGTGTATCAGAGGAGGCGGCGAAGATTATCAGTTAAATGTCTTTAATGTAAATCTTTATTTCCCAAAGCAGGTGAACATTGAATGGCCTCCAACAAAGTCAAAGAAAGTGGTGAAAGCCCATCAAGGCTCTCCGATCACAGTTGAAGCATTTAAAGCCACCAAACAGCAATGGATCAAAACCCAAAGCACAGTTATGGCTAGATGATCAGCACAGAGCCATAAAGACAACACATTAACTCTTTTTGATAGAGCTGCCCCCAGCGCAGCTCGAAGATATTTTCTCGCATTTATTTCAGACATATGTTAGGTTAAAGACACTTATTACAGTAGATCTGTCTGAGATCTGATTTTTGTAGATATTTTACTTATAAAACTACCCTAAATTGTTGTTTAGGGGGTTGGTTGGTTAATGCACTCCAAGAGAGACTCGCTCTGTATATCTGATATGTTTTCTTTAATCAAAGACTGCTGAAAGCTTTGGAAAATGGACTGTGTGTTGTGTATTAATGTTTGAAGGATGAATTATGTGAATTATGGAATTCTTGTGCTGCAACATAACTCAATAAGTGCCTCTTACCTCTGTTTTCATTGATATATGCTCATATTATACATGTATCACCATCTAAATAGCAAAAAGAAAGATTAGCTTAGAATTTTCTTGGCTGCACTCTATGCTCAATTTTTGCTATTTCTTTATGTTTTCATCTAAATTGGTAATGAATATGAATTCCCTTTGGCTCATATTCCCCCTAATTCACTCATGTTTGACAGTTATCTAGGGATTCTTGATTGCTCCTAGATAGAGATCATTCACCTTCCCTCTGTTAAGCTGAATGAGAAATTCTTAATTGCTTGTCATTCCTTAGCCCTCATTCCATCCTTTTAGCTTGAATCATTGTTTCATGTGCAGCTAGCTTGCTCCATATTCTTCTTGTGACCAAGAAAACGCACCAGCGGTCCTAATCCTTGACTCCATGCCCAATGGTTTGAAACTCTCACACTATACTTACCTCTCTACTTGGAAGCCTCATCCATCCCACCAAACTCAAACAAAACCCCTTGAACTCAATAACTAGCCTAAAATCATCATCAACAAAGTTAGATTATAAAGAGAGAGCCCTCTCTGATTGCAGGTAGGCTAGGACCTGCAGTCCAAAGATTGGTTTGTGGTTACCTCGGCCATATTCTCTTGGGAGTCAAAGGGAACAACCTGAGTGATAACAGGGCACCCACGCAAAATAATTAATCTCAAACTATGACTACCCATGAGGCTAGTGAGTCCTGATACAATATTGGCAATCTTGGTTTTATAGGAAAAGCTCTAAGAGGCTCTGAGCTATGACCTATGAGCTTTGCTGGTATGCTCAAGTCCAATCAAATATCCAGTAGCAAGGCTCCTCAAGCCAAGCCCACTAGCTTGGGGTGAATATATCATTATAGAATAGGCCTATAAGGTCTTTTGTTCAAGTTGGCCTAGATCCTCTCCTAGGTGTCTTCTTCTAACTAGCACATAGAAATATATATATGCACTTGTCCCTTCAATATATCCATAATATTCCTTTCAAGAATTACTTACGGTGGAATATTATTTCCCTTCTGATGATAATGATATCTTCTTTCACAATCTTGATACTTCCTATAATATTGTCTGTAGTAGAAGCTTCCAAGGTGCTAAGTCAAGAAGCTCTACTCAAGGTGATAGACTGATCCTCTTCTTGAGTTCAGGTCAGAGTTCTGTAGTTGCTCAACACTTACATATAATTTCTCCTTTTGCTACCTTTAACAATAGGTCTAGTCCCTTGATATATCTATAGCATTATATTGAAGGTTTATCCTTTATTGGTTTCAATAGTCTTGAAAGGATGCGAAATTGATCTTCCTTCAAAGTGTCACAACTAGATGGAGTGTGAGGTTTCTATTTTTCAAGACTTGTATAAATCTCATAATTGTTTAAGATAATTGTGGTTCTTTAGGGTGGTTGATCTTTGGATTAGACCTTCCAAAAGAGCCTACAATGCCTTTATACATTTTGGTCCTGGTCCTTCTTAAAAGTAGTTTTAGGATGATTGAATGGGAAGTGCTCATCGAGGGGAATTTCAAGGAGTTTTAGGATGATTGGAAAATGTATTGTAGGGCCCAACTACAAGATATGTTTGAGGGCTACTATGTTGATCTTTGTGAGCCAACGTAGAGGATAGATCAAATAACAAGACAATACATTAAGATTGTCATATTATGAGTCATGGATGCTTATGGTTAACTAGCGCATTCTATTGAGTTTTGAATTCAATGAATTGACATTATTTGTTTCAAGATGATCTTCTACTTACCAAAAGATGGATTGAATGTGTATTAATGATAGTGATTTAAGACATCCTATTACAATTGATAAAATTATCAACTAAAGTCTACCTCTACTAATTCAATTTACATGATTTTTTTTAGTGTAACCATTAGTGTAAATAGATTATTAATTAATAAAATTAATCACTATTTTCTATCACATAGTTATTGATTTTATTTTTTTAGTTAACAATTACATTATAAATTATGTTATCAAATCAAAAACATATCATATTAATTATTATATTGTTAAATCAAAACCATATTATATTAATTATTATATTATTAAATCAAAACCATATTATATTAATTATTATATTATTAAATCAAAACCATATTATACTAATTATTATATTATTAAATTATTATTATTAATTCCTAGCTCGTATATATGTTTTTGGTAGTCATTGCATATGGTTTTTGCATAGACTGTGAGTTTTCTCGGTGGCTCCACTCCCTTATACGTTTTTGGCATGTCATTACATATGGTTTTCACATAGACTGTGAGTTTTCTCAATGGCTCTGCTCCCTTATACATTCGATTCTTGCAAATTATAGACTATGATTTTTCTCGGTGGCTCTGCTCCCTTATACATTTGATTCCTGCATATTATATAATATGATTTTTCTCGGTGGCTCTTCTCCCTTATACATTCGATTCTTACAGTAGACCCGAGGGTTTCTCAGTGGCTCTACTCCCCACATTTGATTCTTGCAGCACACCTCATGGTTTATCGGTGTCTCTGCTCCCTACATTTTATTCTTGCAGCAGACCTCAAGGTTTCTCAGTGGCTCAGCTCCCCACATTCAATTCTTGCAGCAGACTTTAGGGTTTCTCGATGGCTCTGCTCCCCACATTCGATTCTTGCAGTAGACCTCGGGGTTTCTCAGTGGCTCTACTCCCCACATTTGATTATTGCAGTAGAACTCAGGGTTTCTCGGTGGCTCCGCTCCCTACATTCTATTCTTGCAGCACATCTGAGGGTTTCTTGGTGGCTATGCTCCCCATATTCGATTCTTATAATAGACCTCAAGGTTTCTTGGTGGCTCTGATTCCCACATTCAATACTTGTAGCAGACCATAGGGTTTCTCGGTGGCTTTTTTCCCTACATTCAATTCTTGCAACAGATCTGAGGGTTTCCCTGAGGCTCCTCTCCCTACATTCCATTCAGTGTTCACTTGAGTGTTTTTCAATGTCTTCTAAATACATTTGATTCTTGCAGACCTAATGGTTTCTTTGTTGCTCCTCCTTACATTCCATTCAATGTTCGACTGAGTGTTTATCGATGGCTCCTTCATACATTCGATTCTTACAAACCGACGTGGGCGATTCTTGGTGGCGTCTCCCTACATTTGATTCGGTATTCCCTGCCCTGTGTATAATCCTTCAAGGATCCATAATAGTTGGTGGATTTGGGCATAAATGTTAAGAAATGGTAAGTCGACATTCTATCTTGAACACCTGCAATTCTAGTGTTTTCAAAAAATTGTCACAATAGGCACAATTGAGACCATTTATGCCCTAAAACAAAAACTTGTTTTCTCAATGTATGTATTAATAAGAGAGTAGTAGCATGGTTATCAATTAATTAATATTTTAATTCCTTCTTAATTCCTTTCTTTAGTCATGGGCTACAACTTATTCATCCATCTGTGAATATATTATTTAGTCATGGGCGACCAGAGGTGGTGAACTGAGAAACTCGTCGATGGTAACATGAGACCAATAAGTTCATACATGGTACCTAAAAGATGATATGTGGTATACAAAATAATTCATAAGGAAAGTTAGGGTAAAGAGTCAATATACTAGTGTTGTATCCCCACCCTTGGCTACTTTGGGTTGTAATTCTAAGTGGTTTTGTTTTTTTTCTTTGCTTCATCACGTCTTCATTGTTAAAACTCAACCAAAATCTTATCTTTGTGAAGATCGTGGCTATTTAGACCCTTGCAAACAATTATATTGTTCTCTTCTAAAGTTTAATGATTTTGAATGCAATTATGTGGTTTTGGACTTGAGAATAGGGATACGTATAATGCCCAAAACTATTATCCAATTACAAATAAGTTTGATCTTGAGAGGATGGATTTCTTGATTGTTCAGTATCTTGAAAACATGCTTAACAACTTTGCTTACTTTTGAATAGGACTACAGTTTTATTACAGTGATATGGTCTTTGATTTATGCTCAAAACTTGGATTTTTACTAAGGTCTCATGTCCATTATCAACCTTGTTGTTCTAGGAACTAGTGTACTATGGTATATTGTCACCCCCTATTGTATATATGCCACCTCTTTTATGCGACCTCATTGCATGGTATAATTGGCAAGCATAGTATATATATATATATATATATATATAGATATATATATATATATATATATATGTATGTATGTATGTATGTATGTATGTATGTATGTATACATACATACATATCTGACTCTGTATGTATGATGATCTCGTTGTAACATAATACAACATTGTTCAACTATATAGTCTATTATATTAACATGATATTAGCATGGTGTGATTTACACATTGCAGTTCAATATTGACATGACACTCCGCATGTGTGCAACACATTAGTAAGGCACCATCTTTGATTTATTCATTACAGTTTAGTATGCAACATAGTAGTATGGCACCATGTAGCAAAGGTATCCATGCTATGTTGGGTGTGGAGCATGATTATTTAGAGGTCTTTGTTTCAGCCGGATGTATACCCCAGGAAGATTGTACACCCCTCCACGGTAGAATATATGTTTAATTTAGGGTTTTTTTCCCTACAAGAAAACCCCTCTCTCTGTATGAGGGCATTGTATTGAGGCTGTGTCATAGATGTGTATTCTCCGAGCGAGAAACAGAAAGGTGAGATTATGAGAGAAAACAGATGATATTACAGTGGATCTGTTGTAGGTTGTGTCTCTTCATTTTGCTGGATAATAGAGAGGAAGGATTGGCTGTTCGGGGTGGACGTAGCCCAAACTGGGTGAACCACGTATATCTGTGTCTCTCTGGTTTTATATGTTTGTGTTTTTCCGAATATTTTATGTCTTGCATTTCTCTGTCATATATAATTTTTCTAACAACTAGTATCAGAGCCAAAGGTCTATTTCATTGATAAACTCACAAGAAAGAAGGGTTCCTCATTTGAGTGGGAGAAATGGCAGAAGATGGTAAGTTCAGGGTCGAGAAATTTAACGGGAAAAACTTCCCGTTGTGGAAGATGCAGATGGAATATTATCTATATCAGAAAGATCTATACCCACCATTAAGCAAAAAAGCAAAGAAGCTAACGGCTATGATAGATGCAGAATAGAACATTCTCAATAGAAAGGCACTCGGAACAGTACAGTTGTGCCTCGCAATGTCGGTCACCTTCAACATTTTGAAGGAAACAATGACAGAGGGTTTGATTCAGGCATTGGTGAAACTATATGAAAAACCCTCGGCCTCAAACAAGGTATTTCTTATGAAACAGTTATTTAATATGAATATGTCAGAAGGTGGATCTGTTGCAGACCATTTAAATGATTTTAATACAGTTACAAGTCAGTTAAGTTCTGTAGGGGTAAACCTTGATGAAGTTAGAGCTCTGTTATTCTTGTGCTCATTGCCAGAAAGTTGGAATGGTTTAGTAATGGCCATTAGTAACTTTGTTTCTGGATCTAGTACTTTAAAGTTTGATGATGTTGTCAGTGCTATCCTTAGGGAGGAAATGCAATGGAAAAGCTCCGGTGAGACATCGAGTAATGCTTTAAGTGCAGAGTCTAGGGGAAGAATAATGGAAAGAGGAAAGAGCTCAGGATATCGCAGTAAATCGAGGAAAGCAGATCCAAGTCCAGATCAGGGATAGTGTGCTAGAAATGCGGAAAGAAAGGACACCTAAAGAAAGACTATAGATCTTGGAAGGGAAAATAAGGAGATGCACAACAAGAAAACAATCATGAAGAAAATATGACAGGTGAGGTGTTACAAGATGCTTTGATTCTTTCTTTAGAAAATATTATTGATTCCTGGGTGGTAGATTTAGTGGCCTCATTCCATGCCACACCTGATAATAAATATTTTCATGACTATGTTCAAGAAGATTTTGGACAAGTTTGTTTGGGTGATGATAAACCCTGTAAAATTGTTGGAATGGGTAAGGTTCTTGTAAAATAGCAGAATGGAAACCAATGGCTACTAAAGGAGGTAAGGCATGTTCTAGATCTGAAGAAAAATATGATTTCAACAAGGAAGTTAGGCGGTGAAGGTTGTGTGACAACTTTCATAGATAAAGCTTGGAAGGTCACCAAATGAGCCCTGGTAATACAAAAGGCGAAAAGGTTGGTACATTGTATTTATGCAATAGTATTTCTAACTCTGTTAATGCTTTAACTTCCAAAGGAGTAGATGCAACATTATAGCATCATAGGCTTGGACACATGAGTGAGAAGGGGATGAAGATTCTTCACTCAAGGAATTTGTTACCGGGTTTGAAGAATGTTGATTTGGACTTCTGTGAGAATTGCATTTATGGAAAACAAAAGAGAGTCAGATTTCTTCGAGTTGGGAAAGAAAAGAAGAGTGAAAAATTAGAGCTTGTGCATACATATGTATGGGGACTTGCTCAAGTATCATCTCTCGGTGGCTCTCATTATTATGTTACTTTTATTGATGATGCAACTAGAAAAACTTGGATTTATTTTATTCAGAATAAATCTGATGTATTTAATACTTTCAAGAAATGGAAAGCTTTGGTTGAGATTGAGACAGGAAAGAAATTGAAGTGTCTCAGATCAGACAATGGAGGTGAATATTGCAGCAAAGAGTTTGATAGGTACTGTTCAGAGCATGTAATTCACAGAGAGAAGACAGTTCCAAGAACACCACAAGAAAATGGTGTGTCAGAAAGGATGAACAAAACAATCATGGAGAGTGCAAGGTGCATGAGATTGCATGCAAGATTGCCTTTACAATTTTGGGCAAATGTTGTAGATACTGTTGTTTATCTAATAAACAGAGGGCCTTCAAGTTCCTTGGATGGTGGTATTCTAGAGGAAGCATGGATAGGTAAAAAGGTAAACTACTCCCTTTTAAAGCCTTTTGGTTGTGAGACCTTTGTCCATATTAATAAAGAAAATAGAACAAAGCTTGAGGAAAAATCAAAGAAATGTACCTTTATTGGATATGGTGTTAATGATTTTGGTTATCTCTTATATGATTATGAAAATCAAAAAATCATTAGGAGTAGAGATGTAATATTCAATGAAAAGATATTGTATAAGAATCAGTTGCAGGAAAAGAAACAGGAAAAAGAAAACAAGGAATACACAGTTCTTGATGGGATCACTGAAAAAGTAAAGGTGCCTGAAAATAATAATAATCAACAACCACCACAACAGCAACAGGCACCCCAAACACCTGAAAGTGGTGTTAAAAGATTTACTAGGATAAGTATACCCCCTGAACAATACTCTCCTTCATTATATTATTTATTGTTGACTGATTCTGGTGAACTCGAATGTTATGAAGAAGCAATGCAGGTTGAAAGTAGAAAGAAGTGGGAGCTAGCCATGGAAGAAGAGATGGACTCCTTAATGCATAACTAGACTTGGGACTTAGTCAGGTTGCCTGCAGGTAAAACTACATTGCAGAATAAATGGGTTTACAGGATGAAGGAAGAAGATGGAGGAAAACAGAGGTATAAAGCTAGACTTGTGGTGAAGGGGTTTGCACAGAAGAAAGGTATTGATTTTGATGAAATATTTCTCCTATTGTTAAAATGACTTCAATGATAACTATTTTAAGTCTAGTAGCAGTTGAAGATTTGCATCTTGAGCAGTTAGATGTAAAGACAACCTTTCTCCAGGGGATTTGGAGGAAGAGAGATATATACAACAGCCACAAGGATATGAGATAAAAGGGAAGGAGAAACGATAGTGCAGGTTGAAGAAGAGCTTGTATGGCTTAAAACAGGCTCCAAGGCAGTGGCATCTAAAATTTGACAAGTTTATGTCTGAACAAGGTTATACTAGATGTCACTCTAATCATTGTGTTTATCTGAAAAAGAAAAATGATGGCAGCTATATTATATTGTTATTGTATGTAGATGACATGCTTGTTGCAGGGTCTAACATGCATGAAATAAATGTGCTCAAAAGAAAATTGGCAAATTCATTTGCAATGAAGGATTTGGGAGTTGCAAAACAAATCCTTGGTATGAGAATAACTAGAGACAGGAAAAATCGCAAATTAACGTTGTCTCAGAATGAGTATACAAAAGGTGTTGAAAAGATTTAATATGCACAATGCAAAACCAGTTAGTACACATTTTGATATCCATTTCAAACTTAGTAAGGAGATGTGCCCAAAGACCCATGAAGACATGGATTATATGTCTAAAGTTCCATATGCATCAGCATTTGGAAGCTTAATGTATGCAATGGTCTGCACAAGGCCTGATATTGCACATGCAGTGGGAGTTGTAATTAGGTACATGAAAAATCTAGGAAAAGAACATTGAATGGCAGTGAAATGGATTCTCAAATATTTGAGAGGTACCACGAATCAAGCATTATGCTTTGGTGGTTCAAACATTTCTCTACAAGGTTATGTTGATGCAGATATGGTAGGTGATAGAGATAACAGGAGGAGCACTACAGGATATGTATTTACTATAGGTGGAAGAGCTGTCAGTTGGGTTTCAAAAATCCAAAGTGTTGTTGCACTTTCAACAACAGAAGCAAAGTATGTTGCTACTATAGAGGCTAGTAAAGAAATGATTTGGTTACAAAGGTTTATGGATGAATTGGGTAAGAAGCATGATATGGGCACGTTATACAGTGATAGCCAAAGTGCCATTCATCTTGAAAAGAACTCAGTATTTCATTCCAAGACTAAACACGTATAGCTCAAGTACCATTTCATACGATCAATGTTGGAAGATGGAGAGTTGAAGCTGGAAAAGATACACACTAGCCAGAATCTTGCAGATATGCTAACAAAAGTTGTAACCAGGGAGAAACTGAGAATATGCTCAGTTTTAATTGGTCTTCAAGGATGACGATGAATATGAGAAATAGCCAGGTCCAAAGAGGAGTCAATGTCCAACAAATGAAGTAGCGATGGAGTTGCTACAATCATTCTCCAAGTGGGAGATTGTTGGGTGTGGAGCATGATTATTTAGAGGTCTTTGTTTTAGTCGGATGTATACCCCAGGAAGATTGTACACCCCTCCACAGTAGAATTTATGTTTATTTTAGGGTTTTTTCCCTAGAAGGAAACCCCTCTCTTTGTATGAGGGCATTGTATTGAGGCTATGTCATAGATGTGTATTCTCCGAGCGAGAAACAGAGAGGTCAAACTGTGAGAGAAAACAGAGGATACTACAGCAGATCTACTGTAGGTTGTGTCTCTTCATTTTGCTAGATAATAGAAAGGAAGGATTGGCTGTTCGGGGTGGACATAGCCCAAACTAGGTGAACCATATATATCTGTGTCTCTCTAGTTTTATGTGTTTGTGTTTTTCCGCATATTATATGTCTTGCATTTATCTGTCATATAAAATTTTTCTAACATGCTATCATTTCTGAAACCTCAAACCTGAGAGACAATATTGGCATGACAAAGTTGATGATATTATAGTAATGACAGTTTAGATGTGTCAGTGGGTTCAATGTTTCTATTGCCAGTGTAAATTTGTAACAAGTGTCTCTATATGTGAATGCTTTTCTTCTGATGTGATAGGCCAACCACCCAAACAACAATGCTTCTTTCTTTATCTTGGTATGTTTCTCTTCTTTGGCTTGAAATATGAATAGAGATAGCTTCATTTCCAAGTATGTGAGCTTTCCAAACAAAGAATTATTTCCCAAGTTAAACAAATAGAATTTTCTTCCTTTACTCGCTATATTTCTCTTCTTTCTCGCTCTGAATTTTTCTCATAATTATCGAAGAGTGTGAATTTAGTATCTATCTCCAATGAGGTCAAATAACTCTTTATATAGTCTTTTGGTGATGTCCAAGGGCCTCTTATGGGGCTGCCTTGATGGCTTGGCTGACCCATCACTTGGTAGCTTCTAGATCTCATCTTTACATTTAAAATATTTCTTTTACATTAATTCAAGAGCCCTTCATGGGACTTTACATCATGACCTTGACTTTAACATTGTCACAACCCTGGAGTGCACAAATGGGTGCTAAAACTAAGACAAAATAATCAATGGGTAAGAATCCCATTCTTGAATAAATAATTTTCTTTTACAAAAATACAATTTCTTTTTATTTTTCTTTTGACAAGTACATTGATTTACATCAAGTCGTGGTACATAGAAAATTATGAAGGCCAAATATGAGTAAGTATTCACTGTGAATTCCTAACATTTCCACTCATGGTTTTTTGCAGTCTACACCCACCATCATTTGAGATTGAGACCTCTCATGTGGCGCTTAATATGGATTTTTTTGTGGGTATGGGTGTCCATAACATGACATGTATCACTATCACAATGGAAGGCATGTCAAACTCTACGTTTCGAAATCTTCATCCTTTCCCTCCATTTGGAGTGGGATTAAGGATTAAGGAGCATAGATGTTCATTACTTGTTCCAAAACCAAGCCACAATAGTCATTGGTATAGGACAAGGCTCATCAAATCCCATGGGAATAGTATTTCTCTTGTGGTAGGAAAGGACATTTCTCTTTATCAAGTTGAGGAATTTCTCAACAAAACATTAGTCAGTAAGTTCTTCAATTGATGTGTTAATATAGGTCATTTTTCTTTGTGTATGAAATAATTTAGGTTTCCTTTTCTCATGTATAGTGCCATTAGTCATTTCACGTTGAGAGGATGGCATGGTTTTATCCTTTGGTATGAGGAGGGAGCATGGAAGATATTGGCCCAAATGTGGTTATTAATGAATCATTGTTTTCTTGGGCTTATACTATGGCACCCTTTTTTTGATGTGTGGATATGTATAAATCATATAATGTTTTGATTTGGGTAAAATTTCCCAATATCCCACTTGAAATTTGGAATAATGTAGGTATTAAATCCATAGGATATGCAATTAGACCCTATATTATAGGTGATGATGGGTATGTAGAGAATAACTTGTGGTTAATGGCCCAAATTCTAGTTGATATCAATGCTAGGTAGGGTTTATATGAATCAATCCAAAATGTTAGTGGTGATATTTCCTATACTCATATTCTTAACTATATGGATGTGTCATTTTTTGTTCTAGGTGTCATGTAATGGTCCATTTAATGGTGCATTATTCTCGATTTTCCATTACTTGACATCATGGGGTGGGTATGTGTAATGGAGAAGTTTGTCCCAAGGACATGAATGAGGATAATTCACCTAGAGTAGTTCCAGTTGTGGATAGTGGACATCTCGTTATTGATCTAGTCAAGGATATGGCTCCTATGACTCATCCTATGAAAATGTTTATTATGATGCAGCTAGAGGGAGGAGTTCCATATGGTTAAATGAAAAGAACTTTCTTCTAACTCACTTGTACTATTATAATGTTCTTGTGGTTTCGTCAAGACGTTTCTCAACATCCCTTATGACACTCGCTAACAATTTCTCTCATTTGATGGAGTTTTATAGGACATTCAACCAAACAGGTATTTGTCAGATCTATCTTTGTCATGTGACAGAAGTTCAAGTAGGATAGAAGAAATTTACCAAACATCTGTTATGTTTTCTAGCAGGCGAAGATCAACTAGAGGTGAAAAGATTATAAGAAAATTCCATAGAAGCATGGAAATTTTTTTCACTAAAGGGGGTTCATGTTCTTATGATAATGAGAGCATAGATGGCATTGAGCTGCCCTTGAGGTGAAAAAATATAGTGAAACAATGGGAACCAAAGGATCTTCCTAAAATAAGCATGAATTTTTCTGTTAATGAAAGGATATACCACATTACCCCATCATCATTACATGGTATGGGGCTATTTTCCATGGATGGTATAAAGGTATGTTACTGAGGATTAATTGAATTGATGGAGTATGTCGGACCTTGTTACAACTACAATGACTGGGTATGAATAGTACAATATACCAAAAGTATGCGAATACATGCAGAGGCCGCAAATTATATACAACTAAAAGGAAATGATTAAAATAAAGGCGCAACTATGTATATTGATGGAAGGCCAAAAGAAGTAGGGGATATTATAAGGTTTATAAATAGTACACAGCCTATCACCACAAATAAGCAACCCAATTTCATATTCAAGGGACGTGAAGGAAATAGTGTATTCGTATTTGCCATTAAATCAATAGTTGAAGGGGAAGAGTTTCTCATTGATTACAATTTGAATAGAATAAATACAAAAATTGTTATTATGGGGGCATATGTATTCTATTTTACCCAACTTGTAAGCAATGTCTATTGTATGTTATGATTGTCATTTAATATGTGAAGTTTCTATATAAATTTAGACATGTCAATAGTGGAATTATTATTAATATAATGATGATTAATTATGAATGAATTGAAAATTACACTTATTTGATAAACAATGTGATAAGGGGAAGGCGTCATCCTTAGAGCATTCCAAAGATGCTTGTGAGGAAGAGGTTATTGATGATGTGAATTTTATGTCCAATGACCCACTGCAAGCAATAAGGAAGCTTAAATTCAAAGCAGCCAAGAAACTTAATTCTTTAGTTCTGATTGAGCCTCATAGAGGTGAGATAAAAGGCAAAATCAAAACATTGCTACAATAAATTCAACAGTATGGGGTGAGAAACTCATTTAATTATCCAAATTATTTGTTTATGATTTAGTTATCTCATCCTTTATAAAAAAACTTTGTGTCTTATAGGATCTTTTGGCATATTTTGATCCTCATGCTACGACTATGGGTAAGGTCGGAATTGGTAGCAGCGTTGATGCCCCACCTATGAGTGAGTCACCAATCATTAAGACCGGAATAATTGGTTAACCACCTATAGCAAAATTTGCACCCCCTGAACAATGTATGTCTGGATATACACATGATGTTATGGATGCATAACATGATACAATTGCACAATTTGAAATGATTTTTCCTGGATCTTCTCGTGTTACTAGCACGGGATCACTACCAATCATGTTTTTGGTAGACAATGACAAGGTCCCTATGAAAATAAAGAAACTTCCAGGTATTTAAGAAGTGTTTTAAATATTAAGTACAACCAAAATGAAATTAACGTATAGTCTATGATTATTTTAAACTAATGATAATATCATTTTGCATGAAACAATGTATTTTATAATCATTTGTATCACATAACCTTAGAAATCCTTGGGCCAACCATTCACATAAACTGGAAATCCAAAAGTTCTGAGTTAAAAGAGGAACTTGTTAACAGGTTGGTTCATATGTTTGATGATGGTACCTTCAACAAAATTTGGAGTTACCTCAAAGGCAAGGCTACATTTAAAATATTTATGGGACTAGTATATGTCTCAATTTTAATGGGACTGGTTGCATGAGCACCCTCCATTGATTTTAGAGATGGAGTGGAGAGCACTCATGGTAGATGCACACGAGAAGGCACTTCAAAAATAAGGGAAGACTCCACCCAAACCAAGAAGGTATGAGGCACATTTAATAATGTAATTATGATGCTTTATCATCATTGTGACATCTAATTAAGTTTTTCAATGTTTTAAATATAGGCTCCCAGATACTTCCAAAGCCACACAGGCTAGAATAGCCAAACATGGGCAGCATCATCTTGGCCTGGGTGGTTACTCGAAATTGGCCGCAAAAATTGTAAGTATATAAAAAAATAATTTGCATCCAAATTATAAATTGTTAAAAATTTTAATTTAATATCACAAAAGAATAAAAATTCATGTTCTAATGCAAAATTGTAGGGGACACAATTCAAAGAGACTCCCA
This sequence comes from Pinus tabuliformis, assembly GCA_031772625.1. Classification (NCBI taxonomy): domain Eukaryota; kingdom Viridiplantae; phylum Streptophyta; class Pinopsida; order Pinales; family Pinaceae; genus Pinus; species Pinus tabuliformis. The sequence goes on along the minus strand of CM062819.1, from coordinate 1,480,314,625 downwards.
CGAAGGAAGACCTACAACTTGCTTTCAAGTACAACTATCAAGCCATGGTTGAACGAAGGACAAGCTTGGCGTCTTCATAGTCTTCCATCGTCGAACATAACACTCAGGAAAATAAAAGCAACGAATAAAATTTATAAGTCATTACTTGTACAGACAAATGGTTATTATTTTTAGCCATAAAGTAATTTGCTTGATTGTAAAAATCAGGCAAGAAATGTACATACAACACATGAGCCTATTGGGAATGGAGTGCCTAATCTTGACACTGATGTTCAGCTTGGTATTGGAGGTATTTCATGTGTTATAAAATAAATGTATTATGGAATAGAATTAAAAATATTTAAATGAAAATGGTGTATTAATTATAACCTTTCTTGTTTGTTCACCAGAACATGTACAAGATGTGTCCAGAGAAGAGGAGGAACATATGGCCAGATTTGAAAGTATTCTGCTTCCCTCCACTATCGAAGCAGGTAAAGAATACTCTAATAATTTTTTATTAATAAAACATTTGTAATAATAATAATTATAAATATGAATTTAACTTTTCTTTCTTATTGCAGTTTATTCTCAGCCTCACTTGTAGTAGCTGTTGGAAATAATACTGAGAGGGGGGGTGAATCAGTATTATCAAGTTCTTTTAACAAATCTTCCTTATTTATACGTTGAATTATTTTTGCATATCAGTACCATAAAATAATGAGCATGAACAAGAAAAACAGATAGTCACACCAAAGAACACCAGATATAAGGTGGAAACCCAATGTGGGTGAAAACCACCTGCTGCAATATGTCTCTATCTTCTTTCAAATTAGAAAATGATTTTGTACTGGTGCAGTCATTTACCAGTACACAGGCTGCAACCTGCAGAGAGCTACAACTCTCTCTCGTTTTCCAGTCTCTCCTAGAAGGGAGCTACAACCCCCTACTTCTTTTCTTACAAGGACCACTTTTAATAAATTTTCAAACTGGATCCATAAACATCAAATGATCATCAAGAACATGTAAATTACACAGTCAACTGCAGTAACCAGATCAACAATAACAGAACTAAACCCAGAACACCTTATCAACAGAAATATTCAGTCAACAGAAGATCTTAAGACAGATACGCAGTTTTTCTTTCTCTGGCCTGCGTCGCTACGCACTTCACCTTCTGCTTCCCTGCGTATACCCACAGAGAGCCTTCTGCTACACCACGTGCCCACGCACTGCTTCTTCAATCGCGCTGCGTACTGTTACAGTAGGTGCGCACGCAGAGACACTATCGTGCCGCGTACTGTTACTGTAGCCACGCACTCATAGACACTATCGTGCCGCGTACCTTTACTGTGCGTACGCACCTGAACCTCTGTCGCGCTGCGTACCCACGCAGTTCTCCTTCTTCTGATCTGCGTACCCATGTAGTGCCCCTTCTTTTGCTCTGCGTACCCACGTAGCTCTCCTGTTTCTCCTCTGCGTACCCACGCACTTGCACCGTTAATCACCTGCGTACTTCTGATTAGGGCCGAATTGGCAGTTCACTAGTGTGCCACAGTTAGTCAGATGCCTAGATCTGATCATGCGCTCGAGAGATCACCCTTCTCAGATTCGCTTTCAACCTCTCTTTCATATAGATCAAGCTTTTAAATAATAACCCAATATTTCAGATCTTAAGATATTCAATTTGCAAAAGATGCCTAGCCAAATGATCTCCTTTGCTTTATATAGGTAAGCTCCTCCTAAAATCATGGATCAATACCATAGATAACCAATACAAGGGGCCCAAAAACATGGGGCTCAATAATAATAATAATATAAAACAATACCATGGGCCAAAACCATAGAATCAAGAGCGGCGGGCTAAATACCATGGGCCAAACATAGGAAACCCCACGTGAACGCGCTTCTCTGCCTTGAAGTAAGTGAAACTGGGGGTACGCACCCTTTGAACGGGTGACCTGCGTGGGTGGCCGCAGTTCCTTCACGGTGTACTTGCGTGTATGCATCTTCTGAACTATTCTCCTACGTACTTCTTAATTTTCAACCTTTTGAGAGCCTGATCAGAGCATTGCCACTTGAGGGTGTTGCCATCAAGTACAACATCTATAACATAGAGCCATACTAGAAACATAATGCCAACAATCTCCCCCTTTGGACTTGATGGCAACCTCAAAATCCTCAAAATCTTCAGCTTCATTCTCCCCCTTTGACATCAAGGGCAAAGGGTTATGCTCCCCCTAAGAACATGCTCCCCCTGAATATGAACCAGATCTGCAAAGAAGAACCATAATCCACCACAACACCATAAATGACCATGAAAGAGATAGAGACATATTGCAGCTATGTACATCCTCCATAATGCCAACAATGCATTATATGCTCCCCCTGAACCTGTGCCATTCAATCTTCAACCAATCCGCAACCCAGCACATGTACGCATATACCCCAGATGAACCATGCATACAACCATCAATCAGAAGAGTTTCAACAATAAGATGATGCATCAACAACCCCCAGCTTTTGCCTGAGGTATTCAAAAGTCTCCCTGGGCAATGGTTTGGTGAGTATATCAGCAACTTGTTCCTTAGAAGGAACATACTCCAACTTGACCTTCTGTTCAAGCACTTGTTCTCGGAGAAAATGATATTTGATTGGTATGTGCTTGGTTTTTGAATGCATGACAGGATTCTTTGAGATGCTGATTGCACTTGTGTTATCACATAAGATGGGGATAGGTGGTGTACAAGTGATTTGAAAATCCTGCAAAGTCTGCATCATCCAAAGGAGTTGAGTGCAGCAAGATGCAGCGGCAACATATTCCGCTTCAGTTGTAGACAAGGCAATCGAACTCTGTTTCTTGCTGAACCAAGATACTAGTCTGAAACCCATAAAGAATGCACCACCACTTGTGCTTTTCCTGTCATCCACGTTTCCGGCCCAATCTGCATCTGTATACGCATGAAGTGTGAGATCTGTATCTCTAGGATACCATAAGCCATAATTTTGAGTCCCTTGAAGATATTTGAAAATTCTCTTCACTGCCTGAAGATGAGTCTCTTTCGGATTTTCCTGAAATCTTCCAACTATTCCAACTACATGCATGATGTCCGGTCGGGTACGTGTCAGATAAAGTAAGCTTCCAATCATTGATCTGTAGGTTGGTTGATGCACTGCTGTAGATTCATCGTTTGCACTGAGGCTACATCCTGTGACCATGGGTGTACATACTGGTTTTGCATCTTCCATGCCATATTTCTTCAAAATCTGTTTGAGATACTTGGTTTGAGACAAAAAGATCCCTCCTTCTTTTTGTTGGATTTGCAAACCAAGAAAATATGTCAGTTCTCCCAGCAGTGACATTTCGAATTCTTTCTGCATCACTAAGGCAAAGCTTTGACTCATAGCTTCTTCATTGCTGCCAAAGATAATGTCATCTACATACACAACAAGTATTAGCAATTTGTCATTTTCAACTTTTATATAAAGATTGCTATCTACTGATCCTTTTGAAAAACCTTGTTGATGAAGATATTTGTCCAAACAATAGTACCAAGCCCTTGGGGCTTGTTTGAGACCATAGAGAGCCTTTTTCAATCTGCATACAAGATTTGGATCATTTCCAAGAATGAACCCATCTGGCTGCTCAATGTATACTTCTTCTTCCAAGTCTCCATTCAGGAAGGCTGATTTCACGTCCATTTGAAATACTTTGAAGTTTTGAAAGCTTGAGAGAGCAAGGAAGATTCGGATGGCCTCAAGTCTTGCAACGGGAGCAAAGGTTTCTTCAAAATCTATTCCTTCTTGCTGCGCATACCCTTTACAAACAAGTCTGGCCTTGTTTCTAATTACTTCTCCATTTTCATTCAATTTATTTTTGAAGACCCATTTTGTCCCTATAACATTCTTATCTTTTGGTCTAGGAACCAACTCCCAAGTGTTATTCTTTTCGATCTGCTCAAGTTCTTCATCCATTGCTTTGAACCAACATTCATCTTTGCATGCCTCTTTCACATTTTGTGGTTCAGTGGAAGAGAGTAATGCCAAATAGCTTGAAGCTTCTGCAATTGTTCTTCTTGTTTGTATACCTGCTTCTTTCTGTCCCACAATCTGAAATTCTGGATGATTCTTCTGAACATATCTGGATGGAGTCTTCTCTTCTATTCTTGTCTGCTCCTCTGGTTCTTCTTGAGGTTCTTCTTCTTCATCATTCTGTCTTTGAGGGTAGCCTTCATCTTCTTCGATGTCTTCATGACGTACTTGCTTAGGAATGTATCCCTTCTCATCAACCACTACATCAATGCTGTCAACAATTCTGCCAAGTCTTTTATTGTAGCACTTGTATGCTTTGCTATGTGGAGAATAACCAAGAAGAATGCCTTCATCTGCTCTAGGTTCAAGTTTGCCAAGTTGTTCATCAATATTCTTAATATAACATTTGCTCCCAAAGATTTTGAAGTGCTTTACCGAAGGAGTCTCACCACACCAGAGCTCATGAGGGGTTTGAGTGTTGTTCACCCGGACATTTGTTTTGTTGAGAATAACAACCGCAGCATGTACAGCTTCACCCCAGAAAGTTGCGGGAGTTCCCGACTCATCAAGCATAGCACGAGCCATTTGTTGGACAGTTCTGTTCATTCTTTCCACAACTCCATTTTGCTGAGGAGTTCTAGCTATAGAGAATTCTCTTCTTATCCCATGTTCTTCACAGAAATCGAAAAATTCATTTAAGGTAAACTCCCCACCTCTGTCGGATCTGAGGCACTTAATTTTGTGTCCTGATTCGTTTTCAACCAAGGCTTTGAAGGACTTGAATTTTTCGAATGCTTCATCTTTGTGCTTCATAAGTCCTAACCAGACAAACCTGGAGACATCGTCAATGAATAATATCAAGTATTCTTCTCCTCGAGGTGTTCTTTTCCTGAATGGACCACATGTATCTGTATGTACTAGCTCAAGAGGCATGCTAGCTGATCCTTCCTTCTCTGGAAAGTTAGTTCTAGTTTACTTTCCAAACTGACATGATTTGCATATGGTGTTGTCTGGAATTTTGATATCTGGAAGATCGCGAACTGCCTGATATTTGCATGCTTTCCTTATTTGTGAAAATCTTAGATGCCCCAACCTCCGATGCCATAACCAGTGCTCATCATCCTTGCTTAGATAGCATTGTTGTTGTCCTTCTTCAAATATGTATAGATTATTTGGAGTTCTTTTACCTTTGATTAATGTTTTACCTATATCAAGATCACGAACAAGACATCCATTTGATCTGAATATCACCTCAGTTCTTTGATCACACATCTGGCTGACACTTAGAAGATTATGCTTCAATCCATCAACATACAAAACATTTCCAGCCTTCACCTTTTCTTTTAATTGAGCAATGCCTTTTCCTTTTATAGTTGCAGGAGTATCATTTCCAAAAGAAACTTTCTTTCCTTTTTCTAGAGCAGAATATGACTCAAGTTTTTCTTTATCACCTGTCATATGCTTCGAACATCCACTGTCAATGTACCATAGATTTTCTTGTCCTTCTGCATAAAATGCTATCCCACATCTTTCTGTTTGTGGTTCCTTTATTCTCCATGTTTTGGTGCTTGAGGCTTGTTCCTTTGTCTGCTGAAACCTGCTCCTGCATTCAGAATCTTTATGACCAAAGTTATTGCAAATAGAACATTCAACTTCATTTTCAAGAGCCGAAAAGTTGTTATAGGTCCCTTTTGTAATCCCGGTCACACTTCTTTGTTTTTGAGCTTCTCTAGTCATGATTGTTTTATATGCAACACATTGAGCTGCTTTGTGACCAAAGTTATGGCAAGAGAAACATTGTCCATTGAAGAAACTTCTGCGGTTATCAAATCTACTGGCCAAATGATTGTAATTTCTATTGTCATCCATTCTTGAACCAAATTGAGAAGATTTTACCTGTGGCTGGTTGTAGCTTTTGTTCACCCTTAAGATGGATTGCCCCTAATAGTCTCTGTTTGCAATTCGTCCCTGCTTTACCTGATGGTCTCCATTGTGCTTTTGCTCATTCCTTCTTACTGCATCAAGATAACTTTTTGAGGTGGAAGCTTGAGAAGTTTCTCCATTATAGCCCAGACCTGTCTTGTTTAGTGGAGAACGCTGTACATTGATAATCTCATCCAAAGTTTCAGATCCTTTGACAAACTTAAGATTAATAGCTTTTGTTTTCTCAATCTCTTTTCTAAGACCAACAATTTCACCTTCTAATTTTTCAAGATGTTTTTCCTTTTCATCAATTTGAAATTGTAGAGTATCAATGATCATATTCTTTTCTTCTATACATCTCTTGAGTTTAGTAATTTCTTCATAAAGGCTATCCACATCTATAGCATCCATATAATCATCATCTTCAAATGCCATTAACAGTTTATAGTCATTACCTCGTTCATCTTCATCACTATTTGATAGACCATCACTATCTTCATGAGTGTAGTAACTTTTCTTATTTGCACTCTGTTTCTTGTTCCATCTAGCAGGTTCCTTTCCTTTATCCTTATAAGGACATTTTGCAGCATAATGACCTACTCTTCCACAAGCAAAGCATTTAAAAGGTAACTTACCTCTGAACCTTCCAGAACCCCTTTGAAGATTTCTGACAAAATTTGATTCTTCTTCTTCTTCTTCTGGCACGTGACTTGCTTCATAATAATCTCCTTTGCCCGAAGCTTTGAAAGCAGCTTCTCTTCTGTCTGATGGACCTCCCTTTCTCATTTCATAAGCAGTTAGAATTCCGTGTAGCTGAGACATAGTAAGAATTCGTAGATTTTCCTTTTCTTCTATTGCAGACACTTTAGATTCAAACTTGGGGGACAATGATCTTAGAACTTTTTCAACCACAATAGCCTCTTTTATTTCTTCACCCAAGTTTTTCATGCAATTAACAATCTCATCTACCCGAAGAAAATAGTTAACCACACTTTCATCATTATACATCCTGAGATTCTCATACTGAATCCTGAGAGTTTGAAGTTTAGCACGCTTTACCTGTTCATCTCCTTCGTAGCTCAAGACAATCTTGTCCCATATTTCTTTTGCGGATTTATATTGCATAACCTTTACGAATTCTGTTTGAGATAAGCATCCGAGCAAAGTATTGACTGCTTTAGCATTTGTTTCATATTTCTTCCTTTCGGCTGTATCTGTAGGAGTAGCTGAAGGAAAAGTGTAGCCTGTATCTATGATATCCCAAACTTCTGTACCAAGAGATTGAAGATAGGCAGTAACTCTTACCTTCCAATAATTGAAGTTTGTCCCATCAAAAATTGGTGGCCTGATTGATGCTTCCCTCTCGTAGTTGCTCATGATGAATGATCTTCCTTCAAGCGATCAAGCTTCTCTGAAGGACCGGCTCTGATACCAATTGTTGGAAATAATACTGAGAGGGGGGGTGAATCAGTATTATCAAGTTCTTTTAACAAATCTTCCTTATTTATACGTTGAATTATTTTTTCATATCAGTACCATAAAATAATGAGCATGAACAAGAAAAACAGATAGTCACACCAAAGAACACCAGATATAAGGTGGAAACCCAATGTGGGTGAAAACCACCTGCTGCAATATGTCTCTATCTTCTTTCAAATTAGAAAATGATTTTGTACTGGTGCAGTCCTTTACCAGTACACAGGCTGCAACCTGCAGAGAGCTACAACTCTCTCTCGTTTTCCAGTCTCGCCTGGAAGGGAGCTACAACCCCCTACTTCTTTTCTTACAAGGACCACTTTTCATAAATTTTCAAACTGGATCCATAAACATCAAATGATCATCAAGAACATGTAAATTACACAGTCAACTGCAGTAACCAGATCAACAATAACAGAAATAAACCCAGAACACCTTATCAACAGAAATATTCATTCAACAGAAGATCTTAAGACAGATACGCAGTTTTTCTTTCTCTGGCCTGCGTCGCTACGCACTTCACCTTCTGTTTCCCTACGTATACCCGCAGAGAGCCTTCTGCTGCACCGCATGCCCACGCACTGCTTTTTCAATTGCGCTACGTACTGTTACAGTAGGTACGCACCCAGAGACACTATCGCGCCGCGTACTGTTACTGTAGCCACGCACTCATAGACACTATCGCGCCGCGTACCTTTACTGTGCGTACGCACCTGAACCTCTGTCGCGCTGCGTACCCACGCAGTTCTCCTTCTTCTACTCTGCGTACCCACGCAGTGCCCCTTCTTTTGCTCTGCGTACCCACGCAGCTCTCCTGTTTCTCCTCTGCGTACCCACGCACTTGCACCGTTAATCACCTGCGTACTTCTGATTAGGGCCGAATTGGCAGTTCACTAGTGTGCCACAGTTAGTCAGATGCCTAGATCTGATCATGCGCTCGAGAGATCACCCTTCTCAGATTCGCTTTCAACCTCTCTTTCATATAGATCAAGCTTTTAAATAATAACCCAATATTTCAGATCTTAAGATATTCAATTTGCAAAAGATGCCTAGCCAAATGATCTCCTTTGCTTTATATAGGTAAGCTCCTCCTAAAATCATGGATCAATACCATAGATAACCAATACAAGGGGCCCAAAAACATGGGGCTCAATAATAATAATAATATAAAACAATACCACGGGCCAAAACCATAGAATCAAGAGCGGCGGGCTAAATACCACGGTCCAAACATAGGAAACCCCACGTGAACACGCTTCTCTGCCTTGAAGTAAGTGAAATTGGGGGTACACACCCTCTGAATGGGTGACCTGCATGGGTGGCCGTAGTTCCTTCACAGTGTACTTGCGTGTACGCATCTTCTGAACTATTCTCCTGTGTACTTCTTAATTTTCAACCTTTTGAGAGCCTGATCAGAGCATTGCCACTTGAGGGTGTTGCCATCAAGTACAACATCTGTAACATAGAGCCATACCAGAAACATAATGCCAACAGTAGCATAGTCATAGGACTAGGTCAACATCAAGAAATATTACACCAGATACCACAACAACTAAAGGCGGCAAAGATCAATACATCCTTGCTAACTTCATATTAAAAAAAGAAGAGAAATATGATAAAAATATATTACACTTGTTTATTTAGAGCCCATTTGTTTGAGTACCACATTTTTTACTAAGGGGATGAATGCCTCATGGCATGTGCACATGTAACTTTAGACTATCTTAATAAAAAGCTGTGATTTCTCTGTTGTAAAAAAATCATGGTATAAGTCAATTAAATCCATTAGGAACACCAAGAACCTATAATCATATTTTCGTGTTAAACTAAGTCTTTACACAATCCATGCCACATGATAAGTCAACCATCTACTAATTTTTATACCTTTCCCACTCCACCATACATTACCACACTCCTAATTTAGGTTCTTGCTACTCTACTTCAATGCCTAATCACAAAAATTTGTGATTATGATGAAATTTTAAGTACATATGTGTTTAATTGCCATGGTGGGACGTATGAATTGTCTTCCCCAAATTACCAGTCAATGATTATAATAACCTTGAATGGGCTAGCACTGGTTTGTTATCATCATCTCAAAATGAAATGAAAGATCGAAATTTTCCATGTTTGTCATCATCACTTCACACTATCGCATGGATGACCCTTTCTATAGGTTATATGCATGAATTTATGGAAGGTCATCTCCTCTACCTATCCTATGATTAATTGTTGACAATATACCCTACTTATAAATTTTACTTTGTTCACTTGTTCTCATAATGAATCATAAGCTAGGTAGAGGGGATGGTATGCCAAAAATTCATGCATATAATCTATAGAAGGGGTCATCTATGAGACAATGTGAAGTGATGATGATAGACATGGTAATTTTTCATCTACCAGGTCATATTGCGATGGTTATGACAGGCCAGTGTTATCACATTCAAAGTTATAATGATTGATGGGAAATGTGCAGAGGACAATTCATACATCCCATCATGGACATTACACTCATGTGTACTTAAATTGTCATCATAATCACAAAATATTGTGAATTGACAACTAATATATGTTAGAATTTTGTTAGACTAATATAGATTAGAAAATTCAACCAATATATAGATTAGTTACAATAAATATAGTAGAAATTAATATAGCAACCATTCCAATAGTGTCGACTAGTTTATATTAGGACTAATCTTGAAGCTTCATGGGATGGTGTATCAACTCGTCTCATGCTTTATCTAAATATCATTGAATTTCATAATATTGCTTTGAGGTTCTATTCAAATTATGGCAATTTATAAGACTTGTAGCCTTCCAATATTTGCATGGCTCTCTAGCTTCAAGTGGTACACTAAGTCTAGTTTAATTAGTATACGTTTAATGAAGGTAGTTTGTATCCTCAATCCATGTTCAAAATATCTTGCAAGCATTTCATTGTAGGTATGGGCTCCTGTAGGCTATTCATATTATCTATTTTCTTAGTGTGATCGATATTAGAAGTCTCATGCTCATAACACACACACATACACATATGTCAGTATTTATCCAATATTAATCATTAAGATCTATGCATCGAACATAGGTCTCAACTTCTATAGTCATGTTCAGACTTCGGATCTTATATATTTATGTGAAAGATTTCTTTTTCCTATTCAAGTATGGTGATTGTAGTTTTTGGACTAGGTTTGAAAGTGAATTTTAGTCTTTAATCATGATCAGTATTTGTTTTTGGATTTTTGAAATGGTACAACAATTCAGATGCCTAGTTTCAAAAAAACATGCTCATGCATGTCGTTTTGATGAGACCCACTCTATTGAAGGATAAATGTGAAATTAATGGTTTTCCAATGCTATTTTAAGAATCTAAAAACATCATCAACTACACTCTTCCCTAAATATTTTATACAAACCTCTCTTATTTATTCCCCAAAACCCCTATGTATTTTGTGTCTATGATTAATGAATGAATGAATATATGTTATGTGTTAATGAATAATTGCTATATTAGTCTTTATGTACATGACATTGTTTTATATTATGTAAACATATTTTTTATGGTAAAATTTATTGAGATGAAATATTTTTTGGATTTATGAATGAATGAATGAGTGAATGAAAGTTATATGTTAATGAATAATTGGTATATGTCTCGTTATGTACATGATGTTGTTTCATATTACTTAAACATATTTTTTATGATAAAATTTATTGAGATGAAATGTTTTGTGGATTTAAAAATGAATGAATGAATGAAGTTATATGTTAATGAATAATTTCTATATGTCTCTTTATGTACATGACGTTGTTTCATATTATGTAAACATGCTTTTTATGATCAAATTTATTGAGATGAAATATTTTGGGATTTACGAATGAATGAATGTTTTCCATTTTTTTGTGTATCTTAATGTCTTGCTTTCAACTATTTCCTATATAGTAGATAGATTGGGTACTGGGGAATTGAGAGTGATGTGGGGGGGAGGTTCATGAGAGCTTCCACCTTCACATGGTTGGCCCTATTCAGTAGAGAATAAATTAGGATTTGGATAATCTTGGAGCAAAACACCCTCAATCCAATAGAGCAACAACAAAGTCAATGTTGACTTTGTTGCTGCTTCATTGAGTGGAGGGAGGTTTTCTCGACCAAGATTAAACTACTCCAATAATTTATTCTTGAAACCAAGAGGAGCTCATTTATGTATTCATATTGTCTATATTAGAATCTCCATATTAGAACGATTTTGTTTCATATTGTCCATATTAGAATCTCCATATTTCCTTTGTTGTCCTCTTCTTGGAAAATACAACGTTCAACCATTGTAGCATCTCCACAATCCATTAGTGATTCATGTTTAAAAATAAAATGACAGACGTTAACGAAACCTAGAACTGATCTTCAAACATTAAAAACAAAATAATTGCCACAATATCAAAATAGAAAGTACAATTCTATAGATACTTCTCAAACAAAGCATCAATATTGATCAAGAGAGCCATTATTGCCTCTCGTCTTCACCAATAGTGTTTAGGGCATCTATGAATTCCAAGAATACTCCTGCATAGATGCCATACATGCTACTAGTGAAGATGGGAGGTAATATTGGTTTCCTTGACCAGTATCAATGTTCTATATGAGAAGTATCTACAAAATTACACTTTTATGTTTTGATATTGTGGTAATTGTTTCCTTTTTTAAATTATAGTGTCAACTAGCACACGAGGTAAAGAAAACTCTAATGTTATTTCTATTAATGAATAATAATAAAAAAATATCAATTTAACATTTCTTTTTTGTTATAGTTGATGATCCACCCCTCTTGCGGCAACCTCGACAACGTCATGAGTATAGGCCATAAAAACTAAAGAAAAAGAAAAAGAAATTATTGTAATAGTTATATCATTAGAAACATCACGTACCATATTATGAAAACATATTTTTTACAATAAATTTTTTAAGATGAAGTATTTTGTGTCTATGATTAATGAATGAATAAATAAATGTGATACATTAATGAATAATTTCTACATGTCCCTTTACGTACATGACATTGTTTCATATTATGTAAGCATATTTTTTATGATAACATTTATTGAGATAAAATATTTTGTGGATTTATGAATGAATGAATGGATGAATGTTTGTTATTTGTTTTTTTTATGTATCTTAATGTCTTTCTCTCAACTATTTCCTATATAGTAGATAGATTTGGTATTGGGAAATTGAGAATGATGTGATGGGGGTGCATGAGAGCTTCCACCTTCACATGGTTGGCCCTGTTCAGTAGAGAATAAATTAGTATTTGGATAATCTTGGAGAAAAACACCCTCAATCCAACAGAGAAACAACAAATTCAATGTTGACTTCATTGTTGCTTCATTGAGTGGAGGGAGTTTTGCTCCAAGATTAAACTACTCCAACAATTTATTCCTAAAACCAAGAGGAGCTAATTCAGGTATTCATGCACACAAGTCCTTTTAATTATTGTTTATTCAAGCAATTAATTTTAAGATTTGGAGAAATTTAATCTATGTCTTCCTCATTGGTCTCATAAATATGTGTAGGACAACTAGTTTCAATTTGGATGTTGAAGTGGAATAACTAACTGAAGGAAAGAGATCGAAATGGTAAGGGTTTAGATGAGACAACAATTTTTTTTTATATTTTTCTTGTATGTCTTGGCCGAGTGGGAGTTACATAAAGTTTTATAAGAAATAACAAGCTTTTCCATGAAAGCAATCATGTAGTAATTGTATTTCTTTGACAATTGTGTTTTTATTTGAGTGAAACACCATAAAATTTCATTTTTCATGCAGGCTAGTAGGAGAAACTCATACTCTATTAATTGGGCATAAGGCACCAGCATGATTTTTCTTCTATTTTATTAATTATTTATCGCATCTAAATTCTCCTCCTTCCTTTGTTTTGTAGGTACTTTCATTCACATATTTGGATTTGAAAGATTAACTACGGTTGGAGTCATATATGCGAAAAAAACTCATCGAAGTACTGCTCAACTTTAGCCCACCAAGCACTTGGCTACCAAGTGCATGATTTAGTTTTGCATTGCATTTGATTTCAAGCAAATTTTTATTTCTACATTGCAAATCTTCCAAGACCATAGATGTTGAGAAAAACTAGGGAAAACAGAATTAGGGTTTATTTTATAATGTTTTCTCTTGTTATATTGACAATTCTTGTGATATAATGTTAGTTCATCATCATCATTATTATTTTGTGTTCATCATCAAGACAATGCCAATAAATAAGATCACAATGCAAACAAGAACACCATAAATAGGCTCCAAGCCAGGGAAAAACCCCTCCACAGGGGAAAAACCCAAAAAATTCTCTTCTTATAGAAATTCAAGGAAGAATTCCAATACCTTTGATCAAGACAACTCATAAAGTGATAGGCACCCAAACAACAATGATTCTCTCTATAACTCAGTATGTTTCTCTTCTCTAGCTCAAAATCTGAATAGAGATAGCTTTATTCCCATACGTGCGAGCTTTCCAAACAAAGAATTGATGCACAAGCTAAACAAATAGAGCTTATCATAAAGTGATAGGCACCCAAACAACAATGATTCTCTCTATAACTCAGTATGTTTCTCTTCTCTAGCTCAAAATCTGAATAGAGATAGCTTTATTCCCATACGTGCGAGCTTTCCAAACAAAGAATTGATGCACAAGCTAAACAAATAGAGCTTATTGCTTTCCTCGTTATCCTTCACCTCTTTTTGGCTCTGAATTTTCCTCAAACTTATTAAAAAGACCAAATTACTTGTGTGACTCAAATGAGGTCCAATACCTCTCCTTTGTTGAGAAATCTAGAGCATTATGTGAGTTATATTCTTCAATTTGATTTCTCCTATCTTGACATTTACTTGTGAAATTATATGTTGATTATGTTAGTGTTCCTTTCATCAAATGAATTCAAACATGAAGATCACAAAGACAAGAACACAAGATGTAAGTGCATAGTCAGGTAAAAACCCCTATGAAGTTCGATTTATTACAAGACAATTTGCATCCTTCTTCATCATGAACCAATCATGCAAGTTGATGTGATCCACCAAGTTCTTATGCCTTCTCCTCTTCAAACACATGGTTATATATATGGGGTGTATGGATATTAAAGGTTCATGTCCCTTCAAGTCCTATGGGGTTGACACGTGACACCATGCAAGTTTACTCATCAAAATTATTTGGCCAATGCACATCTCCTCCATGCAATATACATAACCATTTTCTCAAGTGTTGGTTGGGGTGTGCCTTTAACTAACCACACCCACTTGTCACACATGCTAATTCATGTTATGGGGTGCTCACCCAAACTCATTGACCAATTCATTATTTGAGGAATTATTATAAATATTTATGCTCATATCAACTCATCTAAGTGATATCTACACAGTAAACTTTTTGCACCAATTTATCTATGCCTTCTCTGCACACTTTGACCATTATCTTATCCACAATGTCAGAACTCTAAAGTTCCTCAATCCTTATTCCTTCACACACGAGGCCTTTTTTGTTCATGAACTTCTTTATCTGTATCCATATTTCATAACAAGATGGGGAAGTATGATGCCATCCTCCACTCAAGTTTCCCACTCTAACTTCAATGTTTGTCAGCATAGGTCAGTACTTCATTAGGAAGATAGTTATGATAATTAAGGGTGGTTTGTATGGGCCTTCTCACAACACACCATAGGGAAACCAACCAATATGCAACAGGAATTCAATGTCCATGCAACAACCCACCACAAGATTTCCCTCTTAGAACTTTGGATTTGTATGTCCCTCCATTCAAGCCAGTCATCAATTTATTTTCACACATAAATAATTTACATAACTAGAATTATATACATGGGATTTTATGGAAAAATCATTGTTACACATTCTCCTATTCTAGAGTATCATTCAATCACACAAAATACTCTCTTTTCTTCTTGTTGGTAACCATAAATCTATAAGCCACAATATCATCTAGCTTCAACTCTGGGTGATCAACAATGAAGGATGTTATGTGTGATGGCATTCTTATAGTCTTCAAAATAATATATATATATATATATATATATATATATATATATATATATATATATCCATCGTTAGTGAACAAACTTATATATATATATATATATATATACATAATCAAAACTGACTCACTCAAACCAAATCACGATACTGGAATTTGAACTACCCGAAATGCTTAGTGAAGTAATACAATATGTAGAATATGCAACATAAACAACACTGAGGGTGGTCAACTTGCAATCCTAATGTACCCTCTCTAAAATGATGCTTGCTACAATTTCCAAATGCAAATTAATACCTACCCAAGAAATATTATTGAGTAATATTGGACCATATTGACCAAAGTGGATGATGCAATTTGGTGCCTTAACTTTACTTGATGTGAATGTAAGGAGAATATGACTGACAAGCCATTAAAAAAAATATAATACACAAGTTTGTTCACTAAAGATGGATATATATATATATATATATATATATATATATATATATATATCTATATATATATATAGTGAACAAACTTGTGTAATATATTTTTTTTAATGGCTTGTCAGTCATATTCTCCTTACATTCACATCAAGTACAATTAAGGCACCAAATTGCATCATCCACTTTGGTCAATATGGTCCAATATTACTCAATAATATTTCTTGGGTAGGTATTAATTTGCATTTGGAAATTGTAGCAAGCATCATTTTAGAGAGGGTACATTAGGATAGCAAGTTAACCACCCTCAGTGTTGTTTATGTTGCATATTCTACATATTGTATTACTTCACTAAGCATTGCGGGTAGTTCAAGTTCCAGTATCGTGATTTGGTTTGAGTGAGTCGGTTTCGATTATGTTGAATTTAATTTTGTTAGTAAAGTTGAGACTAACTAGGCTATCATCATCCATATTGTTCAACAGTCCAATTTCAATGAAACCTAAATAATGTTAGTTGTTGTATCATTATTGATGTGCATTTGGAAATTGTAGAAGGTATTTTTCCAGAAAGGACACATTAGGATTACAAGATTTCCATCCTTAGTCTTGTTCCTGATGCATATATTTTACATGTTATACTTCCTCACTATGCCTTGGGGGTTTTTCATCTTCCACTTTCTAGTCTCACAATTTAAATTGTGAGAGTTAGTGATGTTCATTTTTGTAGAGAAAAGAGGTCGAGCAATCTCAATAGAGAGGATGGCTGGAAAATCAGTAGGTGTTGGATCCCAGCTATCTCTTCTTGGTCGTTTTTTCTGCCCCCTCCTCGTTTTTTTTTTTTTTGGCTCTTATTATTTCTTTATATATACATTTTTTTTTATACTGAATATTATTTTCTCGTCTCTTGTTTTTATTTTTTTTTACTTTTTATTTTTTATTTTTTTTTTATTTTTTAATATTTTTATTTATTTATTTATTTTATTAATTAATTAATTTTTTTTTAATGTTTTTTTCTTATCCCTTATTATTTTTTTTTTTATTTATTTAATTAATTAATTAATTATATTTTTTTGTCACTTATTATTTTTATTTTTATTTATTTATTTATTTTATTGATTAGTTAATTAATTAATTATTTTTTTTTTAATTAATTATTTTTTTTTAGGTTTTTAATGTTAACTTAATTTTATTTTCTCGTTCTGTTTTATTTATTATTTCTAACTAACTTTCATCTTAACAACCCATTGATTTATTTATATATTTATATACATGTAATTTAGTCTTATAATATCACGAAAGGTCCTACTTTCCTTTTGATTACTAAATAACTTATAATTTTAATTATTAAATAATATCTTTTATCTAACTATTAATACCAATTATAATTACTTTATATATATATATATATATATATATATTACACCCAATATAACTAATTTTGACCATGGTCCTTAAGTCAATATTAGCCATTGGTCAATTTAACCGTTGGTGGCTCTACTCTAACTATTTAACATGCTAAGCTGGATTTGTTTCTTCAACTTGTTCTGACGATGAACCACACTGGTTGGTTCGAAACGCGTCGACAAATGGTTTCTCATGTGATTTTCGCCGAAAAATCTCTCGCAAAGATGTTCATTTTTCTTTTCTAGTCATTGAATCATTATGTTTTTGTTTGTAATTAATTATGTTAGTTTCCATAAATGATTTTAGTTTTAGGATTTATCTTGACATAATATTTGTGGTAGTTCATTTTTTTGTTGATATTATAGTAGGATAAAGGACTCCACTAGAACGGATTTTTAGAAAAACTGAAAATAGTGAGCATGAATAACAAAACATTTCCAATGAAACCAAGTGAATTGTGAACCATGATATGTGATAAAAAGCAAAGATGGAGTACATAAACGAGTACCTCCATTCATGAAAGTCACCAAGGAACTACCCATGTTTGAAAGCTTGCTAAATTTGTTTCACTGTGTTAAAAGAATAATGTTTATTTTTGGTTATCGTCTATTGACAAAGCTACTTGTCCACCAAAAAAGCCACTTGTTTGGAATCCATGTGGGTCCAGTCTAACCAACTCGTGGTCTCTATGGAGAACATTGGTATACATAAGTGATATTTCACATTTGAAGACCAACCACTTCTTGAATCTTAATACTTTGTTGGTACAAATAGTAACAAAACCGTGATCTTTTATGGATTTTAATTTATGGTTGTAATGTTTCATAATACACTTTTAGTACATAAACAACATATTTGTTAAAATCGCTTGAATATTAATACTTTGTTAAGACAAAAAGTAAAATAACTATGATATTTTATGGATTTTAATTTATGGTTATAATGTTTCATAGTACACTTTTGGTACATGAACAACATATTTGATGAAACAAACCTCGATTGTGCTTATGGTTTTTATTGGATCTTGGCTTATTACCAATACTTAGTTATTAGTAATATGATCTAGCAATGATTGTAATGTATGTTTCTTTATAGTCCATTTATTATGAAGATGAGATGCTTGATTCTATTTATTATATTGGAAAACACTTACATACCGAGTATGTCACTGTATCAATGTCGGTGTTTCCTTTAAAAAGATGTAGGAAACTAATGTCTAATGGAAGTACCACCAAAAAAACCCTCATGTCTACTACAAAAATTGAATGTATAAGAAAAGTCATTGTCTATAATCTATAATAATCTAATGTATTGAATATTTAAGGGAGAGGAACCAACGAAAAAACTCACACTATATGTGTAATTTATTTTATTTTTTAACGCATATCACCATTGAATATTCGATGACATAGATAGGTCATCGAATATTTGACAACTATCAGTCGGGGTACTTGTCAGATATTCAACGAAAGAAAAGATAGATGAAAGCATCGGTACCTTAACACTCCTATCAAAAATAACTCTCATCCGTTACATATCCGACACTTCACCGTCGGCTTTAAAGTGTCAAAGCAACAACACTTATGTCGCACAATATAATTATGTTGTTGATTACATGATGCCTCAACGTCGGTTTGTTCCGTTAGAAAAAATTACATATCTATCGAATATATGACACGTTACCATCGACCCAAAAATGTCAGAGCGGTAACACTTTTTTTTTTTCAATATTTACTTATTCAGTCGGAAAAAACAACCGACATGTCGAATATCTGACCATATACTAGTGCACGGCTTTCTAGATATTCGATGTTCTATTTGTCGGATAGCAAAAGATTTGTAGCGTTGTGAAACCAAATTATCAAAATTCAGTATTTTAAATACCATTTTAGGCTTTTTATGTGCCAGAGAATCGACATATGGACCGTTGCATTTATTACGGTAGCTAAAATGTCGATTATTTAACATAATTCCAACGATAATTTGATAAACACCAATGTGTCAAATAGCCAATGCCTATAAGTCGCATATCGGACTAATCGTCGTCGGGTTTTGGCCCCATTTATACTAGTGTTAAAGAAGTTACACGTTCTTTGCAAAATTGATGGTGGGACTGTGCAAGGGGGGAGTTATACTAGTGTTAAAGAAGTTACAAGTTCTTTGCAAAAATGATGGCGGGACTGTGCAAGGGAGGAGTTCTAAGAAGAGATTTCATTATTCAAGATACTAAATGATTTCAGAGATTAGATATCAATTATTGTTATTTGTGAAAACAATTTGTTAATGTTCATTTTCTATAGTCTATAAATAAGAGAATAGAACAAATTGCAAATATTGGTCAAAGCTAGATGACAATATTCAAAGTAAAAGAAAATGGTCTTTGTTATTGGTATTATAAGAAACTAAAATACGACATTCATGTAGAAACAACTGTAGTCAATTTCAAATTGTAATCACGTTTAAATTGTAATTACCATAGCTATGATCGAAATAAACATAAAAGGTGAAACATGTTTCTAGCAATCAAAAATAGTTACTGAAAATCCAACTCCATTTCTATTAATAAAAGAACAATTATGTTCAAATTATTCACAAAAATGATAAACAATGTCAGAATTTGCATAAAGCAATTAGTTTTTAATAATAATGTAAAAAAAATTGAATAACAATAATATTATACGACTACTCAAAATAGTTGTTCTATCTATAGCAACACTTTTTTTGATATCATAGTTCACTAGCATATTCAATGTTTCCATTCTCGTTATTTTCACTCTTTAACTTTGCACTGCTACTTTTCAACAAAATAGCAAAAATTGCTCTGCAACTAATTAAATACATATAATAAATGATATTGTGACTCTAAAATAGAGATATGGGAAAGAAAAATAAGGAGGAGGAAAACCATGTGCACATGTAAACTACCTCGGTAATTTTGAATACATAAATAGAATTATATTTGTAAAGATTTTATCAAAACGTTTATGCAATCACATAAACAGTTGTATCAAAAAAAGTTGATTCAATGAAGAGTGGAAAACTACATCCAAAGATTGAATTAATTCATAATAAAATATATAAAAATATGAGAATTTGATCACTTGTAAATAGAAAAGTGAACATTCCAAGATTTAAGAGAACTTACACTATGTAAAAGCATATGTCCTTATTTCTTAATTTTTAATTGTTTTTAGAGTTTTTGGTTTCTTGAAACAATTTATTTAACTTTTCTTGTATACAATGTTTCATAGGAGAAGCTGTAATTTGCAATTTGACACTTTGATTAAATATATCTTTCTCAATTTATGTGATCTCATGTTGCAATTCTACATCCAAAACATAGTTCTTCATTAACATTAACAAATCCAATTAGTCATTCCCCGCCTTCATGTGTACTAAAATCAACTATATCATCAATTTTTTATGCCTTTGACTGTTTCATTTTATCTAATTCAATTGTTAACGTTTCTCTTGAAATTAAACCATAGTCACTTATAATATGTGGGTTGTTCAGATTCTTCACAATCTATACAACTTTGACATATGCATCAACCCTAGATTCTCTATGTTTTGATATTCATAACTAATGTTTTCCATTCTTTTTATTCTTTGAGACCATGCAACTTTAAGTTGCTTTATTCGATTACCATTTAGAAATTCCAACTCTCTTTTCTTTGCATGAGAAATTAAATCAAGTCTCTGGTTGAAAACAAATAAGTCATTGTTCACAAAATACCTATCTCCTTCGAGATCATATTCAATGCACTAGAAAAATGACTTAGCTCTTTGTCCCAAGTGATTTAGATCATAAGTTGCTTTCCATGCATGTTCAATTATTTGTAATCACTTCTATATATTTCTAATAATATATGTTTTCACCACATTAAGAAAACTAATAGATTTAGAAAATCTATACAATGTGTCGCGAACAGTAGCTACAGGAACTATTGTTCGTATTGCTAATGAAGTCATCAACAAAGGACCCAAATCTATAGCATCTTCTAGGTCATTTATTCTTTTTTTTAAGTTTAATTTTTCTACTTCCTGTTGACAAAGAGACTTTGCAAACATGTTACTGATAACTTGATGCAGCTCCATGAGCAATGTGATTGCAGCTCTAGACAAATCAACTTGCATTTTTGTTTGGTCTAAAATGTTATTGCTGTGAAGCTTTACCTTTTCAATCTTCATTTGTTTACTACTATTTTCATACTTTTCATTTCACAATGTGACAAAACCATCATAAAAAATAATATATTCATTGGCAATTTGTGCTATTGTTTATTAATTTTCAGCAAAACAAACACCAATCCAATAGAGCTTAATGTTGTCAACTTATTTGTTTATAGTTTCATCAACATTTACTATTCTCATAGGACTTTTGAAATTGGTTGATTCAACAACATACACTTCTTTTGAAATAAAACTTCGATGAGGCTTTTTGTGCTTCATATTATCAGATAGCATATTGTAAATCACTTTCGTATTTGTAGTATCATTTGTTTTGTTTTCACTTGATGATGAAATTACACCAATATCATTTATCTAGTATACAGATTGCTCTACAAAACTACTAATTCCTGATAAGTGGATAATTTGTTTGGCATCTATGATATGCCCTTGATACTTGATACTTCCACGATATCTTCAATATTTATGATTAGTCGTTGTTTTTTTTTCAATGCATCTTGACATTGTTCGTTATGTTCTCTAATTTCTACAAATAAGTTTCTGTATCTAATTCTTTCCAAGTGTGCGTGAAATAGACCCTCTTCATCAAAATATTTAATTGCTTCAACTTTACTTAAGTTAAAAGCATTCAAAGTCTGTGTGAACTCTGTAACATGGGAAATAATTTTTATTGTGATTTCTCCAACAATAAATGGTAAAGGAATGAATTATTTTGTCTTTTTTTCTTTCAAATATATCTAGCTAGTCAAGGTATTTCTTACTGACTTCAACAAAAAAATACTTGTCTGTAACAAATTTTGGCAATAGTAGTGGTTTACCTTGTAACATAATATATTCGAATTAGCGTATTACTTTCTCTTTCTTCATGCATACCTTTGTCCCATAAGAAAACTTGTGTGTTTCCAGATATATGATGAGGTTCTTGTTCAATTATCCTATAGTTTATTTTCCTTACATAAACATCTTGATCATTGGTTCTTGATTCACATTGAATTTAGGATTACATGGAAAACTACTAAATTTATCACTTGAAATCAAATTTATTATGAGATACACCATCATGAAGAACCTTTTGGTCTTGGATAAATTGGTTAACTGAAAAGCTAATTCATTATAAATGATATCAGCCCAGTCAAATACACAATCCTTTTTGTATGTCTGATAAATCATATAGACAATGCATTTTGGAACTCTTGTTGTATTTTCTTGGCCCACAACATGTGCACAAAGCGAACAAAAGTCTCTAAACAACTATTTAAGTGAGTAAATTTCTAGAAAAGATAGATTGCAAGGAACTTTGTGACTCGAAAAAAAGAAATCCATAATAACATTTGATTCACCTACTTATGAGATCGTGAAAATATTTGCTTCAGACAATCATAAGTGAACATTAGCCTCTGGTAACTTGAATATTCATCTAAATGTCTTCACATTCAAAGGTATTCTCTTCATTCACAGCATAATTGTTCTTGTTTCTTAATCAAAAAAATTCACGCACAAATGAACAATTTCCCTGAAATCAAAAAATGTTGGCACACATGCAGCATTCGCTAATCTAATAGTCCAAATCTTGTTATTGTTTTTCTCTTCCATTGGCATATTAGCATAATACTCATTTGCAATCGACAAATGGAATTTCTCATCGAAGGCACCAAGTAAATTAAAGGTATTAATACAAATAGCTTCTTCACTTTCTCTACTAACCATATATGTTTTGTAGATGAAAACACCTTCTAAATCAATAATGTTCTCAACACTGTTGAATTACACAAATTTCTTTTTTCGGTTTTCTATATATTCACTAGATCTCACTTTTGCAAACTTAAAACTAGGTCTAACTATTGCAAATGTGAAATATGTTACACAGAGAATTTGTCAATATACAGAAATAACATTGAGCAAAAGCTTTGTTTATAGGACATGCAGAAGTGTGGAAGATGTTCATTGTGTGGAAGAAGCTTTCAAATTTTCATTATTCAGATAATAAGATTGTTTATGTTTATATTATTGATGATATTTTAATTGTAAATAAGTTTTCAAATATTTGTATGTTTGTGCTCTTGTGAGCCATATGATTAATTTATCAATACATTGACATTAAAAGCTTTTATTATTAAATATTTTACTAAGCAATAGAATTCACATATTATCGAATACATGATCTCCCACATTATATGGAAAATTGTTCAAACGAAATAGATTATAATGCCTTAGTATTGCATCTACATCATTGCTTTGTACAGTAAACAAATGCTTCTCCATTGATGATTTAGAAATCACGTTTGAAATATAATTGTTCATTGATGCTTTAGAAATTACGTCTCCAAAAAAATATATTAATAATAATAATTTCACTGCAAACTTTTACTCAACGACAAGCACAACATAAACAATTTACAGGAAAACAAGTAAAACGATATAGATACAACTGATTTCGCATAAAACTCTTGTCTATGAATGAGATATAGATTCACAAAACAAATGAACCACAATGTACCTAATATGCATATCGTAAAATATGTATTTGTGTTAAAAAAGTAAAATGCATAATTCTTAGAGAAGAGTTTTGATTCCGATAACTAGAATAAAACCATTAGTAACGAACCTTATCTCGCAAAGAACTATGAAATATAGTAACATGCATGCCCCCCATCCCCCCTAAAAGAAAAGAGAAAAAACCAATAAGCAATAGTTGGTCAATGAAACTATCAACATGTTACGTGTTAAAATTACACCACAAAAGCCTTATAAAACTTAGAACATTTGATTTATTATTCTTAAGCTAACAATAAAAACGCACTAACACGTTATTGTTGTTATTATTATTATTATTATTATTATTATTATTATTATTATTATGTCACAAAAGTTATATAAAACTTATACACTTTGATTTATGATTTATGCCAAAGAACGAGTATGTGGAATAAAAAACACAATTTTTATATGACATAGAAAAATTACATGTAATTTTCACACATAAGTGTATTAATATCGATCTGCAAGTACTAATGACAAAGCGAGTGCAATAATCGTTTACCAAAAATAGAAATTCTTGCAATTGCACTAGAAATATACAATGCCATGTTAATAATTCATAGGAGAGATAAAGCAATATCTAGAACGAATGAAAGCTTATATTGTTTGTCAGTCTGTTATGGTCCAAATGTGTGGAAATTTGATAGAATTGCAAATTCTTAAGAAATTTAATCTAAAATCATGAGACATGATTCTACTCTACTGATCTGTAGAATGAAATTTACAATTTAGAACAACATGAAATATGCAAAACCACAAATAAATAGTGATTTATGGGGGAACCCAAATGGGAAAAAACCCTCAAGCATGGTTGCATTAATCAATGAACTGAGAAACTATTAAAATCGTCAATGTTAAAATATGTAATTGCGGTCAAATTCCATTTTGTAAAGCTCAATTAATGGATATAATTATTTCATTGAATTCCTCTTTTTGAGAGGACCAAAATCAACCTAAATATTACTCAAAACGAATAAGGGAAAGTGTACCTATGAAGAAATTCCCACTAGTGTATATTTGATAAGGTCAGTTGTAAAGAAAAGTGGACCACCTTGAAAGGCTATAAATACAAAGTGCCCTCTACCTCATTTAGACACAACGATGAGACACTCTTCTATCTTGGTTTTTGGATCGCACAAGTCTTAGGCTCATATTTGGAGGATCAAGTTCGATCTGAGGCATAATTTCAAGGTCTGAAGCTTACATCTCTAATTTATGGTTTTGGGCCTCAGTCATAGGCACAACATAGGAAGGATTTGACTGTAGTCACTTGCACAGAAGCTCATCCATGTGACTGGAACCTTCTTGTCGCATGGATAACTTTCCATCCATGTGACTAGGGCATTATGGTTTCCGCAGTACAGATCTGACCCAATCGCTCATCTGCCAGGCTTAAGTGAGCAACTGGGAAACCATAGTCGCTCACATGACACCTCCTTTGTGTGACCGGGGCCTAAATACGAAATATCATTTGTTCGAATATTTCACTCAGTGTCCGTAGGGTTCGGCAATTGACTGCAAACAATGACAGTTCATTATAGTTTTCAGAATCATAGTTTTGAGTATATACATTGTTGGGTTCATTTCATGGATGGTGTAGTTGTTTTGCTAGTTACTTACATTGATGAAGATATGGATCATTGTACTCTCTTTTTCTGAATCATTTGATGACGATCTATTAAGAAGAATAATTTGAAAGGATTTTCCCCATAGTGTGTTTTTCCCTCGTCTCCGACCAATCCTCATGTCTCTATGTGTGATTTTTTTCTTCTATTATTCCTTTATGTTATGATGCATTGATAATGATGATATTTTTCTTTTTACATAGTTTCATATGATTATGAATAATGGTATGATGTTATGTGGTGAACTTAAAGTGTTAAAGAATAAATGCAATTATCAAAGCAAAGAAAAATATATCCCTATGAAAAATTAACATGGTATTAGAGTTGGGTTGAAGAAAAGTCATGGAGATCACCCCCATGGAGACACCTTTGATGGAAGCAAGAGAATATGGAGGAGACCTAAAATAATTCTAGGGTTTGAAAAAACCTTAGGAAATTTTTGCATATGGTTTGATGGATATTATGAGGTTAGGGTTTGAGAGAAACCTTGGTTTATGGAAAATATTTTAGATATGAAATCTAGAAACCCTAGAATGGTCAAAATAAAGATGTTCAAGCACTTGTGACAGATTTGATGAAGCCCCTATATGGGATAGTCTCTAGCAGGCCTAGTTGTTGATAAAGTTGGTAGAAATAGTGAAGGCAACATTATTATATGGACAATGGAAAGTGATGGCCCTTGAAGGTTGGTTCAAGAGGGAGAGGATCACCTCTCATTGAAGATAAGTATTTATTGACTTATGACGCTCCTGTATGCCTTTGCCTTTGTTTAGAATTATAGATTTGATTATTGTTTTGATCATTACTTATACTTCCTGCATGTATATTTGAGTATTTGGATGTCTCTAACCTCCTTGATGGGATGTAATAAGAGGATCATGTGAGATGCAAGAAAGAAAAGTAGAGCTAGAAAAGGTAAAGAAGCACATGATGAAAAGATGACTAAGTACTACAAGCTACCTATGTCAAGTGAAAAGGTGCACATGTATTTGAATTATATAAGCTATGCATGGTATATTGTTTCAATTTTATGTTTCAGTTGTAATATTGGATGGCAAGGTAATCCCTAAGGTATTTTGAGAATATATCCTTCTCAAATGGTTCATGCATGCATATGAAAGTGATTTGCATTCTTGGTTCTTATGATGAAATTGTGCATTTGGTATTGAACAAGTATCTTACCTTCTATGCATAATGAACCTATTGATTCTATGAGGCTACTTAATATTGATTTCTGATATATTGGTATACTTTGTGTTTGGCTAACATCTATCATTTTTTATATCTTGATACCATGAATAAGGCTAGCTCCTTGATTCTAATATATGGTAAATTGATGCTACTTATTTTGTTTGTGAAAAGAATGATAGTCGTAATGATAGAATTGAAAAAATGAGATTGATATTTTGTTGATCATGGTTATATTTTGATGTCAATAGCAATTATGGCATTGAATGCCCTGACTTGATGGATTGAGTTATGTGACAAAGAAGTAATGCATGTGATCATGATTCTTGGAGTCTAATCCTATTAGCTCTTTACCACTCACCCTTGATGAAATATTTATGTCACAATGTCATGGTGAAGTATTTGATGCTAACATATATGACCATGATAAATATGTGGATATGGTCTGTTTGTGATCTAACAGATCTGTTGATGCATGATAACATTATAGACAGGTTTATGGCATGAATGAATTTGACTGAAGAGGATTCCCATTCAGAGGGATAACCTCTCCATAAGATCCCTTCTCCTATTATCATTTT
Source organism: Pinus tabuliformis (assembly GCA_031772625.1). Lineage (NCBI taxonomy): Eukaryota > Viridiplantae > Streptophyta > Pinopsida > Pinales > Pinaceae > Pinus > Pinus tabuliformis. The sequence goes on along the minus strand of CM062819.1, from coordinate 1,480,287,209 downwards.
CATTATCTACTATTTAATGTTGAAGTATGATTTATGGGCATAAATAGACAAATATTTGACATTGTTGATCTGCAACAAAGCTTTGATCTGAGGACAGAGATTTTTCTCATACTTTGAGCCTCAGTCACTCGCATAACATCTTGGAAGGTGTGACTATAGTCCCCCGACTGCACAAAGGAAGATCCATGGGTGTGACGATGCTTGAAAGACACAAAAGTGAAGTTTTATGCATGAAATCTGTTGTTCACCAAAAGGATGTCAGTCCTTAAACCATGAAGCAAACACCAAAACGTTATATGAGCAAGGAAGTTTCAATCTTTACTATAATATGAATATGTAACTTGTTTTTATAGGTGACTGAGACATGCATATAGATATGTCATTATAATTGAAGTTTGTGCTGCAAAAATTTGACATGACTTGGTTGATTGATATAGATGAGCAGTGTTTTGACATTATGCTTGATAATGACTTAATAACTTTAAATTGGTGATTGAGATATGTTCTAGATTATAGATCTCACTATGATAGCGAATTTTTGATATTGACCTGATGACTAATGATTTGATTTTTTAACTGATGATTTTCCTTGATGATAATTTTATGTGGGCATAGTGACCTCTAGTGACTATTATTTGTGTTTGATAATAGTTTTGTATTGGTCTCATTGTTATTAGCACAATGGTTGAAGTATTGACATATGTGATTCAGTATGAAGTAACCTCATAATAAATGGATGGAACATGCATGACTTATCTTTGGTGTATGCATTTTCATCTAGTGACAGAAATGATTTATATTATGATCATAAGGATGACTTGATGAAGTTTGGTTTGATATTTCTTATGAAAACTTGTTGACATGCTAATAGATGAATTCATGACTTGATGAGAGCTCTACCTATTACTTGGTCTAAAGAATCTAATACTATGATATTGTGATGATTTTGATATTGGTTCTGATCTAGCATCTAAACTTTTATGAGATGACTTAGTTGATTTGATTGTACAATATTGATTTATGTGAGGATGAGAATATTGGTTTGGAAAAGTGTTACCTTTGTAGAGATATTTGAATGAATCTATCTTCCCGATCCTGATATGTCTGCATAAATATTTATATGGGGAATTCAAGAAGATGTGTTGATCCAAACCTCTACTTTATAAATGTTCCAAGAAGTATTGGAAAGTGGAAATACAAAACCTTGGACACTTTGATTGAATTTCAAGATGTTATATTTGACATGGAAACTGACAGTTGATTGAAGCATTGATGTTCTATTTGAACACTCATTCGTATACATATATGTTTTACATAGAATCTAAGTTGATTCATGATTGAGTTGCTTCATTCACATTGATTTGTTGTCTAGCATCCTTCAAAATATTTGCATGGGATGATGAATTTTTGATCTGGGATATTCTTCCTATGATATGTGACTATATGGATGTATTGTTGATGTTTGGGATTATTATTAATGAGCACATTTGGATGTTGCCTTAGTATGAGATCTGCCATGATATCTTGGATGAGAGGTCCATAACACAAGTGAGGTTGAGTACGATGTTGCTAGCATAGCTAGTTGTGAGGCAGGATGAAGAAGCTTTGTATGAGCAGGATTTGGATATGACATGGATGCATTGTGATGACAAAGAGAGGCAATTGATTGGCAGAAAATCACACATATAGATGGGACTAAGTTACCTTCATATATTAAGATAGTGTTGTTGTATGAGACAATTTCAAGCTTGGGGTTGGCACCTCCTTGAGAGGGAGGATAATTATGGTATCATTTTTTTGATATATATGTGATTATTTATGTTCTAATATGATATTTGATTTGATGTCTTGTATTAATAGGAGAAAGTTTTTATTACGACATGATGATTACTATATATGAGCATGATGATATGTTTATGATCTACAGAGCAGGATTGATCGAGGATATTGATCCAACTCTTCCCCCCTGTCTGAGCTCCCAGGGTGAGGAATTGAGATAGAGGGATCCTGGGCTTGAGGGAACTCTAGACAATAGGGTATCACCCCTATATTTTACCCATAGGGTTGGAGTAGTAGCTCACCCTATCTTGGTCTTTGCAGAGTATACACCAATTAGCATCATACCCATAAGCAGGGCTTGTTGGGATTGACCCTCCCCATATGGCCAATAGGTTGAGGAGGCTTGGAGGCATGTGACCCTTACCTCTTGGTAAGTCGGGTATATCATCCAAGCTCAAATTATGACACAGGTGTTCTGCCGCATGACCCTTGAGGGTCATTGTTGAGAAGATCGGTAGGAAATAATATCGGTTGAGTACTATCTCCCCTATATCACCTATTGCTCGATATGGGGTCGTAGTAGTAGCTCCCCCGTGAGATTCTAGGTTAAGTATTAGCTCCTCGATGTGGTTCCAGGTTGATATTTTCTCCCCGATGATATTCTATCCTAAGTTGATGCAGGTCATATATCTGACTCAATGTTGATATTCTCAAGTAGTAGCCTGCTGACATAGATTCTGGGTAGTAGCCCACTGACAGAGATTTTGGGTAGTAGCCTACTGGCAGATATTTTAGGTAGTATCCTGCTAGTAAGTATTACAGGTAATACCCGATGAATAGAGGTTTGTAGCTTAGGCTCCCCAATGATGACAGATTCTTCTTCTTTTAGATTCGAGAATATTTAGCATATGAGCATGGAGAATTAAGAGACAAACATGCATAAGCAAGAGAGGAATTGAGATGATCATTGATGATTCAAGGTGATGAAATACTTTATCTTGGATGGGATATGATGACAAGATGACATGATGATTCATGGTCTGATTATTTCAAGTGGAATTATCCCTAGTTGAGAGGGAGTGTTAAAAATATGCAACTGCGTTCACATTCCACTTTTCATAGCTCCCTTTATGGAGATAATGATTTCATTTAATTACTCTTTTTGAGAGGACCAAAATCGACCTAAAGATCACTCAAAATGGATAAGCGAAAGTGTATTTATGAAGAAAATCCCACATGTGCATATTTGATAAGGTCGACCCTAAAGAAAAGTGGACCACCATGAAAGGATATAAATACAAGTGCCCTCTACCTCATTAGACACAACAATGAGACACTCTTTTATCTTGGTGTTTTTCTCGCACGAGTTTAAGGCTTGTTGGTGAAGGATCAGGTTCACTCTAAGGTAGAATTGCAAGGCCCGAAGCTCACATTTCTGATTTAGGGTTTTGGGCCTTAGTCGCAGGCACAACACAAGAAGGATTCGGCTGCATTCAATCGCACAGAATATCATATATGTGATTGGAGCCTTCCAATCACATGGACAACTCTCCATCCATGCTACTGGGGTGTTATTGTTTCCATAGTCCAAATCTGACATAGTCGCTCACATGTTAGGCTTAAGGGAGCGAATGGGAAGCCATAGTCCCTCACATGACACCTCCTCCATGCGATAGGGGCCTAAAATATGAAATCTCAGTTGTCCAAATATTTATCTCAGTGACCACAAGGTTTGGCAGTTAACTGCAGACAATGACAATTCATTATAGTCTTCAGAATCAAAGTTTTGAGTATATACATTGTTGGGTTCATTTCATGGATGTTGTATTTATTTTGTTTGTTACTTACATAGATGAAGATATGGATCATTGTACTCTCTTTTGTTGAATCATTTGATGATGATCTATTAAGAAGAATAATTTGAAAGGGTTTTCCCCATAGTGGGTTTATCCCTAGTCTCCGACCAATCCTAGTGTCTACATGTGTGAATGGTTTTCTTCTATTGTTTTTTTATGTTCCGCTGCATTGATGATGATGATATTTTTCTTTCTACATAGTTGCATATGATGATGAATAATGATGTAAATATGAATAATTTGATGATGTTATGTGGTGAACTTAAAGTGTTAATGAAGAAATGCAGTTATCAAAGCAAAGAGCAATATATCCCTATGAAAAATTAACAATTAGCTCTAGCTCTGAGCTCAACCTACAAAAGAATAATTGTTCTCATTCTCATTGAACAAGCTTTAGCAAACACTTAGCCAAATATTTTCTCACCAAGGCCGTTATTTCCTTTCACAAATCCTAGGGAAATTGGCCCTAATTCTTTAGAAATTTCCTCCAAAATGATTGCACAATTCCCAAGGATTGAACATTGATTGCATGCAACACTTGTACACTCAAAACTAGTCTACAAATTATGTTACATTCCCTTGGAATATCCACCACAGCCAAGAAATTCGAATTCCTTGCATGCATGAGCTATATTTGGTTGATTGATCAATTAAATGGATGATCTCTGACTTAGATTATTGCCCCACTATACAACTGGCCTCCAACTAGTTCTATTAACTGTTAGAACTAATTTAACTGAGTACAACAAGAAATAATTGAACTAGATTACTACAAACTATAAATCTCACATGCATAACTGAACTCCAAGCCCTCTAATTCTAATTTATTGAGTTAACTGAGTTTCAAGATCCATGCCACCTTATTTAACTACCTCCAAGTTTTCTATTGATGTGGAAATTTCGATTTTTCTCAATTTGACCAAGGCTAAGACAAATTGAGCCTTTCTTGCTACACATCTCAACACTCCCTCTTAGCAAGAAATGGATTATCAACCAACCCTATTTTGCACCTGTGGAATGTATTATATCACTACCTCTCATTGCTTTTTTTTCACTGCAACAACTACAACTTAGAAGCATCCAAAAAAAACACTGAATCAACTGTGTCTACAAATGTCTACAAGGAAAATTGTGTTGTTGTTGACTCTGCTACTAAGCCTCCTACTCTTCTTTTAACATTTATCTACACTCCTCATCATATTGCTAACACTAATCCTCCTAATATTGAATATTCTGGACCCCTGTAGCAAGGTAACGATCCATGAGGAGAACGCCTCAATGGACCTTGCCCAAATTTTCATAACTCTAGGACTAAGGATCTACATCACTCCAACTCACTCCTTGAGGTATAGCTGCAATTTCTCCCTCTTCCCACTAGGATCAAACTCTCCCTCTACTAGAGGTCTCTGAGTGGTCCTCATCATCATCATCCTGCTAGTCACCCCAACTTCCAACTGGTTGAGGCTCCATCTTGAGAGCTCTATCCTGCTCCCTCTCAACCACCACATCTATAATCTTTTCCTTTCTCCTCAAGGATACAAATTCTTCCACCTCAAGTTTATACAATTTCTTGAATCAAACACCTATTTTCTTCACCTTCCCAGTAGTTATGTGTCTCAGGAAGGCTATCCCTTTACAAAAGAGCACACCATATCCATGATATTCCAAAACTACTATAGAGATGAGGCTCTTCTTCAAACTTGGTACAAACATAACATCTTTGAGGTGAAGAGGGGATCTTGACTCCCTCTTGAAGGTTATTGTACCAATCCTGGTAGAATGGTACCTTCCGTCATCCCAAAAATCAATATGCATCTGGAGATCTTCCTCTTCCAAGTTACTAAAAAAATCTCTACACCATATCATGTGGAATGAGGCACCTAAATCCAAGTATCACACACTCCCCATCATAGTGTTGGCCATGCATGTGATCAGGGTGAAGTCTAACTCGAATTATGAAGCCAATTCCTCACCTATTTCTCCTACTGTAGGATCCTTCTTGCTATACTTTTTGTTTAGACACTTTGTAGCATAGTGCTCCAATTCATGAAAATTGAAGCATTTTATTTTGGACAAATCTTTGTTCTTACCCCCTTTGTGGGATTCAGCCTCACCTTGGAACTTCTTTCCCTTGACCTTCAATCCTCTTCCAACTAGAAAAAATCCACTTCCTCTTCTGTGGATGTTACTCCATCTCTGGTATTTCTCTTGATTTATTCTTGTACCAAATCATACCATAAGTGTTCCTAATTTGGTAATTTCTCCCTTCCATTCACGGAGTCTTGGTAGTTGTGCTAGGATTTCGGAAGGTCTAAAAGAGATAGGCTCACCAGTTCATCTTTTGTAACATTCACACCAACCCCTCCAAGCTTATCCCAAACTTGTGTAAATCTAGAGAGATGTTGTGGAATAATATCATTCTTCTGCATCTTAATGTTTTAAAGTTTGTCTTTCAGGGCTAATTGCCTATGGTCACTCTTATTATCAAATGTCTCAGTTAGTTTATTCCACATTGTGAAAGAAGTTTCTTTCCCATGGAGACTCAAGACCACATGGTCTCTCACTCCCTTCAGAATTATTTTCATCACCTTGGCTACATTTTTCTTCCATTTGACTAGGTTATGGTCATCAGTTGATCCTGGTTTTATAATTTTTGTCTTGACATATTCCAGCAATCCATTTTCATCAAGCACTACGTCCATGTGATCTTTCTAGGAAATGAAATTCGACCTGCCTTCCAAGACATTCTCCCAAATCTAAGGGAATTGTGTTACACTGAAGCTACAAATTCAACCCTCATGAGGAACAACTTTGAAATTATTGTTCTAATGTGAATCCTGATGTGATACCATGTAGAAATTTGATAGAATTGCAATTGCTTAAGAAATTTAATTTGAAATCATGAGACACAATTCTACTCTACCGATAAGCGAAATGAAATTCACAATTTAGAACAACATGCATAGACATGCAATAAGAAAAAATACAAATACACAGTGATTTCTGGGGGAACCCAACTGTGAAAAACCCCTCAAGCCTATTTTCATTAATCAATGAATTGAGAAAATATTACAATTGCTAGCTCCAACATTGAGCTCAAACTGCAAAAGAATAACTATTCTCTTGCTTAATGAACAAGATCTACCCAACACTTAGCTAAATATTTGCTCACCAAGTCCCCTACTTCCTTACGCAAATCCTAAGGAAATTAGCCCCTATTCTTTAGGAATTTCCTCCAAGATAATTAAGCAATTCCCAAGGATTGATCACTGATTTCATGCAACACCTGTACACTCAAAACTAGTCTTCAACTGATGTTACATTGCCTTGGAATCTCCGCCATAGATAAAAAAAAAATCAAATTCCTTGCATGCATGGGATATTTTTGGTTGATTGATCAGTTAACTGGATAATCTCTGAGATATGTTGTTGTCCCACTTCACAATTGATCTCCAATTAATTATATTAACTGTTAGAACTAATTTAACTGAGTACAACTAGAAATAACTGAACTAGATTGCTATAAATTAGTAATCACACATGCATGACTAAACTAGAAGCCCTCTAAATCGAATTTACTGAGCTAACTGAGTGACAAGACTCATGTCACCTCAGTGAACTACCTCCAAGGTGTATGTTGATGTGGAAATTTCGAAGTTTCTCAACTTGACCAAGGTTAAGCCAAATTGAGCCTTTCTTGCTACACTTCTCAACAAAATGCACCAAAATGCTTGGGGGAGAAGCCCTGTGATTATCATGAGCCCCTACTCAATCACAATGTTTTGTGCTGAGAATATGGGCATATGATACAGTGCCAACAAACTAGAAATGATGCACATATCATTAATGTTAGTTTCATATCCCCATCTTCTCAGCACATAACATTATAATCAATAAAATGAAAAATTCAAATACATGGAATTGAATATCACAAATGTACACATCTGCATTAATTTTCCCCTTCACACAATTCTCCCACACATTTTCTTCTGCATAATACTGATTTTTAAACAATGGAACCCACTTAACATCACTCATTCGATATAATGTATCACGTGATTTCATATTTATTTAACTTCATATGTTTCTTTCTCATGCACAAAATAGTTACATGTGGTTTTTATACACAGAAATGAGAAATATAAGGCTAAATGAAATTTTGAATGGGTGTCACTACTAGCAAAGAAACCTTATAATACATACTCGAGAAATCAATTGAATAGAGCTCTAGATCTATGCAAAATAGAGGATTTGCGTAGAATAGCAAAGCATGTCTTCGGCTTTGAATTGTGCCTAAATGAAATCTCTAAATATCGTATAAAACATAAACATAGATTGGAGATTCCATCCAAGCTCAATTGAAAATCGAAAATGTATTTTGCAATATATCATTACTCTAGAAAACAACCAACGTTCAATCGACCACGTTTTTTTTCTCCTCACAAAGAGAAACTTGTGCCCACATGCATTTGCTTATATCATTAATCTGGAAATTGCCAATGTTCAACCGACCATGACTTTGTTCCTCGAGAAGAGAAACTTGTCTTTATTCTCCTCGTAGAGAGATGACAATTGAATTGAAAAAAAGAAATCGGTTTAATCGTCCTCATTGTTATCTAGATACATTTTTATCAATGCAATATTAACACTGTATAGCCAAGAGAAGTGACAATAATTAATTTAATGCAATTTGTATCTGAATATGAATAAATTACCATAATTTCTATAATAATAATAATGACAATTGAATTGAAATAAAGCAGTCGATGTTATTTCCTAATTACAATTTAATTGTCCTCATCGTTATCTAGATACACTGTTATCTAGTCTAGATTTTTAACTGTCGCAATGCCTTGAATGCAATATTGACAATGGAAAGTTAGGGAAATTGACGGTAATCAATCTCATAGAATATGAAAGAACTACCATAATTTCTATAATAATCACAATTTAATTGAAATAAAACAGTTATTTCTATTCCTGAATCGATTGCTATAAATTTGAGAAATGCCACGTGTAAGTTATCCTTTCAAAATGAACTAAATCACGTAATTTTCACACATAAATGTAGAATCTTGATCTAAAAGTATTAATGATAAAGCGAGTGCAATAATTGTCTACTGAAAATGGCAACAATCACATAAGCAATAGATAATTCCATGCTATTAATTTGGACAAGAGTTAAAGGAATATCTACAACAGACAAGACCTTATATTGTTTGTTGATGTGTTATGATCCAAATGCACCAAAATGCTTCGAAGAGAAGCCCTATGATTATTAAGAGCCCCTACTCGATGGTAATGTTCTATGTTAGGAATATGTGCATATGATACAGTGTCAACGAACCAGAAATGATGCACCTATTATTAATGCTAGTATCATATCCCCATGTTCTCAGCACATGACATTATAATTGAAAAAATGAAAAATTTGTTCAATGAAGTGGACGCCAATGATAGAGATGGTGATATCATGGCCATTGACCAATATTCATAACAATAGTACACTATCAAATCACTCATGTAATTCGAAACATTATGAAAAAAATCCATATTTTGTATTGCAATGCTCAAGTGTAAACCAATTTTTATAAGTAATTTTCTTATAGACATATATAGTTTGTTTACTTAAAGAAAATAAGTATTTAAATAAGTCCTACTGAAGCCTAGAAACGTGTTTTATCATACGAATATTTTCATTGTGTGAAACCCATTTAAAGCTTATATTGTCATTCATAGAAGTTACAGTTGTCAATTGTAAATGAGTATTTATAAATAGTTGGAAACAGACATAATTACAAAATTGCGTTATGCACACCCATTCACCCACACAAACACAATAAAAACCTTGTACAACAAAAATTAGCAATTTTAATCACTATGTTCTCCCATAAATACCTTGTCCTCTACAAAGATTCATAGTTCTAAAATCAAATCTCTATGCAATTTCCCCCCCACACATACTTTCTACTCCGCACAGTAAAATCTTCGTACAATGAAACATAATAATATTCCCCACTCTCCTACATATACCCCTTCATACGATATACAGTCAGGAAATGTGTAAGAGTATTAGATTTGTTCAAGAAATTGATAACTTATATTGTAAGTCATAAAAGTTATAGTACTCAATTGTAAATGAGTATTTGTAAAGCATTATTGAGTACGGAACTAGCTAAGTGCAATTGTGCGTTACTACATATGGAAAAGAAGTAGATATACAAAATTTCATTATGAACCACCCATTCTACTGCAAAAACCCACAATAAAAACACCACAAAATGAAAGTTAACAATTATAATCATTATATTCTCCTGCAAACACCTCGTCCTCTGCAAAGATTCATAGTTTTTAAAGCAAGGCTCTATGAAAATTCTCTTCCGCACATACTTCATACTTTGCACAGTAAAATCTCAGCATAATGAAACATAATAGTATTCCCCATTCTCTCACACATACTCCATCTTTCGTAAACATTCATATGATATACGATATCCACATAGCAAAACATAATAATATTCTCGAAAACAACCTGTCCTAATTTCATCTTTTCCATAAAATCTCAAAACAGTAAAAGCTCCACACAATGAAATATCTCACACATACCTCGTCCTCTGTGAAGATTCAATTATAGTAATAATGCTCAGAATAATATTGAATTAATTAATTAACGCTAGTTCTTGCACAGCTTCCTTCACACATGCTTCTTCCGTACACACTTCCTTCGCACAACCACATGCTTCCTCCACAGAGCCACCATTGTACAAGCTTGACCTATTAACTTTAATCCAAACCAAACTAGAAAGGGATCAACAAGCATTGTCTGATGCTCACCTGATAATGTATTCCATGACTACATAGCCTGGAAAAATCAAAACAATGAAATTAACAATATTAATCATTCTGCAAAGATACATAACTCTAAAATCAAAATCTCTGCTAACTTGTGTTTGTAATGTGTATGCTAAAAATATTGCAAGATGAACACCTGGTGAATAATTCTACGGATGGCACAATGAAAATTAGTAAGTGGTATTTTGACATTAGCATATGAATATTAAACATATGTATTAGACACTTAAGACAAATGGACAGGTAGATAGCAGAAATTGTATTAATAATAATAGTAATAAGAAAGAAAAAATATCGTTGAACAGATGGATTTATTATGGTTCATCAAATAACCTAGTTATGTTAGGGAACCACTCGTACATAGATTTTACCCCGTGACAGACCTTGCACCCTTCCCCTTATCCAATAGGACCTCGAGTTCCCCCCTAAAACAATTAGCCACTGATAAGGTCGACACAAAATGAAGGTCAGCATAGGACACATCATTTCATGCAATAAAGTAAGTAATTTAACGCAATATTTATCTGAATACAAATAAATTACTATAATTTCTATAATAATACTAATAATGAAAATTGAATTGAAATAAAGTAGTCCACCTTATTTCCCTATCACAGTGTAATCATTCTCATCTTTATCTAGATAAATTGTTATCTAGTCTATATTTTTAATCATTGCAACACATTCAATGTGTTGGGTTGTTTTATATTCTTTCCACGACTAGCCCACGTAGTTAACCGAGGGGTTAGAGGGGGGGGCGAAGCCCCCCCTTCGTTGCACCGATTGTGTAGCGGGGGTGTCACAGGGGGTTTGAGGGGTGCAAGTAACCCCCCTATATGGGGTCTAGGGCAGCGCCCCAGAAAATTTTGTTTTTTGGACCCTATATTAGGTTGGGCAGACCTACCTATGGTTTTGTGCATGTTTTTCACACATGGTTTTGGACGTTATGGTTTTTGGTCCATGGTATTGGATGCCTCGGCATGTATAAATATGTATTGTAACATTGAAAGGAACATAATGAAAAATCAAGCTGGTAGTCCCGGTTTTGGGATCCAAGGGAAAATCTCTGTGTATATGTGTTTTATTTGTTATGCTCTCGCATTATTTATTTTCTGTGTTTGAGAATTCGTATGCAGGTAATTTATATATGGGTTTAAAACCTACATTTTGTATCGGAGTTGTTTTGGCTTCAAGGGGATGCCTTCGTTGCTGAGGGGTTTTGCTTGGGCCTGAGGTAGATCATGTTCAGTGAGAGATCTGCGAGATCGATTCTAGTGGTGAAATAAGATGGTGAGCAGTGGAAAGATAGAGACCGAGAAATTTAATGGTCAAATTTTTGAGTTGTGGAAAGTCAATATGGAGGATCTGTTGGTGGATAATGATCAGTGGATTGTGGTAGATCCGGGTACTAAACCAACGGGAGTGTCCGATGAAGAATGGAAGAAGTTGGATCAGAAGGAAAAGAGCACAATATGATTATATGTCTTAGATTCAGTATTGTTGAATGTATCAGGGGAAGCTACAACGAAGGCTTTGTGGGACAAGTTAGGGACTTTGTACCAATCTAAGTCTCTGGTGAATAAACTGTTCCTGCGGAAAAAGCTGTATAACCTGAGGATGAAAAATGGAGACTCGTTCATAGAGCATTTAAACACATTTAATACTGTGGTAAGTCAGTTATTATCTATTGATATTAAAATTTCAGATGAAGATAAGTGCATCAGTTTGTAGTGTTCTCTACCAGATTCGTGGGATAGTCTGGTTATTGCAATAGGTAGTAATGCAACTACCTTGCAGTTTGATGAAATAGTCTCATCCTTGCTGACGGAGGAGATGAGACAGAAAAATATGGAGAGCCAGAATGGTAATGCCTTGTCTGTACAAGGACAGTCCTAGAACAGAAACAAAAATAAGTCATTGAGTGGGAGATCTAAACCTCCAGGAAAACCTGTACAGGTGGTGTGCTAGAAATACGAAAAGGAAAGGCACTACAAAAGTGACTGTAAATCTAAATCTCCTGGTAAAGGAAAGGGATCTGATGATGCTCCTTCTGTAGAGGCGAAAACCACCTCATATGAAGGTGGGGATGTGAACTTGGCTTCTTCAAGTTCACACGTAGATCATGAGGCATGGTTGATTGACTCAGGTGCATCTTTTCACTTCACTCCGCATAGAGATTGGTTATGCGTGTATGAGAAATGCGATGGTGGTGATGTCTTCTTAGGGGATGATAGGAAGGCTAGAATTGTTGGTCATGGAAAAGTAAAGTTAAAGTTGCAAGGTGTAAGGGTTAGAACACTTCCAGGTGTTCTGCATATTCCTGCATTGGCCAGAAATCTGATTTCTATAAGCAAGCTGGATGATGCAGGTGTAAAAATAGTGTTCGAGAAGGATACCTGCAAGATGGTTCAGGGAGCATTGGTATTGATGCGGGGAGTTTGTATTGTAACTCTATACAAGCTACAAGGTAGCACTGTTGTTGATGGGTGCAACAACTCTGTGGTTCCTGAAAGTGGAGCAGAAAATATAGTGGTCTCTAGAGAGAATACCACGTTGTGGCATCAAAGGCTTGGACATATTGGAGAGAAGGGCCTTCGAATACTTCATGGTAAAGGTATGGTAGAAGGTATGAGTAATAGCTCTCTGGATTTTGATTTCTATGAAAATTATGTATATGAGAAGCAGAATCGGGTGAGTTTCCCCTCTGGTGGTAAAAGGGCGAAACATATATTAGAACTTGTGCATAGTGATGTGTTTGGACCTATGAAGGTTCCATCACTGGGTAAGTCTATGTACTATGTATCATTTATAGATGACTTCTCAAGGAATACATGGATATATTTCCTTAAGAAGAAATCTGAAGTCTTTGACAAGTTTAAAGAATTTAAGCCTCTAATGGAAAACCAGACAGAGAAGAAGATAAAGGTGTTGAGGACAGATAACGGTGGAGAGTTTTGCAGCAATGAATTTAAAGAATTCTATAAGAAGTGTGGTATAGCACGGCAGAAGACTACTCCATACACACCTGATAAAAATGGAGTTGTAGAAATAATGAACAAGATGTTGATGGAAAGGGAAAGAAGCATGCTCAACAGTGCCAGGTTAGGACAAGAATTCTGGGTAGAGGCAGTGGAGACAACATGTTACTTGGTCAACAGATCACCTTCATCAGTCTTGGAGGATAAGACTCCACAAGAGGTATGGACTGGTAAGAAGCCATCTCTTTCACATCTGAAGGTATTTGGATGTGATGCATATGTACATGTTCCAAAGGAGAAAAGAACCAAGTTGGATAGTAAATCTGAAAAGTGCATCTTTATTGGGTATAAGGATGGTTTAAAGGGTTATAAGCTTTGGAACCCAATAACAGGGAAGGTTGTTTACAGCCGAGATATGGTGTTCAGAGAGGTGAAAGATGTTATTAAACATGAATTCCAACCAAAGGAACCTGAGAAGATAGAGTTTGAGCTTAAGGAGGAAGAATCAAACTCTACAATAGAGGAGGAATCAGAAGATGAAGAGCCACAAACTCCAAGTGTGAGAAGATCAGTTCGAGAAAGAAGGCAACTGGAAAGGTATAGTCCATCTGCTTTTTGTTCAAATTTTTCTTTATCTATTACTGATGATGATCCCAGAACTGTGAACGAAGCAGTAGATTCAGAGGATGGCAAACTTAGGAAAGAGGCCATGGTTGATGAAATGGCATCTTTGCACAAAAATGAGGCTTGGGATTTGGTGGAGTTGCCGGCTGGAAGGAAACCCATTGGCAGCAAATGGGTGTTCAAGAATAAGACAAATGGAGAAGGAAAGGTGAAGAAATACACAGCTCGGTTGATAGCAAAAGGTTATTCCTAGGTGCTAGGAATTGATTTTGGTGATATTTTTCTCCTGTTTCCAAGGTAGCTTCTATTAGATTACTTTTATTTGTTGCTGCTGCTTTTGATTTTGAAGTATAATAGATGGATGTGAAGACAACATGTCTTCATGGGGATCTAGAAGAGGAGATCTACATGAAGTAACCTGAAGGTTTTGCGATGAAGGGTAAGAAAGAAATGGTATGCAAGTTAAAGAACTCTCTATATGGGTTAAAATAGTCACCAAGGATGTGGTATCAGAAATTTGATACATTTATATGGGGACTTGGCTTCACCAGAAGAAAAGTAAATCACTGTGTGTATTTTAAATTAATTGGTGACCGTGTTATTTATCTAGTCTTGTATGTGGATGATATGTTGCTGGTTGGAAATGACAAGGAAATTATCCAGGATTTGAAGACCCAATTGTCCTCCAAATTCGACATGAAAGATCTTGGTGCTGCAAACTATATTTTGGGCATGGAAATTAAAAGAGACCAGGAAAAGAAGAAGCTCTGGTTAAACTAGAGGAAGTATGTCGAAACAATATTGTGGAGGTTTAATATGTAGGATAGTAAATCAGTGAAGGTTCCTATTCTTGTAGGTGTGAGGTTATCTACTGAACAATGTCCCAAGACACAAGAAGAGGAAGAGGACATGTCCCATGTTCCATATGCAAGTGTAGTCGGTAGCCTGATGTATGCAATGGTCTGTACTAGACTAGACATTGCACATGTAGTGGGAGTATTGAGCAAGTTTATGTCAAAACCAAGGAAGGAGCACTAGATAGTAGTGAAGCGGGTTTTCAGGTATTTGTGTGGCACTAGTGATTATGGTTTGTACTACTAAGGAAGACCAGGATTGGACAAAGTGTTGGATATTCATGCCTTTGTTGATGCAGATTGGGCTGGAGATCTAGATCAGAGAAGATCTACAAGCGGGTATGTGTTTAACCTATTTGAAGGTGCAGTCAGTTGGATGAGTAAGAAACAACTTGTAGTGGCACTATCAAGTACAGAGGCAGAATACATGGTATCCACTCATGCATGCAAGGAAGCAGTTTGGTTACAAAGATTATGTTCAAGTATGGGGTTAGTACAGGGAGCTATAAGGATAGTCTGTGACAGCCAAAGTGAAATTTTCTTGGCAAAGAACCCTGCATATCATTCAAAGACAAAGCACATTGATGTTCATTATCACTTTTTGAGGGATATGATAGAAGAAAAAAAGGTGTTGTTGGTAAAGGTGGACACTTTGAACAATACTATAGATGCATTGACAAAATCTGTGAGATCTGAGAAGTTCTCTTGGTGTAGAGAAACAATGGGAATTGCAGGGCTAGATAAATGACTAAGCTCTCTTATGGCCCCCTATGGAAAGAAAACAACAAGTGGGAGAATGTTGGGTTGTGTTATATTCTTTCCACGACTAGCCCACGTAGTTAACCGAGGGGTTAGAGGGGGGGTGGAGCCCCCCCTTTGTTGCATCGATTGCGTAGCAGGGGGGTCACAGGGGGTTTTAAGGGTGCAGGTAACCCTCCTCTATGGGGTTCGAGGTAGCGCCCTAGAAAATTTTGTTTTTTGGACCCTATATTAGGTTGGGCGGGCCTACCTATGGTTTTGTGCATGTTTTTCGCACATGATTTTGGACGCGATGGTTTTTGGTCCATGGTTTTGGACGCGATGGTTTTCGGTCCATGGTATTGGATGCTTCGGCATGTATAAATATGTATTGTAACATTGAAAGGAACATAATGAAAAATCAAGCTGGTGGTCCTGGTTTTGGGATCTAGGGGAAAATCTCTGTGTATATGTGTTTTATGTGTTATGCTCTCACATTTTTTATTTTCTGTGTTTGAGAATTCGTATGCGGGTAATTTCTATATGAGGTTAAAACCTACATTATGCAATATTGACAATGGAAAGTCAAAGAAATTGAAATTAAAAAACCTCACGGAATAAAAAACAAGTACCATAATTTCTATAATAATCACAATTAAATTGAAATAAAACAGTTGTTGTTATTCCTGAATTGATTACTATAAATTTGAGAAATGCCACATGTAAGTTATCCTTTTCAAACTAAACTAAAACTATTTCACTTACTTTTCAAACATAATTTTATCAATCTCTATCTGCAAGTACCAATGATAAAGCAAGTGTAGTAATCGTCTACTGAAAATGGAAATTCCTGCAATCGCACTAGAAATAGATAATGCCATGTTAATAATTCAAACGAGAGCTAAAGCACTATTGAGAATGAGAAAAAGCTTATATTTTTTGTCAGTCTGTTATGGTCCAAATGCACCAAAACACTCCAAAGAGAAGCCCTATGATTATCAGGAGCCCCTACTCGATCACAATGTTTTGTGCTGAGAATATGGGCATATGATGTAGTGCCAATGAACCAGGAATGATGCACTTGTCATTAATTGTAATATCATATCCCCATATCCTCAGCACATAAAATTATAATTGACAAAATATTCTCAGCACATATCAACATATTACATTATCCTCAGCACAATGCAATAATCGTCTACCAAAAATAACAAGTCTTTTGAATTCACTACAACTATAAAACTACAACAAATAGAATGAACCCAGAAAAAGAAACGAGTAGCACAACAATGACACCAGAAATAGATATTGTCTTGTTATTAATTCAGAGAATATTCAAAGGAATATCTACAATGAACAAGAGCTTATATTGTTTGTCGATGTGTTATGATCCAAATGCATTGATGTCCAGAACTCAAGCCCTACGAATGTCACTAAGGTCACAATCAGATTTTTTGTCTGCACACTTACCGACTTTCCCCATCCAAAGTCTATAGCATCGTAAACAAGATATTTTAAGGAGTTCACTATGCAGGTACCATAAGTGATAAATGGTCATCATTGTCAGGTTTGAATCTCCTCTTCTTTTTTTGCATCACTTGACACATTAGGCATTTTGGGTAAGAAGAAAATGAATACATCATATTTTGGGAATGAAGCTTATAGTTTTAATTGAGTAATAGGTACATTACATTTCTTTATATGCAAACTTTATTATCTTGAAAAAATATACATAAGCCCTATTGTGTTAGGAACATCAAATTATTATTTCTACAGTGACATTTTTTTTTCAATTAAATTTTATAATAAATTTAATAGAATTAAAGAAAAATGAATAGATGATACGTGAAATACATCATGTGCAGACGAAGTTGTGTGGAGGTTGTTGTGAGTGTAAGGATGTTATGCTAAAGTTTTGTTCAAAGTTTACTAAGATAATAAATATACAAATATTTTTTTTAATTGTTATTTAGGTATGTCAAGTCCCACTAGCACAAGCAGTTGAGGATGGGCCTCGTTAACAAGACAACCCAGGATCAAACCTCACAGGGGTGGTTATGCCTGTGCTAGGGGGAGGAGACATGTTGAAAATCCAATAAGTTTAGGGTTGGTGTGGCCTAGGCTGGGTGCGATCCCCGGATGACTTTGATGGATTAGATGCCCCTAAGTCGCGGTTTCTCAAGCCACATGTCAAGCCTAGAGGATCACAGACAACTTGAAAAATAGAAAAAACAATTGTTATTTAGGGACGTATTTCACAACATATAATAATTAATTAATATCGGTTTCGAAGCTAGATGTTCAGAGGTTTCCTGTGTGGAGTTTCGAATGAAAATTAAGGACATAATTGAGTGCGGAAATAGTTATGCATATGAAGTTGTGCGGAGGTTGTTTTTCATGTGTGAATGTTATGCAAATATTTTGTGCAAAGTTTACTAAGATAATAAATATACAAATCTCTTTTTTTATTCTTATTTGGGGACATTTTGAAACTACACTTGCTTTATTGATTTCTTAGTAGACAGGTACATATTGCTACATTTTTACTTCCATACATCAATTCCTGTCCATGTTCCACACGTTGTCTATTCACACAAGAAATACTTTGTTATGACATATATGAATTTGTGTTATGTTTAAAGTGTGCGAAAATCATGTTTCTAGATTTGATGTTTTCATGCTTATGTGGTTTTTTGAATGTGTGAGAAAATGTGTACTCGGCGAATTGAATGTTGAGATGACTTGTAACTAGTTGCAGCTTAATTTTATATTAATCAAAGGAAATACTTCGAGGTGATGAAAAATATGGATGGTGGTTTTATCTTTGTAGCATGTTTCAGACGCAAAATAGTGGCAAGTGGTGATTTCTAGGGAAACGAGACTACAAATATTTGAAATAGCTAGTATAGTAAGGGTAAAAACACTATTTGCAGTGATAGACAAAATAGTGGGGCATGTAGCATTTTCTCTTTGCAAATTGTGTTTAAGATCTTAGATTATTGTGTAAGATTTTTTTTCCTTATATAAATTGTTATTTGTAAATCTGAGCTTGGACGATAGTAGCTGTGCAAGGATACAGAAGTTGTACAATATTGCAAGCTTACATACCAATTTTCCTGTTCACTTTTGGAAATGGTGCGAGTTTTTGGTTCATCAAGATTTTCTCTATAATACTTTGTAGTATTCTGTAAACTTTGGTTTTCTTTATGATACTGCGAGAAATGAGTGTGTCAAGTTATTCATAAATCAAATTTGGTTCAGTTTTACAAACTAGTGGGGAGTAGTTGTGAATTCGATTTGTCATATAAGGTTTTGTGTTGAGAATATGGGCATATGATGCAATGCCAACGAACCAGAAATGATGCACCTATCATTAATGCTAGTATCATATCCCCATCTTCTCAGCACATAACATTATAATCGAAAAAATGAAAAATTTGAACAAAGAGGATGCCAATGACAGAGATGATGATATCATGGCCATTGACCAACATTCACAGCAATAACACATTGTCAAAGCATCTGTGTAATTCGAAATGCTGAAAAATATCCATATTTCGTTTTGTAATTCTCAAGTGTAAACCAATTTTCGTAAGTAATATGTTTATAGACATATACAGTTTGTTTACTTAAAGCAAATAAGTATTTAAATAAGTCCTACTGAAGATAGAAACATGTTTTATTATACGAAGTTTTTCCTTGTGTGAAACCCATATTAAAGCTTATATTGTAATTCATAGAAGTTACAGTAGTCAATTATAAATGAGTATTTGTAAACTGTTGAAAAGAGATAGAATTAAAAAACTGCATTATGCACCACCCATTCACCTACGTAAACACATGGTAAAAACCAAACAATATGAAAATTAACAAATTTAATCATTATGTTCTCCCGAAAATACACATACTTCATACTTCGCACAGTAAATTTTTTGTATAATGAAACGTAATAATATTCCCCACTCTTCTACACATACCTTGTCATCTGTAAACATCATACAATATACAATCAAAAAATGTGTAAAAGTATTAGATTTGTTCTTATATTGTAAGTCATAAAAGTTACAATAGTCAATTATAAATGAGTATTTGTAAAGAATTACTGAGTACATAACTAGCTAAATGCAACTAATTGTGTGTTACTACATATGGAAAAGAAACAGAATTACAAAATTGCGTTATGCACCACCTGTTCTCTTGCACAAACCCACAATAAAAACATTGCACAATGAAAATTAACAACTTTAATCATTATGTTCTCCCGCAAACACCCCATCCTCTACAAAGATTCATAGTTCTAAAAGAAAATCTCTACACAATTTCTCCCCTGCACATAATTTGTACTCCATATAGAAAAATATTCATACAACAAAACATAATAATATTCCCTGCTCTCCTGCACATACCCCATCCTCTGTAAACATTTATATGATATACCATTAGGAAATGTGTAAAAGTATTAGATTTGTTCAACAAATCGACAAACATACCCCATATTCATTAATTTCCACATGCACCCCCAGTTGTCTTGAAAATACCCAATCCTAATAAAAGCTTTGCACAATGAAATCTCTCGCACAAACTTCGTACCACATCCTAATCAAAGCTCTATGCAATTATCTTTGTCGCACATGCTTCGTACTCTACACAGTAAAAACTCTACTCCATCTTTCGTAAACATTCATATGATATACGATCTGAAAATTTGTAAAAGTATTAGATTTGTTTGATAAATCAACAAGCATGCATCATCTTCACACTATAAAATCTCTGCACACTGGACATAATAATATTCCCCATTCTCATGCACACACCTTCATACAACACATAATCATAGTTCTCTCGAACATACCTCATCCTAATTTTTTCTTTGCTATAAAATCTTCGCATAATGAAATCTCCCACATCTGCACATGCTTCTTCTCCTGCACATACCTTCATATGATACATAATCATAGTTCTCTCGAAAATACCTTGTCCTAATTTTGTCTTTTCCATAAAATCTCAACACAAAAAAAGCTTCTTATGTACACGCTCCTGCGCACAACCACCTTTGAACAACCACATGCTTCCTCTGAATAGCCACCATTGTACAATCTTGACCTTTTAACTTTTAGCCAGACTGAACTATAAAGAGATCAAAAAGCATTGCCTGATGTTGAACCAATAATGTGGATCAAGACTACATAGCCTGGAAAAATTAGAACATTGAAATTAACAACATTAATCATTTTGTAAAGATAAATAGCTCTAAAATAAAAATCTCTACACATCTTCTCTCATGTACAAATTTCATAATCTACATAGTAAAAGGTATGCACAATGAACCATGATAATATTCCTCGTTCTCCAGCATATACCTCGTCCTTTGTAAACATTCCTATGATATACGATATGGAAATTTTTAAAAGTATCTCCCATCACCACCCCCCCTCTCGCGCAAAGGACCTGCAACTACATCAGATATGTAATCATGGGGAAGCGCAGTAACATAACAGTGTCAGTGTTAAAGTCAGAGCACTCACCGATGAAATGACCACTCAAAAAATTAGTTTTTTGTTTATTTTTAAATCAATTGTAAGGTACTAACAAATACCAAAAAAAAAATGCACTCCACCAAGGGAATTATGTCCCATCGAAAGGTGTTAAACCAATCAAAAATTAGAAATAAGATTTCCATGAAATTATAAAATTATTTTTGAATTCATGCAAAATAGAAAAAATATGCATTTTCCTGAAACTTTGGCTAAACTGACTAAAAAAATAGAAAAATAATGTGCGGTCAACGCAATTTGACTACGAGGCGAATGTTATAGTCCCTTACGAGGTAGGGACTAATAAGGATCGTTTAAGGGGGAAAACAAATTAATTGAAATGAGAAAGAATATTAAATAAGAAATGTAATTTGTGTATAAAAGATAAATTTACTAAAAATAATATAGATTATAAAATCTTTTCATTTCCTTGATGGGGTGGTGTCGCATTGTGATAGTGTGTTAGGGGGGGCCTATCATCCCTTAATTTAGGGGGGCTCTTCACATGGTATGCATCAGTTTACCTGCGTACAAGATTTAATGCACAAAACTCTCCATAATTTGATAGTATTTTATATGAATTGGTTGATAGATTCAACGATGTTGTTGGAAGAGTGTGAAATAAATCACGTAGCGTGCATAATAACTGGATTGAAGGGGGCTTGCACCCGGTTCATGAGGCACAATACTTGCTAAGGTTTTGCAAATGGGGTAGCAAGCTAAGTGGGCTTGATTGTGGGGAAAACTCCACAGTTAAGCGTGCTTGAGCCAGAGGAGATCTAGGATGGGTGACCTCCCGGGAAGTCCTGGTTACCGGGTGCAAGCCCCGGAAGTGATGATTGACGCTATGTGATTTATTTCACCAGTTTCAATCCCACTTCTTCACCCCTGTGAGCATCACCCGATGCAATGAGTGCTAAGTGAACTATTCAAATCATGAGAAATTAGCCACTTACGACTACCTCTCATGGAAATGGTCATACGTGAATGACTTACTTAACGCAGTTGAATACCAAAAATGATATCTAAAATAGTTTATAGTTTCAAGAAGCAAACATTTGGGGTACGCAAACATTTTATTTAGGATGAAAATTCAAGTATTGTATTTATGGTTGAATAATTTTATGTGCTTACACTAAGAAAGAGTGTGTATGTTTTGGGGGTGAGAATGAGAGATAAGGGGAGATAGAGATATAGATGGGGGGGTGAGGAAATAAGAGAGAGATGAAGGCAGGGAGGGAGATGTGGAGAGGGAAATGTTAGAGAGAGAGGAGGGGAAGACAGAGAGAGGGAGGGTAAAGGGAGGGAGGGAGAGAGAGATAGATAGATATGGTGAGAGAGTGTGTATGTTTAGGGGTTGAGATAGAGAGATAAAGAAGGAGAGACAACGAGAGATAGAGATATAGATGGAGGAGGTAGAGATGTGCTTACACTGAAATCAATGCACACTATTAATCTAATTACTTTGAATTAATGTACATCATACATATTGTTGCATCAAATCAGAAATCAACATCTACACTAAAATCCATGGATCTAGTGCAAACAATCAAATAGGATTAGAAATCAACATCTATATTGAAATCAATGCATCTAATGCAAGCAATCAAATAGGATTAGAAAATATCTACACTGAAACCAATGCATCTAATGCAAGTAATCAAATATGAGTATAAATCAACACCTACGATGAAATCAATGCATATAGTGTAAGGTATTAAATATGATTAGAAATTGACATCTAAACAGAAATCAATGCATCTAGTGCAAGCGATAAAATAGGATTAGAAAACAATATCTACATTAAAACCAATGCATCATGTGCAAGAAATCAAATAAGAGTAGAAATCAACATCGACACTGAAATCAATGCATCTAGTGTAAGGTATTAAATAGAATTATAAATTGACATCTACACTGAAATCAATGTGTATAGTGCATGGGATCAAGTAGGATTAGAAATCAACAACCACATTGAAAATCTAAAATATTCATGACTTTTTAGATCTAACTTCTATGTCTATATTTGTCTCTGTGAGACTTTTTCTTCTTCCCTCTCTCCACCTTCCACTCTGTGTCTATCACCCTCCCCCTCTCCTTCTCTCTCTTCCCCTCCCTCTCTCCTCCATCTCACTCTATCTACCTCTCCCTAACTTTCTCTATATTTATCTTCTTTCCTCTCTTCCCCTGCTATCTATATTTATACCTCCCTTCATCTCTCCTTATTTGTCTCTTTATCTCAACCCCCTAAACATATGTCACACTCTCTCTCTCCCCCCATATCTCTCTCTCTCTCTCTCTCTCTCTCTCTCTCTCTCTCTCTCTCTCTCTCTATACCCCCTCCATCTATATCTCTATCTCCCATCTATCCCTTTTCCTCCCTCCCTCTCTTTGCCTCTCTCTTCTACCCCCTCCCCTACCCCATCTATATCTCTATCTCCCCTTGTCTCTCCTTCTCACCCCAAAACATACACACTCTCTCTCCATATCTCTCTCTCTCTCTCTCTCTCTCTCTCTCTCTCTCTCTCTCTCACTGACTCTCCATATCTCTCTCTCTCTCTCTCTCTCTCTCTCTCTCTCTCTCACTGACTCTCCATCTCTCCCTTGTCACTCCCTCTCCACCTTTCTCTCTCTATGTCTTTCTTCCCCTTCCAACTCCATCTCTCTCTCCCCCTCTCTCTCTCCTCTCTCTCAAGTCCTCTCTCTTTTTCCTTCCTCTCTCTCCCCTTCTCTCCCACCTCCCTCTGTCTCTCCCCCCATCATACACACACTCTCTCTCCACCCTCCAACTCTATCACTATCTCCCTCCCTCTCTCCTTCTCTCTCTCCTCCTCTCTCCCCCCTCCATATCTATGTCTCCCTATCTCTCTCTTCCCCTTCTTTCCCTATCTTTATCATCTCATTTTATCTCTCTTCCCTCATCTCTTCTCTCCCTCATTCCATCTTCATCTCTCCCTTGTCACTCACTCTCCTTCCCCCTCCAAATCCATATCTCTTTCCCTACCTCTCTCCCCCTCCTCTCTCTCTTCCTTTCTCTCTCTCACTGTGTCTCTCACCTCTATGTCTCTCTCCCACACTCTATTCCCCCTTCCATCTCACTCTCTTTCTTAAATATGATCCCATTATATTGTATTTAAGAAAGTATCTAAATTAATAAAAAACATAATTGGTTGTAAAATATTAAACCTATATTTTGGATCAATCATGTTAAATAAAATACAATAATAAAAAAATTAAAAGAATCACACACTATCTTTCCTCTATCATTGTTAATCAATTTGCTTTCTCATCGCTTGGATCCTTGGTTAATATGCATCTATCCTAGTTCTTTATAATATTATTTATATTATATAAATTTCACATATGTATATATAAAAGTATTCTCATTTTTTAATTTATTAAAACCTCCATTTAATCTCTATGAAAATATTGTTAGTAGTCATGAGGATGGAGGGTTTAGATATACCTCAAAAGTAATTATAACCTTTTTTCTCTTAGATTTAATTAAAAAATGTTATAAAATTAAATTAAAATAAAATATTTTTAAAATATATTTATTTTGAAATAGGTTATTGTTTAAAGGCATGTGGTATTGATAAGCCATAATCCATGGTATTGTAACAATTACAAACCTAGATCCATAACATAATAATCCAAACTCTAGATGGCCCATGGTATTGATAAATCATGGTAGTAGCCCATGGTATTATAATTTTCTTCCCTCCTCTCCCTTTCTATCTTTCTCTTGTGGGTATTGGCCCATGGTATTGTAAAAAAATCTACTTAGAAGTTAATAATATCCATGGTAGATATTCATGATTAAAAATCTTGTCATATTGTAAGTATTAAGTTTTTATCTGCTTATTAATTAAATTTATAGATGGAACACATCTATATTAATTGTTACAAATATATTGATTACATAAAATATGATATTGCAATATTATATGTTACCCAATATTTATAACCACCCCCACCTAATAAATAGTGCCCAGGGGTGGCGAAAAATATGTTATGCAACCAACTCACAAAATAGAAGAAAAGATAGATGAACGCCTTCAAAATTAGCCTCTTCGAGGGGGAAACCTCCTTTAAACTACACAAATGAACAATTATTGGATGATACAAATGACTAAACCTCGTTTCTATATATAGAAGTCTAAGGGGTCACAATATAATCAAAGCCAACATAACAATAATAACATAAGGGCGCAACAATAACAATAGTGGGTTTTGTATGGGGCACACTAATAACAATGTGGGGACAATAGGGGCACAATAATAACAATAAAGGCTACAATGACAATCGTAAAGGGGGAATCACTAGTATTATAGGGACCTAACATGCCCCTCTCCTTCAAAAAAGTGTTGTCCTCAACATTTGAGTAGTTCTGGATGCTTCTGTATAAAATTATCATCCTCCCATGTGGAATCTTTAGTGAATAAGTTGTTCCACTTGATGAGATACTCAAAAATTGATCAATTTTGTAGCTGTCGAGTTCTTGTTTCTATGACTGCTTTAGGTTCCAATATGATTTTTCCTTCCTCATCAAGTTTTGGCAATATTGTTTGAACTGGGAGCTTGTCACCTATAACCTTCTTTAAACATGAAACATGGAAAACTGGGTGCACTCAGGAAGCTACAGGAAGCTCCAATTTGTATGCCATAGAACCAATCTTTTGCAACACCTTGTACGGACCATAATACTTTGGTGATAGCTTATTATCCTTCTTAGCTTGCTTGAGGGACATTTTTTTATATGGTTGTAGCCGTAGGAATACCCAATCACCTATATCAAAACTTCTTTCGTTTTGATATTGATATGCCTATTGTTCCATTCTATTCTGCGCCAATGTGAGGTTATCCTTTAAGAGTTGGAGAGCTTGTTGTTGATGCTCAATGTGATGTTCCACTGTTTGAACCTTAGAATTTCCTCTTAAATATGATGTGATGGATGGTGGATGATATCCATAAAGTGCCATAAATGGGGTCATTTTTTCTGCAGTATGGAAGGAAGTGTTATACCACCATTCAGCCAGAGGCAACCATTTAACTCATTGTGTATGTTTATCAGATACAAAGCAATGAATATATCCTTCCAAACATTTGTTTACTATCTTAGTTTGCCCATTAGATTGAGGATGATAAGATGAGCTATGAGCTAACTGAGTACTGAGACAAGAAAATAATTTTGTCCAAAAATTTCTAGTGAAAATGGGATCTCTATCGCTTACAATAATCTTTGGGTTTCCATGTAGCTTTTGAATTGTTTCTATAAATGCAGTAGAAACTGTACTGGCCTTAAATGGATGTGATAATGCATAAAAGTGTGCATACTTGGTAAGTTTGTCAACTACCACCATGATGACACTCTTTCCTTCAGACTTGGGTAACCCTTTGATAAAATCCATTGAAACCTCCTCCCAACGTTGGCTTGGAATGGATAAAGGTTGTAATAGACCTAGGGTCTTAATTGTTTCAACTTTATTTTGTTGGAAAACCAAACGTTCCACCATAAACTTTTGAATATCCGATTTAAGGCCATCCCAAAAAAAATCCTTCTTAACCCTATGGTAAGTTTTTAAAAATCCTGAGTGCCCTTCTAAGGGAGAAGTGTGCAATTCCATAAGAATATTTTGTTTGAGTTGGGAATTCTTACATAGGTATAAGCGATCTTTGTACCATAATGAATCATTTTTCTAGCTAAATGTATCAGATGTACTGGGATCTTGTTGTAACTTTTGAATGAGTGCCCACACTTCTTCGTCATTCTTCCATTCATCCCTTGCTTCGTTTATCCAATCTGGTTGGATAATAGAAATGGTGCACAACAATGCTTCCACATCCTCATCCTTTCTTGAGAGTGCATCTTCCACAACATTTTGCTTCCCTATTTTGTAGATGATTTCAAAGTCATAACCCAAAATCTTTGTGACCCATTTTTTTTGCTCTTCAGAGGATAATCTTTGTTATAAAAAGTATTTAAGATTATCATGATTCATTTTTACCTTGAAGTGTCTCCCCATTAGGTAGGGTCATCATTTCTTAAGTGCATGTAGTATTTCCAAAATTTCCTTCTCATAAATAGCTTTGTGTAAATACTTTCCTTTGATTGGATGACTTTCGAAAGAAATGGGTCTTTCATCTTGCATTAAAACAACATCAATTCCATTTCTTGAAGCATCATTTTCCACAATAAAGGTTTTTTTGAAGTCTAATGTAGCTAAGATCGGTGCTTGGCACATTTCCTCTTTAATATGTTCGAAGGCCTTTGTTACTTCTAGAGTCCATGAAAATGAATCTTTATTCAATAATGTTGTTAGAGGTGCTGCTATTCTCCCATAATTCTTAACAAACTTGTGATAATACCCTGTCAACCCGATAAATTCTCGCAGATTATTTATGGATGTGGGGATTTTCCATTCCTTAATGGCTTTAATTTTGCTAGGGTCTACCTTAACACCTTCATGAGATACAATATGACCCAAATATTCCACCTCTTGTACTCCAAAGAAACATTTGGAGCTTTTTGCATATAATTGTTTCTCCTGTAATAGTTTGAGAACCCTGTCAGCATGTTGAACATGATCCTTCCAAGACTTGTTGTATATTAGTATATCATCAAAAATTACTAACACAAATTTTCTAAGGGTTTGAAAATGGAATTCATCAAACCTTGAAATGTAGAAGGTGCATTGGTAAGGCCAAAAGGCATGACCAAAAATTCATAATGAATCTCATTAGCTCTAAATGTTGTTTTCAGAACTTCTTCAGTCTTCATTCTGATTTGATGATATCCTGAACAAATATCCAACTTGGTGAAGTAAATTGATCCATGCAATTCATCCAATAATTCATCAATGACAAGAATGGGAAATTTATCTTTAATAGTGAGCTTGTTGAGCATAGAAAATTTCAGGGGCGAATGTTCGCCCTTTGGCGAAATTAAGGGGTTTTAAATTTTTAGTGGGAAAATATTTTGTATCATAGTACATTTTTACAAATCACCTCAAATAGCCCACCTTATTTTAAGGGAGAGGGTAAAAAAGGTAAATTTAGCCCTTGAAATTAGGAGTTACAACCTTCCATTCGCCCATTTTCAAGGATAGATTTTATTTAAGTGAATCCATTCGCCCATTTTCAAGAATAGGTTTTATTTAAGTGAATCCTATGGGCCAAATACCATATTTATAAAAGAGGTATGGTAAATTAATAAAAATATAAATAAATGAGAGGTATGGCAAATAAATAAAACATTTTTTATATTTACTCCATAAGTCACCTTATATACATGCAAGGGTGTAAACAAACAAAAATATAAGTAAAGTGGAGGTATGATAAATAAATAAAACGTCTTTTTATACTTACTCAAAAGGTATGGTAAATAAATAAAAATATAAATAAACTAGATGTATGGTAAATAAATAAAACCTCTTTTTATATTTAGTCCATAACCCTCATTCTATTTATGAAGGCTCAAGAAAGAGGTTTTATTTAAGTGAATCCTATGGGCCAAATACCATATTTGTAAAAGAGGTATGGTAAATTAATAAAAATATAAATAAACGAGAGGTATGGTAAACAAATAAAACATTTTTTTATATTTACTCCATAAGTCACCTTATATTTACGAACACTCAAAAAATGTGTTATATTTAGGTGAAACCTATGGGCAAAATACTATGGGACAAATACCAAGGACTAGATTGTTATTAATACCATGCAAAAAAACATTATTAACCCTAATATTAGTATTAATAAAAATAAAAATGGCACATGGTATTGACCCATGGTATTCACCAAAATGGCACATGGTATTGACCCATGGTATTCACATTGAATGTAGCCTATTTAAATGGGGGAATTAAACCAGCATAGATCCATCTTTACTCTGGATCTACTAACCCCCGAGAGGTATCAAATATCGTGATATGCAAACTAGCATAGAGTGAAAAAATATTTGATCCCTCTCGGGGCTTAGTGGATAAGAGTAAAAATGGATGTTGTAATTTAATGTATGTTAAACATTTTAGCTTGGTTAAAATAAAAAATAAAATAAAAATCAACTATTAATTTTATTAATTTTTATAAATTACTAACAATAATTTTTAAGCTCCAGGTTTATGATAACCCATGGTATTGACCCATGGTAATACCAATATCTTACAAGATTTTATAATTGAGTAAAATATTTGCCATGCTTGGTGAGAGATTCGCCAAAAAATTATATATACATATTATATTATTGATAAAATCGCCTTCCATTTTTCCTATATACCATGGAGATTCGCCCATTTATTATACATATAAATTTAGGGGGGTTCTTAAAATTTTCCCTATTGTTGAGCTCCGTATAATCCAGACACATGCACCATGATCCATCCTTCTTGTGCACCAATACTACTGGAGCAGAGAAAGAACTTTGACTATGTTGAATTATACCAGCCTCTAGCATTTTTGCAACCATACATTCAATTTCACTCTTTTGGGCATAGGGATATCTGTACGGACTGATGTTTGGAGGAACACTTCCTAGAATCAAATGAATAGCATGATCATGATCATGAATTGGTGGGAGGCCTTTGGGAGTTTCAAATACCTTGGAATGATTATTCAAGACATTTCCGAGATCTAGAGAAATAGATGATTTCGATGTGGGAACCTCTAGCGAATACAATTGTGCAATTACGCGTCGTTGTTCCTTCTTTAGAAGTTTTGTCATACCCTTAGAGCTGATTATCTTTCTCGGTTTCCCTGCAATACCCCTTAATTCAAATTCCTTTCCTTCCACACAAAATTTCATGAAAAGTTCTTGAAATTTAAAAGCTATTGTACCCAATGATTGTAGCCATTGGACTCCTAGTACAACATCAACACCACCCATTGGAATGGAAAGCATTGGTCTATTCAATAAATATTCTCCCATGGATAGCTTGATATTATGGCACTTTCCAAAGCAATTTATGGTTCCTCCACTTGCAACCATCACTTAACACTCTGGTGTTGGATATAAGAAGTAATTCAATTCCTCGGCTATCTTACAATGAATAAAGTTATGGGTGCTTCCCGAATCAATCAACACTATTACCTTTTTCTTCTTGATATGTCCTTCTATCTTGATAGTTTGAGGAGTGGTAATTCCAGCCAATGTATTACAAGATATGTTCGGATTCATTTCCTCTTTCTCAAGGGTTTGTTCTTGGTGTATATCCTCTTCTTTTAACGTTTCTTGTTCATTTTCTTCCTCCTCTTCACAATCTATATAGAATAATTTCTTCTCAGCACACTTATGACCTTTAGTGTATTTGCTATCACAACTATAACAAAGCCCTTTTGCTCTTTTTTCTTCCAATTGTTGTGGTGTCAACCTTGTAGGTTGTGTAAGGCTAGGGGCAACAACACTTCCATCTTTATAGTTGTGAGTGGTAGGCTTCCTGGTTGCCATAATTTTGCTTTCCATTTTTCTTGCTAACGTGAATGCATTCTCCAATGAATCAAGTTTCCAAAGGCGAACCTCATGTTGGATGTTATCCTTTAAATTCCCTATGAACACATCAATCCTATGCTCCTCTGGAATATTTTTACCCTTATGTTCTATTTTTGGAAGTCCTCAATGTGCTTCATCATTGAACCCTTTTGTTTGATATTTATCAATTGGCTAAAAAAGGTGTTGTTTTTTGTATCCCCATAATGTGCTATTATTTCTTCCGTAAAAATTTCCCAAGTGACAATTTTTTTATGAGAGCAAAGCCATTGATACCATACAAATTGATTTGGTTCCAAATATAAAGTTACAATACATACCTTTTGTGTGTTTTTCACATTATGGAGATCGAAAAATTTCTCCATCTGTAGTATCCATGTTCCAGGATCCTTGCCATCAAACTTTCTCATATCGATCTTTGGAACATGGTGGGTCTTCAATTCAACGTTAGAGTCTATGAAATCATGATTAACATTTTTTTTGTTCTCATCATAAGTTTCCTTTACTACATTTTCTCAGTTCATAAACATTTCTTGTAGCAACTTTGTCAAATTTGTCTTCAAATCGTCCATTTTCCCTTCCATCTTAGCTTTCAAACCATCCATCTTAGCTTCCACAGAATCCATATTATCTTCCATGCCTTTCTTTAAACCATCCATTTTATCTTCAACGCCTTTCCTTAGACCATCCATATTAGCTTCTGTTACTTTTTGTGAGAGTGAATTTTGTTGCAATTGGTGTCGTAATTTTGAAATATCATGTTGCATTTCTTCCTCTTCTTCACGAGTCATGCTAGAGCTTCCAGGTTACTTACTAGGTGTTTCCATTTTCTTTCTTCAGGGCATAAATTAATTCTAATAATGCTTCACTATGCCCTTTGAATTCCTTCAATCTAATTTTCAAACCAATATTATGCAAAATTTAAAAAAAACTACACACCTTTTTTTCACTTTGTAAGAGCTCGATATTGAATATGTTGTAGCTCTATAATTGCGGATCTCTAAGATCTGAAATTGCATCCTGTCGAATCCCTCTGAGTCATATTTCTAACCTCATAAGTCTGATCAAGGTTGGCTTCTCCAAGGAAGAGTTATGCTAAATCTCCCACGGTGACCTGATTATAGATTAGTTCAGTAGAGTGAACTTGTACAAAGTGCCACGTGTCACTATTTCAACCTTAGTATCTGAAACTGATATACAAAAAACTACAGTCTGTTTTCTTTCTGAAACTACTTATGAAATTCAATCTGATGTTCATAAAAAAAGTTATGACAATTTTCCCTAGGTCCCCTGTTTGAGATATAATTCAGGATCCTGCAAAAACCCTAACTTCCTTGGATCATGTCTCTGAAATTATAGCAAGAAAAGATCTGAAATTTGGAGTAGAGGTTCAAAGATATTTCTTCTCAAATGGGTTTTTTTGTAGCATCTAAAACATCGCAGAAAAATATTTATAGCGAAAATTCCACGATGACCTGTTTGGAGCAGCGAAACCCTAGAATCCAAAGATCTGATACCAAATGTTATGCAACCAACTCACAAAATAGAAGAAAGGATAGATGAAAGCCTTCAAAATCAATCTCTTCGATGGGGGAACCTCCTTTACATTACACAAATGAACAATTCTTGGATGATACAAATGACTAAACTTCCTTTCTATATACAGGAGTCTAAGGGGTCACAATATAATCAAGGTTGACATAACAATAATAACATAAGGGCACAACAATAACAATAGTGGGTTTCTATGGGGCACACTAATAACAATATGGGGACAATAGGGGCACAATAATAACAATAAGGGCTACAATGACAATAGTAATGGGGGAATCACTAGTATTATAGGGACCTAACAAAATACTAATTAAAATGTAATATTATTAAATTTTACCTAATATTTCAGATCACACCCCACCCTAAATATTACATTCAACTCAATATTTCCCCTCACTCCTACTAATTTTATTGAGCACCTTCCATTATATTGATTTTACCTTCCTACAATTAAAAACCTGAATGCAACGAAATATAAATTTACCTTATTACATAAATGCCACGAAATTTACCTTGTTATTATTACAAGATATGCCCAATTGAATCCAATTTACCTCGTTATTATTACAGGATATGCTCAATTTAATCATCCGCTTCCTTTACCTAATTCTTTTTATTTTAATTAATTTTTTTATTTTAAAGTAATGTTACACATATCTTCAGCATATACAATATATATTAGTGGACACATATATAATAATATTACACATATCTTCCGCATATACAATATATATTAGCCGACACATATATTTTTTTTTATATTTTTTTTAATGTAATGTTACGTTACGTGACAACATCTCCCTCATATTTTTTTAATATGTTTTTTTAATGTAACGTTATGTTACGTGACAACATCTCCCTCATATTTTTTTAATATTTAAATGGAAATTTTAATTTTAATTTATATTCAAAACTTAATATACATATAGATCGCAGATTTTGTTTTGAATGGCGGGTGAATGGAAAATGCATAGGCATGAGTTTAACGTGAAAGAGTATTGAAAGGGGAATTATTCAAATTTTATATTTTATATTGAAAGGGGAATTATTCAAATTTTATATTGAAATGGAAATCTAGAATTTATTTTATATTTATTTCGGATTTCATTTCAAACTCGAAATTTTATAGGTGAGTATGTGTTATTTTTATTTATCATTATATTTTTACTACTTTTTACGTTTCTTTATTTATGCAGGAATTGTATCATGGACAATTTAATAATTAATTGATTGAATATTTGAATGGAAGATTAATGAGAGAAATAAATATGTGTTTTATTTAGTTACAATAATAATTATTAATGTAATTTTACTGGAAGTTATGGGAACTAAAAATAAAACGAACTTCCAGACATTCAAAAGAGGAGGTAGAAGATTGTTCCAAGAATTTTTTTGGGTAGATTGAAGGGTGGTGGTGCATCATAGATGAAGACTTATTCTTTTTAAGACCATCGTGTACTTGCTATAGTGGTGTTGTTCATTGTGACTGTGAGAATTTTATTTAATAATATCTATTTCTTTCTTTTCTTTTTGTGCGTTCTTTTTATGTGAGGTTTTATTTACTGGTTCATTGTGCAAGTTATTGATATAACAAAAATTATTCAAAAATATTTCATGCAATAATGATTTAAATACTTGAATACTTGTTATTTAAAGTTTTTTTAATTTTATTTGAATTTATTTGTTGCAAAAAAAAATTAATAATACATGTTATTTAGGGTTTTATTTGCACATAAATTTAAATACCATAAAATCAGTCCTCCTATTTTATTTTTTATTGTTAATTTATTTTTCATTTTTCATTTCTTTATTTTACTGGTAATATGTGGTGATTAGCAATGCTTTGACATGATCAAATTGATTAATCTCCCACACATTAAAATTGGTTTAGTTTTTCCTCCAATATTTATTATTTAGAAAAAATAAATCAAATAATTTAATTGTTTTGTTGTAGGATGAATAATAATAGCACTTGATGCCATATTGTTTCAACTACAACATTTCTATTAAATGCATTTAAACTAATTTTTCCTAATTTTGTCTTTTCATTTTATTTTTATTTTAAATTTTTACTAACCCTTATGTTTTGTGAGAAATATGATATATTAATTTAAACCTCATTTAGTCATAATGATATTTTATTTTTAATAAGTTTTCACATGTTATATGCCTACCACCTCTATTTCCTAAAAAACATTATTTATTTAAAATACTCTTTATTCAATAATTTGGCCTATTTATTTGTTAATTAGAAAATCTATTTAATTTACATTATTTTACAACGACTATTCAATTTTGATTATCACTGGGATTACTCCATGTGGTGAAAGGGAGGTCAGCCTTTATCACCTTGAGCAGGAGGATCTAGGATCTTCAGTGATGTGGTCTCAGGTTTTCCTCAGTTACCGAGACAATTTGAGCACCAACATCTTTTGGCATCATTGTCAGGGAATGAAAGTATAATTTTTGTTTCCTTTGGTAACTGAGTTAATGGTTAAGATTGTGACATGTTGGTGGACGAGGTTATAGTTGTATGCACCTTATAGTGTTTAAGGTAAATCTTTCTTATTTATTTGTTCACCTGGCAACTCCTTAGTTTAATTTTCTTGTTATTTTTTTCAATGACAGTTTCATGGATTTCTTCACATTTTGCTCCTTTGAATTTTTTTGATATTGCAGGTTCTCCACATGATTTACCTGACATAGATATATGGGATGCTTACCTACCCCATTTTCGAAATGATGAAGCGAATAATCCAGCGCAACACCTTAAATATTTTCACAGCAACATTTTGAACATGGGAGTACACCATGAAGATGTTCTAATGAAGTTATTCATGATGTCCTTGGAAAGCGATGCTCAGAAGTGGTACAGAAGTCTCCCTCTTGGTACAATTTCCTCTCTCAAAGATTTTCATGTAAGTTTTCGTGACTATCATAGATGTATGTATCATATAGGATTACTTGACTTTAACTGTTGCGAACATTATAATCATAATAACCCTAAAAATCAATATGATGACAGCAATGAAGAAACCCAAATGGATTATGAATCTAAAATAGAGAACAACATTAATGAATCTAACTTTGAAAACCTTAAAAAATCACCTTCTATCACATTTATTAATGAACATGATGTTGTCAAATATTGAAGATAATGAACAAGTTACTTCTTTTTCTTTAACAGAATATCATACAACACACTTATGTTTAAAGGAATCTTAGGATTTTATAACTCCTAATGGTTCTTATATATCTTTGATTTCATGTTTAGAAGAGGATAATAATGAAAATAATAAAGGAGAGGTTACATCTGAAATATTAATTCTACACCTAACCAATCAAAGATTATGTTACATACTCTTGAACAACAAATGATAAACAAAGATATTCTTCCACCTATTGATCCTATTTTTAAACCTTTTGTGATATAGCGGGGAAGCTATTACATGAACTTATCTTTGACTATTTTGACTCAACTTCACCTGATGTTCATGTTGACTTTTCCCAACCCCTTGTTTATGATCGATATGATGATGAATTGAATCGTGAAGTAGGCTTAGAATCTTATCACGAATTTAGTTCTTGTTTTGAACATACTTTTGATATTTTTAATACTTGTCAAAATGGAGGTTATTATAACTTAATTGAATCAACATTTTCGCAACTTGTTTATGATAACTATGAGGAAAATGAATTTATAAATGAAAAATAAATTAAACATATCGATTCTTTCCTTTCATATCCTCCTAGATATTATAGCTATGATTGATCTAATAACATACAAGGTAATCATGATTTGAATTCATATTTTTTAGAACATAAATCTTAAAATGAGGAAAACATAGTTTCTCATGTTTCTAATGATGATACTTTTACAACTTTAATGACATTAATGCTTTTAATTTACAATCTCTTTCACAACATGCTAAGGAATTGGATCATAGTAATACAAGATTTGATTTGAAACATGTTGACTTTTTCGAAGAATACACTTTATCTATTTTAAATCATGAATCTGAAGAATGTTGTGGGACTAACTCTATCACCATTTCGGAAAGGAACAAGAATCCCTCCTATGAAATAATTGTTAAAACTTTCACGCTTGAACATTTTAATCATTTAAATTTTCAAATTGGATACCATGACTTTGTGGAGGAATGGATGAATGAAGTTTTTAAAAGAACATTAATATCATGCCACTTTTATATCTACTCTCTTCTAGGAAGCATGTTAGTTGACGAAACTTACTCTTTGCTTCCTATATTATAGTTTTGGTTAAGAGTGGAGCCCAGTGTCAAGAAAATTGTCATTGACAAAATTTCTATTTGGTTACACTAGATTTTTTATTTCTTTGATAAATTTTATTGTTGAAACACATTGTATATAATTTATGTATATACAAACCTTTCATACTTTGTATGTTTACAATGAATAAAGATGAAGGTGTTTTTCATCTTGAAGACTCTTTATGCGATCATAGTATAATGAAATACACATGTATGTGTCCTTAGTATGAACTATATCAACGAGATTTTTTAATACATATTTTAAGATTTGGTTTGTAAATCATGTTTAAGGGGTAACAATCTTTAATGGGTTCAAATCTTAATTTCTTAGTAATTTCACCTTCATATTGAATATTCCTCACCTCATTCCTCTTCCATTCTACTTACACATAAATACTAAGGGATCCCATTATGTCATAAGGGCTAGACCTATAACTATAAGATTGAGCTTTCATAAAATTCAATTGAAACTTTGGTGGAACAAGTTAGTTACGTCACAACCATACATGTGGCCTTTCCTTATCACCATACTACCCTAGGGATAGGAACCAATGTTTTCTTGGGTTCGACATGCTAATATCTTCGTCGAAGCTATAGACGTTCACTCACAGTGAAGCAAGGCCAGTGGTGCTAGATTAAAATCTGGTGTGTAATCCCCTCACTCCTTTTGTTGAGGTAACTTCTGATGGGGCATGACGAAATCTCCATCAGGGCTATGAATACTCATTGGTAGTGGAGCAAGGTTAGTGGTATTGGACTAAGTCCAATGCATAATCTTCCCATCTTGTGAATTTTATTTTTACGAAATAAATTGAAAGAAGGGCCTTTAACATGAAGAGAAAATAAGAATCTAGAAAGTTCCTCATCTTAGGATACTGGATGACTTCATCGGGGCTATGGACACTTGCTGGAAACTGAGCGACATCTAATTCTGGAAACTCATGTTATGGACCAAAAAGGGAACCAAAATCCCTGACGGCTAACCTCCTTAGTTTCAATAAACTCAAAAATGGAAGTCACTCTTATGTATCTTAATTAGCTCCATAGTTTATGTAATTTCTTAATCATTAACTGTAAGTAGGTATGACTTGTTATGGTGTTGGATGTTCTTATGAAGTGATACATTTATCATTTTTGAGATCATGTGCCTTAAACATTATCATAGCTACCTCGATATACTTAATATACAAACAAATGTCTTTTATGTATGTAAATAATCATAAAACTTGTTAATCTATGAGTACTGGGACCTCACATTTATTCTTGTTTCATTCTTGATACTGATTGACTGAGCCTTCAAGATGCAAAAGATCTTCCTTTTACTAGTTTTTGTTTCTTCATTTTACTTTTTCAACTCCATGCCCAATATGAAGGCTTTTGGTCTACGTTCTTGATCCTACGTAGGGGAGCATCATCCCTAGTTGGAGCCAGAAGTTGTCACAATTTGACCCCAATTAGATCTTGGCTCCTTCTGTCAGTGGTGTCTCGTGTCTCCCTCACTATATGGCTTCTTCTCTCATATTCTCGTAATCAAAAATTGCTTCCTTTAAATTTTCATATTTACCCTGCATCAAATATAATGTTATAACTTGTAAAAAAATCACTATAAAAAATTAACATCTTAATTTTGAATTAATAATCATAATTATAAGTTAAAAATATTATTATAATAAAGTAAAAAAATATCAAAATACAATTATTAAACTAATTATAAAAATTAAATAAATGTAAATTAAAAATTTAATTAATTAAAATACCTATTAACTAAAATGTAATTAATTAAAACATAAATTAATATAAGATGAACAAAACAAAACAAATATTAAAGAATTAAAATAATTCAATTAAATTAAAAATCGTTTTGAATTAAAAAAATAATAAATAATATAAATAATTAACATTATTTAACAATAAAAAGATTTAACATGAATTAAATAAATTTTTAAATCAAATATAATTATAAATGAGTTAATATAATAAATAAAAATCAAATCTGAATTAAACGAATATTAAATAAAACAAAATTACATATTAATTAAACATTCTATATATAAATATAAAAAAAAAAATATATATATATATATATATATATTTAAAATATATTAAAAAAACACTTATCTTAACCTACCTTATTACCAAAACTCACCATTACCTTGCCTCTCATTACTCTCAATGCTTATTAAAAAGAGCTTATAATTTTTCTTAAATTGTTCCAAGAGCCAACCACCGAATATACAAGATGCATTAAGCCCATCGGACCATTAATAAAAGTTAACCTTCTAGCTAATTCGGACTCGATAAAAATATAATCCACATTTAAAAACAACTTTAATAATAAAGTTTAACAAAAATAAATAAATATATATATATATATATATATATATATATATATATATATATAATTTACAACTATAATGTTATTTAATATATATATATATATTCTCGTTCGAAACTATAATGTTATATATATAATTTGGATATCAAATTTCATATTCATATATATTATATTATTAATATTTTATAATCTATTTTATATTAGATTATATTGTATAGGATATTTAAGAAATTATTTAAATTTAATATTAAAATGGAAATGTGAAATTTAAAATTTATATTCAAAATATAATATTATAATAATAATAATATCTATTTTTAAGGTCATAGCCAAGCCAGACACCAAATTGGTGTATGTGACCCCCTTGTTTGGGACAAGGGACCCACCTCCGCGCAGCGATTTGACCGCTAAGTCTATGAAGGCATACATACTCTACCCCCTCTAGTTTTGAACTTGTGACCTCTTAAAAGGAAACACATGCTCTTAACCATTAGGCCCATTTGTTTCTAATGATTAGTGAATGGAAAATGTGTAGGGATAAGTTTAATGTGAAAGAGCATTGAAAGTGGAATTATTCAAATTTTATATTGAAATGGAAATTTAGAATTTATTATATATTTATTTCGGATTTCATTTCAAACTCAAAATTTTATGGGTGAGTATGTGTTATTTTTATTTATCATATATATATTTTTACTAATCTTTATGTTTCTTTATTTATGCAGGAATTTTACCATAGGAAATTTAATAATTAATTGATTGAAGATTTGAACAGGAGATTAATGGGAGAAATAAATATATGTTTCATTTAGTTACAATAATAATTATTAATGTAATTTTACTAGAAGTTACAAGAACTAAAAATAAAACGAACTTCCAGACATTAAAAAGAGGAGGTAGAAGATTGTTCTAGGGACTTTTTTTGGGTAGATTGAAGGATGGTGGTGCATTGGAGATGAAGACTTATTCTTTTTTAAGACCATCATGTACTTGCTACAGTGATGTTGTTCATTGTGACTGTGAGGATTTTATTTAATAATATCTATTTCTTTCTTTTATCTGTGCATTGTTTTTATGTGAGGTTTTATTTACTGGTTCATTGTGCAGGTTATTGATATAACATGATTATTCAATAATATTGCATGCAATAATAAATACTTATTATTTAAAAATAAATAAATTATATTTGAATTTATTTGTTGCAGAACAAAACTCTAACAATACATGTTATTTAGGGTTTTATTTGCACATAAATTTAAATACCATAAAATCAGTTCTATTTTATTTTTTGTTGTTAATTTATTTTTCATTTTTCATTTCTTTATTTTACTAGTAATATGTGGTAATTATCAATTCTTTGACACGGTCAGATTGATTAATCTCCCACACATTAAAATTGATTTAGATTTTCCTCCAATATTTACTATTTAGAAAAATTAAATCAAATAATTTAATTGTTTTGTTGCAAGATGAAAAATAATAGCGCTTGATGCCATATTGTTTCAACTACAACATTTCTATTAAATGCATTTAATTCAGTTTTTCCTAACTTCTCCCTTTTCATTTTATTTTTATTTTAAATTTCTATTAACCCTTATGTTTTGTGAGAAATATGATTTAAACCTCATTTAGTCATAATGATATTTTATTTTTAATAAGTTTTCACATGTTTTTTCCCCAAGGAAAAATCGTAATTTCCATTAATATGTTGAAAATTACATATTGTAGATGCTTAAAGAAGCATATGTTGTAAGTTGTGGTGTTCCACCTTCAGATGTTCTTGTACAAAAAACCCCATAGGGTGATCTAGTGATAATTACATAATTACAAGTCAAAAATAAATATATACGTATATTGTATTGAAAAAAAAAAAATTGTATAGCTCAAAAATGTCCCATGAAATCAGGGTCAGTCGACCCCCTATATCCTCTGATCAATGTATGGGATGTGGTAGTACTGATAAAATTTTGATCCCCTCTGCTTTTGAATCAACCATAGGCCCTTAGGCTAGATCGTGGCCTCCTTGGATAATTGGTCGAAAATCTGATTGCGCTTTGTGATGTGAACATTGTAGCGGCCACCACATGAGACCTAGTGTGTGGAGGCGAGGGAGGGCAAACCGGAATAGTCACATGCCTCTTCTCTCGAGCCTTTGTCTTGGTCTAATTTCTAGGTTCTTTGGGTGTTTGTTCATCCTATGAACCTGAATTGTTTGCTAATCCAATATTTTCAGGTGCATTTTCCGAAGAGGGGACAAATTGAACCAGTGGGCATTCCTTGTATAAATGTTTGACCTTATGGCAGCATCTGCACCTAAAGGGCACCCCTTCGTAGTCAAGAATCTGAATACGGGTGAAGTGCTTCCATAGTAATGTAATTTTCTCCTTTAGACCCTCTCAAGTGTACAGATGAACCCGGATGTGTGTCAGTGACATATTGCCCGAGACAATATAGGATTTATCGTAATCTAGATAGGTTCCAAGAGCATTTCCAATGCAGGTGAAAATGTCTTTAGACCAAAAGTGTAACGGAAAGCCTGGTAAATGAACCCAGATGGGACCAACCCCCAACTACTCCTGCTTTGGGTCGAACATGGGACTCCACCTCTTGAGTAGGATAGGTGCAAGTTTGATATGTGAGTATTTCGAGAGCACCCTTGAACTATAGTCTGCTCTCTGGAACTAGAGGGCGAACCATCTACACGAGAGAGTAGTAACTAATGGAAATTCAAGAAGGATCTATCCCCAAATTTCAATAATCCATTTCTGTAATCTTGTTGTAGAATATGTGCGCCTGCGAACTCTTCCAACCAATACCTAGTCTGCTATATCAATAACATCCCCCATCTGAAGCCATTCTCCAAAGCTGAGGGGGATACCCTTATTTCTGGCTTTAACACACTTGGATTTCTTCACGGACTTTGAGGGCTTATCAGCCTGAGGAGTGGAGGAGGATTCAGGGGGGGATCCTAGATATCATCAACCCTAGGATCAGTACCACAATTAGCCAAGTCAATAGGGGGGTTGTCAAAGCAGCCTGATGAGAGGGGAGCAGAGGCAAAATGTGAATGGGGGACCAAATGTGAAGGTGAAGGACCAAAGGGGGGTACTAAGGAAGGGTGACATAGGTCCAATAGCGAGAAATGAGGGAAATCAATAAGTGGGAGGGTTAATGCATTGCCCGATGGGTAAGAAGGAGAGGTGGAGTCCAAACATGTATCCAAGAAGTGTAGGGATGTCGGAGAAGGGGGAGGGTAATCAGAACCCAACTAGGGAATCGATTCCACATGCGAGGAAAAATCTGGTCATGAGGAGCTGGGGAAAGAAGGGTAAACCAACAAACTAGCCCTAGGGTAACCGACATGGGTAACTAGGAGAGTAGCCAGCGACGCATCCGGTAGGGGAGAGGGTGTAGTTTTCCAAATGGGCACAAATACAAATAGGTCGTATGTATAATCTACAAGATCCTCCTCCATATCTATCGACCTGCCGACAGACAATGATGGGAAAGTGGAATGTTACCAACCCCGACACTAGATGCCAGAAGGTGCCAAAAAAGAGGAAGTTGTGTAAACCTCGAGTCTCTCTCGGTGCGAGAAGGATGCACGAGGTTAGTGCCCCCAACAGCAGTTGTAGGTGCTGAGAGCCCTAACCAAACTTGGAGTCACTGCAGAGTGGATGTAAGCGCGCCATCGAACCTCCCCATGGATATCTCCTCACATAGTCAAGTTCATAAGTTTTCACATGTTATATGTCTACCACCTCTATTTCCTAAAAAAACATTATTTATTTAAAATACTCTTTATTCAATAATTTGGCCTATTTATTTGTTAATTAGAAAATATATTTAATTTACATTATTCTACAACAACTATTCAATTGTGATTATCACAAGGGATTACTCCTTGTGGTGAAATGGAGGCCAACACTTATCACCTAGAGCGGGAGGATCTAGGATACTCAGTGATGTGGTCTCAAGTTGTCCTCAGTTATCGGGACAATTTAAGCACCAACACGCCGAGTACAAGGGATGAAAATATGGGTGGGACCCATTTTCCTATAAAAAAATTGTACACTTGACAAAGGAATGTAAAGGTTATTTGGGATGTACATACACGGAGATGGGTGCCCCATGAAAATAGTGACTTGCATGATGATGGAGGTCAAATGTATATGCGAAGGGTGGGGGCCCCATTAGCTAGTCTCGGTGTTGGGTTGATGAGGCTGATGAAGTGACGCAAAAGAGATTATTCTATATGGGGCAATGATGGGCCCAATGTAGAACGTGGATGAGTATTCGTCTTTATTTGTCACAAATGTGTAAGGTGGCTGGGGAGTAGGGTGGGTTAGCAGTAAGTTTAGAAAAGGTGAATGAGGCTAATCTTCAAAATATGCAAGTGAGGTGGATCCCAGGCCAGAGTATATGGTCATGGATTCCAAATAAGATGTGGGGGTCTATAACATGAGTTAGTCCATGATTTGGCATGTTCTATCGATTGGCATGAAAGTTTACCATGTGCAAGGGGAGGTGGTGGTAAATGTGGTCAAGATGATGGACCTGATAGTGAATTTTAGATAAATGATGCAAGGATATGCAAATCTTGGTAGGAAGTTGATCATGTTGATTAATGAATGATACCTACCTTGTTGACAGCCACTGGGGTGTTGATTCTGGTGAGAAGTTGTTGATGTAACTGCAAATTCAATGACCAATACCCAAGTGAAAACATATGT
Organism: Pinus tabuliformis; assembly: GCA_031772625.1. Taxonomy (NCBI): domain Eukaryota; kingdom Viridiplantae; phylum Streptophyta; class Pinopsida; order Pinales; family Pinaceae; genus Pinus; species Pinus tabuliformis. The sequence continues at coordinate 1,480,243,598 of CM062819.1, read as the reverse complement.
AAGCAAAACGTGTGCTAAGAAAGATGAATCAAAAAACAAGAGAAGGCGCACCTAAAGTAAAGTCCTGAGCATGCAACGGGCACAAAAAATGATTTTGGGGTTGAAATGGAATGGAAGGTACCATGATGAAGATCATGTGGTCTTGGTCCTTGTGTCTCTCACAGTTATGGAAACAGAGGTCATGAGCTCCTATATTTGGCTCTAGAAAATGTCAAAAAGGGTTATATATAGGGAAAAGTGGGCCCTATGCCACCTCATTTATACTTGTTACCTTGGGAGGCCAGAGTTGTTCCTGGAGTTTTTCCTTGCCATTGCGATCAGCCTATGCACCTGGGAAGTGTGCGGGGAGAGACAGGTTAGAACTCATAACCCTACCTTTGTCATTTTGGTAGAATAGGTTAGGTAGGTCATACAGGGGTGCCATGTAAGACCTTTTTTAGGGTGGAAAAAATCAACCACGTGGGTGACTGAGCTTCAACGTGTATTTCATGGATACATGCAGTTGACAGTCGCACTAGCAATGCATTTAGAAGGCCAAAAAGTGTGACGTCATTGTTTTGGTGATGTCGCGTCACGACGTCTGCACGTCTATGTTGAGGACAAACGCATGACCTTAGATATGTGGTTGTTGTAGTTTGTGGGCTCGCAGATGCATGTGTCGCACATCTGTTTGAATAACAAATGCGCATCCTACGTGCTTGTTATGGGAAAAATGCGCAATTGATTTATAATTAATTTTGATAAGCTATGAGGCTAGTTTTTTTAATTTTGACATCCTTGATGGAAGGATGGGTATGTTGTGGCAAGAGCGGGATTGGGAGCCACTATGTGCAGTTTTCGCAATGGATACTGCTACGAATAAGACATTGGCCCACTAGTGGTTGTTTAAGTTCCTTTAGACCCACATTTTGAGGTCACATGATGTGTTCTTGTGCTTCCTGATTCGATGTTGGGATGTGGATCGCCATATATTCATCATTAGATGGACTGATCTACCGATTATTGATGCAGTAGATATCTATTTTTTGACTGAATTGGTGCCTCAGGGGGAAGCATTGATGCATCCCTTGCTGACTGGGCATGTGGTTATTCACAGTTGGGTGGAGGCAAAGAGCCACTATGGGCTTAACCCTTATGATGAGGGGTGTATTCGTGGTGCCTTAATTAGATATCTTGTTGAGGTGCAATGCTAGTGATGATTGTGCGGCTTGTAGGGTCAGCATCTCTGCACCAAGTGTCAAGGCCACAGATTGTGGTGCTACAGAGACTGCAGGTGAACCACTTTTTTTACTCAGCCAGTTTTGTATATTTGGGGGTGGTATCCCAGCTGACAAAGGTATGGTAGATTGGGGCGCGAAGCCTTTTTTATGTTAGTATTTTATGCAACATTATGTATGAGTGGGTTGTGATGCTACGATATTTTATAGCGGTGCCACTAGGTCCCGCTAGGGACCCACAGGTGCGATAGTGGGCACCAGCGATGCCACAGGCTGGTGGCACTATTGCGGGTCATTATTATAACTACCAGGTAGAGGGTTGGTTCACATCCAACCCTCATATGATTCTTGAGCACCCGTATCATGGAGTGGACTTCACGGGTAATCAAAATGTGGGGCTTCCTCCTTGCGATGTTTGGGGACCAGCAAGTATGTGATTTGTGATTTTTGCATGTTTGTGCTTCTTTACATGTATATTTATGATGCATATTTTTGTAAGATGTTGATACCATGTATGTTTTCTTGCATATGTGGGGCCTCGTAGATGACCATTGGCCTACCTAATAGGTAATGATCCATGACGCATGGGTATGGTTAGCGCGCATGTTGTACCACAGCGACAAAGGACGTTAGGGAGTAGGCAGGACCTGAGAAGTTAGCACAACACCATATACTCTAGATTAGCGATCTCTCTGGAGAGGGAACTAGCTTTTATGCTTCTAAAGAGATGACGAGACTGTAGGAGTGTGACGAGGCAGCTGAGGCATGATCAACATCTTTAGAGGTGTAGCTGAGGGATTTTGTGGATGCTTGGGGTTAAGTAGACACCTTTACGAGGGGGATTCCTGAGGAGGGGTCGACTGGACTGAGAAATGTGGTGGTGGAGACTATGATGGTGCATGATATGGCATAATGATCAACTCTTTGGCGCCTTGTAATGGCAATGGCTATGGCACATCCCATTCTAGCTTCGGATGAGGTAGTGAGTCCTCAGGCTGGAGGTGCAAGGGCACAGCCCTAGATAGATATTTTATGTATGTACCAAGGCAAATACCCATTATGAGGATGCTCCCCTATTTTTATGACCTATTTTTCTTGGCCTTGAGCCAATGGATGTATATGCATTTTTTGTACACACACACATATATAGATACGAGATGTGATTTTGCAGCTATGGCGATGTGACTTGATGATATGCTTTTATACTTGTGATGTATTTCTACATTTATTTGATGGATATTACACTAATGCTTCATGTTTCTTGATGGTGATGTATATGTGATACATTCCAGTCTAGGATTTGATTAGCTATGCAGTCAGCTATATGATTTTGATTTCTTGGTATATTTGTAAGCATGATATGATCAAAACTTCCAGCTAACATTTTTGCATGCATATATTTCCGAAAGAGTCATGCATCGTGAACCTTGAAGTTTCTATTCAGCTATGATACAACAAGTTTGGAATCAAGGAATACATGCAGGTGGTTGATACCTAAATGGGAGGCATCGTCCAAGAGGTCAATGATGGCAACATACTCATCTTGATTATTGGTTTCCAACCCTATACATAGTCCATTGGTGATATATGGTGTATGGTCAGGAGAGTTATGGCCCAGGCTACTGCAGCAAGGTTTTGCGACCATCACAAAGCACCATCATTGAACCTATGGTGATAGGCTAGCAGATGATCCATATGTGACACATGATGAAAGTAAGGTTTCAGAGTGCACCTCTGATGAATGTGTTATCATGAAATAAAGTCATGGTACATACATTTTCATTCCAGGTATACTTTCAATGTTATGGATGAAACTTTTTAAGATAGAGCCCATTGACAAGATCTTTGAGGCAAGTCACATTAGGCTCTACTAAGATGTATTCCTCTTTAGGAGGCAATGTTTGACGATGTAAGGGACCTTCCATAATGTATTGAATTCCCCTGGTCCCAACACTTCTTTGGCAACATCTTAATGAAGGACTAATTCCCCCCAGTAAAGGATTAGGGGTGACATTGTGGTCAAAGGTGGCTTTCATCTACTTTTTGTGTGCTTTGTTATGCTGGAGATATTCTCGTTGACTTTCATCAATGTGTTCCAGCTGAACCAACCTTTTTTCTAAAGGTGAAGTGTCGATGAGAAGTCGATGGTTGAGTGCAAGGTAGGAATCTCACACTCAATGGGGAGGATTGCTTCAACCCCATAGACTAATTGTAAGGGCATGAACCTATAGATTCTTTGACCCCAGTGCGGTACACCCACAGGGATTAAAACACCATGTGGTTCCAGTTAGTTTTGTGTTTGTTCACCATATGTTGTAACATCATTTTGAGGACTTTTTTGACAGTTTCTACATGACAATTGGACTAAGGGTAGTATGGGGAAGAAAACTTGTGAGAGAAACCAAGGTGTTGGCATAACTTCTGAAATATTTCGTTTTGGAAATGTTTGTCGTGATCGGATAACAACTCCTTGGGAACACCGAACCACGTTATTAAATGGTTAAAGAAAAACCGAGCAGTAGTTTTTGTGTTTTTATTGTATGTGGGCATGGCTTCTGCCCATTTGGTGAAATAGTCTACAGTAGCCACAATATATTTGTGGTTGCCAGATGATGGGGTCTTGCAGGTCATGAAGTCTATGCCCCATTTGCAAAAGGGGTTGGCAACGATGAATAGGTGCAGGGGAGATTGTGGGGCTCATTTCTTATGAGCGTATATTTGGAACTTCTCACATATCTTGACTGCTTGAATACAGTCGCGGAAAAGGGTGGGTCGAAAATAACCAACACGGAGGACTTTTTGAGTACTGTCCATCCCCGAGAGGTGGCCACCACAAGCCCCATTGTCGAAATAATTTAAGACTTGCCCATCTTGTTCATGAGTAATGCATCGAAAAAGTATGGTGTTGATGCCTCATCGATAGAGGACATCCCCCAGAAGAAGGTATCGGTGGGCCTGGTGGCATATGTGCATTTGGTCGTCACAAGTAAGATGAGGTTTAAACTTTTGAGTTCATAAAAAGAGGAGGATGTCGTCATACCAGGGGTCATCTGTTGATACTAAAAACAAATTTTCATCAAGGAATGCATCATTAATGGGGGATCCTTTGGTCTCTAGTGGGAGATCAGTGATAAAAACGGTGAGGATAATTTCTTTCTTACTCTTGGGGGAGGCAAACTAAAGATTGAATTATTGCAGAATAATGACCCATCGAGCGTATTTTTGGTTCATCATACGACGAGTGAGAAATTATTGCATAGGGTTGATATTTTCTGTTAAGGTGGTGGTTCATAAGATTATGTAATGTCGAAGGTTTTGTACCGAGTAGGGCTAATGTTATTTTCTTAGTTGGTTCATATTTCAATGCAGGTTTGGAGAGGTTTTTGCTGACGTAGTAGATTACGTGATCTCTATTGTTAGGTCATTCTTGGACTAGCACCCAACGATGGATACTTAATATGTTGAGAGGTAAAGGGTATAGTCCTTATTATGGTTAGTGTTGTACCTTGGAAGACAACCTCTGGCTGAGGAGAGGTCAGTGCCCAAGACATTTGTTTAAAACTGTGATGAAATAAGTTTGTTGTCCCATTGTTTTAAAACCCTAGAAATTATAATTATAAAGACAGTGCCTCTTAATCTTCTATGGGAAAAAAAATCATTCAAAGTGGCCTTTTGATGCTTAATACAATTTTAATGGAAGTGTAGTGAGAAAAGATAGTGGAAAGTCTTCAACAACATGTTGCTTAATGCATAATCTTTTGTATTCAACTTTAGAGGAAATATGTAATTAACATGGAATTATATATAGAAAAAAGGAGCACATAATTAAGGTACTTTTAACTTTAACTCATAGAAATCTGATTTTTTGCAGAATTATAAAATTAAAGGCCAATGGCTTCATTACTCTCTTCTACGAAAGATAAACATAAAATGAAAGTTAATAGGAAACAAATTTTTTACTCAATAGGTGTCTAGAATCACTTTGAAATATTTATTCAAATCCACATGAAGGTTGAGAATACCAGTAGTGTCTACTTTTGAGGTCCAAAACTCAGAACCCTCACTTATCTTTCTGAATTGATTTTACACAAAATTTCAAAAAGGACAGTTATGAAACTATCAATTGACAAAACTGCTAACTTCCTAAACTACTTTGGAATTAATTGTTCTTTCGAACATTACATTTTTAAAAGGAGAAAACATAAATACATCATTTCATAAATATCTAAAAAGAAATTGTTGTATGACAGGTGGCACTGCTTCATTTAGTAATCTAAGACTCTGGTGTAGATGAAGGTCCAGCTTTTTCCCTTGTTTCAGTTGGTGAGATCCATTCTCTTCATTTTTTCTAGATGGTTGTATCTGAACTAGGACTCTTGACAAACCTAGTGTGTGCCATTCTGAAGTTGGTAATTCTGTTGTATGTTGGTTTTTCAACAAAAAGAGTTCTCATTAACCATAAAAGCTGGAAATATTTGTGTAAATAATTCACAATCATTGCTCCCTTCAACATTGTTATTCTTTCATGAGTTGAACTAATTTTTCTCTTGGCCTCCACCAGAAAAGTTTCATAAGTCTCCCAAGGTAATAGATTTCCCTGTTGGTCCCAACATGAAGGAAAACCTGCTCTAGTCCTCTTATCAAAATCAATATTGAACTTCATTACAGCTTCTTTAACCTTTGTTAATTTTATCTTTGTCTTCCTGTACAAGTTTTTCACAATCATCTTATTAATCTCTAAAACATACTCAGTTATGTCTTCAACTCTTAATTCCCTTATCTATTGTGAAGATCTTGAGTTAAGGAAATCAATCATTTTCTTAGCAAACTAAGCTCGCTACTGTAACTTTTTCTTATTAGCAGTGATGAAGTTTTCCAGGTCTCTAATAATGATCTTCTCCTCTTCAACTATAGACAATGATTCCCATATGTTCCTTATAGTATGGATGATATCATTCCATAGAATTTCTCTTTCTTGAATAAGGGACATATTTCCCTTCACCTTCTCCTTTAGCTCTTTAATTTCTTGAGAAGCAACCTGAAAATCATTTCTGTACTTCTCAGCATTCTCCTTGGACATTTCCAAGTCTCTTTCAGTGGCTTTTATAATATTCAAGGCACTCTCATAATCTCTTTGAACTTTCTTCATCTCATTCTCAGAAATTTTTAGCTCAGTCATGACTCTAGTTAGTTTATCAGTTGGGTCTTTAGAATCTGCTTGTACTAAGATAGTACAAACATGAGAGTCAATTTGCTACAGAAAAGAATTAATTTTCTTTATCTTGGAAATCTCATCATTTCTTTGCAAGAGTTCATTAGTTACTACTTCCTTTTCTTTCTCCACCTGTGCTACTTCTGAAGTTGATCCAAATTTAAACAGGAACACAAAAAATTACAAAGATAACCATAAATACAGAGATATGGAAAAAATAATACTTCATTTTGTTAATGTAAAATACTGAAATATGCTTACAAACAAAAATGGAAATAAACTAGCTTGGGAGATGGTAGCTTATCTTTGAGGAGAGATGTGGCGGCTACATGCCTCTAAACTGTCTTACAATGAGGCTTGAAGGCCTATTTATTTTTGAGAAACAATGGAAAATCCTAAACATCCAAAACCCTAACCCTAGGAGATGAAGCGCCAAACTATGGGCCCCGTTTTGGGTAAATTGGTACATCAACTTCCCGAGGTCATGACTTTGGCATACGATCTCTGTTTGACACGCAAAATACCTCGTTAGAAAGATATATCCAAGGTCTACAACTTTGGGAAGAGAAACATCAGTCCATGGACCCATGCTTCTCTTTTTTTTCCTAAAAAAAACGTCGTTTAGGGCCTCAAAACAACTCAGGAAGTTCATGACCCAAAAAACTGCCAAAAATAGTAAATTGTGCTACAAATAAGGAAACTGAAAAATTGAAAGAAACAATGGTGGGGGTCCAAGTGGAATTGGCAGGTGGCCACCAATATCCACTTGGATCATTCCTCCCCCCTTAGGAAGCAATGGTCCTCGTTGCGTTGATTTCCTCCATGAGATGAGGAAACTTCTATTGAACTTGGTCCGTGGTGAGCCACTTGCCCTAGTGAAAGAGTTGGCCTACTTTGACAACTTGGTATAGTTGGATCTTCTACTGGTGAGTGTGCTTGATCTGCGTGTCCATGATCCGATCAGTTGCAGCTTGTTCCATGCAATTTGGATTTAACTCTGTTGGTGTGAGTTGTTCTACAATGTCGGATGTGTCTAGTAATGGTGCAAAGTATGGTTGGAGGCAATCCACATTGAACACTAGGTGTAGGCCAAGGAATGGGGGAATGATGAGCTCAAATGCATTGTATCCCACAACCTTGGTAATGGTGTAAGGACCATATCGAAGTGGTTTGAGTTTCTGATAGGCTCTGGTAAGGCATTCCTTTTGCAAATGCAACCAGAATTTGTCGTCCACCTGAAACTTGTGTGGCACCTGATGTTGATCATGTCACTGCTTGTACTTGGCATTTTATTTCTCCAGAATGTCATGGACCTGCTGGAAGATATGTTGGATGTGCTCAATGAATTTGTTTTCCTTATCTGTTTCAGACTGGACATGAGTCGAATCCGCCTGAGTAGTTTCAAATGGCATGGCCACATCAATGGGATATAGTGGCTGGAATCTCAAGCCCACCTGAAAACGGTTGTGGCCAGTCGAGCTGTGGAGAGCCCAGTTATAGTTGTGTGGAACATAGGGGAGGCTCTCATCCCATGTGTGTGGATGCTTTGAGTTGTACATGTGCAGAATGTGTACGATCATCCTGTTGACAACCTCTGTCTGGCCATCAGTTTGGGACAAAAGGTTGTGGACTTAGTGAGTTTGGTGTCCAACATCGACCAGAGACTAGACCAAAATGTACCGAGGATCCTGTTGTCCTGATCTGATATGATACACTGTGGGATCCCAAAGTGTACCCACACTCATTCAAAGAAGATTTTAGCAATGGCTTATGCTGTGATATTCTTCTTGCGGGCTGCCATAATGGCCATCTTTGAGAACCTACCGATGACCACAAAAAACATAGTCGTTTCCATGCTTAGTAGAAGGAAGGCTCAACATGTAATTCATGGAGATGGATTCCCAAGGTTGACTAGGGGTAGGCAGCAGAGAATAGAGCCCTTGCTTCTTGATGGTCGGTTTGGCAATGGCACAGGCAGTGCAGGATCTGATGTACTTTCTAACATCCTATCAAAGATTCAGCCAATATAAATACTTCTGCAGTACTACCACCATTTTCTCGACCACGAAATGCCCAGCAGCCCAACTGTAGTGTGCTTCCCAAATCATCTTGGCATGCTTGATTGAAGGAACACAAAGGTGACCCAGGTGGCATAACAGGGCATCTTGGAGGTGAAAATCTAGAACATGCTGACCCTCCAAGGGTTTCTGGTATGTGTGGCCAAATTATGGGTTGCTTTTGTAGAGAAGTGGCCAATCATAAGTCTCGTGCCCACAAGAGTTGAGCACAGTGGTTAATGCCATGATCGATGGTTGACTGAGGCAATCTGCAACATTATTGGTGCTACCCTTCTTATACTTGCTATTCAAATGGAACTGTTGCAGGTATGTGGACCACTTCTTATGGCGATCATTCCGCAACTTCCCTTGCATATGTATGAACTACAGGGGCCAGTGGTGTGGGTGGATGACTGTTTCCTTCCCTAAAATGTAATGCTTCCATTATCGGTAGACTTGCACAATGGAATACATCTCTTTGTCATCAGTGGGATACTTCTGGACTGTGTCTAAAAGTGTCTCACTGTGATATGCCACTGGATTCCTTTGTTGAGTAAGAACTGCCCCAATAGCATAGTCAGAGGCATTTGTCTCAATCTCAAATGGTTACTGCAAGTCTGGTAATGCGAGCACTAGTGTCGAGAAGAGGCGATGTTTCAACTCTGTGAATGCCTTCTATTGAGATTCAGACCAAAAGATTTTTACTTTCACTCCTCCCTTGGTGACTTGACTCAAGGGCCAAGTGATATGAGAAAATTCCAACATGAACCTGCGGTAGAAGTTGGCAAGACCTAGAAAGTTGCGGAGCTCTGTCATAGTGGTTGGATATGGCTAATCCCGAATGACTTGGATCTTGGCTGGATCCACATGCACCCCCTGTTCATCAATAATGTATCCCAGATATTAAACCTGGGTCATGCCTAATGTGCATTTCTTCAAATTGGCACATAACGTGTGTTTCCGCAGTGTTTGGAGAACCTGTCGGATATGGTGGAGGTGCTATTCCTAACTCTGGCTGGAAACCAGGATGTCATCCAAGTATACCACTACAAATGAGTTGGTGAATGGCCACAAGATGTCATATATTAGCCTCATGAAGGTTGCAGGAGAATTCATCAACCCGAAAGGCATAACCAACCATTCGAAAAGGCCCTCCTTGGCTTTGAAGGCAATCTTCCACACATCAGAGGGTTCGATTGGTACTTGGTGATATCCTGACTTCAAATCAATCTTGTTGAAATATCTTACCCCCTTCAGTTGGTCTAGAGGGTCATCAATCCGTGGGATCGGGTAATTATTCTTCAGCGCCCGATAGTCAATACAGAGTCTCCAAGTCCCATCCTTCTTCTATACCAACACAATCGGGCTCCCACAAGGCGATGAACTCGGTCGGATGTGACCTTTCTAAAGCAGCTCTTGAATCTATCTCTTGATTTCATTTTTCTCCGGAATGGAGCGCCGATAGATTGGTCCATTGGGCAGCGGCCCACCTGGGGTCAAATCGATGGAGTGCTTGACTTGACAGTGCAGAGGAACCCCTGCAGGGGAGGTGAAGATGTCCTCGTACTCCTTCATGACCTTGTCCATCTATAATTGTCGTGCAAAGGGGCCCTATCTGGAGGTCGTGGCCATCTTCTTCTTATTTCCTTAAGGGCATATCATCAAGAAAACAAATTTCCCAGTTTTGGAAATGAGCTTACTACATTGTTTTGCAGTAACCAAAGAGATGGCGGTAGGTGGTGCTACCTCCGGTATCCTATATAACATATTTCCTAAAGTAACAATAACAGCACGAGGCCTTGACTCATATACAGAATGTCACTTCCACAAGTATGGTTGGCCTAATAATACATCACAAACATTAAGGAGAGCAACGTCACACAATACCTCATTCGTGAAGGGCTTGATGGTGTATGGAAGGCGACATTGTTGACTCATGAGAAGATCTCGTCCTTGGTGAAGCCACCTGATGGTGTACGGTTGTGGATGTGTTGTGGTTGGTAAGCCCAGCCACTTCACGACCTCTACTAAAATAAGGTTCTTTTGGCTCTCGCTGTCAACAATGAACTGTAGCGGGCAGCCCTTTACCCACATATGGGAGTGGAAGAGGCGCTCCTCCTCCTCTGGATCTTCGGGTTCCTCATTCTGGATCTTCGTGGTGGCAATGGTGGCATTGGGCTCCGCATCAATAATCTGCTTCCCTTTGTCATTCCCCTTATTAGGTTTTGACTCAAAGTCTGAACATGTATCTGATTCTGAATACTTTGGCTCAGCCACCAGTGACTACTTGGCACGACACTCACTTATGTTGTGATTGGAGCTCTTATGGAACTCACACCACTTTCCTGTATCCTTCTTTGTCTTCACGGTGTTGTTCTTTTCTTGCGACTTTGGCGGGTTGTCCTGGGCCACCCCACCTTGGCTTTGTCCTTTGTTCAGCGGTTTGGGGGCACCTTTCCCTTGCTCCGAGTTTGTAGATCCAAAGTCTCACTTCTTCTATTTAAACTTCTACTCGATCTTGACAGCATATTGGTACGTCATGTTGTGCGAGGATATGTCCAAGAACTCCATCTCGTCTTGGATGTACCTATTTAGGCAGCCACGGTATTTGAATACCAAATTCAGCTCAGAATCCTTGATACCCAACTTTGTGCGAAGCGTATGAAAAATATTAGTAAACTCTGGCACATGTTGGTCCCTTCCTTGCCGCAGTGTGGTCCACTTTATGTATTTATCCTCATAGCTTTTGACAGAGCAGTATTTCTCCTTGATGGCATTCCAAAATGAATTCCAAGTGGGTGCGGCTAAAAAAAGTGAAGTCGTACTTTCATCCTTCTGCTCGCAATAGGTTTCCCATAAAAGGGTTCAATGGCAGAGCACAATGAGGATTTCAAAAATTTGAATATAAGGGTAAATGATATTCGAGAGAAGCAAAGGATTGATGTCTTCATAGGTACTTTAAAGGATAACAATCAACATGAGGTTCGTCTTTGGGAACCTGATTCATTGGAGAAGGCATTCAGGTGGGCAAGAAAAATTGAAAGCTAAATTATGGAAACAAGGAATCCCACCACTCACGACTATAATTATGGAAGTGTTTTTTCTCCTAGCCTTCCACAACCTACAAGGCTTACACCACAACAATTGGAAGAAAAAAGAGAAAAATGGCTTTGTTACAATTGTGATAGAAAATGCACTAAAGGTCATAAGTGTGCTAAGAAGAAATTATTTTACATAGATTATGAAGAGGAGGAAGAAAAGGATCAAGAAACATCAAAAGAAGAGGATATACACCAGGAACCAACCCCAGAGAAAGAAGAAATAAATCCGACCATATCTTGTAAAGCATTGGCAAGAATTACCACTCCTCAAACTCTCAATATAGAAGGACATATCAAGAAGAAAAAGGTTCAAGAAGTGAAAGATCATATCGAGAAATAAGAAATGTATCCAACCATATCTTGTAATGCATTGGCCGAAATTACCACTCCTCAAACTATCAAGATAGAAGGACATATCAAGAAGAAAAATGTTCAAGAAGTGAAAGATCACATCGAGCATTAAGAAATGAATTCAACCATATCTTGTAAATCATTGGAAGAAATTACCACTCCTCAAACTCTAAATATAGAAGGACATGTCAAGAAGAAAAAGGTTCAAGCAGTGAAAGGTCACATCAAGCATCAACAACAAATTCTCCAACTTTTAAAGGATAACGCCACTTTGGTGCAGAATCGAATGAAACAACAAGTAGATCAACATTACAGTGAAACATGTTTTGATGTAGGTGATTGGGTATTTTTACAGCTACATCTCAAGAAAGCTATTTATGAGAAGGAAATGTTGGCAATACTACATGCACTTAAGAAATGGCAACCTTACCCAATCGGAAGACACTTCAAGGCAAAAATGGATCATGATAGTCTTAAATACTTTCTAGAACAAATATTATCTTTAGAAGAACATAAAAAGTGGGTAACAAATATGTTTTGTTATGATTTTGACATCATCTATAGAAAAGGGAAGCAAAATTTTGTTGCAGATGCACTCTCAAGAAAGGATGAGGATGTGGAAGCATTGTTTTGTGCTATTTCTATTATCCAACCAGATAGGATAAACGAAGCAAGGGATGAATGTAAGAAGGACGAAGAAGTGTGGCCACTCATTCAAAAGTTGCAGAAGATCCCAATTCAAACAATATTGCCAGAACTTGAAGAGGAAGGAAAAATCATATTGGAACCTGGAGCAGTCACAGAAACAAGAACCTGACAGCTACGAAATCAATCAATTTCACAGTATCTCATTAAGTGGAAGAACTTACCTGCTGAAGATTCCACATGGGAGGACAAGAATTTTATACAGAAGCATCAAGAACTACTCAAGCATTGAGGACAACACTTTTTGAAGGAGAGGGGCATGTTAGGCCCCTATATTACTAGTGTAACCCCTTATTGTTATTAGTACAACCCCCTTATTATATTGTTGTACCCATGTAGTCCCCATATTGTTTGCATTGTGCCCCATAGAAGCCCACTATTGTTATTATTGTGCCCTTACATTATCATTGTTATGTCGGCTTTGATTATATTATGACCCCTTAGACTCCTATATATTGAAATGAGGTCTTATCATTTGTATCATCCAAGAATTTTTCATTTGTGTAATGTAAAGGAGGTTGCCCCTCGAAGAGGCTAAATTCTAAGGCGTTGATCTATCTTTTCTATCTTTTTGTGAGCTAGTTTCATAACAGTGGAATTGGCATGTGGCCTCAAATATCCACCTGGATCAGAAGCCATAGGGTGTTCTATAGAAGGGATCTTCAACTTCTTCCTAAGCACCCGAATTTATATTTCAATTCCCTAAAACAATTTCTTAACAACACATCTATCCTCTTGATTGACACCAATTTTAACAATCAATTTCTTTAATTCTTCATTTTGAGTGGTTAAAGCTCTAGAATTTTCTTTTTCTAATTTCAATTGATTAACCACTTTCCCTAACAAATCTTCAGCTTTACTAGTAGGCAAATAACTTTTATTCAAATCACTCTAAATCAGTTCCCCAGTTTGCCTATGTAAGTTGATTTTATCAGGCAATGGTATCTCTTTAGCATTTACTGTCAAGTTAACATTCTTTAAAATTGATGAAGAAGACACATTTAAAGCAGGGGGGTGAGAGAAATCTAGTTTGAGATGAGTTCTCTCCAAATCCATGGTAGAAAGAAATCTAGTTTGGTAATATGAGATAAACTAAGCTTCCAATTGGGACTCCATGCTTTCTTTAACTTTTCTGTTATTTTCTTCTATCTGAGAATACAATTGTTTTTTCATTCAAACAGATCCCTCACCAGTCTCTTCTGGAACAAGAGAAGATGGGGTACAAATAACTTCTCCTAACTGTAATTGAAAACATGATGTTGATGATGAACTACCACCCTCATATAGCTTAACCCTTTTAGTACCTCTGTCTTTTTCTTCCTCCAATTCAATGACATCTTCATTGCCTCTCTTTAAATTCTTTTCACTTTGATGAGGAGTTTTAATCACCACTCCTCCTAACAAACTAGTTTGTCCTCCATTTTCTAGCTTCTTGACATCTGGTCAATGTTCATGTACATAGGGAGCATAAGAAATTTCCACTTTCATGTTTGAAATGATATGGTGAGGATCATACGACCATTTCTCACCCAGTTGCAAATTCATGTCTTCAAGAGCTTTCTGCACTTCTCCTATAGCTTGTATGTTATTCACAATAAAAGGTCCCACTGTCTTTGGCAATTTAAATAGATGCCCCTTCTTTGCTGGAACAAAGTGTACTTGATCAACATTCAAACTCTGCCTGATAAATTCTAATGAAAATAGTCTCATATGCACAAATGTAGGGATCCTGTAGGGGGCAACTTTTGCTCCATATAATCTAATTTTTGCATAATCTTCAAATAGAAACCAATCACCTACTTTAACATCTTTACTGAGCTGAAGAAAAGACTGGGCCTTTGGTAATATGCAAGGTGGAGGAGAATTTTTTATGATTGAGTAAGAAAATGATAAAAAAGAAGTAATAAATTACATCAATCCCTCATTATTTGCAGTACTTCTTACCACATTAGTCCAAAACACCACTGACTATTTGTTGTTGTGAGGATCCATGATATTCAATCCTAGGTGCATAAATATTTCAACATGAGTATACAAGAAGAGGTAAGTAATTACATAAGGAAATATGAAACATCCACTGAGGGAAAGATTTGTGATCCGGATTTAAACAGGAACGCAACAAATTATAGAGATAACCATATACACAAAGATGCAGCGGAAATAATACTTCATTTCATTAATGGAAAATACTGAAATATGCTTACAACCAGAAATGGAAATAAACCAGCTAGGGCGATGGTAGCTTATCTCTGAGAAGAGATGTGATGGCTACATGCCTCTAAATTGTGTTACAATGAGGCTCGAAGGCCTATTTATTGTTGAGAAACAATGGAAAACCCTTAACATTCCAAAACCTAACCCTAGGAGATGAAACGCCAAACGGTGGGCCCCGTTTGGGGTAAATTGGTACATCAACTTCCCAGGGTCGTAACTTTGGCATATGATCTTCGTTTGACGCATACAATAGCTCGTTAGAAAGATCTATCCGAGCACTACCATTGTTGGAACGGGCAACATCGGTCCATTCTATGGACCCATGTTGCCCCCAGATTCCCCAAAAAACGTCGTTTAGGGCCTCAAAACGGCTCCAGAAGTTCAGGACCCGAAAAACTGCTAAAAATAGTAAGTTGTGCTACAATTAAGGAAACTGAAAATGCTGAGAAGGACAATGGTGGGGGTCCAGGTGGACTTGGCAGGTGGCCACCAATATCCACCTGGATCATTCCTCCCCCCTTAGGAAGCAATGGTCCCCATTGCGTTGAGCTCCTCCATGAGATGAGGAAACTTTTGCTGAACTTGTTCCCTGGTGAGCCACTTGCCCTGCTGAAGGAGTTGGCCTGCTTTGACAACTCGATACAGTTGGATATTCTGTTGGCGAGTGTTCTTGATCTGTGTGTCCATGATCCAATCAGTTGCAGCTTGTTCCATGCAATCTGGATTTAATTTTGTGGGTTTGAGCTATTCTGCAATGTCGGATGTGTCTAGCAATGGTGGAAAGTATGGCCGAAGGCGGTCCACATTGAACACTGGGTGCAGGCCAAGGAATGGGGGAATGTTGAGCTCAAATGCATTGTCTCCCATAGCCTTAGTAATGGTGTAAGGACCATATCGGAGTGGTCTCAATTTCCGATAGGCTCCAGTAAGGCGTTCCTTTTGCAAATGCAACCAGACTTTGTCGCCCACCTGAAACTTGTGTGGCACCCGATGTTGATCATGTCGCTGCTTGTACTTGGCATTTGATTTCTCAAAATGTCATGGACCTGCTGGCGAATATGTTGGATGCGCTCAATGAAGCTGGTGGCCTTATCTGTTTCGGACTGGACATGAGTTGAATTCATGTGAGTAGCTGCAAGTGGCATGGCCACATCAATGGGGCATAGTGGCTGGAATCCCAAACCCACCTGAAAAGGGCTATGGCCAGTGGAGCTGTGAAGAGCTCGGTTGTAGCTGTGCTGAACATAGGGGAGGCTCTCGTCCCATGTGCGTGGATGCTTTGAGTTATACATGCACAGAATGTGCACAATCATCCTATTGACAACCTCTGTCTGGCCATCAGTTTGAGGATGGAAGGCTGTGGACTTCGTGAGTTTGGTGTCCAGCATTGACCAGAGACTGGACCAAAATGTGCTGAGAAACCGACTGTCCCGATCTGAGATGATAGACTGTGGGATCCCAAAGTGCACCCACACTCGTTCAAAGAAGAGTTTAGCAGTGGCTTCTGCTGTGATATTCTTCTTGCAGGCCACCATAATGGCCATCTTCGAGAACCTGTCGACGACCACAAAAACACAGTCATTTCCATGCTTAGTGGAAGGAAGGCCTGACATGTAATCCATGGAGATGGATTCCCAAGGTCGACTAGGGGTAGGCAACGGGGTATAGAGGCCGTGCTTCTTAATGGTCGGTTTGGCAATGGCACAGGCAGTACATGATCTGATGTACTTCCCAACATCCTGTCGAAGATTCGGCCAATAGAAATAATTTTGCAGTACTGCCACTGTTTTCTCGACCCCGAAATGCCCAGCAGCCCGACTGTAGTGTGCTTCCCAAATCATCTTGGCACGCTCGCTTGAAGGAACACAAAGGTGACCGAGGTGGCATAATAGGGCATCCTGGAGGTGAAAATCTGCAACACGCCGACCCTCCAAGAGTGTCTGGTATGTGTGGCCGAATTCTGGGTCGCTTTTGTAGAGAAGTGGCCAATCAGAAGTCTCGTGCCCACAAGAGTTGAGCACGGTGGTTAATGCCATGATCGGTGGTCGACTGAGGCAATCTGCAACATTATTGGTGCTGCCCTTCTTATACTTGATATTCAAGTGGAACTGTTGCAGGTATGTAGACCACTTCTGATGGCGATCATTCTGCAATTTCCCTTGGGTCTGTATGAACTGCAGGGGTCGGTGGTCTGTGTGGATGACCGTTTCCTTCCCCAAAATGTAATGCTTCCATTGTCGGCAGGCCTGTACAATGGAATACATCTCTTTATCATAAGTGGGGTACTTCCGGACTGTGTCTGAAAGTGTTTCACTGTGATATGCCACTGGATGTCCATGTTGAGTAAGGACTGCCCCAATAGCATAGTCAGAGGCATCTGTCTCGACCTCAAATGGTTGTTGTAAATCTGGTAACGCGAGCACTGGTGCCGTGCAGAGGCGATCCTTCAACTCCATGAATGCCTTCTGTTGAGATTCAGACCAAAAGAATTTTGCTTTCGCCCCTCCCTTGGTGACTTGACTCAAGGGCCAAGAAATATGAGAAAACCCCAACACAAACCTGCGGTAGAAGTTGGCAAGACCTAGAAAGCTGCGGAGCTCTGTTAGAGTGGTTGGAGAGGGCCAATCCCGAATGACTTGGACCTTGGCTGGATCGACATGCACCCCCTGTTCATCAATGATGTATCCCAGATACTGAACCTGGGTCATGCCAAAAGTGCATTTCTCCAAATTGGCACATAGCTTGTGTTGCCGCAGTGTTTGGAGAACCTGTCGGATGTGGTGGAGGTGCTCTTCCCAACTCTGGCTGAAGATCAGAATGTCATCCAAGTATACTACTACAAAGGAGTTGGTGAATGGCCGCAAGATGTCATCCATTAGCCTCATAAAGGTTGCAGGAGCATTCGTCAATCCGAAAGGCATGACCAACCATTCGAAGAGGCCCTCCTTGGATTTGAAGGCAGTCTTCCACACATCAGAGGGTTCGATTGGTACCTGGTGATATCCTGACTTCAGATCGATCTTGCTGAAATATTTCGCCCCCTTTAGTTGGTCTAGGAGGTCATCAATCCGCGGGATCGGGTACCTATTACGGACAGTGATCTTGTTCAGCGCCCGATAGTCAATACAGAGTCTCCACGTCCCATCCTTCTTCTGTACCAACACGATCGGGCTCCCACAGGGCGATGAACTCGGACGGATGTGACCTTTCTGCAGGAGCTCCTGAATCTGCCTCTTGATTTCATTGTTCTCCAGAACGGAGCGCCGATAAATTGGTCCATTGGGTAGCGGCGCACCTGGGGTCAGATCGATGGAGTGCTTGACTTGACAGTGCAGAGGAACCCCTGCCGGGGAGGTGAAGATGTCCTCGTACTCCTCCACAATCTTGTCCATCTGTAGTTGTCGTGCAGAGGGACCCCGTTTGGAGGCCGCGGCCACTGTCTTCTTCTTTCCTTGAGGGCGTATCATCAGGAAAACAAATTTCCTGGTTTTGGAAATGATCTTACTGCATTGTTTTGCAGTAATCAAAGAGATGGCGGCAGGTGGTGCTACCTCTGGTATCCTGAACAACTTATTTCCCAATGTAATAATAACAGCACGGGGCCTTGATTCATACACAGCATGTCGCTTCCACAAGTATGGTTGTCCTAGTAATACATCACAAACTTCAAGGGGAGCAATGTCACACAATACCTCATCCGTGAAGGGCTTGATGTTGTATGGAAGGCGACACTGCTGGCTCACGCGAAGATCTCGTCCTTGGTGAAGCCACCCAATGGTGTATGGTTGTGGATGTGCTGTGGTCGGTAAGCCCAACCGCTTCACGACCTCTGCCGAAATGAGGTTCTTTTGACTCCCGCTATCAACAATGAACTGTATCGGGGAGCCCTTTACCCACATCTGGGAGTGGAAGAGACGCTCCTCCTCCTCTGGATCTTCGGGTTCATTTTTCTGGATCTTTGCGGTAGCAACAGTGGCGCTGGGATCCGCATCAATGATCTGCTTCCCTTTTTCATACCCCTTATCGGGTTCTGACTCAGAGTCGGAACATGCATCTGATTCTGAAACCTTTAGCTCAGCCACCAGTGACTGCTTGGCCCGACACTCACTTGTGTTGTGAGTGGAGCTCTTATGGAACTCGCACCATTTTCCAGTGTCCTTTCTCGGCTTCGCGGCGCTGTTCTTTGCTTGCAGCTTCGGCTGGTTGTCTTGGGCTGTCCCGCCTTGGCTTTGTCCTTTGTTCTGTGGTTTAGGGGCACCTTTCCCCTGCTTTGGATTCGCAGATCCAAAGTCTCGCTTCTTTTGTTTAAACTTCTGCTCGACCTTGACGGCATATCGGTATGCTGCGCCGAGCGAGGGGATGTTTAGGAATTGTATTTCTTCCTGGATGTACTTGTGCAGGCAGCCACGGTATTTGAGTATCAAATGTTGCTCCGAATCCTTGATACCCAACTTTGTGCGAAGGGTATGGAAAAGATTGGTGAACTCCGGCACGTCTTGGTCCCTTCCCTGCCGCAGCGTGGTCCACTTTATGTATTCATCCTCATAGCTTCCGACAGGGTAGTACTGCTCCTTGATGGCATCCCGGAACGAATCCCAGGTGGGTGCGGCTGAAAATAGTGAGCCAGTACTTTCATCCTTCTGCTCGCAGTAGGTTTCCCACCAGTCCTTGACGTGGGGGGCTGCTTTGAGAAGAGCAAAAACAATCTTTTCCCGACTCGAAAATTCATGAACAGAAAAATAACCCTCTAGCAGATTTAACCATTTATCTACGGCATCTGCGTCTATCTGACCCTCGAATATGGGGATTTCAAAATTAACTTGTACCTTAAAGGGTGTGGCGTTTCCAGAGTAGCTGCTGGAAGCCGATGCGTCGCTTCTGGGTAGCCGCTGAAGGATCTGGGCAAAGCTGTCCATCATCGCGTTCCGTTGTCGCTCGAGGGCTTCTTCGAGCAAGATTTTGATGGGATCTCCTGCCCCCTCGTCTTTCTTCTCGTCCGCCATGGGAGGCCGTCGGGATTTGCGAGGCTGGTCTTGCAAAGGTTCAACCAGTTCAAGCCCTAACTCCTTATATCCCGACCTTGTTGGGGACATGCAAAGAAAAACAGAGAAAAAAGCAGACCGCTCTGATACCACTGATCCGGATTTAAACAGGAACGCAACAAATTACAGAGATAACCATATACACAAAGATGCAGCGGAAATAATACTTCATTTCATTAATGGAAAATACTGAAATATGCTTACAACCAGAAATGGAAATAAACCAGCTAGGGCGATGGTAGCTTATCTCTGAGAAGAGATGTGATGGCTACATGCCTCTGAACTGTGTTACAATGAGGCTCGAAGGCCTATTTATTGTTGAGAAACAATGGAAAACCCTTAACATTCCAAAACCTAACCCTAGGAGATGAAACGCCAAACTGTGGGCCCCGTTTGGGGTAAATTGGTACATCAACTTCCCGGGGTCGTAACTTTGGCATATGATCTCCGTTTGACGCGTACAATAGCTCGTTAGAAAGATCTATCCGAGCACTACCATTGTTGGAACGGGCAACATCGGTCCATTCTATGGACCCATGTTGCCCCCGGATTCCCCAAAAAACGTCGTTTAGGGCCTCAAAACGGCTCCGGAAGTTCAGGACCCAAAAAACTGCTAAAAATAGTAAGTTGTGCTACAATTAAGGAAACTGAAAATGCTGAGAAAGACAATGGTGGGGGTCCAGGTGGACTTGGCAGGTGGCCACCAATATCCACCTGGATCATTCCTCCCCCCTTAGGAAGCAATGGTCCCCATTGCGTTGAGCTCCTCCATGAGATGAGGAAACTTTTGCTGAACTTGTTCCCTGGTGAGCCACTTGCCCTGCTGAAGGAGTTGGCCTGCTTTGACAACTCGATACAGTTGGATATTCTGTTGGCGAGTGTTCTTGATCTGTGTGTCCATGATCCGATCAGTTGCAGCTTGTTCCATGCAATCTGGATTTAATTCTGTGGGTTTGAGCTGTTCTGCAATGTCGGATGTGTCTAGCAATGGTGGAAAGTATGGCCGAAGGCGGTCCACATTGAACACTGGGTGCAGGCCAAGGAATGGGGGAATGCTGAGCTCAAATGCATTGTCTCCCATAGCCTTAGTAATGGTGTAAGGACCATATCAGAGTGGTCTCAATTTTCGATAGGCTCCAGTAAGGCGTTCCTTTTGCAAATGCAACCAGACTTTGTCGCCCACCTGAAACTTGTGTGGCACCCGATGTTGATCATGTCGCTGCTTGTACTTGGCATTTGATTTCTCAAGAATGTCATGGACCTGCTGGCGAATATGTTGGATGCGCTCAATGAAGCTGGTGGCCTTATCTGTTTCGGACTGGACATGAGCTGAATTCATGTGAGTAGCTGCAAGTGGCATGGCCACATCAATGGGGCATAGTGGCTGGAATCCCAAACCCACCTGAAAAGGGCTATGGCCAGTGGAGCTGTGAAGAGCTCGGTTGTAGCTGTGCTGAACATAGGGGAGGCTCTCGTCCCATGTGCGTGGATGCTTTGAGTTATACATGCGCAGAATGTGCACAATCATCCTATTGACAACCTCTGTCTGGCCATCAGTTTGAGGATGGAAGGCTGTGGACTTCGTGAGTTTGGTGTCCAGCATTGACCAGAGACTGGACCAAAATGTGCTGAGAAACCGACTGTCCCGATCTGAGATGATAGACTGTGGGATCCCAAAGTGCACCCACACTCGTTCAAAGAAGAGTTTAGCAGTGGCTTCTGCTGTGATATTCTTCTTGCAGGCCACCATAATGGCCATCTTCGAGAACCTGTCGACGACCACAAAAACACAGTCATTTCCATGCTTAGTGGAAGGAAGGCCTGACATGTAATCCATGGAGATGGATTCCCAAGGTCGACTAGGGGTAGGCAACGGGGTATAGAGGCCGTGCTTCTTAATGGTCGGTTTGGCAATGGCACAGGCAGTACATGATCTGATGTACTTCCCAACATCCTGTCGAAGATTCGGCCAATAGAAATAATTTTGCAGTACTGCCACTGTTTTCTCGACCCCGAAATGCCCAGCAGCCCGACTGTAGTGTGCTTCCCAAATCATCTTGGCACGCTCGCTTGAAGGAACACAAAGGTGACCGAGGTGGCATAATAGGGCATCCTGGAGGTGAAAATCTGCAACACGCCGACCCTCCAAGAGTGTCTGGTATGTGTGGCCGAATTCTGGGTCGCTTTTGTAGAGAAGTGGCCAATCAGAAGTCTCGTGCCCACAAGAGTTGAGCACGGTGGTTAACGCCATGATCGGTGGTCGACTGAGGCAATCTGCAACATTATTGGTGCTGCCCTTCTTATACTTGATATTCAAGTGGAACTGTTGCAGGTATGTAGACCACTTCTGATGGCGATCATTCTGCAATTTCCCTTGGGTCTGTATGAACTGCAGGGGTCGGTGGTCTGTGTGGATGACCGTTTCCTTCCCCAAAATGTAATGCTTCCATTGTCGGCAGGCCTGTACAATGGAATACATCTCTTTATCATAAGTGGGGTACTTCCGGACTGTGTCTGAAAGTGTTTCACTGTGATATGCCACTGGATGTCCATGTTGAGTAAGGACTGCCCCAATAGCATAGTCAGAGGCATCTGTCTCGACCTCAAATGGTTGTTGTAAATCTGGTAACGCGAGCACTGGTGCCGTGCAGAGGCGATCCTTCAACTCCATGAATGCCTTCTGTTGAGATTCAGACCAAAAGAATTTTGCTTTCGCCCCTCCCTTGGTGACTTGACTCAAGGGCCAAGAAATATGAGAAAACCCCAACACAAACCTGCGGTAGAAGTTGGCAAGACCTAGAAAGCTGCGGAGCTCTGTTAGAGTGGTTGGAGAGGGCCAATCCCGAATGACTTGGACCTTGGCTGGATCGACATGCACCCCCTGTTCATCAATGATGTATCCCAGATACTGAACCTGGGTCATGCCAAAAGTGCATTTCTCCAAATTGGCACATAGCTTGTGTTGCCGCAGTGTTTGGAGAACCTGTCGGATGTGGTGGAGGTGCTCTTCCCAACTCTGGCTGAAGATCAGAATGTCATCCAAGTATACTACTACAAAGGAGTTGGTGAATGGCCGCAAGATGTCATCCATTAGCCTCATAAAGGTTGCAGGAGCATTCGTCAATCCGAAAGGCATGACCAACCATTCGAAGAGGCCCTCCTTGGATTTGAAGGCAGTCTTCCACACATCAGAGGGTTCGATTGGTACCTGGTGATATCCTGACTTCAGATCGATCTTGCTGAAATATTTCGCCCCCTTTAGTTGGTCTAGGAGGTCATCAATCCGCGGGATCGGGTACCTATTACGGACAGTGATCTTGTTCAGCGCCCGATAGTCAATACAGAGTCTCCACGTCCCATCCTTCTTCTGTACCAACACGATCGGGCTCCCACAGGGCGATGAACTCGGACGGATGTGACCTTTCTGCAGGAGCTCCTGAATCTGCCTCTTGATTTCATTGTTCTCCAGAACGGAGCGCCGATAAATTGGTCCATTGGGTAGCGGCGCACCTGGGGTCAGATCGATGGAGTGCTTGACTTGACAGTGCAGAGGAACCCCTGCCGGGGAGGTGAAGATGTCCTCGTACTCCTCCACAATCTTGTCCATCTGTAGTTGTCGTGCAGAGGGACCCCGTCTGGAGGCCGCGGCCACTGTCTTCTTCTCTCCTTGAGGGCGTATCATCAGGAAAACAAATTTCCTGGTTTTGGAAATGATCTTACTGCATTGTTTTGCAGTAATCAAAGAGATGGCGGCAGGTGGTGCTACCTCTGGTATCCTGAACAACTTATTTCCCAATGTAATAATAACAGCACGGGGCCTTGATTCATACACAGCATGTCGCTTCCACAAGTATGGTTGTCCTAGTAATACATCACAAACTTCAAGGGGAGCAATGTCACACAATACCTCATCCGTGAAGGGCTTGATGTTGTATGGAAGGCGACACTGCTGGCTCACGCGAAGATCTCGTCCTTGGTGAAGCCACCCAATGGTGTATGGTTGTGGATGTGCTGTGGTCGGTAAGCCCAACCGCTTCACGACCTCTGCCGAAATGAGGTTCTTTTGACTCCCGCTATCAACAATGAACTGTATCGGGGAGCCCTTTACCCACATCTGAGAGTGGAAGAGACGCTCCTCCTCCTCTGGATCTTCGGGTTCATTTTTCTGGATCTTTGCGGTAGCAACAGTGGCGCTGGGATCCGCATCAATGATCTGCTTCCCTTTTTCATACCCCTTATCGGGTTCTGACTCAGAGTCGAAACATGCATCTGATTCTGAAACCTTTAGCTCAGCCACCAGTGACTGCTTGGCCCGACACTCACTTGTGTTGTGAGTGGAGCTCTTATGGAACTCGCACCATTTTCCAGTGTCCTTTCTCGGCTTCGCGGCGTTGTTCTTTGCTTGCAGCTTCGGCTGGTTGTCTTGGGCTGTCCCGCCTTGGCTTTGTCCTTTGTTCTGTGGTTTAGGGGCACCCTTCCCCTGCTTTGGATTCGCAGATCCAAAGTCTCGCTTCTTTTGTTTAAACTTCTGCTCGACCTTGACGGCATATCGGTATGCTGCGCCGAGCGAGGGGATGTTTAGGAATTGTATTTCTTCCTGGATGTACTTGTGCAGGCAGCCACGGTATTTGAGTATCAAATGTTGCTCCGAATCCTTGATACCCAACTTTGTGCGAAGGGTATGGAAAAGATTGGTGAACTCCGGCACGTCTTGGTCCCTTCCCTGCCGCAGCGTGGTCCACTTTATGTATTCATCCTCATAGCTTCCAACAGGGTAGTACTGCTCCTTGATGGCATCCCGGAACGAATCCCAGGTGGGTGCGGCTGAAAATAGTGAGCCAGTACTTTCATCCTTCTGCTCGCAGTAGGTTTCCCACCAGTCCTTGACGTGGGGGGCTGCTTTGAGAAGAGCAAAAACAATCTTTTCCCGACTCGAAAATTCATGAACAGAAAAATAACCCTCTAGCAGATTTAACCATTTATCTACGGCATCTGCGTCTATCTGACCCTCGAATATGGGGATTTCAAAATTAACTTGTACCTTAAAGGGTGTGGCGTTTCCAGAGTAGCTGCTGGAAGCCGATGCGTCGCTTCTGGGTAGCCGCTGAAGGATCTGGGCAAAGCTGTCCATCATCGCGTTCCGTTGTCGCTCGAGGGCTTCTTCGAGCAAGATTTTGATGGGATCTCCTGCCCCCTCGTCTTTCTTCTCGTCCGCCATGGGAGGCCGTCGGGATTTGCGAGGCTGGTCTTGCAAAGGTTCAACCAGTTCAAGCCCTAACTCCTTATATCCCGACCTTGTTGGGGACATGCAAAGAAAAACAGAGAAAAAAGCAGACCGCTCTGATACCACTGATCCGGATTTAAACAGGAACGCAACAAATTACAGAGATAACCATATACACAAAGATGCAGCGGAAATAATACTTCATTTCATTAATGGAAAATACTGAAATATGCTTACAACCAGAAATGGAAATAAACTAGCTAGGGCGATGGTAGCTTATCTCTGAGAAGAGATGTGATGGCTACATGCCTCTGAACTGTGTTACAATGAGGCTCGAAGGCCTATTTATTGTTGAGAAACAATGGAAAACCCTTAACATTCCAAAACCTAACCCTAGGAGATGAAACGCCAAACTGTGGGCCCCGTTTGGGGTAAATTGGTACATCAACTTCCCGGGGTCGTAACTTTGGCATATTATCTCCGTTTGACGCATACAATAGCTCGTTAGAAAGATCTATCTGAGCACTACCATTGTTGGAACGGGCAACATCGGTCCATTCTATGGACCCAAGTTGCCCCCGGATTCCCCAAAAAACGTCGTTTAGGGCCTCAAAACGGCTCCGGAAGTTCAGGACCCGAAAAACTGCTAAAAATAGTAAGTTGTGCTACAATTAAGGAAACTGAAAATGTTGAGAAGGACAATGGTGGGGGTCCAGGTGGACTTGGCAGGTGGCCACCAATATCCACCTGGATCATTCCTCCCCCCTTAGGAAGCAATGGTCCCCATTGCGTTGAGCTCCTCCATGAGATGAGGAAACTTTTGCTGAACTTGTTCCCTGGTGAGCCACTTGCCCTACTGAAGGAGTTGGCCTGCTTTGACAACTCGATACAGTTGGATATTCTGTTGGCGAGTGTTCTTGATCTGTGTGTCCATGATCCGATCAGTTGCAGCTTGTTCCATGCAATCTTGATTTAATTCTGTGGGTTTGAGCTGTTCTGCAATGTCGGATGTGTCTAGCAATGGTGGAAAGTATGGCCCCATGTTGCCCCCGGATTCCCCAAAAAAACGTCGTTTAGGGCCTCAAAACGGCTCCGGAAGTTCAGGACCCGAAAAACTGCTAAAAATAGTAAGTTGTGCTACAATTAAGGAAACTGAAAATGCTGAGAAGGACAATGGTGGGGGTCCAGGTGGACTTGGCAGGTGGCCACCAATATCCACCTGGATCAATTTGTCAATTGAGAATTAACCATATTCTCCCAAAAAGCAGGTATGTCAAAAATTGTTTCAAGATTCATCATCAAACTGAACATTCCCAGGATAGCTCTGTCAATAATAGTAGTATCTTCCCTTCCTAAAATCTTGGCCAAAATTTGAAGAATAGGTCTAACCTCCTTAGAAAAAGTATCCAAAGTAAAATGAGTAGGCTCCATAGGCAAATGCTTCCTAGCAGGCATTAAAAAGAAAGTCAATTGAGCATAATTCGACCTAGATAAGTCTTGGAAGGTAGAAAACATATTTTCTTCTGAGAAAGGAGTATAAGAACTTGAGGAAGGAAAACATAATTCTTGCTGAATCAAAAGGGAAGACACTTGAAAAATATTTTCACCTAATTTGTTCATGACAAAGCATTTTTGAGGATAAAGGGAAGAGACCAGCCAATATATGAATTATGGGAACACATGGGTTTGAGGAATCATGGCAGCTAAAACACTAGACCTAATAGTATTAGAATATACAGGAGACTCAGTTTGGTTGAGAAGAACATGCTGGTAAATTTCTACGTAATTAATGAGCAAAATGGGTCAAATATATCCCTTTCGGTGTCCAATTATGAAATATGGGAAGAAGAACATTTTAAAATGGATTTCTTCGACACTTTGATAATCTTGGATGTTAGAGATTTCATGCAAATACTTTACTAGCAGGTGATTTTGACTGGAGATGCAATTTGTACAATTGGATTCACATAAGTAGGAGCAAGGGACAATGACAAATGAAATGAGTAGAAGAAACAGGATTTTATGGAGAAAATGGAATAACGTGTGAGAAAAATGGAATTAAATGTGAATGCGGGAAATTTGAATTGATGACATGGTTACAAGATGGATGATGTGACAGATGACGTGGTCAATGAGGTGGTGAAAGGGTACAATGACAATCAATGACAGAGCAGTGGCAGAATGGATACATGGTGCCCACGCTCACTTGGCGATACAAGGGCAGACTCTTATATGGAGGAAATCCAATGGAGTCCCTGTGTAACCATTATAGGTCAATGATTTGCGGTCAATAGAGATCTAAAGAATCCTTTGTGGAGGCACTCGGAGAGCTAACCATCAGTCATGTAGTGTCATCGGGTTTGCTCTATCCGATGGGCCCTGCCTGTATTCTCCACTGCATCTAAAAATGTAAATGACATCTAAACATTTCCGATTGTGGTGTATGAGAACCCACCTACATAAACCTTAAGTCAGCATTAATATTTGATTAGTGCAACCTAATCCACCATTATAAATTAATCAAAATTCAAAATCAAAATTTTTTCCTCTTTATTTTTTTTTCTTTTAATTTTCTTTGATTTTTTTTTCTTTTGATTTTCTTATATATATATATATATATATATATAGATATATATATATATATAGATATATATATACATTTTCTTTTGAACACAAAGAAAAGTAAAATGAGCTACAACAATTAGGAGGGCTAATGAAAGGTGCCTGAGACAATGTGTATTTTAGGGCTTCAAATGAATCTTGTGCTTCCTAGTCTAAGTGAAAAGGGATATCCTGACAAAGCAGGCACAAGAAACCTTGTGCACAAGTGGCGCAATCAGGAGAAAAGTGGCATAATAATTTTTCCTTACCCTAGAAGTTTTAGAGTTGCTTTAAACTTTTTGGAGGTGAAATTTCCTTAATGGCTTGAATCTCGAGAGAGTCAACTCTAATAAGTTGTTGGGAAACAATGAATCCTAGTAGTCATCTTGTGTTAACACACAAGACACTTGAGAGGGTTCAAGTATAGGTTATATTGTCGACATCATTGAAATATTAGGTGCAAGTCCTCCAAATGGTCATCACGTTTTTTGGATCGTACAGTAAGATCGTCCAAATAGGAAAGAATGAGATGAGCCATATCATGGAAGATATAATTCATGGCTCGTTGGAAGGTGGCCCCATCATTTTTAAGGCCAAAGGGCATCACTCGAAATGAAAATATGCCCAATGGTGTTTTGAAGGTCATTTTATACTGATCAATGTGGTGAATATGAATATGATTATACCCAGAGAACCCGTCCATGAAGGATAGGGCCTCATGTCCTGCACAAGCATCGATAACTTGATCAATGAAATGTGTAGGGTAATTTTCCTTAGGACATGCTTTGTTTAGATCTCAAAAATCAATACAAACTCATATGGTGCCCTATTTTTTCATGACGAGTACAGGGTTAGAAACCCAAGACGTGTAAGCGATAGGATAGATGAAACCAACTTTGTGGAGTTTCTCAATTTCCTACTTGATTACTTCTACCTTAGAGGGGTGCAATTGATGTTGTTTCTGCCTAACAATATGGGCGTAAGGCCAGGTGTAAATATGATGTTCCAAAATGGTGGGACTGGTTCTTGGCATTTCAGAGTAAGCCCATGCAAAGATATCCCTATATTCTTAGAATAAGGTAGTGTATGAGGCCACCTCGTCTTGGGAGAAATCTGCCCCTAGTGATATCTCTTCAACTATGCTAGGTTTGTTTGAAATGTTGACCTTAATGGTAGGTGAAATATTTTACATGTTCCCTTCCTCAAATGCATCAAGATTCGGTATGGGATTCTTAAACAAATATACCTATCCTGGAAGCAGGAAACATTTTGATTCTACGATGCAAATATCAAGGCTAGGTGCGTAAATAGGTACAAATGCTTTTTCAAGTATAAAGTACAAGTGATGGTGCATGGCATCCCATGTACATTCAGGTTATATCATGGCTTCTAGAATATCTTCTTTTGAATGAAAAATATTATCTAGCGTTGGATTAGGTTGTGACGGACCTTGAGGTTGGGGTTCATACATAGTTGTGTTGGTCAACAAGAAAGAATAGGATTCGGTGGTTGATGTCGTAGAACCTAGTGAAGTTGACATTGTACAGATAGGATGGGGTTGCACTGGCAGTGAAGTTACCACTGGTGTGGTGGGTTTAGCAGTATCGACAACAAAAAATGATGAGCAGACAACATGAATCATGGTTCCTATGGACGAGGAAATAAATCATATGTGATGTTGCATGTTGTCAACATTAGGTGGTGGTAGAATTTCCGTAATGGTGGGTTGACAATGAGTGGGAGGAATTTCTTGCAACCTGGGTGGTGTTATAGGGGAAAATTTTTATTCATCATAAGGATTTTGATGTTGAATCCTAAGTTGTCAAAATGTTTGTAACATATGACATGTCTCGGCACTATGAGAGCTACTGGTGCAAATACTGCACACAAGACTAGTACTAACACTAAAAATGGTGTGAGCGTAAATATCGTCCACAATGTGAGATGATGACGCTTGATTGGTGTCATGAGGTGGGGAAATCCTAGGTGTCGATAACCTCTAGATCTTAGTATCAACATGAGGTGACTTCCTAGCATGGGGTTTGTCTCAATGTTGTTCTTTCTTCTTTAAAACATGGAAGGTACTGACAATTCAGCGTATGATGTGCTTGCGAGCAGATGTGAAAATAAAAGCTTCCGAGTCTCTTTTAGTTTGAGAGATGGATTTGTGGGATGTGCACTAACAAGTGAAATACATCTCTTCTCTTTCCTAATTATCGGCATTGATTTACCAAGTGGTTGGGTCTATCGCATAGGGCACATGTGAGGGGTGATATTTTTGTCTAAGCGACCTAAGATTGTTCGGTATTTTTTTGCAATCTACACCGATGATGGTGAGAGGGAATTTGTTGATGGGGGCTTGGTTGAACTGTTGGTGGCCTTTTTCCCCCAAACACACATAATATGGACCTATATGCTTCATTCCCTTATGGCGTGGTGTGATCTAATGATTCAGTATCTAATTCAACTAAATCAAAATTCTCAGTGATGAATCACCTCATGAATCCTAGCATAGATCAGAATCAGGGAAGATGTGGGAAGTGTCACACGTGATGGTTTCCAACACAAATCTGGAAAGTATGACGTTTGTGCCTAGGTCTGCTACTTTGGGAAACGTGGGTAACCAGATACAATTGGTTGAATACCCATGATTCAAGACATTGGTTTATCTAAAGGTCTAGTTCATCACATAAAGCGCACGTGGATATATGTTGGGGTGTCACTGATTTTGGTTGCCTCTAATCATGGTGGGAGGTTGAGGGACTAGAAGAGGGATATGAGTAAGAATATTCTTCCCTCGTGATATAAAAAAATGGTTTTAGACCCATCATCTGCTAGTAGTAATGGGGTATTGGCTTGGGTGAGTGCACCTAACGTATCTCGATATTGAGGGATTTAGGGGAAATTATGAATGTAATTCTCATATTCCATGCATATGGTGCATTCATGGTTCATGCACAATGCCTTATTACTCACATGTATTCTCTTTTCTCCAGCAAGAGCAGGGTTCACTAGCACTTCTGGGGCATGTAGAAGAGCTTTGAGCTCGTCTAACTCAGGGCACATATTGGTGGGGTTCCCAACAACTTCACACAAAGCACAGGGTGGAGGCACCCTAGAGGAGGGATAATTTTAAGCTTCCACCTTCTTGCCTTTTTTCTTATGCCTTTTTTTGGCACCAACTGGTGTTAGTGTAGGCGCTACTTCTTGCGAGGTGTTATCCTAAGGAGGTATAGGGATAATGCATGTTTCAGTGATACTTGAAATTTCTAACATGGCCTGAGGGGCCATATACCATATCAATATCACCATAACCATGTAGAGCAATGAGAGTGTTGCAATGACTTGGTGTGAGAGAAAACCAAGTGGGGGGAATAAGAAGGGTGTTTGAGTGATATCATATCGTAAGAAAGCAAGATCAGGAATAACATTGTTGCGAGTATATGAAATTGGTTCTTGAACTTGAGGGGTATTTGATGAACTCATCATGCACATTGGTGCTCCTGTGGCTCGAGAAATATTCTCTATTACAGGTGTGTCTCCTAGGAGTGTCCCTAGGAATGTTAATGGTTGAAATTGGTCGGGGCCGATTTCAGTGTAAGTGGTGACCAATTTGGGAGAAGATGTGACGAAAGGTAGCACACCATCAGGTGCAGTGAATGTCTTATTCTCATAATATGTGAGTTGGTCTATTGTAATAATTATCCCATTATGGGGGAACATCATTATCATGAATACAGAATATGCTATTGATGGAATTTCATACATATAACTTCAACCCAGTAGGATATTGTAATCCAATTGTGCATCCAATATTTCGATGTCATTAGCATGGTTTTTCCGACCATTTATACTGGAACGCCTTGTTATAGGCCTACGAGAACTGAAGGAAGTTCATCGTACACTCTGACACTGATGTCAGAAGGTTTGAGTTCAAGGGACCCAAGTTTTTTCCAAACTTATTTGGACATTATACACGTGGATGCCCCTTCATTAACTATGTAATGATGAATGGTGATATTCTGGACTGAGACTAAGATTTGAAAAGTGATGGCTGATGGTAGACGTGGGGTGGCTTTATCTAGGTCAAAGACCATTAGGCAAGAATCGACAGGATCGATTGCTCCTAATGCAGAAAGTAAGGATTTTCATTGGGTTGGGCATGATTGCAAAACTTCCAATGATGACATAGTTGAAGGTGTTTGGGCTAAGTCATCGACTATGCTATAGTTGTGAGCATCCTTTGAGTTCTATCCTACTCATCGTAAAGGACCTTTAACCATATTTTGGATGGGATCCATTGTGTATCGAGGGATTTTTAAAGGTGTTGTAGGTATTGTAGTAGTCAAGGTGGAAGGATTGGTTTCTGGTGGAGTTTCGTACTCTTGGTTGCACGTCTGTAGGAGAACATCTTCTCCTGCCATGTAAATGTCGCAGTTTGAGGAACTTTGCGAACTTCCTCCATGAGGGTTTTGGGAGTGTTCTTGCTAAGTATTTACCACTCCCTAGTGGGGGAAGGGATGTTTTATCACTGTATTTTGTTGGGTTTTCCCCTCTTTCCCCCCACTATCTTTCATCCTTTTCAACTCAGGGATTTTAGGACAGTGATGGGTGTAATCACCATGCTCACCACAAATGGAACAAGCGTGGTTATTCCATAGACTCGTATTATTTTTTTTCATTTGTGGGTGGTTATTGGCTAATCCCTGGTTTGGTTTTCAGCCGGGGTTGCCTCCAACTAGTGCCAATGAAGGTTGTTGTTGATTTCCGCCTTGGCCAGGCTCTCCTTTTGGATTTATCTTTGGTTTTTTCTTAGCAACATTAGGTGGGTTAACTGAGTTTAGTTTTTCCTTTGATTGTTGTTATTGTGCAATAGAAGGTTGCACTATATTGCGTTGGCAAGTTATTCTGTTGAGGTGCGGGGAAAGAGAAATATTGGTTCCCTTGTCCCTAACTAGCATATGTGTTCTGGGGAGAATGAATTGGTTCCAAGTTCTAAGAGGGGTATGGGCCACCTTGCATGGGAAGGTATTAGCCACCCTACATGGGTTGGTATTAGTTAACTTGCATAGCAGGATTCTACATAGGCATATGTTGTCGAGGGTAATATAATGTGTAGTGTTGTGGTCTTGTGGCACCAAATTGTTGGCCACTGTAATTGAATCCAAGGTACTAGAAAGTGTTTTTGGGGTGATTTTGGGCTATGGTCCCAATCAAACCATTATCAACATTGGATGTGCCTGGTGTCTCTTTATAATTCTACAAGCATGGGGCATCTGGAAGCACATGGTAGAGATATCTAGGCTGGGTGTATATAATATCTAATTATTGAGATTTTCTAATGGCTTCTTCCTCATTATGTGGGGATGAATTTTCCACGTCTTTTGAAATTTATGATGTGAGGGATCTCAAAAATAGGTTGAAGAGGAATTTGTCTTCAAACTATGCTTTACACAAGCTAAGATGTTTCTTCCATTCATGGATATGATCTAATATGTGTGTAGCGGGTGTTTACTTTAAGTGGGTGAGGATTTCCAAGCCCGAGTCATGACAAATTGGGAGCTAGAAGAATATGATGAATGTTTTAGCTATGGAACTAAAGCTTCCATGTGACACAGAAGGTTGGTAAATATACCATTTCATTTTTGGTCTAGTAAGGGTGCATTGAAACATTTGTAATAGAATAGTATCATCTGGGATACTATTATATGAACACCACAGGTGAAAAGTCATGAAATAATTTCCTGGGTCTTCTCCTTGTTTCCCTTCGAATTTTGGAATGCCTAAAAGGAGCTTGGTGGGCATGGATGGCCAATTCTAGTCATGCACAATGGGGTCATTAGTTAGCTTACTCAAATCTGGAAGGTTTAAATAAGTAAGAACTGTAATTATGAGTTGTTCACCATTGCGAAACGATTTTTGACAACTATATGAATGAGGGTTCCCTGATGAGGGTGGTTACCCTAGTGAGTGTCGTGTGGACTCCCTGAAGGGCAGTTGTGGGGGCTCCCCTGAGGGCTAGTGTATGGGGTACTTTGATGAGGAGGAGTTCCAAGAAAAGTTGCATCGATAAAGGAAGATCCTATAATGGTATTTGATTAGTGTCTTTTGTGCCTAAATGTCGAGAGACTTGGCTTCCTCCTAGTAATGGAGGAAGGTTTAGAAAATTTATAGAGTGACGAGGAGTCGTGGGATCCCCTATGGTGTCAAGTAGAGTGTGTGCTACTTTGTGTGATTAAGGGAAGGAGGTGATTCTTAAATAAAATATATCACATACATAGGACAAAGTGAAAATAAAATGATTACTTTCCCTTTAAATTTAGACTATGTGATCAATCAAACAAAAAATGGTTTTCATTAGTTTTTTTGTATGATAAAAGATCCTATGAATACCTATTCATCCTTGCCACTCTCAAAGTAACTAGGCCTTACGAAGATATCCTCTGATGCATACTGAGGCAACATCTCAAAAGAACTAGTGACGCCTTCCAACAGCCTAAGAATCAACAAAGGTAATGAATGGGGCTTTGGTACTACCCACACCTCCACCTATAGGGATGGATGAGCTAGATTTTGTCCATCAAAGTACCTTCATCCCACGTGAGCATTCGATTCTTTAGCTTCTTGGTATTCAGTTATTAGTACTGAGCACTAGACAGGTTAGGTAGCCCCAAATAGTACTACACGCACTTGACCTAAGTCGAATCCCCTCTGAATCGAGTCTCTTACATGCTCAGGTATTCTTTTCTATGGGATGATTGAAGGATTTTAAGCTCCCTAAAAATTCAATTGTTATGTCTCGAAGATGTAATATGACCATGGCAGCTTATGGGATGCCTACCCCCAATGGTCCTAAGCTTAAATATAAATTCTTTGGTGGCCCCTATGGGAAATCTAGTTGGTTCAAGTTATGGTTTATTTTAAGGGTCTTACTTTTCTTTAGGGTGTGATATGTAAGCTAAAATAAATTAAGTATCAAAAGCTCCATAAACTAGATACCTTCTAATATGAAGCTTATAGAAGCATATTGTGTGAAGTGTAATTGTGTGCAAGTGATCAAGTGAGCATGCAAAGTGTGAGAAGATGTGGATATTCGGTGATCCATTACAATATCCTCCTAATTACACTAGATTTCAATTGTTCCTAGCATGAAAAAGAAATTATATGTGAATAATGGGTCACTTAGTCTTTCTCCTATTACACTATGTGTGACTAAAGGGAGATGGAAAACACAAGTGCATTGAGGAGGCTTTCATATGTTATCCCAGTTCACCTAAAAGACGCAAGGAAAGCAAAGAATACTTTCTTTCTGTAATGACATTTGGTCCTGGTCCTAAAACTAATGAAATGAAAAAAGGCTTTGGTTAGAAACAAGACTTGTGGATGATAGACCACTTACTCCTTTACTAATCAAGCTATGTGATTTGAAAAAAATAGCAAATAGATTGAAAAATACATGTGGAATTTGGCCACTTACTTTTCTCCCTAATTAAGCTATATGAGAATTGCACATAAAAATAAATATAATCTAACTACCCAACTAATTGTGATTAGTAAAGAAATTAAGTAATCTAAACTGATTGGGAAAAAAAATTGTAGAGGTGAAGGCAATTCACTAAATGATGCCAATCACCTGAAAAAAGTCAAATTACAAGGAATTTTTAGCTTTCTAGTAACCACATAGGATTAGTTATGCACAGATGCAACTTCATGTCTGTCTAAGAAAATACCGCGCAATCAAAAAGAAACTATGAACTAGCAAGCTTCTCGGCCAACAACAAGTCCAAAAGGTCATGCAGAAATTCTAGAGAAATGTTGAATGCCTTGTAAGTTGATCATGCAAACAGAAGGTCCTGCAAACACAGTCGTTTAGATTAAAGAAAAGAAACTAGTGGAGTCGCCAATCTTGTTGTAGCGTTTTGGTAGCAATGGTGTACCAAAATACACCTTCTTAGCAGTAGGTTGTTCCCTGCAAAGAAAAACAAGCATTTTGTTTGTTGTCAGTGGACAAACATGAAGAACAAAGTATTACAAATGGTGGAGACAATACATATAGAAAAATAAACTACAACAAAGAGATGAACACACAAATAATTATTAATGAAGCAAACAAGTCATCATAATTATGGAAACTGGCTCCCGTTATTGACTGTTGGTGGTAGGAAATGAATAAAAATAGTAGAATACTAAACATTTGAAGGAAATTCTTTGAGCAATGGTGCTAAAAAATCCTTGACAATGAAGTTCTTTTCTTCACTCTCTTTGCAAGATTCTCCTCTCTATCCAAGAAGTATCAACACTCTCTCAATGGCGAAATCTTGTCTACACTAAAGTGATGGATTGCTAAGAAGAAATTCTGCCAACACAATAATGCTCTACTTATTTTTCTTCAACAATGAAATGAAGGTTTGCTCCGATAGAAATTTGACCATCATAACATTGTCTCATGTAGTGGTTCTCCCATGGCCTGTTTATGTAGAATTTATTTTTTGAATCCATCTTCCTTCTCTTGGTTCATGAATGATAATGACTTATGAGTAGGCCAAGATAATTCCATTAAGGGTTGCATATCTTCAGGGTGACTCGAATTTGGTTGTCCTTGACGGAAATCTTGTCAGGGATTTGTCTTCAAAGTGTGGGAAGTGGT
This sequence comes from Pinus tabuliformis, assembly GCA_031772625.1. Lineage (NCBI taxonomy): Eukaryota > Viridiplantae > Streptophyta > Pinopsida > Pinales > Pinaceae > Pinus > Pinus tabuliformis. The sequence continues at coordinate 1,480,207,227 of CM062819.1, read as the reverse complement.
CCTGAATTGTTGAGTTGTCCCTTCCTTCTATAACATGGCTTTTGAAGAAAATACCACGCATAGCATGACTATCGAATAAAAATTTGTGCCGACAACAATTTTTAAATTCCATATACTTTGGAACTTATGAGAAATAAAAAAAAAATATCTTTATAATGTCTGCAATTTTAATTTATTCACTTGTGCATTCTACTGGACAATTTTGGGCGTCTTTTGGATTGTAAAAATATGTGTACGATTTACTGAGTGTTAATAGTGATGTTCCAATAATGACATCCTATGCTTTGGGTCACTGCATTGGAGTGGGGATTCAAATGGTGTGATGTTGGTATTTTCAAGGGAGCACAGAGGTCAAATATTTGGGATCTCGGTGTAGGGGGCCAGTGGAGGTGACTTTCTGATGAGTATAGTTCAGCTTCGATCAAGAAACATCTGATTATGTTAGTGCACAAAGGAAATATGAACCATACACTTGTGTTTTGTGGTCTGGTAAGCATCTTGAGACCTTCTTTATGGTTCATTGTTGTGTCTCTTATCCATTGCGAGTTGTTTGTACCTTTTAGGAAAGATATTTGGTTTCTTCCTACTATTTCTACCAGTGGGAGTCTTTTAAATCAGTTCTGTAAGGTCTATGGTTGGAAGGCGTTTCACTCTTCTTAATTAAGAGTTTAGTTCTTATCACATTCGTTTGTTTTTTTGTATCATGGTGTTTTTCTCTGGTTTTGGGACTCCCATGTATTCCTAAATGTAGATGGCGGGAGGTATGAGGTCTATAATGGGTATTGGGATGGCTGTCTATTTCTTGAAAATATCCCAGGCTACCTCTAAAGTTGGGTCTTTCAAAATTCAGAAAATGGAGGAGGTATTTCTTATGGGTTAGTGTTGAAGCCTCTTGTTTCTTTTCATCCTTTGTTTGTTACAAAGGGGTCCCCCTTAGAGGTTTCTGGATTTTGTGTATTGATGACGGGGTTTGGTAAAGTGGTGTTAGGTGTGGAGGTTGGTGTAGTGTCATTTAAGCTACAGCATTTCAAGGGTGTTGTAGCCATTGTGAGGAGAATTTCTTGGTAGGGGAGGTTCTGGTTAGGGGTAGCTCTACTTGGTTGTAAATGGAATATTTATATTGACCATCAGCTTTGAGTGGGCCTTGAGGATGGGAGATATAATTTAGTATTGTTACTGGTTGATTTTGTGTCGCTTTAGTTAAGGAGAACTTTTTTTTTTTTTTTTGGTGCGGGGAGGGGTTGTCGGGGGGGGACTTTCAAATTAAGCACTGTCAACTTGGTGGTGCCCGGAGGGGCATAGGCCCAAGAGGACATAGTGAAAATCACAAGACAGCTGATGTTGAGCTGGGGAAGAAGTTGGACCACAACCCAATTCTCTCTCCTAGCAGGGTATATCTTCCACCACCCTTCTATGCTATTGAGAATCAATTGTGGCATGTCACTTTTATTCTTGAACATCTAGGCCAAGATTTCAATGATGATTGAAATGCAGTGATCAGATTCATGAATGATCTACAGTGCAGCCAATGGAACATACAAGATTTGTCAGAAACATTGCAACAAGGCCAGAGGAGGCTCTATGATAAAATGGATCACTTGGGAGGGAGGTTGGATCACATGGAAACTCATGTCCATTGTGGCTTTAAACCCCCATCATCTCTTGGCAATGGACCAGACAACCTAGTGTTGGTTAATTCCTCGGATCCTTAATGGTTGTGGGTTATATTGTTATATTGGATGTATTTTGGTTTCACTAGTCCTTCTAGATTTGGGTTTTTGGTTGTTACTAGAATTTTTGTTATCGATTTTGGTGTCTCCCTTCTGTCCAAAAATCTGATAGGAGTGAGGCCAAAATACCTTTGAAAAATAGGAGAATCTATTGTAATGTATTTTTGAATTAATAGAATCCTTTTGACCAAAAAAAATATTTTATAAAGATTCTATATTATTATAACCCATTTTCCCCAGATATAAAAATCTTGTGTTTTACTACAAACCCATTTGTTGGAATCTAATTTCAAAAGAAGGTTAGAAATCCTAAAATGAAACAAGAAAATCCTAATTTAATTTTTCCCTTGAATTAAATTAGGAATTAAATTGTAAATCTAATTCTCATAGCAACTTGTAATATTTTAACTAAATTAATTTGACTTAATTGACTCAGCTAATTCGAGTTGGGAGTTTATCTAGAGTCAAGTAGAGTGGTTCCTAATGTTTAGGGGCCCAGGTTGAGTTCTTTTGAGTTGTAATTATTTAATTTAGTTTAATTGAGTTAAACTCAGTTTGACAGAGTTAAACATAGTTAAACTAGTTCCAACTAATGGAGGAATTAGTGGGAGATCTAGTAGTGGGGTGTAACCTGCAGTGGTGGTGTGTAACTTTCACTACTCAACAAATAAACTAAAGATTCACTCATAATTAACTCATGCATGTCAAATCATAGAAATACCTTGTTGAGATTGGAGTTCAGGGACAATGTACTATCAATTGTAAAATCATATAAATTAAACTAATGGTGCATGCAGTTAGAAGAAGACTTGTGAGGATTGCACAATTCATAAATGAGGAATTTCTCCATTAAATAGGAGATAATTCCTTGAGGAATAGCACAAGGAAATATGGGATTGGAAGGCAGCAAATTTGGCTAAGTATTGGTTGGAGCTTGTTTGTGAAGCGGTGAGATAAATTTTGATAGTGTAGAGGTTGCTTAGGCTTGAGCAAAGAATTGTAATCTTCTCAAATTTTCTAATTAATGCAATATAAAGATAGCAGGGGTTTTTAGTTATACCTTTACCTAGAAAAAATTTATGTTATGTGTGATTGGATTCATTATCTTTTATGCTACATGATTTCATTGATCATTTATTATTTCCGCTAATGAGTAGAGTAGATTCAAGTTAATTGTTTTAGCATATTCCATTTTTTAGTTTGAATCTACAAGGAATTTCTACATGATATTGAAGCTGAAATCACTATAGAAAGGGAGAATATGAGTTTGTCTTTTGCAGGAGAAATCAAATTTGTAGTATCATACTTCAGATCAAGTATGATTTCGTTCTACGGATTGAGACTCGAATATGCCCTTGTGGGTAGTTCAAACTATATTGCTTGGAAGGGCAAGATGGAGGTAGGATTGGAAGACAATGAGCTTAAGGAATTCATAGACAATGATATTCCTAAGCCTCCAACAATTGATGTTCAAGATCTAACAGAGTGGAGAAAGTGTGTGGCAAAGGCGAGAATGATTATCCTAGAATGAGTTCAAGATCATATTGTCTCAAACCTCCACGATAAGGAAACTCCATTTGCACTGTGTAAGGCCTTGACGGACCTGTTTCAAAAAAACAGTGGCCACAGGAAGCTGGCACTGAAGGACAAGATTAAAAAGATCCAGATGGAGAAGGGTGATACAATACCGAAGTAGTTGACCAAGTTCACCTAATGTCAGTATGAGAATGGAAGTGTTAGTGTTATAGTTGCTGAAGCTAATCTGGTGAGCCTAGCACTTCCAGGACTTCCCAAGAGTTGGCACAGCTACTAGGGCTTAGTTAATGGGAAGGAGAAGCTACCAAAGTGGGAGTGATTGTGATCTGAATTGGTACAAGAAGAGATCCAATGGAACACTAGAGATGGATCCTCATCCAAGCATGATGATGAGGAGAATTGTGCCTTAGCTGGAAAGGCAAACAAAGGGAAGGGGAAGTCATCCCATTCCAAATTAGATTCTAGTCAGGGCGGGAAGAAGGACATGTTGAAGATTAAATGATTTCACTATCACGAGTTGGGACACTATGCCACAAAGTGTCTGCACAAGAAGGCCAATAAGAAGCCCTCACAAGGAGCGGCAGGTGAAGCTCTTGATTCACAATTCGAACTAGATTTCACCCTCATCACTTGCATGGTGATATCAATGATGGGTAGTGTGTGGTACCTAGATAGTGGAGCCTTATTCCATATCATTGACAATAAAGAGTTCTTAAGTGACTTGGAGGAGAAGGACCTCCATATGCACATCGAGATCGGAGATGATGAGAAGTATAGCGCGACAGGCATTGGTACTGTTACCTTTCATAGGGAGTCTCATACTCCTATCACATTAAAATATGCCATGTATGTTCCTGGTTTGAAGAAGAATTTGGTTTCAGTTTCCATGTTGGAGGACCATGGCTATGATGTGATATTTAGCAAGGGAAAGGCTATCCTTCGTCACATAGCCTCAAGATGGGGAAAGTGGATCAGAGTTTGGGTGAAGAACCTCTACAAATTAGATGTAGAAGAAAGCGTTGCTTTGAGCACTAAAGCAGAGATGGTGCAGAGCTAAGACATCGATGAGTTGTGGTATAAAATATTAGGTCACTTGCACCATGGAGCTTTGAATATCATGTAGCAAATTTATATAAGTTTTCCAAAGGGTACAGTAGAGCAGAGAGACACATGCAAAGGGTGTACATTGGGGAAGTACACCAAATATTCCTTTCATGATAAAGATAGTCGAGCACAAGTGATTCTTGATAGATTTTACTCATATGTTTGTGGACTATTCTCAAAAGCGTCCATGGCCACGCACAGGCATTATGTAATATTAGTTGATGATTTTTCTCATAAGTGTTGGATTTTCTTCATGCAAAATAAAGATTAGACGTTCGCTAAATTTTGTGAATTTAAAGCACTTGTGTAGAAAGATACTAGCAGGAAAGTTAAATCTCTCAGAAGCGATAACGGTGGAGAATATGTGTCGAATGAGTTCAATAAATTTTTTGCATCATAAGGAATTCGACGGGAGTTAATAGTACCTCATAACCCATAGCAGAATGGGGTGGTTGAAAGGAAGAACATAATTATTGTGGGAGAGGCATGGGAGATGTTACATGATCATGGCCTACCATTGCACTTATGGGCTGAAGCATGCAACACAGTTGTTTATTTGCAGAACAAATGCCCTCATCAAATTCTTAGGATGAGTACACCATAAGAAGATTTTTTAGGTAAGAAACCAGATGTGGCACACTTTAGGATATTTGGTTCATTAGTCTACTATCATGTTACAAAGGATGCTCAGAAAAATCTAGAGCCCACAGCTGAGTTGGCCATATTTGTGGGGTACACTAATACACCTCACAACTATTGAGTGTACCTTCCATCTAGTCGAATGACACTGGTTCATAGAGATGTGAAGTTCGATGAAGAGAATTCCATGAGATGTTCCCTTGAGAGGGAGATTCAGTTACATGCAAATGAGGAGCTGTTAGCTCCAAAGGAGGAACCTCATGATGATGTGGAGCAGCCATATGCAGAGGAGCAAAGAGTGGAAGCACCCACTCATGCAGAGACTTCCTGAGATGGAATAAAGCACACTAGAGAGGGTGACAGATTGATGCATGATGCTAGAGAGAATGTGAGAGCACCCACATCACAGCGCAGGCAGAGGAGGTCACCAGATTGGTACACTGACTACATGGCTCTGATGAGAAAGAGTGTAGAGGTTGATCCATCCTCATTCAAGGAAGAAGTGTAGCAACCAGTATGGGTTGATGCCATGGTTGAGGAGTATGACTCCATTATCTGAAACAGTGTTTGGGAAGTAGTCCCAAGACCAAAACACAAGTCAGTGGTGAGTTCCAAATGGCTTTACAAGGTAAATCAAATAGCAGATAGGAGTGTGGAGAAACATAAGGCCAGATTTTTGGCCAGAGGGTTCTCTTAGGTGGAGGGAATTGATTATGATGAGACCTTTTCTCCAGTAGCAAGATACTCACCAATCAGATCTATTCTAGCACTGTCAACACATATGGGATGGAAGATACATTATATGGATGTGAAGATAGCATTCCTCAATGGTATCATTGACGAAGAGGTGTCTATTGAGCATCTGGAAGGATTTGAGACCTTCAACAAAGAGCGACATGTGTTCAGACTCAGGCAAGTGTTGTATGGAATGTGAACCTTTACCATATTGTGGTTGAAGGTAAATTATTGATTATAGTATTATATGTCGATGATTTGATTCTAATAGGTAATGAGAAGTTGATAAAATCTCGCAAAGAGGATCTTGCAAGAGAATTCAAGATGAAGGACTTGGGGCTCATGCATTACTTTCTTGGTATGGAAGTATGGTGAGGAGATGAAGAATTGTTTGTCTCTCAGGGCAAGTATGCCAACGAGATACTGAAGAAGTTCCACATGGAGAGAAAAAAAACCCATGGAGACTCCTCTAGCAGGTAACTGGAGGAAAGAAGACGCTACTTCAAATGAAGTAGTGGAGGCTACTATTTATAGACAGCTTGTGGGTTCACTTATGTATTTGGTGAACACATGACCAGGCGTGTTTTACAGTTAACCAACTTAGTCAAGCCATGGTTAAGCCAACCAAACTTTATTGGAAGGCAGCTAAACATGTGTTGAGATACCTCAAAGGCACCACTCAATTTGGTATTTGGTACAGATGGGCAAAGGGAGTGAAGCTTCAAGGCTTCACAGATGCAGATTGGGTAGGGATTCCATCCAATGGGAAGATCACATTAGGGGGAATCTTCAATATTAGGTTAGCAGTAGTTTCTTCGTACAGTAGGAAATAGAGATCAGTTGTACTTAGTTCAGTAGAAGTAGACTACATGGATGCTAGTCAAGCAGCTTGTGAGGCTATCTGGATGAGGAAGATCTTTGTTGGGTTATTTGGTTAGCAGATGGATCCTACAGTGATTTACTATGACAATCAGAGTTGTATCAAAATCTCTACAAATCCAGTTTTTCATGATCAGTCCAAGCATATTGACATATGGTATCACCATCTACGAGAATGTGTTCAAAGGAGAATCATGTTGCTGGAGTGCATTCCTACATTGGAGTAGGATGCAGATATTTTGACAACGGAATTGTCAAGATGAAAATTTTAGTTCCATAGACGAAGGATCGGGGTAGCAGATAATCCCTTTCTCATTGAGAGGGAGTGTTGAAAAATACAACAATAAAATCCTAATTTAATTTTGTCCTTGAATTAAATTAGGAATTAAATTGTAATTGTAATTCGCATAGCAACTTGTAATAGTTAACTAAGTTAATTTGATGTAATTGACTCAGTTAATTCGAGTTGGGAGTCTATCTAGAGTCATGTAGAGTGGTTCCTAAATTTTAGGGGCACTAGTTGAGTTCTTTTGAGTTGTAATTATTTAATTTAGTTAAACTAGTTCCAACTAATGGAGGAATTAATGGGAGATCCAGTAGTGGGGTGCAACCTGTAGTCGTGGGGTGTAACCAGCACTACTCAACAAGTAAACTGAAGATTCACTCATAATTAACTCATGCAATCAGATCATAGAAAGCCCTAGTTGAGATTGGAGTTCATAGACAGTGTACTATTAGTTGTAAAATCATCTAAATTAAACCGATGGTGCATGCAGTCAAAGGAAGGCCTATGAGGCTTGCGCAATTCATAAATGAGGAATTTCTCCATTAAATAGGAGATAATTCCTTGATGAACAACGCAAGGAAATAGGAGCTTGGCAGGGAACAGTTTTGGCTAAGTATTGGCTGGAGCTTGTTTGTGAAGTAGTGAGATAGATTGTAATAGTGCAGAGGTTGCTCGGTCTTGAGCAAAGCATTGTAATTTTCTCAAATTTTTTAATTAATGCAATATACAAATAGCAAGGGTTCTTAGTTGTGGCTTTCCCCAAAAATTATTTTGTTATGTGTGATTGGATGCTTTCTCTTTTATGCTTCGTAATTTCATCAATCATTTATTTTTTCGTTGATGAGTAGAGTAGATTCAAGTCAATTGTTTTAGCATATTACAATCTACAGTTTGAATCTACAAAGAATTTCTACATGTCTTGAACCAACCATAAATCATATTAGGAATTTGGCCATGTTCCATGGAATCATTAGGAAAAAATTATTTAACTTTAAAATTTATATTTTATTTGTTTTCATTAAATATTAATCTTTATTAGATATTGACATCAATAATTTAAATGCATTTATTAGATATCATTCTTCATTAGACATTGAGATCAATATGAATTATATGGAAAACAATAGAAGAAAGGTTCAAGAGACAAGACAAAATCTTTAAAGTTGAATATTCAAAGTATTGACTCATCAATGTGGACATGCTAGAAAATGAAGACATACTATCAAAGATTTGGATGGCATTTATTTGGAACGTTTAATGTCTTAAGGAGGGAGATACCAAAAGGCGAGGTTACAATAGCGATGAGTTATTTGTTACCTCTCTATTATCTTTATTCTTAATATTAAAAAAAAAATGTTTTTAAATATATATATATATAATTGGATTTTGTCAATTGAGTTTAGATTTGGTGGTTGTGTAGAATAGTTGTTATTCTCTCTACCTAGGTTCAAGTTTTGTAAGTTGATATGTTAATGCTCTTGAATAGAGTAATTGTGTTATGCTCTTAAGTAAGTATCTACTAAAAGTTGGTCTAATACTAGCAATGTCTCTCTTTCATTTGGGCTAAGAGGAAGGTTGACTTTCTACTCCAAGTAATACCCAATGTCCAAAGTTTTTCCTAAAAAAAATTTGTTTTTAACTTTAGAATTTTATTTTTTGGTGTGATTATAAAACTCTTCGTAATAATATGTATTTGATACTTTTACTTTATCAAAAATATTTAAATATATATTTTATTTACAAATATGTATTGTCTATCACATATATCTATTTATATATTCACTATCTTAATTGTGATCATTTATTCACTACCCTCGCTATTCACAACTCCTAGTATATGTATTACATATTTTCCTACAAATTTGGCATTGTTTTCACACTAAATTATGAATATTGTTGGGCAAAAGAGACAACAACAAGCAAGCACTCTTAGTTGGCACTGAGAGAAGAGGCGAGGCACAATGGCTCTCAATACTAATGTTGTTATGGATGATGAAATAAGAGCCTCAGAGGAGCAAACTATTTGTACTGACTAAGAATTGAAATCAACTACTTCATCAGTGGATAGTTTTTTCTTGCACAATTTTCATTCCAATAGTATTTGGTAAATCATTACAATATATTTTACGAATTCTAACTAATAGTTTATATTTTACGAATTCTAACTAATAGTTAAAAAGTTAACTTTCCACAAAATAGAAACCACTTTAGCTATAAAAAAAAACTTAGTTTAACAAAACTTACAAGAATAAAGTTTATAATCGTTGTGCAATTCCAAAAAGTTTCATTTAAACATCTTCGAAAAAGGACTTTGGGAAAATATTTATACATAATATCCTAAAATTAAACTTGCAATGTGGCTTTATCAAACATTACTTATGTATTAAGTGGCTCTCAAATCTTATTTGTAAATCGAAAAATATGCCACCATTAATTGCAAATATATTGATAAATTTATCTTCTTAAGTGGAAACACGGGATAATGATAAAAACATTTTCACTTTGAGATGTTATTTTGCAAGATTTCAATTATTCTCTATAGTTTAATTATTATTCCATGTTGAAGGTCTAGATGTTATAGTGATACTTTACATTTTGGTTTTTTAGAGAGAAAAGAAAAATCTAATGATTTATATTAATATAAGTGTTTTACATTTACATTATGTATATATTTTAAATTTTTTCATATCAAATTTTAGAAATAGTATCTAGTAGATAGCAAATGGAGCTCACTCCACATAAAAATTGTAGAAAAAAATAACATCAACAAGAGAATACGTCTAAGATCAGGTTGTCAAAAAGGAAAAGAAATGAAGTCGATGCTTTCTCTATTGAAGATCTCCACGTAAATGTGTCCAGGTTCAACTCCAATTCCTTTTTTAGAGAATGTATCTGCTTCATGATTGATAAGTTACTTGCTGTGTTCTTATTATTTCCACCTTTGACTTTAAAAAAAATGATTTCCAATGTTCAATATAGTATGTAAATATTATTTTTATTTCAATAAAATAAATAAATGAACTTTATTTTTTTCCCATATTATTGGGTTTCAAATTTAAGGCCTTATAGCAAGGATGGCATCAATCTCTTGATACTAGAAAGTACACATTTAATTCTTTTACATGCTTAAATACATTTTATTTACAAATACTTTTTGTTGGTCGCACAAAGCTCACTACATAAATATCTTTTATTCACAAACACTTTTTGTCAGTCACACAAACCTTACTACTACATTTAACATTTGTTTACGAGCATCAGTTTCCCATTGCATAAACCTATCTATCGATTCACCTCCCTATCCATCATCATCCTCCTTGTTCACAACCATTGATATTTGCCTTACATATTATCCTAGAAATTTGATATTGCTTCAAGATAACTAGTCTAGGAATATTGTTAGTTGAAGTAGGTGGGTAGCAAGGATTTTTAGTTGACAAGAAGAGAAGAGATGTAATGGCTTTTGATAATGATGTCATATGGATGATGAAATAAGAATCTTGATGGGGAAAATTGTGCATATTGACTAGGAATTGAATTCAATAGCTTCATCTATGTATGTCTTTTCCTACATAGCTTCCATTGCAATATAACTAGCAATTAGATCACCATATTATGTTTTATGAATTGTAACTGGTAGTTTAGAGGTTAGGTTAAGTTGGTCAAAATAGAACCAATTTAGTTGTAAAAACAAACTAGACAAAGCTTGGAAGAATAAATTTTATATTCATTGTGCAAAATTCCAAAAAAAAAATCAATTAAACATCCTTTGAAATAGAACTTTAGAAAAATAATTATACATAATAGAGTAAACCTACAACAAAGGCTTATCGGACATTAGTTAGTTATTTATGATCTTTATACTAAGTGACTATGGTATCTAATTTGTAAACCAAAACTATGCAACCATTAACTACAAATTGATTAATAAATTATCTTCTTCATTGAAAATAAAGGAACAAAAAAAATCGGGTGATGTTTTGCAAACTCTTTCAATATTGACTGTGGCATAATTAATAAATTTTAAGTTCATGTGAACAAAAGCATACTACTGCAATGATAAAAGAGGTGTGCTAATGGATGGAAAGCATGATAGCTTGACGAATGGAATGGTGAATCCAATATAGTGCATAAATTGTCTCCCTAAAATACTTCCTAAACTTAAATAGCCTGAAGAATGGAATGTTTAATACAACATAGTGCATCATTTAACACCCTAAAATATTCCCTGAACTTAAATCAACCCATTGCAATCAATAGGCTCTTTGTCCCTTCTGGGCATACACCATTGAACTCCAAACTAGTATCTTCAATATAATATTCATAGACCTTGAAATGTACCAATATTAGGTTATGCTGCAAGGAAAATATTTAGAATTGAGAAAATAAAACAGCTACCTAAAAAATCGAAGAGAAACCACAAAATTAAAGCTCAAATATTATGTTTGCATCATCACATTTCTTATAGCTTATACTACTTCCATTTATATCTTGACTCTCTTTAAAGAACTTTCTGATTCAATGTTATAGACAAAAATTGAAAAGAAATGGTGGCATCATTAAGAAAAAATAATAGAAGAGTGTAACATGAAACCCTAAAGACATTTTTTTTAACCTCATTGGTATGAAAATAAAACTCTAAAATAAAGTAATGCACCCAAATGAAACAAATTAAAATTCATAGGCAAAAGGGGGGGAGGGGGAGAGCGGATTCATGGCTATTTTATAAGAGGGAATGAAAGAGAAAACCTTACAATTTTGGAAAATAGAGAAAATGAATAATATTTTAAAAGGAACAAGATGAAAACCTTCATTGATTACATGAGCTTTACCAGTTAAATGTGTTTACCAAAGAAAGAATATCCCAAGCTTGTACCATATTCCAATGCAAAGATATCAAATCCATGGACACTATGTATCCTTTGATATGTTGATCAAGTTCTTCACTCCAAATATTTGGATCTTCACGACTAGCATTTAATTTGTTATGTCTTAGACTATGAACCCACCCTTTGGATTGCATCCTTTCAAACCTTGTTTTCCTCATAGCAATCATTGAGTCAAAGCTAAACAATTTCTTGTACTTTTTTTGGTTTATGACTAAAAGAAGTGTTTTCTTAACAGTGCCTCTAACCTTTCTAGCAACAATAGAACAGATGCATAAATGGAATCTGGAGCAAATAATTCAAGTGATGTTGCATCAATAATTTTATGTCTGCATAAGGTCTATTTTGCTAATCAAATGCTTGCCAATATTTCATCTTTGTGAGACCAATACCAATGCACTTTAAGTGTGACACTCAATAGCCATGTTGTTTGCATGTTAAACATGTACATTATTTGAGACAAAAGAAGATAATTTGCTTGAGAATTATGATCTAGGTATATGATATTTATATTTTTTTAATTATATATTCAACAATCAATTTTAAAACCTACACAGTGACATACTTAATGACTTTAATGTTGCTTATAATATAATTAATAATAAAAAATGTGAACTTCGTAAAAACTTTCTAAAAACAAATTGTACCACATTAGTAAAAATATAATTAATTTTATTAAATTTTTGAAATAATAATAAATCTCATATATCCATTAATACATAGCCATTAATCATTATTAGGAATAATTTAAAAAATATAAATCACTTAAATTAATAGCAAGAACTTAGACATCAACATGTACCAAAAGTTAAATAGTATTAGGCATCATGAGATCAACATATACCAAAATTTAATAACATTACCATCATGACACCATCCTAAAAAGTTATTTCATAAGTTATGCACTCATAATTTTGATTAATTATTTCTTCCAGAATATTGATCTTTTAAAAGGGCTTGAATCATGTGATGGGTTAAAACATATGCAAAAAGATGTTACTTTTATACATAGACATAAATGCCTTAATGCACATATGTTTAATGTAATCTGAGGCACATTCTTAAATTCCCCTGCAAATCTATTGGCAAGTTATGTTGGATGATCCTAAGATGACATTACATATTCTAGGTTGGAAAACGTAGAATTTCAAAGATGGGATTTCAAGACTTTCACATCATTCTTAATCATCAATCGGATTTTTAAAATTAAGGTTTGCATTTTCGTGAATAAAAATAGCACACTCTGACTTTTGCTATAAAGAAAAAATATGAAACAAAAAACTTTACCACATACTAGTCAGTTGAGAAAGGCTTTGATTTTAGGATAGAAATGAGTGAAACACTCAGCTGAGAAAGTGAAACAGAAAGTAAAAGTTCGTAGATTTTACAACAAGATAAAGCATTTTGTAGCTTATCCAAATATTAAAAGTTTGATATATGAGAATAGAAAATGGAAGCACTCCACTAATCACCAAGTAGTGATAAGGAAAAATGTGAGACTAATGGTCCTAGAAGTAATAGGACAAAAATAAATTTAGTTTCAAATATATCTAACCAACCACCTCTCTTGCTGATACTTATATTGCTATTGACTTGTGCCTATCCAATTCAACCAAGACTACCCTACTACATATTTTAAAAGATTACTTGAGCACGAGGGCCCAAAATAAAATAAAAATCTTCCACATCATGACTAGTAAAACAAGGTTGTGATGCATGGGATACCTGCCTCATCATACTAGAGTATAAGGTATACATTTAATCTACCTTAAATTTATATAAAATTAAAATAGAAAAAAAACTACTTAGTTTAGTAACAGAGTAGGTGTTTCAGCTAAAGAAGACTTAGTCTTTATTTTCTTCTCCACATTTTGTTGCCTTGTATTTTTTTTCCACACCTAACTTCCCATCATGTTTCCTTGTTACAAAGAACATAATAGCAAGCATGATTGCATTAACAATTAATAGCCTTACTATTGCAATAGTAGCAATCCTCCCACTAGCTAAATATTTGTCTTTCTTTATGGGGATGATGAAAGTTAAGAATCCTCATACTCAGGTTATCCACAATCCAAAAATGGTCCAACATTACAGGGTATAAGTTTGCAAGTGTTTATAAGGCTGACAGATTGCTTGTGGCTCAAAACTCTTTTGCTCATAATTTCCAAAAATTCCACATTGCAGTTCAAATAGCCACTCTCCTAATAACCAGCCGTTAAGAAAACCCAACTTGACCTTGGGAAAGAACATAAACAGTTAAACCCTATTTAGCTTTACTGTGAATTCCCTAACAATAGGAGCAGCACTATCCCATACAGGTATTGGCTAATTGGAACATAATTTTTAAATATGTTTCAAGCACAAATTTGTAACCTTTGAAACCAAATTGCCCATTGTTTTCCTTTTCTTTTCAAGGATGCACACATGCACACATATATATAGTTCAATGGAAGTCTATGGCTAATTAATCAATTCAATTCTCAAATAAAAATATAAAAAAAAAAACACATATATATAGAAACCCCACATATATATAGTTCAATGGAAGTCTAAGACTAAATAATCAATTCAATTCTCAAATAAAAATCCCAAGTAAAAAAAAAAAAAACCCGACAAGATATACTACAAGTAAGATAGGAAGATCGTGGAAATAATTTGCACTAATGATAGTGTATACAAATAGGTATAGTTTTCACAAGATTTTGCGATTCCTCAAATTATGTTTGGGCCATAAAACAAAGTTTCGATGTAAATGTAAATGAGAACTTGCATTCTTGAGAGCAAACCCAGATATCAAAGAGAAGAATAATAGGAAAAAGGTTTCATATAGTCAAATAGTGAAGCAAGCAATAAAACATTGACACCCTAGCCTGGCCAAGGCTTTTACAACAGTGATAATTGAATGCTTAAATGACTTACACCTCCCATTTTGATTGAATCCTTAAATGACTTACACCTCCCATTTGTTCTTGGCCATTGGAAACAGTGTTGTTATATTGCAAATGAATTTAATGTTACTTAACATTACTCAAGGTTTATAGATTATACATTTGTCAACACCTTTGGATTTTGGAATCCAAATGAAGCACATTATCTTGGGTATTTCAGGCACATTCTTAGGGTAAGGGTGAGGGATTTGCAACCATTAATCAGTGACTTTGTATGCCTGTATGAATAGTGTCAGGTGGACATGCAGGGGATGTAGGAATACAGGCTAATTTTGGAACATATATGCAATACCAACATAGCATGTCCAAAACAAAAGAGAGAGTACTCAGAAAATTCATTTATTGATGATCTTCTCTAGGCATCTCGCTATGCGACTCTTCAACGCAATTCATAAGCAAGCCCCAAAATATGTCCATGTTCACAAAAAAAAAAAATATGTCAGTCATCACAATACCATTTTAAAGTTAGTTGAATAGGTTGAGTCGAGTTGCAGAAAATTCCTGTCAAATAGCAAGCCTCCAATAAGAATTTGAAGAGAAACAAGCAAAATAACTTCATAAAGGAAAATATTGAATGACTATGGAATGTTACTACAGAAGTTCAAATAACTATTCAAAAAATTTAAATATTGGGGCTGAAATTAACAATATCATTATTCTAACTTGGCCACCAACTAGAGTTTCCAAATCCAAAACTTATTAATGTTCCATAATTTTGATTAGAAATAGTAACACCCATTTTGAAAATATTATGCAACATTGATTCATCGATGTGCTTATATTAACATAGAAAGACCAACCTTACAACATGGTTGGGAACCTTCCACAGCAATCAAGCCAAAATATAATTGAAAACACTTTATTATCCAACAGCAATACAACTATAATGAACAAAACGATCTCTCCAAACTCTTTTATTTAGGAAAAGAAATTAGCTTCATGTTGCAACTTCATGGTTAATATGCACCAAGAATACCCTCTCTCAACAAACAAGCAGCAAAGGAATAAATGATCCTAGAGGAGACCAGATAAAAGATGGATTCTCCTTCTCCTTTGTATACTCTGGATTTCCTTTCTAGGGTTGGGTATGTGACACGCTCCCACAGGCTTTGGTATAGCATGTGAAGCCTTAAGCACCAACTCTCCCTGGGAAACAACAATCTATTATTTTAGCATTTGTTTCATTGGATTTTGTCTCTTTTTACCACTTTGGAAAGTTGTTTTGAGACTAGGTTTTGAGAAGGAAACTCTCTCTTTATTTTTGTTTTCATCTTCTCTCCTTCAATCCTTATTTCTATTACCGAGTGTGTCATTATTTTCAAAGTGAGCAACGAGCCTTCCAATTTATTTCCAGCCCATGTAGTTAAACATTGATGTTTCTAAAGAGGAGCTTCTTCTTATGTCTACAAACAATACTTTTGTAGGGATGGCATTAACCTCTCTAGACATATGGTAGGCTTATCTAAGAAATTATAGGTTGGAAACACCGTAACCACTCGGCCTCATTCAAAAAACAAAGATGCAGAGAAATGAAAATGATTAACTATATGGGACATGAAGCAAAACCAGTACCATAAGCTTGTCCTGAGCTATGTTAGAGAAATGTAAACAGTTCTATATGGGAACATGAAGCAAATACAACACCAAAAGCTTGCACTGAGCTAACTCAATATTTTTTTCAAGATAATAAATTAAGACAACTTATATTTTTCCTCCCGAACTAAATCTCTGTAACACCCTCCGCCCACATCTACCCAAGTAACCAACCAACCGGGGCAAACATGTGACGAGAGGCTACTGTGATGGGATTCAACCTCCTATGTGACCTTAAGGAAGTGGAATCGATGGAAACACAACATACATACCTTCCACATTAGTAGCAAGACTCCCAAGAACCTTCCCAACCTTTTAGGTAACCAGCCCCTGGGTCCCACTGAGTTTTTAGACCAATTAAACCTCAGATGCTCCCATGATATGGGCATGCTTCTGTCTAGAAGGCTCTGGATGCTCCCATGATATGGGCATGCTTGTG
Organism: Pinus tabuliformis; assembly: GCA_031772625.1. Classification (NCBI taxonomy): domain Eukaryota; kingdom Viridiplantae; phylum Streptophyta; class Pinopsida; order Pinales; family Pinaceae; genus Pinus; species Pinus tabuliformis. Next base: position 1,480,190,452 of record CM062819.1, on the reverse strand, counting down.
TCCAGAAGGCTCTGAGTGCTCCCACAGCATGATGTGCTAGCGTACAGGGAATATTTTTATCAGAGTTGTGCTAGCATCCCTGAGATTTGAGCCACTTTTTCAGGCCCAGGGCCAGAGTCACCACCCAGAATTAAATGACATCTTCATAATAGAAATATAACAAGGGAATTATGGTAAAAATGCAATTACTTGAAAAATCCCTTGACTGGACCCATACTAACCATGACACACATTTCTTCAAACATATCACAAATATGTAATCTAGAGGAGTAAACAACAAATTTGAGCATAGGGGTCTCATACTTATCCAAGAATCGCTAAGAAGCATTGTTCCCTTATATCATTAGTTGCATTACCATCTATTAGGTCATAGATACATTGTTCATTCATTTACCAATTAAAACATGAGGAAATCCATACATCATCATTGTCATAATACATGCTTATAACTAGCATAATAACAACAGAAATATCAAGGATACATCAACCATAAAATCCACATATAAACCAGTACATTTATACATACGATATCAAGGATAGAACCTCTTATTATTGAATGAAAATTCCAACCCGGGATGGGACTACCACGTTCCACACGACCATAGAATGGTTGAGCCAAATCTCTCTTCAGCCATTCACCCCCATGCCATATTCCAAGCATGAATGTGGGACTCAAACCAAAAGAACCAACTAGGGAATCCTGAGGCTAAACCACCTCACCCTCATCACTAGGCCAACAAAATAAACGTGTAATAAAAGGCTTTACCATGATCTCCACCATATCACTAGGCAAGAACAAGCATGGATGCCACCGGATTTCTCCACCTACACCATGAGGATTTTTCTTGTCTCCTAGTCTCTCAGGCTTTACTGCAATCCACAATCTGATCAAGGGATCACTAGGCCCTAAATTGAGACACCACCCTCTAGACTTTACCATATATCCCGCTATCCACTGGAAAGGATTCATAGGCATAATCAAGGACAAACACCTCTAGGATGTATCATATATCGCGCCATTCACCAGTGGATGATTCCTACGGCCACCGAGGCAACACAAAAACTGGCTTTACCGCATCCCATAGTCCGGTTCAATGGTTACTAGGCCATGTGCTATATCATTTGGAGATCCACCTCACTCAACTTCGAATCCATCCGCCAATCTAGCTCAACCAAAACATGAGAACCCCATCACACCATGACTATCCGAAAATGACAAGACTAAGTTGAAAACATTGTCACACTTGGCAAATCCCATTCCATAACAGCAAAGAACCACATGCAATACCATGCATGCCAATTCTAGTAAGGAAAACACACATGAAAATCGATACCTGCAAAAAATCTTGTTGTAGCTTCTTGATCTTGCTCTTCCTTGCTTGCTCCTTCCTTCATCTTGTCTTCTTTGCCTTTCTCGATCCAATACCAAAGTGCTCCAAGAAAAATCTAAGTGTCCAAGAGTGAGAGAGAGAGAGAGAGAATAATGAGAGAGCTCCAAAACTGAACTGACAAAAGGTTACAAACTTATCCTCAGAAGATTTTTTATCAATTAGACCTCTACTTTCTTCATTTTCCATTATTTTCCTTCATTTTCCTCCTCACATGCAACCTGTGACCTTTCACCTTACTTTTCTCCTAATTTACATTATTTTCATAAATAAATGTGCCAAAAAATCCATTTTTCCTTTCCAGAGCCTTAGCCTTTGCCTTTGCCAATTTCCTTAGCCATAATAAACTAATGAACAACCACACTAGGATGTATTTCCCAACATTTAGCTTGGAATAAGTGTCCCATCAACCGTGATTATTATTTTTCCTTTATTAACTTTTATTACATGGAATATTTAGCATGGTTGTTACAGAACCCTCCCCCTTAGGGGACATCGTCCTCAGTGTTCGACCACACCTATACCTTAGCAAAACCAATGAAAAGAAATCATACTGCCCATGGAGATTTATAACATAGCTCAATATAGTTTTTACAATGATCACCCTACTAAAAAGCAAACCAACATGAAAATTGTAATGACATGACACCCATAACGCTTATTGGAGCTTTATAACATAGCTCATGGCGGTATTTACATCCATATACATATGTACATATATCAAAGCATCACCCAAACAAATCCCAAAACCTATACCAAACATCATACCAAAATTGCTTTGCCTCAATCGGAAAACAATGAAGGACACATAGCCCGCATCTGATCTTCCATCTCCCATGTAGTTTCATCGGGCCCAAAGTGCTTCCACTGCACTTTAACCTGCTTGATTGCTCAATTCCAGAGCATGAGCACCTTTTTCTACAATATACAATGAGAATTCGGTTGGAATTCTCCCTCTGGCTCCACTTGCAACATAGACTAGTCAATCACATGATCGATATCTTTAACATACTTCTTAAGCAATGACACATGGAAAACATCATGGAATTTCATTGTCGAAGGCAATGAAAGTCAATGGGCTACTGGCCCAATCCTCTCAATAATCCTGAAAGGTCCACAAAACCGTGGTGCCAGCTTGGCACATGATCTAATCTACAAGGAGCTCTTCTTTGGTTTGATGCGCAAGTACACATGTTCCCCGACCTGGAACTCCTTGAACAACCTATTCCGATCTACATAGTTCTTTTTCCTATCATGTGCTACTTTCAAATTCTTCTTGATTACCTGCATTTTCGCCTCCATGTCTACCAACCGTGTCCATTCCAATCAACACTCTGTTAACTGGATCACTCCAACTGATGGGAGTATTGAAACTCCACCCATACAATTCCTCAAACATACTCATCTTCAAAGATTCTTGATACCCATTGTTATAGGCAAACTCTACCAGTGGAAGATACTCTTCCCACTTTCGTTGTTGATGCATCACATACATCCTCAACATGTCCTCCAATATCTCGTTAACCCTCTCAATCTGTCCATCTATCTACGGATGATAAGTTGTATTGAAGGCAAACTTTGTGCCCAAACCTACAACAACTCCTTCCAAAACTTGGAAGTTTGCATCCCTGTTTGACACAATCTTCTTCGAAACTCCATGCAATCTGACCATGTCCCTGATGAAGACCTGTGCTACATCACTAGTTGAGAATGTAGACTTCACTGGAATCAATTGTGCTACCTTTGTCAACCTGTCCACCACTACCATGATGGAATCATGTTATCTCACTGTCCTTATAAATCTTGTGATAAAGTCCATGGAAATGACCTCCCATTTCCACTTTGGAATCGCAATCTGTTGTAGCATTCCACCTGGATGCCTACACTCTGCCTTTACCTACTAACAATCAAAACCCTAGCCACGAACTCTTCTACATCCTTCTTCAGATTTTGCCAATAATAGAATTTATTCATTGTGGTCAATGTCTTTTGATAGCCTGGGTGACCTTAATATGGTTTCACATGAAACTCCCTCAAAATCACCTTCTTGAGCTCACTGCTGTCTGGCACATATATCATGTCTCTAAACTTGACCAGTCCATTTTCCATGAGATGATAGCCCATATCCTGTGCACTTACACCTGTACCTATACATGTACCTATACCACTACCTATACTCATATATGTACTACTACATGTACCTATACCTGTACTCTGCTACAACCTGTCCACAATCTCCATATACCATGCATCCTACTAACATGCTTGCAAGATCCTATCATGTAGATATGTCCCATAGGAACTCATAGTTGCTATATGATTTACTTGTATTTGCCTGCTAAGAACATCTGCAACCTTGTTCTCCTTTCCTTTGATGTATCTCATCTCAAAATCAAACTTATTGATTATGTCCAACCATCAAGCATGCCTGCAATTCAAATTCAGTTGGTCAAATAGATACCGCAAACCAATGTGATCACTCATCAATACGAACTGCCTGCCAAGAAAATAGTGCCTCCACACCTTCAATGCATGTATGATCACTACTAACTCAAGATCATGCGTTAGATAGTTCTGCTCATGCTCATTTAGTTTTCCTGACTCGTACCATAGCACCTATCCATCTTGCATAAGGACTCCACCAAGTCCTCTTTTGCAAGCATTTGTACATACTACAAACTCTTTATTCGGATTTGCAATCTTTAACAATGGTGCATGTATCAACAACTTCTTAAGCTGCTCAAAACCAACCTCACACTCCTCTGTCCACTCAAACTTCTTACCTTTCCTCTACAATGAGGTAATAGGATAAGCAATCTACAAGAAGTTCCTGATGAACCTCCTATAGTAACCTGCCAATCCCATGAAAGGTCTCACCTCATCTACATTCCTAGGAGCTTCCCACTCCATGATAGCTCTTATCTTCTCTAGATCCACTATTATGCCCTCCTTAGAGACAACATGTCCCAAGTAATGTACCTGAGTCTGAAATAAATTTCATTTGCTAATCTTAGCATACAACTAATGCTCTCTCAACAACCTCAACATTGCTGCCAAATGCTTGGCATGCTCTTCCTCATTTTTTAGAATATACCAATATGTCATCAATGAACACAATAAAAAACTTGTCCAAATAGAGATGTAAAACACTATTCATCACGCACATAAATGTAGCTAGAGCATTAGTCAAACCGAATGGACTACAATGAACTCATAATGCCCATACCTAGTCCGTAAATTTGTCTTGTAAGTGTCCTCTTCCTTGATGCGTACCTGATGGTATCTTGATCTCAAGTTGATCTTCGATAACATTTTTGCTCCCTTCAGCTGATCAAACAAGTCATCAATCCTCGACAATGGATACCTATTATTGATGGTCACTTTGTTCAACTTCCTATAATCAATGCATAATCTGAGAGTACCATCCTTCTTCTTTACAAATGATATCGATGTGCCCCAAGGTGATACACTTGGCCTAATGTATCCCTTGTCCAACATTTCCTTCAACTGCAACCTCAACTCTACCAAGTCAGGTGTGCTCATCCTGTAAGGTGCTTTTGATGTTGGATTTTCCGCTTGCACTAACTCAATAGAAAAGTCTACTTTCCTGAGAGGTGGAAACTCTTAAATCTCTGTGGGAAGCACATCCTAAAGCTATTGTATAACTAGGTACCTTCTCAAAACATTTACATCCTCAACTTCCTTACCTTTGTCACTAGAAATATGTACTACAAATAACACACACCCTTTCCTACGACTGCACTTTTCCTGCATAGTTGTCACCATCCTAACTGATGTGCCTTTCTTCTTCCCCTATAAGACTCTTGGTCCCCCATTGTAATCCACACACTCAATGAATTTTTCATAACAATCCACCTTGGTCCTATAAAGATATAGCCATTCCATACCCAATAGCATACTATATGATCCCAACGGAAATATTTTCAAGTGCATTCTTGTAGACATGCCATTCAACTCAAACACACAAGCTCTTACCCAATGATGAACTCTTTTCTTTGTACCTGTAGCCAACTGCACTAACCAAGATTTTGCATGCACTTCTTTATTCAAACCACACTTATCCACCAAGTTAGGACTAACATAAATATAATTAGATCCAGTGTTAATCAAAATAGAAACAACTTGATAACAAAGCTTACCATCCATCTCAATGATAGAAGCATGATTGTCTACATGTTCGTTATCCAGTGCTGCATAAATGTGAGGAACACTCTGACCAACATACCCAATAGTATGTGCCTCCTATGCACTATATATCTTAGGCCTACCACCCTAATTTCGTCGACAATCTCTCTTAAGGTGTTCCTTACCGCATGTCCAACACTCCAACTGTCCAGTACCATCACCTCTATGTTGTTGTTGTGATCCATGTCCATGTCCAGCTACATTGAACTTATTTTTTGTTGCCACATTTTCTTTCTTTTTTTCATTATGAGGCCTTGTTATTTTCGATTTCCATTTACCCTTACCTTTATCCTTATCCTTCCCTTTCCATCATTGTTGAGATTCATTCTTACACTTTGACTGTTCATAGCAATTCTTCAATTTTCCAATAGATTCCTCAAGTGACTGATGCTCATCATACTCAATTCAATCTCTAAATGCTAATGGAAACCCACTGACAAATCATTGAACTTTAACCTTCTCATCTTTAAGATATGGTACATACCTCAATAGATCCAAGAACTTGGTCATATACTCTTCATCTGTCATTGATCCCATATTTAGCTCATATAATTCTTTGGCCTTACTGTCATAGTACCTTTCTAACAAGTACTTCTTCCTGAAAAGCCTCTTGAACTCATGCCAACTTAAGTCCTCTGTCCTGATGTCTCTGACACACTTCACATCTTCCCACCTGATATCCGCTTTACCTTTCAGGATGAAGATAAAAATTCTAGCCTTCATGTTTTCTATGTACTCATGCAACTCAAAGAACTTTTTCATCCCATGTATCCAAGCCTATTCATCTTCTGATTTCTTCAAGTCTCCATCAAAAGTAGGTGGCTTTGCTTTCTTAAACTCATATGGAAAGTATCCCCTATCACTCCTCTTATAAGGGTGATAATGATGACAATCATGATGTTTGTCAGAACCAAAACTAGAATAATACATGTATCCATCACCTCTCCTATACCAAGTATCCAACAACCTTCCATCTCTAACTATGTCATCTCTATCCAACCTAAGACCACCATGAGACCTACTACCATATTCCCCATTAGTTATGTCCTCCTATCCATGGTTGATCCAAAGTGGCCCTTGCCGCTGTAATTCTGACAAATGCTAGATACTACCAAAGATACAAATGGAACCTAACCATACATGTCCTCCAATTACATCTTCTAGATTGTCCACGCTAACGATCCATCCTTCTGGAGTATCACATAAATCTCTACATGTTTCTCTTGTGCCTGTATGATTTTTTCATTGTCTGCCTTACAAATCCTTATTTCTTCCTTCAAGCTTCTCAACATGTTTGCTAAATCAGAAGAGTTCCCAATACCAAGCTACTCATCTGACTCATAGTGATAATCTTTGTATTCTACCATATTGCTAGCCATTTTGATCTCTTTCCTACAAGGCATACTATGTCAGCTAAACCAAATCCCAATAAACTAGCATACCTTAGCATAATTCAGGGAGGATATCTCATTTGCAAAATCAACTAACCAGCGTAATATATGTATAACATAATCATAAGAGAATATAGACATATAACAAATAAGTGTATCAACACATAAACATCATTCTAGCTAGAGTCTAGTCGTCAATGCATGACCATATCAACTACACATACCATGATCTCATGCATGACAACAACAACCATACCAATGTACATTGACAATATACAAGCATAAACAAAATGTAACCCATAGTACACTCATGACGACACACCCCACAATAACAACATCCTCCTTCACATGGCAACATCACAACAACCATGACTGACAACATGCATATGCAACAAGCATATAAAGCACAAGGATGATTAACACACGTGCAACCAACATGAATGCATAACCAACACACACCGTCCATCCAGTCCAAGGGGTGAACCATGCTCTAATACCACTCTGTAACACCCTCCTCCCACATCTACCCAAGTACCTGGCCAACTAGGGTAAACACGTGACGAGAAGCTACTGTGATGGGATTCAACCTCCTATGTGACCTTAAGGAAGTGGAATCAATGGAAAAACAACATACAGAACTTCCACATTAGCAATAAGACTCCCAAAACCTTCCCAACCTCTTAGGTAACTAGCCCCTAGGTCCCACTGAGTTTTTAGACCAATGAAGCCCCGAACTCTCCCATGATATGGGCATGCTTGCATCCAGATGGATCTAGACGCTCCTGCAGAATGGTGTGCCAACATCCCCAAGATTTGAGCCACTTTTTTAGGCCTAGGGCCTAGGTCACTGCCCAGAATTAAGTGACACCTTCATAATTACTTGAATAGGCCCTTGACTCTACCCCTATTAACCATGACAGACATTTTGTCAAACATATCACAAATATGTAATCTACAAGAGTAAACAACATATCTGAGCATAGGGGTGTCATACTTATCTGAGAATCACTAAGAAGCATTGTTCCCTTATATCATTAGTTGCATTATCATCTATTAGTTCATAGATACATTTTTCATTCATTTACCAATCAAAACATGAGGAAAGACATACATCATCATTGTCATAATACATGCTTATAACTAACATAATAACAACAGAAATATCAAGTATACATCATCCATAAAATCCACATATAAACCAGTACATTTGTACATAAGATATCAAGGATATAACCTCTTATTATTGAATGCAAAATCCAACCTGGGATGGGACTACCACATTCCACCTAACGATAGAATGGTTGAGCCAAATCTCTCTTCATCCATTCACCCTCGTGCCATATTCCAAGCATGAACCACCTCACCCTCATCAATAGAGACCAAGATTTAGCGTAATCCATCCTGGATCACTAGGCAAACACAATAAATATGTAATAATAGGCTTTAGCATTGATCTAGGTGGCTCCAGAGACAGGCAGAAGTCCTAGAGGACTCAGAAAGGGTCAAACATCAAAGTGTTTAGATTGTCCTCGAACCAGGTTCATGTTGAATATCTCGTCATCATGATCATGGTGGTGCAAATGGTTCGTCAAACCAAGTCCGTATGCGAAAGTTAGGAGTAGTCAAAGTTCAGGGTTGACTTGGGTGACTAGGCAAGCTTATGGAGGCAGCAATTTGGACAAAATCTGGCCACAGGATTCTAGCCAACCTGGGCCCGATTCTAGGTGAATTTGTGACCTACTTAAAATGACTCCTTCGGTCCATTTCCTAAATTTTCAAAATGACCATGGTTTTTATTTAAAAACAAAAAAATATATATATTTTTGAGGTGGTGGGCCACCAACCCTGCCACCCCCCCCCCCCCCAACAACCAAAACAATATTTTAATTATGGGCCAATGGGGCATGACCCCCACTGGCCCTCCCTCACCCACCATAATCGTAGCTCACATTTATAGTGGGGTGGGCAGCCATGACCCTGCCACCCTGGAGCCCTCACAACATTTTAAAGGTGGGGGCGCGGGTTGTCAACCCTGCCGCCCTGTCCACCCTCCCTTTACACATAACCACCAGTGGGAAATGGGGCACAACCACCCAAAATAGCGGGCCCCCAACCTTAAAACGTAAAAAATATATATAATATGTGGGTTAATTTAGGAGGGGCAAGATTTGATCCCCCGAGCCCTCCTCAACTATTTTCTAAAGTTACCAATGCACCCAACGGTACTCCTTTGGACTATCAGCCCGCCAAATTATATTTAAACCCTCATTCATTTGAGCGCCCAAAGGCAGGAAGGAGCGGGCATGCATTTCTATGCAGGGGGAACCGTGAGCAGTGCGGAGAGTGGGGCAGAACCATGATCTAAGCAATTTCTCCAGGGGGCAAATTTTACTTTGTCAGTTTTCGACAAATTTTATATGGTTTCAGCATTTCTTGATGCCATGAACTCAACGGTGTTGTCCGTTTCTCCATCAAAGATCTGTAATTTTCAGGATTCTTCAATTTTGGAGGTATAAGGTCGTCATTTTGACTTTTGATGTATTTTCATTATTTTTCCATCTAATGAAAACAAGGCCTCCCCACTAATTTGAGCAGGGCCCAGAGACGTAGTCCCTCCTAGACGAACTCCGATATCAATCCTGTGTCTTCTATGCATGACTTGCTATTCTTTCCTTCCTCTTCTTTTATGCGCTTGTAATTTCATGGTTAAATGCAAGCTTAATATGTAATTCTTTAATGCATCTAGAAGCAAAAGATCTTGGATCAAGTGGTATCGGAGCAGGTCTTTGTAGATGTGAATTGCATGTTTGTATGCTAACAAGAAACAAACTCTGAAGAGGTGAAGGGAAACTAAAGCCTTTTGATCTCGAAGCAAGGCATGTATATCGAAGGAGAAACATGGCAGACGAAGAAGCTCGATATGAAGAGGAGGTAAACTTCTACAAGACTTTCTACACAATGGCAGATCGTGTTGAGAAGATGTTCTCAAGACTTGAAAAACTTCAGAGTGCAGGGGAAAAAACTCCAGAAGGACAAGGGTCGGTGCACAGAGATGATGGAGGATATCCACCTCCTTCTCCGCCAGCAAGTGAAAGTTCTTCTTCCTCTTCTTCTCACCATAATCATAGGAATACAGGAAACACATCTAAAAAGCCTTTCTTTAAGTTAGATGTAGAATTTGATCTTACCATGTATAACGGTGAAAGTAATACATAAAATATTAATAACTGGATTAAGAAAATTGAGCTCTACTGTAGGATTCAGAAGATCGAAGAGGACGAGGTAAAGATTCAATTGGCCTCTCTTCGGCTGAGTAGCACCACTCTCGTCTAGGGGAGAGAAAATTGCAAAGCAGTAAGAGTGTGGGTAATCTTCTTTCCTCCTGGCCTAGTTTCATTTCTGCATTAAAAGAACAATTTTATCCCTTGGGGTATAAGCAAAAAGCCTTAATGTAGTGGAAATACTTAAGGCAAGGCAAAGGTCAAGATGTTCAAAGCTTTACCGAGGAGTTTAGAAAACAAGCACTTAATTTGGGCATTGCACTTGACTCACCTGAAGTAGTAACTAAGTATATTGGATCATTACATAGTTACATTAGACATTCATTATTATTGTTTGAACCTACTACCATTAACTCAGCCAGCGTAAAGGACATTCATCTGGAAAACAGGGGAACACTTAAATGAGATGACCACCCAAAGAGAAATGCAACAACCAAGAGAAGGGGAGCAAAACCCTCTTGTACACATTCTGAGAAAGAGGGGCATGATGAAGAAAATTGTTGGAAGTTTCACCCTGAGCTGAGACCTGAAAGGAATGACAAAAAGGGGAAGCAGAAGACCGTCACCACCGTGCAGAAAAACCAAGATTCTGAGATAGAGGAAGATGAGAATGTCACAGCTGTGAGATTGGCACGAGATAGGCCCATTGACTTGGGGTCCAATTCCGGTGATGAAACAATGTTTGCAGCCCTTGGGATCGCGGTAGGAGGACCCATAGATTTGGGGTCTGATTCCGGCAATGAATCAAGGATTTCAACAAACATAACGAAAAGGGCACTCCCCACAGCAGGACTCCAAGAAATTGAGGAGATCAACCACTGCATCCAAGAAGAGAATTTTGAGCTAAGGAGGCTTCTACAAGAGGCAAGGGAAGAAAAACAAAGATTACTATGCTAGTTGCAAACCAAGGATGAGGCCTTGGAAAAGCTGCAGCATAGCTATCTGGAGGTAAAAAGTGATTCTCCAATTTCATATGATTTTAATGATGATGAATTCGCTGCTTTTGAAAAACATACTACAGGTATTGGATCCAAACTATTGAAGAAGATCGAGTATCATGGAAAGGACCTCAGCATCAAAGGCCAAGGCATTGTAACCCCATCGAAGTCAAGGAAATTCCATGTCGTGCGGGACTCGGATATGCCAGAAAGGAAATGGGATAAAGCTCCAATACAGCTAGTAACCAGCCAACGACAAACAATGAAATTCCTTCCTCACCGTCTAGCGATAGTGAAGGCCCCATGAACACTTATCAGAGGAACACCCGGGAAAGCACCCCAAGGAAGCCCTGAAAGTTTGGAGGAAAAAGAATCGTTGTAGTCATTGCAACAAAGAGGGACACCAATAAACCACGTGTCCAATTCTCCATGCTCTGGAAACATCGCTAGAGGAGGCGAAAGGTGAACATGTTCAACAAATGAATCCACCCCATTCACAGTGGTCCACTTTATTAAGTTGGTTTTTTTAGAGGTAGTAGCGTGTTAGGGCCACCATTGTAAATCATACGTTGCAAGTAAATGTAAAAGTGATGGTGTGTTTCCCATCACTTCAAAATGAGACAATGATATTTTGGCATTTCCTTATTAGTAGTTGAGGTATTGATTACTTTTTATGTAATCCTTGGCTAATGAGTGTGTGCTATAAACTCTTGGCAAGGAATGGTTGTTGAGTCATGTGTGGTGTGCATGATTGCAAAAGATGTACCAATTTCGAGTGCATATTTGATTGCAAAGGACACAAACAATGTGTTAAGTGCAAATGCTTTTGGAGGACCAAAAGCTCCTCAGTGGGGAGGATTGGTCCAAGTGGCTCTAGAGACAGGTAGAAATCCCAGAGGACTCAGAAAGGGTCAAAAATTAAAGTGTTTGGATTGTGCTCGAACTAGGTTCATGTTGAATATCTCGTCGTTGTGATTGTGGTGGTGTGAATGGTTCGTCAAACTGAGTTCGTATGAGAAAGTTAGGAGCAGTCAAAGTTCAAGGTTGACTTGGGTGACTAGGCAGGCTTAAGGAGGCAGCAATTTGGACAAAATCTGGCCACCAGATTCTGACTAACCTGGGCCCGATTCCAGGTGAATTTGTGGCCTACTTAAAATTATTCCTTCGGTCCATTTCCTAAATTTTCAAAATGACCATGGTTTTTATTAAAAAAAATGAATATATATATATATATATATATATATATATATATATATATATATATATATATATATATATTTGGGGTGGCGGGCCACCAACCCCACCACCCCCCAACAACCAAAACAAGATTTTAATTATGGGCCAATGGGCCATGACCCCCGCCGACCCTCCCTCACCCACCATAACCGTAGCTCACATTTATAGTGGGGTGGGCGGCCATGACCCCGCCACCCCAGAGCCCTCACAACATATTAATGATGGGGGCATGGGATGTCAACCCCGCTGCCCTCTCCACCCTCCCTTTACACGTAACCGTCGGTGGGAAATGGGGTGCGGCCACCCAAAACAGCGGCCCCCCCAACCTTAAAACGTAAAAAAAAAATATAATATGTGGGTTAATTCGAGAGGGGCAAGATTTGATCCCCCGACCCCTCCTCAACTATTTTCTAAAGTTACCAATGCACCCAATGGTCATCCTTTGGACTATCCACTTGCCAAATTATATTTAAACCCTCATTCGTTTGAGTGCCCAAAGGCAGGCAGGAGCGGGTACACATTTCTATGCAGGTGGAACCATGAGCAGTGCAGAGGGGGGGCCAGAACCATGATCTGAGCAATTTCTCCAGGGGCCAGATTTTTACTTTGTCAGTCTTCGACAAATTTTATATGGTTTCAGCATTTCTCGATGCCACAAACTCAATGGTGTTGTCCGTTTCTCCATGAGAGATCTGCAATTTTCAGGCTTCTTCAATTTTGAAGGTATAAGGTCGTCATTTTGACTTTTGATGTACATTCATTATTTTTCCATCTAATGAAAACAGGGCCTCCCCACTAGTTCGAGCAAGGCCAAGAGATGTAGTCCCTCCTGGATGAACTCCGATATCAATCCCATGTCTTCTATGCATGACTTTCTATTCTTTTCTTCCTCTTCTTTTATTCACTTGTAATTTCATGGTTAAATGCAAGCTTAATATGTAATTCTTTAATGCATCTATAATCAAAACATCTTGGATCAACCATGATCTCCACCAGATCACTAGGCCAAAACAAGCATGGATGCCACTGGATTTCTCCACCTACACTGTGAGGAATTTTCCTGTCTCCTAGTTTATCATGCTTTACCGCAATCCATAGTCTGATCCAGGGATCGCTAGGCCTTAAACCAAGGCACCACCCTCTAGGATTTACCATATATCCCACCATTCAACAACAAGGATTCCTAGGCCTAATAAAGGGAAAACACCTCTAGTCTTTACCGTATATCCCACCATTCACCGGTCAAGAATTCCTAGGCCCACCGAGGCAACACAAAATATGGATTTACCGCAACTCGCAGTCTGGTTCAGGGGTTACTAGGCCGTGTGTTCTATCATTTAGAGATCCACCTCACTCATCTTCGAATTCATCCAGAAATCCAAATCAACCAAAACATGAGAACCCCATCACACCATGCGTATCTAGATATTTCAAGGCTAGGATGAAAACATTGTCACCCCTGTAAAAACCCATGCCATAACAGCAAAGAAACACATGCAATACTATGCATGCCAATTCTAGTAAGGAAAACACACATGCAAATCGATACTTGCAAACAATCTCATTGTAGCTACTTGATCCTACTCTTCCTTGCTTTCTCCTTCCTTCCTCTTGCCCTATTTTCCTCTCTTGATCCAATGCCAAAGTGCTCCAAGAAAACTCTATGTGTCCAAGAGTGAGAGAGAGAGAGAGAGAGTAATGAGAGAGCTCCAAAACTAAACTGACAAAAGGTTACAAATTGATCCTCAAAATCCTTTTTATCAATTAGGGCTCTATTTTCTTCATTTTCCATTTTTTTCCTGTAATTTTCCTCCTCACATGCAGCTTGTGACCTTTCACCTTCTTTTTCTCCTAATTTCCATTATTTTCATGAATAAATGTGCCAAAAATGCCATTTTTCCTTTCCAAAGCCTTTACCTTTGCCTTTACCAATTTCCTTAGCCATAATAAACCAATGAACACCCACACTAGGATGTCTTGCCCAACACTCAGCTTGGATAAGTGTCCCATCAACTGTGGTTATTATTTTTCGTTCATTAACTTTTATTACATGGAATTTTCACTAGGTTTGTTACAATCTCGAGGTATGTTTGAAATGCAGTAACCATGAATTGTGAATTGTGTGGTTGCATGTTATAGTTGTTGAACGATATATGCAGTAAAGGGAGGATGAGTTTTATGTACCTCTCCTACATCTCCAACTCCTATTGCTATTGGTACTTATTCAATAAATGTTTTGACTTGCTCTGTTAGGCTACCTGCTTCAATAGATGTTTTTACTCCACCTGTCAAGTTGCACTTTCGAACACAATATTGAACACTTTTGAAAAAACATATCTACTTATGACAATGCATCTACCCTTGTTTCTACTCGTTTCATGTAACTAAAGAAAGGTCTTTTTGTTTCATTTATTTTCAAGAGATGACACCATATTAGACATGATAAAGCGGTTCTTTGTTTTTCTGATTCTAGACCTAGTTGACTCACTTATTCCCACCTCTCGCAATTGAGTGTACATACCGGAATATATAAGTCCTGGAATTAGTTGTTTCTTTATGGATTCCCTTCCTAGACTATGCTTACACTAACAACATATTACATACAATAATAGTTCTAAGAGAGAAAAATTAGAGGGAGATTAGTACTCATAGGCAGAAAGAAGAGGACAGGAGAACGAGAGATATAGGCAAGAAGCTGCAAAATAAAGTAGGAAATGGCACAAAATGAAAGGGAAATATCCATGGGAAATGGCATGTCAAAGAACCATGGCGAACATAAAAATCCACATTGAACTATGAGAGATGGGCAGATGGCAAACATGCAAGAGCCGTTGTGTGACACAATTTAACATGAAACTTTGGTACAAATTTCTTTGCTTGCTTTTATATGAATTAATACTGAAGACAGTAAGATTTCAATTCAAACTTTTGTTAAAGAGTGAGATAATTTAAAACAGATGAGGAAACTTTGGTTAAAGGCATAGATTATTTAAAATGGAAGAGGAAACTTTGGTTAAAGGCATAGATAATTTACATCGGAAGAGGAACGAAACTTTGGTTAAAGGCATGAATTATTTACATCCAAAGAGGAACACTGCAATACGAGCTCAAAGTTGTTTGGCCAATGTTCATTAAGGTAAATGATATTTAAAATTTAAATTAAATGAATTCTTATTAAAACTTAGGTTAATTTTTTGAAAAAGGGGATAGTAAACCATCAACTAATACCAAGTAAGTGGTGATTGAACAAAATATACCATGCCTATCAGTAGGTATAATAAAAAAATGCTTTCATTGGAATTTAGGGTTTTTGCATCTATATTGATTTAGGAACAGTAGCATGAAAAGGGAATTCCATTGAGCATATTGTTTGTTGCATTTTCTATGTTGCATATTGTTTGTTTAGTCCCTTCCTTAGCTAGATTTTTATTGAAGAGAGATTCCATTTCCTCATGCCATGTTTGCATTTTAGGGAATTCAGGTGAATTTGTGGTGAGCCACAAAAGTAAAACTTAATTCAAGATCAACTTAAAATTTACTAAATATACCTAAGGAGCATTTGTAAAATTAACACAAAAACATAGAGATCTAGGCAAGAGACATGTTCCAGCATCATTAAACGTAGGAGCTGTCGTTGTTTTCCAGTGTTGCATCTCAGGGGTGAAATCTTGTTCCACGTATGTGAGTGTATAGGATCATAATCCATGTACCTTTGGGTATATTGGTGTCACTCCATGCATGTAAAGTATATGGGAATGCTCTCATCGAACGGTTACTACTATGGACTGCATTCCCATGTATCGTCGAGTATATTTTGGGAGTCCCTAATAGGTTGCTCTCCATCCATAGGTAACTGAGTATGTCACCTTGTATACTATGATACACCGAACATAGCATTCAGGGAGATTGGTTGTCATATGTTAAGTCTTTTGCTTTCCAAGGTGTATATTGTAGTTCACAGTTGCTTGGTAATCCTTTATGCCTAGATTACCCTCTTTTTGAATTTTTTTGTGTTCTAAAATTTACTATCCAACATGGAACAAAAAGATCCCCCACTCTGTTGTTCACGTAGATTACAAAATAAGTCTCCTTTTCCACCAGAGGGTACTCATGGTCGTCATTAGAAGCATAAGAGAACACAAACTACTGAATTAGAAAACTCGAGAACTACTTCTAGTCCTCGATCAACCATAATCATATGTCCCCTTGAGTACCGAAATTGAGGTTACATCTACTCTTGTCGGTGAAACTGACACAACTGATACTGAATTACCTGAAACTTTGTTTCCTGAGGTTATAAAATCTAACCTTCCTGAGTCAAAAACTTTATTTCCTGAGGTCATCGAACTTGAGGAGCCTCAGTCATCTTTACCTGTTACTTCAAGTATTTCATCTACTCTTCCTTTGTCTCAGACAGACCCGCCTATCATATATCTCGGCCCTGACAGTGAACTGCTTCCACCTGGACTTGTGAGTATCAAGGAGATCCCACAAGAAGCACCTCGTCCTTCTAATCATTTGGAGGAAATTTTCATTTGTCCAACTCATCCTCTTTTTCCTCCTCCACCTCCTATACAAACTCCTTTACCTAGTTCTTTTAACTCACCCACCAATTTCACGTGGAAATATACATTGGGATTATTGACCATGATTGGAACTGATATGGCCTCCCATCCTACATCTACCACTATGGTTGAGACCAAATGTCACTACCACATATATGTTTTGAACATCACTAGAGGCACATATGTATGGTGGCCCAACCATCCCACTAGGTTATTAATGTTTATCTGGTACCTTCTCTGGTGCATGTTCTAGTTTATGTACATTCCTTATGTATTCCACTTTGGTAATTCCATCTATCATTTCTCTTATGAGTGCTTCTCAACCTTCTCCTTCTCCTCCTCCTACACCGACAGTTGAATACAAGGTTGGCCCTTATGTTAGTGCACAAGGTCCTCTTCAACATCCTAACTACCCTTATGTTTGTTACCCTCTGCATGGGGGAAATTGCCTCCATCATCCCCTACCCCTTTGGCAAGGGGGAAACTTGTTGTTGGTATACCTCAAATTGGTAACTAGCCTTATTATGGTCCTCCTTATCGAGGGATGGCTTCTATTGTTTGGAAGCCTACTTTTCCCATTCAACTGGTTGATGTTGGGTTCATTATTTTTTGCCCAACCTCTTCCCTCTTCATCTCAAGTTCATATTCCTCAATATGTACCTCAACAAACTCAAACTCATGTAAATCGACCTCTACGAGCTGCGATCACATCTCAAACCATTCCTTCAGTATCCGGTACCTCTCAAGTCCCACTTATTCAGCCTTTACAATTTCCTTTGCAATCTCGATCTATTGCGCAAGGTATTCTGAAAATTCTAGTAGGAAAAACTATGTATGGCATGGAACTACCTCAATCAAGCCCTCTTTATCATGGGACAATGCAAACTCCCATCAGGCAACAGTATAGACCTTATCAGGGTATTCCTCAAGTGCCTTTTCAAGGCTAGAAAATTCATGGTTACCCTGGGGTTGGTCAATAAGGTCACTTGTATTCTGGCTATCAGAATCCTCCTTATTCTAGTACCTAGGTTCCTTATTACCATAACCCTCCTTATCCAAGAATGTAATTGTTTGTTTCCCAGGCTATTCCTTCATATCCAGGTCATCCTCCTTTTGTGGCCACTCTCAAGTTTCCAGATTGGACTTGGCTCACCAATGACCCCATCGCTCATTCACCTTTGTGCAGATTATTCCTACCAAAATTCCTTTTGATATCCCTAAATTCAATTGGAATCTAGGAGAAGACCCGTTGACACATGTCAAGACGTATCATCTATGGTTTTCATCAAACTCCCTTAATGATGATTCTATTTGACTTCGTATTTTTTAAAGAACACTTATGGTATCACTACTAAATGGTATATCAAGTTACCTACAGCTTCATTCCATGATTTCAACTCCCTAGCCACAACCTTCCTCACGCATTTCCAGTTTCCCATCGAATACAAAACTAGAACGAAATTGTTAACGAACTTCAAACAATCTGATTCTACTCACATTTCAAATCACATTCATGAGAGGATGTGTCGTCACCGGTTTGTCAAAACATATGTTGCTAATCAATTTCTCACTGAATGGTTTACCAAATCTCGGTTTGCACCCATAACAGAAGATGTGGCCAAAGGTGTACTTGTGAGTGAAGAGAAAGTAATTGATCATGCACAATATTTTGATCTGGTTTATACCCAATCTGGCACGCTTTATGATAATATATTGGATGCTCTAAGATGTTTGAATGTTGTTCCTCCTCCGCCTGGTAAAGAATCTCATGTTTCTGATGGCATTATTGGTTCTACCAACTTGCAGACGAGGATTAAACCATCTGGTATTTCTCCACCTCAAAACCCTCAATCCCATCCTCTTGCAACTTTTGCTTCCGAGATAAATTTTGTTTCATATGATAAAGGCAAGTTGGCAACAACAACCTGGAAGCAAGAAGAAAGGAAAAGGTAAGGAAAAAAATATCCCTCTCCACAAGATAAACAAACAAATCATCCTTCTGATGAGAAACAAAAGCCTCGATATCCTTGCTTGATTTCCAACGAGAAACACTTTACATGTGATTGTCCTCACTGCACTGAAGTGAATAAATTTCTTGAGTCCTTCATTTCTCCTGCAGTGTTTACTGGCCCATTTTCTAATCAAGAGACTCATATGGTTTCTCGGGACCCATCTTCCTCTAACAAGGTTTTGATGCTTACCTCCTCAAAGATTATATTTGATGTTTTGGTAGCTACTTGGAACAAGGATTATGGTAATGTGAATCCACTGAATGGTCAAGCTACTAATCAACTTGCTAGTTCAGCACCATCCTCGTCAAATCCCACTCCATCGTCGATTCCTTCTGAATTGACTATTAAACCTCTTAATGACATTATTCATAATTCAGCTTTCAACCCTCATGAAAGAGCCACTCAAAATTATAACGTAGTTGAAGACTTGTTTTAGTCTCCATTGGCTATGTCAACTCTTAAGGTGTTGCAGAACTACCCTGCCCAAAATAAGGCTTTAATTTTGGCTATCAAGTGTGTGGATCCATCATATTCCAACCTTGTTGTTTTCTCTCATGAAAACTATACCTCTCAACTTCCAACTCATTTAGCTTTTATAATCCAAGTCGTCTTTTGTGATAAGAATATTCACCATTCTATCATGGATGAGCAAGCCTTGACTTGTATTATGTCCATATCTTGCTGGAAGTTGATTGGTTATCCTCAACATAATTAGTCATCTACCACATTGAAATCATTTGACGAGAGAACATACAAACCTTGTGGGATTTTGAACTCCCTGCAAGTTGAATTAGGGGGGCAAATTGTGTCAATAGAAGTCGAAGTTATTGATGGACCTCTCGATTACAATATTCTTTTAGGACGTACATGGGTTTATGCCAAGGATGTTATCATCTTGACGTACTTTTGTATGATTGCCTTTCCTCATAAAGGCGAGATTGTAGCCAAAGACCAACTCACATTGTTTGCCTCTGATTCACATGTTACTGGAAGTGTCCCTCCTGTAGGGGAAACTCTACAGTCATATCAACTTGTCAGAGTTGGATTGTTGAAAGATTCTTCACTTATGGGAAAATTTTCACTCCCTCCTCCTCTCCTTCCCAACAGCTCATCTCTGGTAGCCTATATCAACACGATATCATCTTCTACTATCATGGTCGATCCATGGATTGTATTAGATGAAATTGATATCAAAACTTTTGGCGACCGAATGTCACTAAGCCCCATTGAGTGTTGGGTTGTGTTATATTCTTTCCATGACTAGCCCACGTAGTTAACCGGGGGGTTAGAGGGGGGGCGGAGCCCCCTTCGTTGAGTCGATTGTGTAGCGAGGGGGGTCACAGGGGGTTTGAGGTGTACTCGTAACCCCACTTTATGGGGTTTGGGGTAGTGCCTTGGAAAATTTTGGTTTTGGACCCTATGTTAGGTTGGGCGGACCCACCTATGGTTTTGTGCATGATTTTCACACACGTTTTTCAGACGCGATGGTTTTCGGTCCATGGTATTGGACGCGATAGTTTTCGGTCCATGGTATTGGATGCTTCAGCATTTATAAATATGTATTATAACATTGAAAGGAACATAATGAAAAATCAAGCTGGTAGTCTTTGGGATCCAGGGGAAATCTTTGTGTATATGTGTTTATGTGTTATGCTCTCGCATTGTTTATTTTCTGTGTTTTAGAATTCGTATGCAGGTAATTTCTGTACAGGGTTAAAACCTACATTTAGTATCAGAGCAGTTTTGGTTTCAAGGGGATGCCTTTGTTGCTGAGGGGTTTCGCTCGGACCTATGGTAGACCCTGTTCAGTGGGAGATCTGCGCGATCGATTCTGGCGGTGAAATAAGATGGCAAGCAGTGGAAAGATAGAGATCAAGAAATTTAATGGTCAGATTTTTGAGTTGTGGAAACTCAAGATGGAGGATTTGTTGGTGGATAAAGATCAGTGGATCGTGGTAGATCCGGGTACTAAACCAACGGAAGTGTCTGATGAAGAATGGAAGAATTTGGATGGGAAGGCAAAGAGCACAATACGATTGTGTCTCAAATTCAGTATTGTTGAATGTATCAGGGGAAGCTACGAGGAAGGCTTTGTGGGACAATTTAGGGACTTTTTACCAATCTAAGTCTCTAGTGAATAAACTGTTCCTGTGGAAAAAGCTGTCTAACCTGAGGATGAAAGATGGAGACTCGGTGACAAAGCATCTAAATGCATTTAGTATTGTGGTAAGTCAGTTAGCATTTGTTGATATTAAAAGTTCATATCAAGATAAGTGCATCAGTTTGTTGTGTTCTCTACCAGATTCGTGGGATATTATGGTTATTGCAATAGGTAGCAATGCAATTGCCTTGCAGTTTGATGAAATAGTCTCATCCTTGCTGACGGAGGAGATGAGAAGGAAAAATATGGAGAGCAAGAATGGTGATGCCTTGTCTATACGAGGGCGGTCCCAGAACAAAAACAAAAATAAGTCATCGAGGGGAGATCTAAATCTAGAGGGAGATCTAAATCTCCAGGAAAACCTGTAAAAGTGGTGTACTGGAAATGCGGAAAGGAAGGGCACTACAAAAGGGACTGTAAATCTAAATCTCCTAATAAAGGAAAGGGATCTGATGATGCTCCTTCTGCAGAGGCAAAAAGCACCTCAGATGAAGGTGGGGATGTGTACTTGGCTTCTTCAAGTACACATGTAGATCATGAGGCATGGTTGATTGACTCAGTTGCATCCTTTCACTTCACTCCCCATAGAGAGTGGTTCTGCGAGTATGAGAAATACGATGGTGGTGATGTCTTCTTAGGGGATGATAGGAAGGCTAGAATCATTGGTCGCGGAAAAGTAAAGTTGAAGTTGCAAGGTGGAAGGGTTAGAACACTTCTGGGTGTTCTGCATATTCCTGCATTGGCCAGAAACTTGATTTCTGTAAGCAAGCTGGATGATGCAGGTGTAAAAACAGTGTTCAAGAAGGATACCTACAAAATGGTTTGGGGAGCACTGGTATTGATGTGGGGATTTCGAATTGGAACTTTGTACAAGTTGCAAGGTAGCACTGTTATTGATGGGTGCAACAGTTTTGTGGTTCCTGAAAGTGGAGCAGAAAATCTAGTGGTCTCTGGAGAGAAGACCATGTTGTGGCATCAAAGGTTTGGACATATTGGAGAGAAGGGCCTTCGAATACTTCATGGTAAAGGTATGGTAGAAGGTATGAGTAATAGCTCTCCGGATTTTGATTTCTGTGAAATTGTGTATATGGGAAGCAGAATCGGGTGAGTTTCCCCTCTGGTAGTAAGATGGTGAAACGGATATTAGAACTTGTGCACAGTGATGTGTTTGGACCTGTGAAGGTTCCATCACTGGGTAAGTTTGTGTACTATGTATCATTTATAGTTGACTTCTCAAGGAATACATGGATATATTTCCTTAAGAAGAAATCGGAAGCCTTTGATAGGTTTAAAGAATTTAAGGCTCTCGTGGAAAATCAGACAGAGAAGAAGATAAAGGTGTTGAGGATAAATAATGTTGGAGAGTTTTGTAGCAAGGAATTTGAAGAATTATGTAAGAAGTGTGGTATAGCATGACAGAAGACTACTCCATATACACCTCAGCAAAATGGAGTTGCAGAAAGAATGAATAAGACGTTGATGGAAAGGGCCAAAAGCATGCTCAGTGATGTCGGGTTAGGACAAAAATTCTGGGCAGAGGCGGTGGATACTACATGTTACCTGGTCAACAGGTCACCTTCATTAGCGTTGGAGGATAAGACTCCACAAGAGGTATGGACTGGTAAGAAACCCTCTCTTTCACATCTAAGGGTATTTGGATCTGATGCATATGTACATGTTCCAAAGGAGAAACGAACCAACTTGGATAGTAATTCTGAAAGGTGCATATTTATTGGATTTAAGGATGGTTTAAAGGGTTATAAGCTTTGGAACCCAGTCACATGAAATGTTGTGTACAGCTGAGATGTGGTGTTCAGAGAGGTAAAAAATGTTATTAAACATGAAGTCCAACCAAAGGAACCTAATAAGATAGAGTTTGAGCTTAAGGAGGAAGAATCAGACTCTACAACAGAGGAGGAATCAAAAGATGAAGAGCCACAAACTCTGGGTGTGAGAAGATCAGTTCGAGAAAGAAGGTAGCCAGAAAGGTATAGTCCATCTGCTTTCTATTCAAATTTTTCTTTATCTGTTACTGATGCTGATCCCAGAACTGTGAAGGAAGCAGTAGATTCAGAGGATGGAAAACTCTGGAAAGAGGCCATGGTTGATGAAATGGCATCTTTGCACAAAAATGAGGCTTGGGATCTGGTGCAGTTGTCGGCTGGAAGGAAACCCATTGGCAGCAAATGGGTGTTCAAGAAGAAGACGAGTGCAGAAGGAAAGGTGGAGAAATACAAAGCTCGTTTGGTATAAAAAGGTTATTCCCAAGTGCCGGGAATTGATTTGGTGATATTTTTTCTCATGTTGCCAAGGTAACTTCTATTAGATTAATTTTATATGTTGCTGCTGCTTTTGATTTTGAGGTAGAACAGATGGATGTGAACACAACATTTCTTCATGGGGATCTAGAAGAGGAAATATGCATGAAGCAACCTGAAGGCTTTGCGGTGAAGGATAAGAAAGAACGGGTATGCAAGTTAAAGAAGTCATTGTATGGGTTAAAACAGTCACCAAGGATGTGGTATCAGAAATTTGATACATTTATACGGGGACTTGGCTTCACCATAAGCAAAGCAGATCACTGTTTGTATTTTAAATTAATTGGTGACCGTGTTATTTATCTGGTCTTGTATGTGGATGATATGTTGTTGGTTGGAAATGACAAAGAAATTATCCAAGATTTGAAGATCCAATTGTCCTCCAAATTCGACATGAAAGATCTTGGTGTTGCAAACTATATTTTGGGCATGGAAATTAAAAGAGATTGGGAAAAGAGGAAGCTCTGGTTAAACCAGAGGAAGTATGTCAAGACAATATTGCAGAGGTTTAATATGCAGGATAATAAACCGGTGAAGGTTCCTATTCCTGTAGGCGTGAGGTTTTCTATTGAACAGTGTCCCAAGACACAAGAAGAGGAAGAGGACATGTCCCGTGTTCCATATGCAAGTGCAGTCGGTAGCTTGATGTATGCAATGGTCTGTACTAGACCAGACATTGCACATGCAGTGGGAGTATTGAGCAGGTTTATGTCAAAACCAGGGAAGGAGCATTGGACAGCAGTGAAGCAGGTTTTTAGGTATTTGCGTGGCACTAGTGATTATGGTTTGTGCTACCAAGGAAGACTAGGATTGGACAGAATGTTGGATATTCATGGCTTTGTTGATGCAAACTGGGCTGGAGATCTGGATCAGAGAAGATCTACAAGTGGGTATGTGTTTAACCTATTTGGAGGTTCAGTCAATTGGATGAGTAAGAAATAATCTGTAGTGGCACTATCAACTACAGAGGCAGAATACATGGCAGCCACTCATGCAAGCAAGGAAGCAATTTGGTTGTAGAGATTATGTTCAAGTATGGGGTTAGTACAGGGAGCTATAAGGATAGATTGTGACAGCCAAAGTGCAATTTTCTTAGCAAAGAACCCCGCATATCATTCAAAGACAAAGCACATTGATGTTCAGTATCACTTTGTGAGGGATATGATAGAAGACAAAAAGGTGTTGCTGGTAAAGGTGGACACTTTGAAGAATACTGCAGATGCATTGAAAAATCCTGTGAGCTCTAAGAAGTTCTCTTGGTGTAGAGAGACAATGGGCATTTCAAGGCTGGAAAAATGACTAAGCTCTCTTGTGGCCCCCTGTGGAAAGAAAACAACAAGTGGGAGAATGTTGGGTTGTGTTATATTCTTTCCACGACTAGCCCACGTAGTTAACCAGGGGGTTAGAGGGGGGGCAGAGCCCCCCTTCGTTGTGCCGATTGTGTAGCAGGGGGGGTCACAGGGGGTTTGAGGTGTACTCGTAACCCCACTTTATGGGGTTCGGGGCAGCGCCCCGTAAAATTTTGGTTTTGGACCCTATGTTAGGTTGGGTGGACCCACCTATGGTTTTGTGCATGATTTTCGCACATTTTTTAGGACGTGATGGTTTTCAGTCCATGGTATTGGATGCTTCGGCATGTATAAATATTTATTATAACATTGAAAGGAACATAATGAAAAATCAAGCTAGTAGTCCCGCTTTGGGATCCAGGGGAAATCTCTGTGTATATGTGTTTTATGTGTTATGCTCTCGCATTGTTTATTTTCTGTGTTTTAGAATTCGTATGCAGGTAATTTTTGTACAGGGTTAAAACCTACATTGAGCTAGATTACAAATCCATTTATTCAATTTGTGCAGTTTCTTCCTTTGATTCGCTTAATTGGGTTGATAGATCATTGGAATATGGTACGTATTTTGATCCTTTCTCATGCGTATTCCCTACTGATGAAAGCATCATGTAAGTCATGGTGTCGGATGATGCATTATGGGATGAACATCACCATCTTTCCTCCTTACCTAATTCCATTGAGGATAGACTCGGTGATGTATACTCGCCCAATTATGTCTAACTTTTTACGAATTTCATGTCTATTCATGAGGTCAATTCAGAAAAGAACCTTTTGAATATTGAAGAAACAATACCTCTTGATATTTCCATTAAGCCAGGTGTTGTAAAAAATCTACACATTGGAGCCTTGTTCTCCATCCAAGATCAATACTTATCGAGCCCTTTTTCATGAGTTCTAAGATGGCTTTGCCTAAACCTACGATGAAATTCCAAGTATTGACCCGAATGTAATTGTACATGAAATTAAGATGTATCCTGATGCTAAACCAATCAGGGAGTGCCTCCATCCAGTCCATCCGAAGAAAGTTGTTGGTATTAAGGCTGAAGTTGAAAAGCTTCTTCAAGTCAGTTTCATATACCCATTCCTTTAACTGATTGGGTGTCGAATGTATTTCATGTCATGAATAAACAGGGCACCATTCGAGTGTGTGTTGATTATCAGGATGTGAATCGTACATGTCCAAAGGACAATTATCCCTTCTCATTTATTGACCAAAGTGTTGATGATTGTGTCGGCTATGAAATTTATTCATTTATGCATGGATTTTTGGGCTATAATAAAATCAACATTCTCCGAGTGGACCAACCTAAAATTATTTTATATGTCTCTAGGGCACTTTCGCCTGTAGGAAACTCCGTTTAGTTTAAATAATGTTGGGGCCACATTTCAACATGCCATGGATTACGCTTTTAACAATATCAAACACATTGTTCAACCATATTTACATGACCTCCCTGCTCACTCAAAACATCTGGTCGATCACCCAATGCATCTTCAGGTTATTTTCCTTCATTGTAGACATTATAATATTCGACTTAACCCACACAAATGTGTGTTTTATGTCAATTTTGGTTGAATTCTAGGTTTTTTCATATCAAAACAAGTAATTCTTATCAATCCATTAAAAGTACAAGTGATTCTTGATTTTCCTGCACCCTCTTTATTTTTTCAGCTTCAATGACTTCAAGGGAAAGTTAACTTCCTATGTAGATTTGTCTCTAATTACGTTGATTTGACCAAAGAATTTACTTGCTTGCTGAAAAAGGGGATTCCCTTCCATTGGGATGACGCAGGTTAGAAATAATTTGATGCCCTGAAAGATGTACTGGTTCGAGCATCTCTTCTATATCCCCCTAATTATCAGCACGACTACTTCTTATATCTTGTTGTTTCCATTTCTACTATAGCAATGGCATTGGTCCAAAAAGATGATTTAAGGACTGAACATCCCATTTATTATCTGAGTCAGAATCTTAATGATACCAAGATCCAATATTCCCACATATAAAATTTGGTTTTAGTGATCGTTCAAGTTGTCCAAAGGTTTCGCCATTACATCTTGCTTCGAAAAACTATGGTGATTTCGGATTGCAACCCTATGACATACATTTTGGGGCAAGTACCCAAAACGGATTGTCATCTTACAAGAATTTGACCTAGAGTTCATCAAATCCAATTCAAAGAAATCCCTGGTT
The DNA here is from genome assembly GCA_031772625.1 of Pinus tabuliformis. Lineage (NCBI taxonomy): Eukaryota > Viridiplantae > Streptophyta > Pinopsida > Pinales > Pinaceae > Pinus > Pinus tabuliformis. Next base: position 1,480,163,412 of record CM062819.1, on the reverse strand, counting down.
TTCGAAGAACTAATGTGCAACCTTCCTTCCCCTTATTCGAAATCTACATCTGAAGATTATATTCCCGATGAGTTGTTGTTTCTGATCTCGTCATCTAACCTGTGGTATGGATATTTCCTTATTTATCTCAAAACCCATACTTTTTGATCTAATACCTCTCTCTCGGAGCAGCAACGTATTCATTATCAAGCCTGAAATTACATCATTATCGGCGACACCCTTTACTATTGTTGTATCAATATGATTTTACAAAGGTTCCTCACACTTGAGGAGGCCGAGAAAGTCCTAAATGAATTCCACTCTAGGGCATGTGGTAGACATTTATCTGGTTATGCTACTGCCTAGAAAATTTTACGTGTTGGTTACTTTTGGCCTACTATCTTTCAAGACTTCATCCTCAATAAGTGTCATGAGTGTCAGATATATGGTCGTAAGGCCTGTGCTCTGCCTGCTCTGTTGCATCCCATTATCATTGTTGGTCCCTTTGCAAAATGGGGTATCGACTTTATGACATGTAACCCACACTCAGAAGGGGGGCATGGTTATATTATCGTTGCAGTTGGTTACTTTACTAAATCGGTCGAGGTGATGCCAACATTTAACAAAACTAGCGAAACGGATGCATACTTTTTTTTCAACCACATCATTGCATGCTTTGGTGTTCCATAAGAAATATTTACAATTTATGGAAAACATTTCCGAAATCATATGATGACCGAACTAATTGCTAAGCTGGGACTTTCCCATGAAATTTCCACTCCCTACTATCCTCGGTTTAATGGATAGATTGAGACCATCAACAAATTTCTTAAGACAATGCTTCAACACATGATAGGGGTCCACAAATCAAATGGCATTTTCTTATTTACATTTCTTTTTGGGCATACCAAACTTCAATCAGGACTGCTACCAGATTCACACCCTTTGAGTTGGTATATGTTCTAGAAGCTATCCTCCTAATTGAATGCAAAATTACATCATTGAAACTAGATATTGAATTTCTCCCTACCACTTCCATAGAGGAGGAGCGTCTTTTACATCTGACTCATTTAGATGAAACCTGGCGATGTTGTTATAGCTAATGAAGCTCATAAAACACACATCAAGGTGTAGTATGACAAAAGTGTCAAGCCTCATGTCTTCTCGGAAGGAGACCTTGTTCTTTTGTATGACTAGGAGTCTGATAAGTTAGGTTCAGGGAAGTTTCAACCCATGTTGTTAGGTCCATACATTGTCAAGTGAGTCCTTACAAAATGGGCCTATGAGTTAGTAGATTTTGATGGAATTCCCCTAGCGCAGCCTAGAAATGGGTTGTACCTCAAAAAATACTATGCTTGATCTCAAGTGTAGTTTTCACTGTGTACATACTATCTATAGGTGTGTTGAGTGTGTTTGCAATGTGTCTTTTCAAAGTTTTACACAGTTTCTATTGATTCCCTTTTACATTTGGTTTGCATATGTCAGTATCTATTGAAACTGTTTTAGGTTATGCTAATGGTTCCAGTTAGTACTCTTAACTTATCTTTTGCAACATGGGCTATCATCTATCCAAATGGCGAGTTAGTGAGTCTGCAAGGGATTTGTATTGGTCACTCCACCAACAACATCATTGAGTATAGCGTAGTGGTCGAGCTACTATATGATGTTATTGCACATGGTATATGTCCTTTAGTCATCAGACTTGAATCACAACTCGTAGTACTGCAACTAGCTAGTGTCTATTCAGTTAGAAGTTCCACCATCTACCCATGGTTTTAAGATTTCGCCTTCTATAAATACATTTTAATTTCATACAATATGAACACATTTCTAGAAATCTAAACACATTGACAAATTCCCTAGCTAATTAAGTTTTAGGTAGACATTTTCAACGAATGTAATTAATTTTCAATTCACATCACATCATATTGAAAACACAATAGAAACCCAAAAACACTGATATATATATATATATATATATATATATATATATATATATATATATATATATATATATATATATATATATATATATATATATATATATATATATATATATATATATATAAAGTTTGGTTTTACAAAAACTTGTGCCCGAGACACATATGGCATACATTTCCCATATAAAAAAATACATGAAAAGATCTAAGTAGACAAATCAAAGTTGCTCATGATAGAATGACATTGCAGGAGCCATCTTGCGTAGTAGTTGGCCGATACGACTAGACACTCCTATCGTATATTGTTGAAGTCACAACGGAAGATGGTTGGTCATGGTCTCATCAATTCCATGTGTCAGCCCTTCCATGTGGTGCACTACCTCTGATAGGACCTTTGCTACATCAAGATCATGTAGCATATCACGTCATACTGCAGCGACCTGTGCTAGTTCTACTGCATCCTCCTATTTTCATTCCTCTGTGTGATGGAGATATGAAGCACCAATTTGTCAAACTGGTCCCACATCTGCATGAAACATCAATAGTTTAGTCTCCGAAACATCAAAAAGCACAAAAAAATTTTAAAACTTTCAAAACTTAAAAGGTTGAAATTTCTTACCTAAAGAACCCCATTCCTCACCCTCAGGAAGCACGAGCTCAGGGTCATCACAGAAATCCATGCATGTGTAAGGATAGTCGTTGATCATAATAAAATGTCTACGTAGCCATACCAAGAAGGCTGGTGAGAAGTTGATCACCAACAGACATGCATGTCAGGACATGTGATCTATCCACCTCCTCATCTGTGGCACCCTCATATCAATAAGCTCAAGTGTGATCCACTAGGGCTGAAGAAATGGAACCCATTCTAGTGCAAAGGAAACTAAGATCGCACTGTATCCAAAGTTCTTTATTTTTCCCTCGTTTTCCTTAGATAATTGTTCTTTCATATTGACCAAAACTCCTCACTCTAGTTAAAGAGTGTTGGCTCTAGACTCTCCAATCCATATTAAATGTATGATATGTGTGCCACATTCAATGTTGAGGTACCTACCAATCTTGTGATAATGAATAGTATCGTTCTCAAAGGTAAAAGGGGTCACATCTTTTATACTTATCTATTCATCCTTTGTTGGTTGGGCTTGAGGTCTACAATAGGTGGTGATATAATCTCTCATTGTATCCCCACTACTTCTCCTACCTCAGAGAGATATGGGGGAAGCCCTCATAGACAAACCTATTAGAAAGTAGATATCATCTACCTTTATCTTGAGCAGATGTTCCCCAAACTTGAACACTTGTGCCTAAACATCCCATGAATAAATAAGGTATTTCAACAAATCCATTTGTTGCCTCATACCAGAATCTATAAGAATTCTAATAATCCATAGTTCTTTAACTCCTAGTGTTGGGATTGGGACCCTGGGGTCAATTTTGTTAATTTTTTAGTTAATTTTGTATTATCTTTTGTAGCAAATGTAAAGTCTCCGCGAAATGTGGAAGCGGAGCACAAAGCTAGTAGGAGTCAAAGGGGCTTTATTCCCTTAGTTGGGTATGTGATAGATTTGTTTTGACACCCACCCATGGTCCGTGGACCATGGTATTGTAAATCAAAGGGTATATAAAGTTGAGTCATAGTGAGTCCTAGAGGACAAATGAACTTGAAGAATCATTGTAAGGGAAAGGTGCTAAGGCAGGAAAGGTCTGTTTCCTGTACTTAGGTGAAAGGGAAAGGCTCTTGCAGCTGAGCACATAGATACCTTTGTAAGTCTACAAGCTGAGTGTGCAGGCCCCTCCAACTGAGTGTGCAGGGATAAAGAGTCTGTATATGAACGCTTACACTTAATAAACACTTTTTTGGGCTGAATATGATGCATCTGTGTTCTTTTATTTACTTCTACTAAGTTTATGTATCTTCGCTCTATAATCTGTTTTATATGAATGAATTTTTATTTACTGCACGAACCTGGTAGATATATAATATTTATGCTAATAAGTATAACTAAGTACCTTTGCGAAGATTTGGACGTCATTTAGTTAAATTTGCAATAGTTATCTATCGAAAGGATTAGATCTGCGCGAAGGCAGATCTAAGCCATAAGAACTTCAGGAAACCATCACATAGGCCTTTAGATGTAGAAACCTAGTTCTAGCATCCCCCAATATTGCTTCAGGTGAGACTGCAACCTACACTATGTAGGTTAATTCCGAAAGGGCTAGCAACCTACGCTACATAGGTTATTTGCGAAAGGGCCAACAGTTTAGGGTTTTGTTGGTTGGCACAAATAACACTAAACTTGGGTCAGGTCCCATCAAGCTAACAAATGGTTCACTACGCGTAGAAGCAGACGAAGCAAACACCCATCTTAGACAGATAAAATATGTGTGTGTAAACTTAGCTACACTAACTACTCAGACCCTCCACGTGCTTCAGCACGGGGTATCAAACGAGCTCAGGATCAGGGAGCAGTGTGCACTATTAGTTATCAGCAAAGTCAAGATGAATAATAAGCATATTTTTGCATAAAAGGCTTAGGAGCTAAATGAAAAGGAATAATTTTCCACGCGAAGCCATAGCCTGGAGGCGGAAATTACACATGCATGTCAAACGCTGCTAGAACTTCACATTCCAAAGAATGCAGCAGCAGAAGCAAAGATTTTTAAGTTGGTTGTCGCAATCAAAGAATAGAAGGATGAGGTTGAAAGAGTATCATTTGAGTTCCAAATGAAGATCTCAGAGCTTGAGTTGAAATTGTAGCCAAAACTCCACCAGAAGTCCGAGAACAACATGGAGAAGCTATCAAAGAAAGTATGCTCACTTTGGATGCAATCATCATAGGCTTCACACTGATATTCGAGCAGGTAATGGAACTATGGACAAATCTGCACAAGGACCCAAACCTACATAAACTTGGCACAGATATCAGGGTGCTGCAGCAACAATTTGATGAACTCAGGGTGACTGCGCACACTTTGGTGCCAATCCGATGCTTCACTTGCCTAACAAAAGGAAAGCAGCTTCAAACACAGATTGAGGAGATCCAAACGAAAGAGGTTGTCTTAAAGACCAGAATATAGCCTTGGACAGAGGGAGAAAGTCATCTTACTCTGTCAGTCGAAGAAAAATTGAAGACACTCTAGTAGACTCAAACGACGATGCACCTCGCGATGGAGGGGCTCACTATAGAAAAGATGGTAGAGGAAGTGCAGCAGGTCGCGGTGCAAGGTTCTGATGACATAGTTTCGTTAAGGATGGAGTTCAACAACCTCCGCAACAAGATAGAGGCACCAGCTGAGTGACTCGAGGGTGAGTCACCCAATTTGTGTTGGGGGCCTATTAGGATGGGGTCCCTGGGGTCAATTTTGTTAAGTTTTGAGTCAATTTTGTATTATCTTTTGTAACGAATGTAAAGTCTCCATGAAATGTGGAAGCGGAGCGCGAAGCTAGTAGGAGTCAAAGGGGATTTAGTCCCTTAGTTGGGTAGGTGATAGAGTTGTTTTGAGACCCACCCATGGTCTGCAGACCATGGTATTGTAAATAAAATGCTATATAAAGTTGAGTCATGGTGGGTCTTAGAGGAGAACTGAACTTGAAGAATCATTGTAAGGGAAAGGTGTTAAGGTAGGAAAGGTTTGTTTCCTGTACTTAGGCGAAAGGGGAAGGCTCCTGCAGCTGAGTGTGCGGAGACCTTGGTAAGTCTGCAAGCTGAGTGCATGGGCCCCTGTAGCTGAGTGCGTAGGGATAAAGAGTCTGTATCTGAATGCTTACACTTAATAAAGATTGTTTTGGGATGAATATGATGCATCTGTGTTCTTTTATTTACTTCTGCTAAGTTTATGTATCTTCGCTATGTAATCTGTTTTATATGAATGAATTCTTATTTACTATGTGAACCTGGTAGATCTATAATCTTTATGCATAATAAGTATAACTAAGTACCTTCACGAAGATCTGGACATCATTTAGTTAAATTTGTAGTAGTTATCTGTCGAAAGGATTAGATCTGCAGGAAGGCAGATCTAAGCAATAAGAACTTCAGGAAACCATCACACAAGCCTTTGGATGCAGAAACCTGGTTCTAGCATCCCCCAATACTACTTCAGGTGAGATTGCAACCTGCGCTACGTAGGTTGTTGCCTAAAGGGCCAACAGTTTAGGGTTTTGTTGGTTGGTGCAAATAACGTTGAACCCGTGTCAAGCCCCATCAAGCCAACACCTAGATGGTAGCAAGATAATTTGCTGCATTTAAACCATGTTCCTCATGTTCCCTTTCTCTCCATACAAAATCCATTTTGTGTTAATGAACCCCTGGAACATCAACAAGAGATTCATTAGGATTATTTTCATGCAAAAAACTTGACAAATTTTGAGGAAAAACTATTGAAAAAAACTTTAGATTTGCACCCAATGCACCCCAAAAGAGAAAAATAGAGTGTTACACCCCTGCCTGCAGTGCATGACTACTTAGGAGAAACTCACTTTTCGACCCTCTGGGTTTACGTTGGTCCTAGGTCAAAATTGTGGAACCCCAGGGCCCTCAAAAGCTCAGAAATTTTGCATGAAATCATAAAATGAAACCACTAAAAGTAACATAAGGGTTTTAGCTCCTACTTGGAAGCGAAGGTACTCAAAATTGTCCACTGGATTGGCCGCAATCAGCTGCAGAAGTTAAAGGGAAAAAGTACTCAGAACTCTCACTGATGAAGGTAAATGTGAAATGGTAAAGTTGAATAGCCAATTTTTAGTATATATGGTCATGTTTTTCATTATTTTATTCATATTTAATGTTGACCTAGCCTGGATTCATTTTTACTATGAAATAGGTATGTTTAATCCTTTCTGTGTTGTACTAAGCAAGTTGACAGCTGTTAACGAATTTTGTTGTGTTTTAAACATGTTATTTTGACTGAAGAGTAAACTTTTATCTCTTTTTTTGGATTGAGATAGACTAACTACGAAAAAGGAATACCTTAGTCTAACATGGCTAAGATGTTCTCTTGGGTGTTTTTTTCTAACAAGACTGAACCGCTCCTTCTCAGGGTTCGTTAAATATATTGTTGGCTTGTTAGGGCCTAACCCAAGTTTAGAGTAGCCAAACAAATCCCGATACTACTGGCCCTTTTGGCAACAGTATGTGGAGCACGGACTAAGGCCTCACCCGAAGTAGTATGGGAGGCTACTAGAACCAGGTTTCCACACCATGGAGATGTCTAATTAGTTCAAGTGGTCCACAGTTCGACCCTGCACGCACGTTGCTACGTGCACTTACACGTACCTCGCAGCCTGAGATGCTGCCTTCGCGCAACCTTACTCGGGGGACGAACACTGTTATTACCTAAGCCTTTACTAGTATTTAGCTGTTAGTTGATTAACTTAGCCTACTTGTATGCGTTAAGTTATACTTAGCAATATAAATCATTCATACAAGTGCACGCGGTAAATAAACAATATAATTTGCAATTTATATCCAATAGGTAATAACCCAAGAACAGATACATAGAATTAAGATAAAACTTCTCTTTATTATTATCTTCCTCAATTACAAACTCAACTCCACCCTGCACACTTAGCTGTAGGGGTCCGCGCACTCAGCTACAGACTACTAGGCCTTTGCGCACTCAACTATAGAGCCTTCTCCTACTCTACGACCCAAGATACACTTAGACACTTAGATGCTTGCTCTTCGCTTCTACTTTTTCATCAGTATTTCTTTGCTATCTTTTACACTTAGAGCCTCCCTCTATTTATACAATCCCATGGTCTGCAGACCATGGGTAGGCCAACATTACATTACAAGACTAGGGCAGACAACCCTATGACTCTATCATACATTTCGCACTCCGTGCCCGCAATTCGCGGAGACTTTACAACAATATTGGGTTGAAACTCGGGCTTTGAGGCCCAAAACATGCCTTGGGGGAATTCCATGCCTAACAGGCCCCCAACACAAAAATCGTGACTCACCCTCGGGTCACTCGGTCACCGCAGTATTCTCGAATTGTATTGAGGTCTGTAGCGCACTAAGCTGCTGCTTGTTGTATCTGTTTCATCCGTTGTTCTAAGACCTCTATTTCTTAATTGTTTCCATACATCTGTAACGGTAGCTACTGCATATGTTTATAGTCCTGCACCTTTGTCCGGCTCCTCGAAGCGCGAAGTCTGTAATTCGGTCGAATAGTCAGATAATCAGCCCACTTGTGTAGGGCTTCAAGCAGCTGCCATTCACTTTACCGGGGAAGGGTTCTCCATTTAGTTTGACTAGCTAGACCGCACCTCTGTCTGTGACCTCCTTAACCACGTATGGTCCCAGCCAATGCATTCTAAATTTTCCCGGAAATTTTTCAAACTTACTATCATACAGCAACACTAAGTCGTTTACCTTGAAGGTGCACAACTTAATATGGCGATCATGCCAGGCCTTTTCACGCTGCTTTTGTACCTGCTGATGAAAACCAGCCAAGAACTGTTCCTCCTCAAGTTCTTCCAATTGCGTGAGCCTTTCCTCCAGAGCTTCGCGGTCCATCATCCTTGTGAGCACTATTATGCATAGACTAGGTATGATATATTCCATCGACATGATAGCTTTCATGCCATAAACTAACCGGAAATGTGTTTGTCCCGTCAGTTTCTTGCACGTTTTCCTATAAGCCCATAGCACTACAGGGATGCGTAGGTCCCAATCACTTCATTGTGCATTGCACACTTTGGTCAGTGCAGTATCCAGTATTTTGTTGAATGCTTCTACAATCCCATTGGCTTGTGGGTGATATGGTGTACTTTTTTGATGATACACCTGGAACTCTTCTGTGAGCGCGCTGATGGTTTCGTTCAGAAAATGTGTTCCGTGATCACTCATTAAGATTTTTGGACAACCAAATCGGGTCAACACATTTTCAAACAAAAAATTCATAGCCGTAGTGGCCGTGCAGTCTTTGACTGGCTGCACTTCCATCGTGTCAGGTACTCCGTCGCGGTGATGATGTAGTGCGCGCCCATCTTTCCCTGAGGTTTGATAGGTCCCACAAAGTCAATTTCCCATTTCTCGAGCGGCTGCAGTTTCATTTGTGGATTCAACGGCATTTCGTCCCTCCGCAATGGTTTCCTGGTCATTTGACATATATCGCAGGCCTTACAGTGTGCTTTTGAATCCTGGTTAAGGGTTGGACACCACAACCCTACACGAAGAATCTTTTGTGCAGTCATGCATCCTACATAGTGTCCTCCTGCAGCACCCCCATGTGCTTCCACAAGGATCTGACTTTATTCAAATTCAGGTACATATCTTTGCAATATCTCATCATTTCCCATTTTGTATAGGTTCCCTGCGATGACAGAAAAATCTGTCGCATGCACCACCAATTCCTTCTTCTGTTGGACGGAGTATTCCTTCGACGCAGTCCCTGTTGTCAGAAAGTGTATTATATCTTCGAAATGCCCATCCACGACGCGCATCACAAAGCATTGTGCGTCAAGTAGTCCTTCCTCAAAACTAGTAGGTTCCTCGTCCGTCTCAATATGCGACAAGTGGTCCGGTCCTACATTCAGGCATCTAGGTTTTACCACGACCTCAAAGTCATATTCTTGGAACAATAAGAGCCACCTACATATGCACCCCCCAACCCAGGCTTATTGACCAAGTACTTTAGCACGAAATGGTATGTATACATCTTGAAATGTCCTCCTAGCAAATAGTGTCGATATTTTTGGAGCGCATACACCATCGCCAACCCATCGTGCTCAGTTGTGTAATAGTTCTTCTTGGCTTTGGACAATATACCACTTGCAAACGCAATAGGATGATCCAAGCCTTCTCTCCCTCTTTTGTGATCACTGCTCCCAGCGCGATACACAATGCATCAACATGGACATGAAACTCCACATCCCATTTTGGGAAGACCAGGATTGGAGCAAAGGCCAATTTACCCTTTAGGACATCCAGGCTCTTCATGCAATCATCATTCCAGCAAAATGTGACATCCTTTTTCAATAGTTTCTCCATAAGCACGGTGATTTGGGCATAGCTTTTGATGAACTTCCTGTAGTACCCTATGTGTCCCAAGCTAGTGTGCAACTATTTAACACTTCGCGATGCTTCCAAATTTAGAATCACAACAATCTTCGCAGGGTCCACCATCAGCCCCTATTTGCAGACCACATGTCCCAATAGGTTCCCAAAGGGAACGAGGAATGTGCACTTTTTAAGGTTCAGCGCAATCTGGTGTCATCGGCAAGTATCTAGCATCAAGCGTAAGCTTGCTACATGGTGCTTAACAAATCCAAAGACAGTCCAATCATCCAGATAGACCTCTAGGAACTTGTGGATGTATTCTTTGAATGCGACAACAACGATGCGCAAAAATATGGCTAGCACGTTCTTCAACCCAAATGGCATAACGATGTACTGAAAGCAGCCCCATTCATTGTGAAGGTCATCTTGCTCCTGTCTCCGACGCGATTTTGATCTAGTGGTACCCTGAGAAACCATCCATGAATGAGTATGCTTCTTGTCTACCAACATTTTCCAATACTTCATCTGTGAACGATGTCGGGAATAGGTCATGTACATAGGTGTCATTCAGCTTCCTAAGGTCCATGCATATTCTTATCTCGCCCTTCTGCTTTTTCTCCTGTACTACCATAGGGCTCACCCAGTAGGATTCTTCCACCGGCTCAATAATTCTAGCTACGAGCATCTTGTCTAGTTCTATGCAGACCTTTTCCTTATACTTCGGATTCAAGCGGTAAGGCCTCTGCTTAACCGGCTTCACGTCAGGTTTTAAGGTGATCTTCATCATCCCTAAGTCACCAATAATCCCTTTTAAATCCATAATTTTGGTCAGGAATAAATCTTGGTATTCGCAGAGTAACTCAGTGACCTTATCCACCGTGGAATCATCCCAATAATCACCAAACATTGCATACTTTGGTTCAGCCTCCATCCCAATGTTTACCTGCTTTATTTTTAGTGGTGTAGTGATGTCAAGATCTTCAATCAATGGTCCTCGAACCTCACAACAACCTTCCGTTTTTGGAATATTAATTTTCTATGGGTCCTCATCATCCTCCTCAATATTTACATTGTAACACTCCAATGCGCAGCTCAGCTGGGTCGCCCATTCCAGCTGAAGCACTTCCATTGGCTCCTAGGGTATCTTGAAGATAGTTGCTTTTACTGCTTGTAGCACATCATCAACAGTATCCCACCAACGATCTTCAAATGTGAAGGTTAACAGGAATCCTTCATGCAGGATATCCCATTCGTTCATGCCATGGTGGAGCTCTGTCTCAGTATACCAATTCATGGGTATGACATCTAGGGTATGACAGAACAAATGTACCCATTCAGGTTGTGGCTCTTCCCCGTAGACCTTGGTCCATTTCACGAGGTGTGCACGTGGATCATCTCATCTTTCATATTTTTCTGTTAGCCACATCTGTGGTTTCCCAAATCGTAGGTACATCATCCTTTTGCATCCTCGCCAATCCTTAAAATTCCACTAGTGCGTACCCCACCACCTTGCGGGCATATCACACAGCACCCATTGCAGGGCGTTTAAATGCTATTGTTCTTGCAGTTCTCTCTCAAACTTGTTCAGGAAATCATCCACCTCGCTCAACCTGTCATACATAGGCAAATCCCTTACCTTTGTTGTCACACAATGCAGTGAACTTACCATCATGTTGCAATTGAGCATGGTTACCTCATGTAACCAGTTCTTCCATCGTTCTATTTCCTCGTCCGAATCTGAGGTGCAGGAGCTTTCACGCTCCCATGAAAACCTGCCATCCGCTGTTGGATTCACATAGTCCTGCTCCCACACGGTTATCTTGTAGATACAGTCTAGATCGTCGTCGCTCACATCATCGCACACTGGATCTGTGTAGTGCGATCCTTCCATAGGGTCTAAAGGTACTACTACGTGTAGTGACTTTTTCTCAAAAATCATCTTGCGCTTCTTTAGATTTATCACTCCATTCATGTCAGTGGCCCAATCTATTCCTTGTAGTGCGGGATAGGGATTGTTGTCATCAACAATCTCTATCACTTCGAAATCTACAAGCACACTCGCACCGTCGATATCTATCGTTATTCTCTGCAATCTTCCCATCGGTAGGATCTTTTGTTGGTTTGCCATTCGCAATCGAATAGGAGACCATTGCAATGCTGGCCTGCCCATGCGCTCCCAGGTGTGCTTTGGCAGTAAGTTCACGTCCGACCCTAAATCAAGAATCACTTGATCCATTTCATATTCCCCGATTTGCACAGTCAATATCATCTCCCTTCCTGTTCGTGTTGTGTGCTTCCCGAGCTTTCAAACTACGTTTGTTTCTCCTGACCCAACGCACCTAGTGATGAGTTCTTGCAGTCCCTTCACAACCTTGCTGTCGCGCAGCAGCTTCATGCATGTCTCCAGAAAGGTAGTAAGCATTGATGGGTCCATCTCTGGTTCTAGTTTGTCATTACTACCTGAAGTGGAGGCCTCCATGAAGCTCTTCTTAGTTTCCATGAATGTCTCCTTCACAAGCTCCAAATCAAACTTTGGTTCCTTTGTGGGAGCCTTACGAACCCAGGCACTCTCTTCGGGCTACTTGCCCTTGTCATCTCCTGTCGTGATACCACTTCAGAGCACGATGTTTACATTCAGGTCCTCTTCGCACAGCTCAGACCTCATCATTTGCAGGTTCTGAGTCAGTGGAGGCTAGAGTGTTCCTTTATCACGCAACCTCGCTATCAGCGTGGGGTAGTCCTCCGTCTCATGATCAAACTGGGTACAGTATAAACATGATGCTCTTGTCGAATTTGTACAATCGCGGGCATAATGCCCTAGCCCTCCACAATTGTAACAAATCATTTTTTCACGTCCCCTTCCTGGTCCCATTCCACCTCGACCTCGTCCGCACCCCTGAAATCTAGTGTGTTCCATCCCTGCATTTTGGTCGAGGACTCGCATTTCGGCCTGAACTCTGTAGGTAGGGGTTCGATCCATCATCAGTTCATAACTTCTACAAGTGTGCTCATCATGGCCTACTGATCTATAGAAGTTATAGAAAAACTTCTGGGACGTCTGCATATACTTCTGTAATAGGTGGCAATTATTTGTAGCATGCTTCCCTCCTATCTGACAAATCGCGCACCATAGTGCAGGCACCGCGCTTAGTCGTGCTTGTGCCTCTAGTCTCAATGGCATTGGCCCTCCTCTCATCAGGTAGTTCGTGAAAACTAGACAATGGTCCTTGTCATGTCCCTGGCCTTTGCACTTTATGCACCATACCTCCTCGTGCACTTCTGGGCGAGTTGTCCTGTCCAGTTTCAAACTCTGTTATCTCCAGACATGTTAGGTCCCTATAATACTAGTGATTACCCCATTACTATTGTAGTTATGTCCCTTATTAATATCGTTGTGCCCCTATTGTCCCCATATTGTTATTTCTATGCCCCATAGAATCCCTCTATTGTTATTATTGTGCCTTTATATTATTATTGTTAGGTCGGCTGGGTTATATTGTGACTCCTTAGACTCCTATATATAGAAAGGAGTATTTTTCATTTGAATCATCAAAGAATCATTCATTTGTGTAATGTAAAGGAGGTTTCCCCCTCTAAGAGGCTGAATTATAAGGCGTTGATCTATCTTTTCTATCTTTTTGTGAGCTGGTTTCATAACATTTGGTATCGGAGCTTTGGATTCAAGGGTTTCGCTGCTCCAAATAGGTCATCGTGGCATTTTCGCTATAACATTTTTTCTGTGACGTTTCAGAAGTGAAAAAAAAACCCATTTGAGACAAAATCGCACTGAACCTTGGGTCCGAATTTCAGAGCTTTTCGCGCTATATTTGCGGAGATATGATCTGAGGAAGTTGGTCTTTTTGCAGACTCCTGAATTACATTCCAAATAGGTGACCTGGGGAAAATCATCATACCTTTTTCTCTGAGCATCGGATTGAAGTTTCGTAAGAAGGTACAGAAAGAGGATAGACTTTAGTTTCTTGTATATATTTTTCAGAGCCAAAGGTTGAAACAGGGATACCTGGCATGTCATACAAGTTCGCTCTACTGAACTAGTCTATAATCAGGTCACTGTGGGAGATTTGGCATAACTCTTCCTTGGAGAATCCAATTTGGATCAGACTAGTGGAATTGGAAAGAGGACACAGAGGCTACTACATGTCATAATTTCAAAACTAGATGATCTAAAATTACAGAGATACATCAGAGGCAATATCGAGCTCCTACAAAGTGAAAAAAGGTGTGTAGATTTTTTTTAATTTTTGCTTAAGCTTGGTTTGAAAAATTATTTTGAAGGAATTCAAAGGGCATAGTAGAGCATTATTATCAGTAACCGATTCCCCGAGGAAAGAAAATGCAAACACCTAGTAAGCAACCTGAAAGCTCTAGCATGACTCATGAAGAAGAGGAAGAAATGCTACATGATATATCAAAATTACAAGACCAAGTGCAACAAATGTCACTCTCACAAAAGCTAACAAAAGCTAAGATAAATGGCGTGGAATCTAAGATAAAGGGTGTGGAAGCTAAGATGGATGATTTGAAGATAGATTTGAAGACAGATTTGAAGAGAGACATGGCAGATTTGAAGACAGATTTGACAAATTTTCTACAAGAAATACTTACAAATGGTGAAAGGGTAGTAAAGGAAACTCATGATGTGAACAAAAGAAATGTTAATCATGATTTCATAGACTCTAATGTTGGATCGAAGACCCACCATATTCCAAAAATCGATATGAGGAAGTTTGATGGCAAGGATCCCACAACATGGATATTACAGATGGAGCAATTTTTCGATCTCAATAATGTGCAAAACACACAAAAGGTACGTATTGCAACTTTATATTTGGAACCAAATCAGTTGTATCAATGGCTTTGGTCTCGTAAACAAATTATCACTTGGGCAATTTTTACGGAAGAATTGATAGCACATTATGAGGATACAAAAAGCAACACTTTTTTTAGCCAATTGATAAGTCTCAAACAAAAAGGTTCAATAATGGAGCACATTGAAGAGTTCCAAAAATTGAACATAAGAGTAAAAAATATTCCAGAGGAGCATAGGATTGATGTGTTCATATTGACTTTAAAGGATAATATCCAACATGATGTTCGCCTTTGGGAACCTTATTCATTAGAGAAGGCATTCAGGTTAGCAAGAAAAATGGAAAGTAAAATTATGGCAACCAGGAAGCATACCACTCACAACTATAAAGATGGAAGTGTTGTTGCCCCTAGTCTTCCACAACCTATAAGGTTGACACCACAACAATTGGAAGAAAAAAGAGCAAAAGGGCTTTGTTACAGTTGTGATAGCAAATACACTAAAGGTCATAAGTGTGCTGAGAAAAAATTATTCTACATAGATTGTGAAGAGGAAGAAGAAAAGGAGTAAGAAAGGTCAAAAGAAGAGGATATACTCCAGGAACAAAGCCTAGATAAAGAATAAATGAATCCGACCATATCTTGTAATGCATTGGCAGGAATTACCACTCCTCAAACCATCAAGATAGAAGGACAAATCAAGAAGAAAAGGGTAATAGTGTTGATTGATTCAGGAAGTACCCACAATTTTATTCATTGTAAGGTAGCAAAAGAATTGAATTGCTTCCTATATCCAGCACTAGAGTGTCAAGTGATGGTTGCAAATGGAGGAACAATAAATTGCTCTAGAAAGTGCCATAATATCAAGCTATCCATGGGAGAATATGTATTGACTAGCCCAATGCTTTCCATTCCAATGGGAGGTGCTGATGTTGTACTAGGCGTCCAATGGCTATAATCCTTGGGTACAATAGCTTTTAATTTTCAATAACTTTTCATGAAATTTTCTGTAGAAGGAAAGGAAGTTGAATTAAGGGGTATTGCAGGGAAACCGAGAAAGATAATCAGCTCTAACAGTATGACAAAGCTTATAAAAAAGGAACAAAGAGGTGTAATTGCACAATTATGTTTGCTAGATGTTTCCACATCGAAATCATCTATTTCTCCATATCTCCAAAAAGTCTTGGACAATCATTCCAAGCTATTTGAGACTCCCAAAGGTCTCCCACCTATTCGTGATCATGATCATGCTATTCATCTGATTCCAGGAAGTTTTCCTCCAAACATCAGGCTGTACAGATATCCCTATGCCCAAAAGAGTGAAATTGAACGTATGGTTGCAGAAATGCTAGAGGCTGGTATAATTCAACCTAGTCAAAGTTCTTTCTCTACTCCAGTAGTATTGGTGCACAAGAAGGATGGATCATGGCGCATGTGTCCGGATTATAGGGAGCTCAACAAGCTCACTATTAAAGATAAGTTTCCCATTACTGTAATTGATGAATTACTGGATGAATTGCATGGATCAATTTACTTCACCAAGTTGGATCTTCATTCAGGATATCATCAAATCAGAATGAAGACTGAAGACATTCCGAAAACAACATTCAGAACTCATGAGGGTCATTATGAATTTTGGTCATGCCTTTTGGCCTTACCAATGCACCTTTTACATTTCAAGGTTTGATGAATTCCATTTTCAAATCCTTCCTTATAAAATTTGTGTTAGTATTTTTTGATGATATACTAATCTACATCAAGTCTTGGAAGGATCATGTTGAACATGTTGACAAGGTGCTACAACTATTGGAGGAGAAACAATTATATGCAAAAAGATCCAAATGTTTCTTTGGAATACAAGAGGTGGAATATTTGGGTCATATTGTATCTCATGAAGGAGTTAAGGTAGACCCTAGCAAAATTAAAGCCATTAAGGAATGGAAAATCCCCACATCCATAAAGCATCTGCGAGGATTTCTCGGGTTGACAGGGTATTATCGCAAGTTTGTTAAAAATTATGGGAGAATGGCAGCACCTCTAACAACATTATTGAAGAAAGATGCATCTTCATGGACTCCAGAAGCAACAAAGGCCTTCAAACATCTTAAAGAGGCAATGTGCCAAGCACCGATCTTAGCTACATCGGACTTCACAAAAACCTTTATTGTGGAATGTGATGCTTCAGGAAATGGAATTGGTGCTGTTTTAATGCAAGATGAAAGACCCATTGCTTTTGAAAGTCGTCTAATCAAGGGAAAGTTTTTACACAAAGCCATTTATGAGAAGGAAATGTTGGCAATACTACATGCACTTAAGAAATGGCAACCCTACCTAATGGGAAGACACTTCAAGGTAAAAACGGATCATGATAGCCTTAAATACTTTTTAGAACAAAGATTATCCTTTGAAGAGCAACAGAAGTGGGTCACAAAGATGTTGGGTTATGACTTTGAAATCATCTACAAAAAAGGGAAGCAAAATGTGGTGGCAGATGCACTCTCAAGAAAGGATGAGGATGTGGAAGCATTGTTGTGTGCCATTTCTATTATCCAACCAGATTGGATAAACGAAGCAAGGGAGGAATGGAAGAATGGTGAAGAAGTGTGGGCACTTATTCAAAAGTTACAACAAGATTCTAGTACATCTGATACATTTAGCTGGCAAAATGATTCATTATGGTACAAAGATCGCTTATACCTCTGTAAGAATTCCCAACTCAAACAAAAGATTCTTATGGAATTGCACACTTCTCCCTTAGGAGGGCACTCAGGATTTTTAAAAACTTACCACAGGGTTAAGAAGGAATTTTTTTGGGATGGCCTTAAATCGGATATTCAACAGTTTGTGGCAGAATGTTTGGTTTGCCAACAAAATAAAGTTGAAACAATTAAAACCCCAGGTCTATTACAACCTTTATCCATTCCAAGCCAATGTTGGTAGGAGGTTTCAATGGATTTTATCACAGGTTTACCCAAGTCTGAGGGAAATAGTGTCATCATGGTGGTAGTTGACAGACTTACCAAGTATGCACACTTTTGTGCATTATCACATCCATTTAAAGCCAGTACAATTTCTACTGCATTTATGGAAACAATTCAAAAGCTACATGGAAACCCAAAGATTATTGTAAGTGACAGAGATCCCATTTTCACTGGAAATTTTTGGACAGAATTATTTTCTTGTCTTGGTACTCAATTAGCTCATAGCTCATCTTATCATCCTCAATTTGATGGGAAAACTGAGATAGTAAACAAATGTTTGGAAGGATATCTTCGTTGCTTTGTATCTGATAAACAGACACAATGGGTCAAATGGTTGCCTCTGGCTGAATGGTGGTATAACACTTCCTTCCATACAGCAACAAAAATGACCCCATTTATGGCACTTTATGGATATCAGCCACCATCCATCACATCATATTTAAGAGAAAATTCTAAGGTTCAAGTAGTGGAACATCACATCGAGCATCAACAACAAGTCCTCCAACTCTTAAAGGATAACCTCGTGTTGGCACAGAATAGAATGAAACAATAGGCAGATCAACATCGCAGTGAAAGAAGTTTTGATGTAGGTGATTAGGTATTCCTACAGCTACAACCATATAAACAAATGTCCCTCAAGCAAGCTAAGAAGGATAATAAATTATCACCAAAGTATTATGGTCCATACAAGGTGTCCTAAAAGATTGGTACTATGGCATACAAATTGGAGCTTCCTACTTCTCGAGTGCACCCAGTTTTCCATGTTTCATGTTTAAAGAAGGTTATAGGCGACAAGCTCCCAGTTCAAACAATATTGCCAGAACTTGACGAGGAAGGAAAAATTATATTGGAACCAGAAGCAGTCACAGAAACAAGAACTAGACAGCTACGAAATCGATCAATTTCGAAGTATCTCATCAAGTGGAAGAACTTATCCGCTGAAGATTCCACATGGGAGGATGAGAATTTTATACAGAAGCATCCAGAACTACTCAAGCGTTGAGGACAACACTTTTTTGAAGGAGAGGGTCATGTTAGGTCCCTATAATACTAGTGATTACCCCATTACTATTGTAGTTATATCCCTTATTAATATTGTTGTGCCCCTATTGTCCCCATATTGTTATTACTGTGCCCCATAGAATCCCTCTATGGTTATTTTTGTGCCTTTATATTATTATTGTTAGGTCAGCTGGGTTATATTGTGACTCCTTAGACTCCTATATATAGAAAGGAGGTTTTTTCATTTGAATCATTAAAGAATCATTCATTTGTGTAATGTAAAGGAGGTTGCCCCCTCGAAGAGGCTGAATTCTAAGGCGTTGATCTATCTTTTCTATCTTTTTGTGAGCTGGTTTCATAACAAGACATAGGTTTTTCAACTGCGCGTGGATCTGTTGCACTCCCAAACTAGGATCTTGTATCGAGGTCTCGTGCAGTCTCATTGCAATCTCCAAAGTTTCGGCCTAAGTGGATAGCTTCTGCTGTGACAACGCCATCCTTATATGCAGCGTTAGTGACACTACAAACCATGCACGGTACTGCCCATCTGTCAAGGTCATGTTGGCATCACGAATCATACCCTTTAGTATCTACTCCAACTCCCAGGGGATCTCTCCTAGAAGCATCGTGATTTCCTTAAACCCGATAATCGACCATGTCTCCGATTTTGGCCTACTAAATTCCCTGTTTAGCGCAGCTTGGATATCTATGATCCCCGCGTTTAGATTGTCATTAGAATGCTTAATGTACCACGTCAGTGCGCGATCCTGCAACACGCTTACTAGCATTGCCTTCTTTATGTTGTCATCCATGACTCCTTGCGCTTCCCATACAACCTTTACCATGAACCAAAATTGGTCTGGGTCTTCATTCCTTACTCCTTTGAAAACCAACAACTTTATTGTGCTCACCATATTGAACTGTGGTAGTGGTGGAGGTGGTGTGGGTGGAGATGGGGGTGAAGATGGTGAAACTGGTGGTGGTGTAGGTGGGGGTGGTATGCGCAGAATTCGCTGCCTTATCAGACTGATCGCACTTCTTGGTGAAACTTTCACGAGCTCTTCCTCGCTTTCTCACCGAGGCGAGATCAAGGGACTAGTTTCTATTTCTGTGCTACCTTCGTTTCTATAGATCCTCCCACTTCGCGTAGCCCCAAACATCAATTTATTCACATAACCCGCTTTTCACACAGTAGCATTTCAATCCAAGTGTTCAAATATTTAACGTACTTACCTCACAATCCTTTAAGGAAGCGTTGTTCTGCCTCGCTGTAGCTGACTAAAGTATCTACCGCGAACTCAATGATAAACCCTCCTATAATTCGATCGAGCCAATGGTCCACAGCATGCACGATCTTGTCTTCTGAGGTTTCTAGTCTGTGCATCGACTCTGGAGTCCACACAATCAGTTTGTCGAGCCTACACCTTCCTTGACTGTCTTCTAGCTGCATGATCCACTCGTACAACTCAGAAGGGAAGGATGCAAAAAAAAATCATGAATTCCCATATATAAGTAGCGCTCTAACCATTGTTCCTTCAATACTCACGGATTCCTGTTTTCCTACGCTGCAAACTAGTGAATCATTTTGTCCAGCCACTCTTCTATTTCTTTCTTTGTCAGATTCCAATGACATGACATCAGACATCTCTCATGCAAATCCCGATCACGGCAATAGAACCATTTTTTGGCTTGTTGGGTTCTGACCCAGGTTCAGAGGTGATTTAGCCAAACAAATCCTAGTACTACTGGCCCTTTCGGCAACAGTCCGCGGAGCGCGAACTGAGGTCTCACCCGAAGTAGTATGGGAGGGTGCTAGAACTAGGTTTCCACACCTTGGAGATGTCTGATGAGTTCAAGTGGTCTGCAGTTCGACCCTACGCGCACTTACACGTACCTCGCAGCCTGAGATGCTTCCTTCGCGCAGCCTTACTCAGGGGCCGAACGCTGTTATTACCCAAGCCTTTACTGGTATTCCACTGTTAGTTGATTAACTTAGCCTACTTGTATGCGTTAATTTATACTTAGCAATATAAATCATTCATACAAGTGCACGCAGTAAATAAACAATATAATTGCAATTTATATCAAATAGGTAATAACCCAAGAACAGATACATGGAATTAAGATAAAACTTCTCTTTATTATTATCTTCCTCGGTTACAAACTCGACTCCACCCTACACACTCAGCTGCAGGGGTCCATGCACTCAGCTACGGACTACTAGGCCTCTGCGCACTCAACTGCAGAGCCTTCTCCTACTCTACGACCCTAGATACACTTAGACACTTAGACTCTTACTCTTCACTTCTAATTTTTCATCTATTTCTTCGCTATCTTTTACACTTAGAGCCTCACTCTATTTATACAATCCCATGGTCCGCAAACCATGGGTAGGCCGACATTACATTACAAGACTAGGGCGGACAACCCTGTGACTCTATCATACATTTCGCGCTCCGCGCCCACAATTCGCAGAGACTTTACAACAATATTGGGTCAAAAATCGGCCTTTAAGCCCCAAAACATGCCTTGGGGGGATTCCATGCCCAACATATACTTGGAGGAATTCATCCTAAGGATGGACTTACAGATCAAGCATATGTTATCCTCTTCAATCTTGTTAAAAAATAAAGAGGTACTGACCAGTATGTTTGGGAAATTGGAAAAACATGGGTACTCCATTTGTTAACGGCAATGATTCTCTCTTGAACACGAAACTCTTCCACTTCATATCTATGGTTGTTGGGTTGGGTAGTCTTCTTGTCTTTCAGGTCATCATACCTTCACAAAACCTCCATTTTTATTTTTGTTCAATGATGCCAGCTCCATTTCAGTGTCACCGGTGTGTTCAAGAGAAGTCAGTTAGCTTATATCTATTACAATACTCTTAATCTTGCATTCCATTTTTTCCTTTCCTGATCCGGTTCCATATCAGTATCATTATGATCATTATGTGTCAATCACAATACATGTTTCGCGTCTTTGATGGGGGATACATAAAGTCCCTCTTTCGATGGGTCACTTCCTATCCACATCAATAGATTATCTAAGAAGTTGACTTTGAAACACCCATCAATGCCTTGGTGCTTTCATACATCAATGGAAATTTTCCTCACTCTCGGCAATAGGTTTACATCATTGGCCTTCGACTGAAAGATTCTATGTGGTGTTCAACATAAACTCATTTATTCACACCATACAGATTGCATTTGAGTACCTTGAGATCCATTAACATCATTAGTGGTTTCTCTCACATTTGTTAATGACTTACATCAGTGGCCAGTAATCATATGGTGTATACCATGTTCAACTTCATCTCATTGATTCACATGGTTAGATTCGTTGGTTAGTTTCGTGAATGAGATAGAAGACCTCGGATCTAGTTTGCGCCATACGGGCTACAATGCCAAGATTATACAAGATCACTATGTATGATGGATATGATCATACTGACATTCATCTAGTCATGGGTCCACCATTAGTCATCAATGGACATGTATTTTGATCATTGTACATGTTATGTTAGCTTATGTGTTGAGTATGGGTATGCCTCCCTCAACAAAAAGATGTCATGATGTAAATGTATTGTAACAGAAGATGATATCACCGGTTGTTCTTGATCCCGACTTGTCACAAGGTAAAGAACTTCAGTCATTAGTCATCATCTCTGACTTTTCACTTTAGGGGGAACTCTGTTATAGGCTATTTTGTCTCATCTAATCAATCAACCTCCTAATGGGATCAATCAACATCCTATTCCCCCTTTACATCATCATTTCACAAAGTCCTATGCATGACTCTCTCATTCCCCGGAGTTTCTGCCCTGAACTACATCATCTAAGCTAGTTTTAGGACCAACACACCTTGGCCTCTTGTTGTATAGTGTTCACGTACAAGTTTCTCCACTATGGCCTATGTCGATCACCTACAGGTTGCTCCCCTTTGCACCTGTGTTGGTTCTAGAAATTCATGAAAAAGGTAGAGAATCCTAAAGCCTCCATTTCCATAAGCTTTCAGGATCTATTGTAACCATTTACCTCAAATAAAACTTTTGAATCCTATCCTATCCTACCTTTGAGTTTCCATCCCTTATCCTTAGATCTCATCCTCCCATCAAGAGTGGATCTCAATCCCAATATTAGTAAAAGGATCATAACTCCCAACTTACCTCACTCCTTTATATATTTACATCCTTCCATATGCAAGGGGTTGGATTTTGGAGAGTGATTCCACCCTTATGTTGTTGTTGTGAGAGTTATCCTTTCATGCATTTAGGGTGATTGGAGGTACACTTTGTGACAAAGGAAGGACAAGTCAACAACTTGGAGGAGTTCTTCTACAAGATCAACACCTATTTATCGTTGTAACTCATTCCATTTATATCAATACAAAGAGTTATTTTGTTTTCCTATATGTGATGTTATTGTCTAAATTTTGCATTGTTCTTCCCATATATGTTCCGCTAGTGGTACAATATGTTCGTAAAGAACTACTTTCCCTTTGGCAGAGAAACATGGGTGGATTATTATTCAACATTGATTAAGATTATTTTAATAATGGGATGGTGGATAAAGTGTCCATAAATGTAAATGATATAGTTATTTAAGTTTAGTGCTCCAAGTTGTGATAAGTATTAAGAGTAAATGTGTTTTTTGGAGTAGACTTTAGTTTAGTGGAGTAAAATAATTTGGCTCTCCTTATATCTGGACTATGCATTATTAGATATACTAATATTACTCTAACAAATTTCCAGTTCACTATAACAAAAATGCTATGTGTACATGTCGTGGAGATTAGGAAAATTATAACATTTTGTCATGTTTTTTTCTATCCAGGGAATCAATAGTTGCTTTTGTTTATGTTTGTTTTGTATTCCTGAAGTGGATAGCTAGTTTTTCTTAATGAGAAGATTATTTGGTTATATATGCTCAAGGTTGTTGATAACATAACACTTAGTTATTTGAAGGAGTGTCGATGAAGCACAATTAGTTCTCTGTCAGAGCTTTCATTGTGTAGAATGTGAAGAAGTTTTCATTTTGTGGAATGCAGAAGTGCGGAGGAAGCTTTCATTATGCTTCCTTCACACCTCCACACTCCCACATGAATTCATCAACCTTTGAAAAATACTTGTTTGAAGATGAAATTCCCACTTATTAAGATGATACACAATTTTTTATTCAAATCAAAGGCTCCTTCTATGAATTCCTCTCCATTTGTGTGGTATTGTATTACTTTAGGTATCAGTAGTTATATGAAATTAATAACAAGAGCACCAAGAACACACAAGAGAATATAAAATTAAAAATATATGATGAAGTAAGGGAAGTGGGGAATGTGTGTGTGGAGCAAGAGACACAAACTCCCCCACACACATTTTCTCCATGCTCCCCACATTCTCTGTTGCTGTTATTTTTGCCTGAACCCCCGATTGTGATGGAATTGGCTTGGATATCATCATCATCATCAATATTAATATAAATGTTGCTAGCATTCGCTATGGGGGAGAAAAATAATGGTGAGCTTCCTTCATTATCAATGTCATCCTCCACTTCCAGCAAATGGTGGTAGATCAACTCCAACATATTCATGTTTATGTTCATGGTACTGGTGCTCACCCCTCTTGCAATTTCAATCAAGGTCGCTTTTGAATAACATTATCACCCTCATTGAGAATGATTGATTTTGATATCCTCATAAACAGAGATATAAAGCATTCATTTTGATTTGTTGCTACCAATAATATTGAATGCAATGCACTCTACCAAATTGCATCATGGTACTTTCATGACATTTTCATTGATAGACTCCTCTATATATTCTCCCATCATGACACTATTGTCCTATAAATTTTTTAATATAATATAGCATGACAACACAGTGAAAAGGGACGTGCACACTAAAATATCAAACATTGAGGAATTCCCACGTCTACTTTTTCGTCTTAGAACTAGTAGGTAAATCCAACGATGATGGTGGAAAAACACAAATGGTCAAATTTGAATGGAATTATTACCCACATTATTACAAACCAATTTTCAAATAGGTAATATAGATTTCAATCTTGTTGGGAGCACCATAAAAATGACCTCATAGTATGTATATTAAGAAAGGATATTGGATGTTTCGAGACAAAATAAGCCCACACTATTGTTGAAATTTTGGTTTTATTACTCTTTACTATTTTGTTGTACACATTGATGATGAGTTTATGGTTTCACTCAGGAGTCAGAATGTGTTGTCTTAATGATTTAGTATAGCCAAAAATCCCATAGCAATATGTCTCGCTACAAAGGCTTCCATTCCAACATTTGTAAGACCACATTGAACAAATCTAATAATATAGCCTTGCCTAAATGAATTGGGTTTGAATGCATTTGAATGTGGGCCACTGGTGAACAAATTGATTCATTATGCTAGATAAAGAGAACTAATTGTCTTATAGAATTCTATTAGATTTAGAACAATATAGAGTTTCCTATGGGGGATTTCAATATGTAGAGTACGAATGAAGCTTTCATTGTGCTTCCTTCGCACTCCGCACAATGAACAAACTCTAATATTAGCCTCCATTCAAAGCTTTTTGGAACTCTCTATGTTCCCAATTATTTTCTTCTTTCAAATTTCTACACTTCCCCACACTATTGTGAAGAGAGTTGCATGGAGAATCACTCTCACAGATGTGTGGTTTGACTAAACGATAATGGATTACATTGCAAGATTTTCTCTTCATCTGAGAATGATTAATTTTCCTATATAAATATCTCAATTTCAATCTTGTCTTATCATAATATTTGTTTGCAATGCGTAGTCAACTAGCAAAAGCTTTATGTGGGAGTGAGTGAGAATGGTGGAAACATTGTGAGCATCGAGGAAAGTGTTGATTGTGTTGATAATGGATCTCGCCATTGGGATGATGAAATGTGACTCGTAAATAGCAGAAGAACTATGCGAGAAGAACTACAGAATAATTTGTTGGATATTAAAAATCTTATAAATAAATGTAAAAAGTTCCACTGTATGCTCACTAGTATCAAGTGATTTATATTCCTGGAGAAAAAGAAGACCCTAGTCATCTTCACTTAAGTATATCAGGGTGAAACAAATCTAGGAGTTCACATAGATATCATAGATCCCCAAATTCATTCAACATCATAAAATATCAAAAATGGAAGGGAACTAGCATAACATTTCTTTAGATGTCGAGCAGATCCCATTTTAGCGAAATCATGCGCACTAAAATCCATGATTTATATATGTACATGTATTTATTAATCATCATATCTAGTTAGGAAGTCTCATATGTGCCTAAGTGGTGGGTATCGAGAAACTTAATTATGAAGTTGCTTAAAACTAAAGACATTCAACCCCAAAAAAGAATAGTTGGGGTATGCAACACTAATCTTGATTCTTCAGAGACCCACTCATCCCTTTGGCCGAAGTTTATGTTGAAGGAGATAGCATAACTTGGGAGGTTTATGTCCTCGTTTAGAGTTTCAAACTAAGAGAGAAAAAATCCCCTAATATCCACTAGTGGTTCCCTTTGTCGCCTTTACCTCAAATAGTTGTTGACTTGAAAAAGAGACAGTAGAGGGAAAGGTATCAAAGGTTCATATGGAAGTAGGAGAGAAAGGAAATTTTATTACCCTTAATACATTTTTTTACAACCGACGCCACTATTTCTAGGTGGATAAAGGCTATGATACCACCAACTTGTTGGACCATCATTCTACCTTGCAAATTAAATCATAAATGGAAAGGAACAAAAGTTTTTTTACCCAAGCAATAGATCACAAAGAGGATAACGCACTACTGGATAAAAGTTGGATCATGAAAAGGAAAATTGATGTGTACAGAGTGTGGAGGAAGCACAATGAAAGCTTCCTTTGCACGTCTGCATTCTACACAATGAAATCAAATAATATTGAGTTAGTCTTTGCCACCAGACTTTACCATCACTTGTACTTCCGCACTCCACACAATTAAAGCTTCCTCTGCATATTGTTCATCCCCCCCCCCCCACTTCAATCCCCTCGCTTACATAAGGGACCTTGCACCACATCAATTTTGGCATTGTTGGGTAGAGCAGTAGTAGCATTAGGCATACAAATTCAGTGTCAGTGTCAGTGCACTCACTGATGGAATGGCCACTTACAAAATTAGCTTTTTTTTTTTCATTTTAAAATGATTTTTCAAACACTCACAAATTGGAAAATAAAAAGGCACTCCACCAGGGATATTATGTCCTATAAAAGTGCTTTAGGCCAATCAAAAAATGAGAAATACATTTTTTTTAATTTATAAAATTGTTTTGATAATTTGAGAAAAATCGTAAATAAAAAGAAGTCCCGAAAAATTTGGTTATGCACATGAAAATGGAAAAAAAATGGTAAAGTAATCAAGAGTCTAGGGAGTTTGACCTTGAGGAAAATGTTATGGTCCCTAGTGAGGTATGGAATAATAAAGAAAAAAAATTCATAAAAACTTTGAAGCCTAACCCTTTTCAGTTTTACTTTCCTATTAGGCCCTACCTCAGCAAGGACTATGGATTTCACCTCGTGATCAAACACCCTTGATTGTGTATTAGTTTATGAACTTTTGGTCAGGTTAACCAAATTTTTCTGAAAATTCTTATTAATTTCATTTTTCCTATTATTAAAAACTATATTTCTAATTTTTAAAATTCTTGCTTTTAGCACTAAAGTCGATGGTTAAAATCTGTATTTTTTTCCTTGCTAGTTTTCCCCCTCTTTTTTGTCAAGATGATGCGGGTCGAGCAGGTTTGTAACACCCTCCTCCCACATTTACCCAAGTTAACTAGTCCGTTTGGGTAAACATGTTATGAGAGGATACTATGATGTGATTCAACTCCAAATGTATAGTTAAGGAAGTGTAACTGACGAAACAAAACCATTCTGACCTTCCACACAGGCTACAGAACCTTCAGGAGCCAACCAACCCTTCCAAGTGACCAACCCTTGAGGCAACTTGACATTTCATTGACATGGACCCCCAACCACTCCCATGACAAGCCATGTGTGTGACTAAGGCCTTCTAGTCAATCCCAAAACATGTGCATGCCAACGACTGTGGACTTTTTCAGCTAGTTCTGAGCCAATGAGTCCAAGACTCAGGCCACTGTCCAGAACTTCATGAAACCTTCATAAATGATAAATGACATTGAGAAAAGGGTACTAATGAAAAAACTTGATCAATGAATTGACTAGACCCCTACTAGCCATGACAAGAATTTCGTCAAACATGTTACAGATATATAATCTACAGGTCGTAACATCAGATCTGAGCATAGGAGTATCATAATTATCTAAGATTCATAGAGAAGAATTGTTGCCTTATCATAATAGCTTCACTATCATCTATTAGTTCATATATTCATTGTGCTTTCCACCATTAATCAAAACACGGTGGAAATCATACATCAAATTTTTCATAAAACGTACTCATAACCAGCATATAACCAACAAAAATAACAAGGATATAACAACCATATAATCCAGATATAAGCCATCAAATTTACACATGATATACCAAGTAGAAAGAGCTCTTATTAATGAATGAAAAATCCAACAAGGTATGGGAATTCCATGAACCACCCAACCATAAATTGGCTTAATCAAATCTTTCTTTTAGCCAATCACCCTCGTGTCATATTCCAAGCATGAATGTGGAACTCAAAACCAAACCAAGTCAGGTTTCCATAGGATTTATGCAATCCCCACTGGATCATTAGGCCCTAAAGAAGCATGGATGCCACTAGATTTCTCCACCTACACTATGAAGAATTTTCCTATCTCCTAGTCTATAGGCTTTACTATATATCCCACCATACAATAGTCGAGGATTCCTAGGCCTAATCAAGACTCCACACTCCAAGATTTACCATATATCTCGTCATTCAACAGCCAAGGATTCCTAGGCATGATCGAGGACACACACCGATAAGATTTACCGTATATCCCACCATTCAACGGTTGAGGATTACTAGGCCCATCAAGGCACACAAAATTTATCCTTATGCAACCCTTGTCTGGTTCAAGGATTCCTAGGCCATGTGTTCTTTCTTTCAGAGACCACCTCACTAAGTTTCAAAACCATCCGGAAATCTAGCTTAACCAAATACAAGAGAACCCATCACACCATGGTTATTCAAAAATGGAAAGGCAGGGCTGAATAACATTGTCACGCCTGGAAAACGCCATGCCAATGACAACAATAGAGACAAATACATGCATGCATGTACCATGCATGCCAAATATAGCAAGGAAATAACACATGCAAATTGATGCCTACAAATAATCCCGATGTAACTATTTGATACTACTCTTCCTTACTTGATCTTTCCTTCCTCTTTGCCTTCTTTGCTTTTCCTCCATCCAAATTTGAAGTGCTCCAAGAAAACTCTAAGTGTCCAAGAGTGAGAGAGAGAGAGAGAGAGAGAGAAAGAATAGAGAGAGAGCTCAAAAATTGAACTGAAAAAATGGTACCAACATGAGCCTTTTTATTAATGAGACCTTATTTTCTTCATTTTTCCATCATTTTCCTCCTCACATGCAACATGTGACCTTTCACCTTCCTTTTCTCCCAATTTCCATTATTTTCATAAATAAATTGCCAAAAATGCCATTTTTCCTTTCTGAAGCCTTTGTCAATTTTATTAGCCATAATAAACCAAATAAAAACCCACGCTAGGATGTTTTTCCCAACACTCAGCTTGGAACACGTGTCCCATGACCTTGGTTATTATTTTTCCTTTATTAACTTTATTACATGGAATTTTTTACCAAGTTTATTGTAGAACCCTCCTCCTTGGGGGAACACCATCCTCGGTGTTCAATGACACCTACAACCAACAAGACCACTGAGAGCAAAACATACTACCCATCGAGCTTTATAACTTAGCTCGATGCAGTATTTACAATGATCAATCTTCTGAGAAGAAAACCAACATGACACATAACAACATAACAACCATAACAACATGACATCTATACCGCTTATTCAAGCTTTATAACAAAGATCATGGCAGTATTTACATCCATATACATATGTACATATACCAAAACATTGTACCAAAATATATACCAAAAAAATTCGTTGAACTAGCAAATAGAGAAGGATACATAGGCTACATCTGATCTGCCATTTCCTATGTAGCTTTGTCAAGCCTAAAGTGCTTCTCGTGCACTTTAACCTACTCAATTGCTCGGTTTTGGAGAATTAGCATATTTTTTGCAATATACACTGAGGCTTCAGCTGGAATTCTCCAATTGGCTCCACCTGCAATATATACCATTCAATCACATGATCAACATCTTTAACATACTTCTTAAGCAATGACACATGGAAAACTCATGGACCTTCATTGTGAGAGGCAGTGCAAGTCGATAGGCTATTGGCCCAAACCTTTCAAGAATATTGAAATGTCCACAAACCAAGGTTCCATCTTGGCACATGATCCAATCCTCGAGGAGTTCTTCTTGGGCTTGAAGCGCAAATACACGTGTTCCCTAACCTAAAACTCCTTAAACAACCTGTTTCGATTTGCATAACTTTTCTGCTTGTCCTATGTTTCCTTTAGATTCTTCTTGATGACATGCATTTCCTATTCCATATTTACCAGCATGTCTGGTCCAATCAACACTTTATTCATTGGATCACTCCAACTAATGGGAGTATTATAACTCCACCCATATAGTGCCTCAAGCGGACTCATCCTTAATGACTCCTAGTACCCATTGCTGTAATAAAACTAAACTAGTGGAATATATTCTTCCCACTTTCATTGTTGATGCATCACATACATCCTCAATATGTCCTCCACTATCATGTTGACCCTTTATGTCTATCCATCTGTCTACGGATTATAAGTTATGTTGAAGGCCAACTTTGTCCCCAAACCTGCAAACAACTCCTTCCAAAACTTGGAAGTGAAATTAGCATCCGTGTCTGACATAATATTTTTTGGTACACCGTGTAGCCTCACTACATTTATGATGAATACATGTGCCACATCACTAGATGAATACATATACTGCATTGGAATGAAGTGTGCTACCTTTGGCAACCTATCCACCACAACCATGATGGAATCATGATGTCTAAATGTCCTCAAAAAACCTATGATGAAATCCATGGAAATGACCTCCCACTTCCACTCTGGAATCGGAATCGGATGTAATAGTCCACCTGGATGCCTACATTCTACTTTCACTTGCTAAAAATCCAAACATCTAGCGACAAAATATTCCACGTCCTTCTTCATATTCAGCCAATGATAAAGATTCTTCACTACTGTCAATGTCTTCCGGTATCTTGGGTGAATTGAATATGGTTTTGCATGAAATTCTCGCAAGATAGTCTTCTTGATCTCACTATCATTTGTCACATATATCCTGTCCCTAAATCTGACCAAACCATTTGTTGTAAGATGATAGTCCACATCTTGGCCACCTTTACCCTATTGTAAGTTGTGCATAAGCTCCATGTACCTCCCATCCTATTGTCTTTCATGTAATATCTAATCATGTAAGTCTATCCCATACAAACTCATAGATGTTATGTGATTCACTTGTACTCTCCTACTAAGAGCATCTGCAACCTTGTTCTCCTTACCCTTGATGTTCCTAATCTCAAAGTTGAATTCACTAATCGTGGCCAACCATCTATCTTTTCTGGCATTCGAATTCATTTGGTAAAATAAATACCTCAATTCACTATGATAGCTCATCATAAAAACCTCCTACAAAGAAGATAGGGCCTCCACATATTCAATGCATGGATGATCGTTGCCAACTCAAGATCATGTGTCGGATAATTTTGTTCATGCTCATTCAGTTTTTGTGACTCATAGGATACTACTTGTCCTTCCTACATAAGGACTCCACCAAGTCCTCTCTTGCAAGCATCTGTGCACACCACAAATTCTTTGTTCGAACCTGCAATCTTTAACACTAGATAATTTGTCAACAGTTTCTTCAATTATTCAAAACTTGTTGCACATTCTTCTATCTATTCAAATTTCTTACCTTGCCTCTGTTGTGATGTAATAGGATATGCAATGCGAGAGAAGTTCCTAATGAACCTCCTATAATACCCTTCTAGATCCATAACTGATCTTACCTTATCCACATTTCTAGGAGTTTCCCTCTCCATGATAGCCCTTATCTTCTCTGGATCCACTGCTATGCCTTCCTTGGAAACAACATGTCCCAAGTAATGTACCTCTATTTTAAAGAAATTGCATTTGTTAAGCTTCACATACAACTGATGCTCTCTCAGCAATATCAGCACTATTACTAAGTGCTCAGAATATTATTCCTCATTTTAAGAATATATCAAGATGTCATCAATGAATACAATAACAAACTTGTCCAGATAAGGACACAATACACTATTCATCAAGAACATAAAAGTAGTTGGAGCATTAGTTAAACCAAATGGAACTACAAAAAACTCATAATGCCTATACCTGGGCTGGAAATTAATCTTGTATATGTCCTCTTCCTTGATGCGTAACCTATGATATCCTGATGTCAAATCAATCTTCAAGAACACTGTTACTCCCTTCAACTAATTGAATAAGTCATCAATCCTCGACAAAGGATACTAGTTATTGATGATCACCTTGTTCAAATGCATGTAATCAATGCATAGCCTAAGAGTACCATCCTTCATCTTCACAAGCAACACAGGTGCACCCAAAGGTGATACACTTGGCCTAATGTATCCCTTGTCAAACATTTCCTTCAACTGTATCTTCAGCTCTACTAACTCGGGTGTGCTCATCATGTACAATTCCTTCCATGCAGGTGCTACCCCTGGTACCAACTCAATGGAAAATCCCACTTCTCTGTGAGGTGGAAACTCTATAATTTTGTTAAAAACACATGTTAGAATTGCTTTAAGATCGGGTACCTGCTCAATACCTCAACATCCTCAACATCCTTACCTTTATCACTAGAAATATGCACTGCAAATAACACACACCGTTTTCTATGACTATGCCATACCTGCATTGTTGTCAACATTCTAACTGATGTAGCTTTCTTCTTACCCTACAAGATTCTTTGTTCCCCATTTTCATCCAAGCACTCAATGGC
Source organism: Pinus tabuliformis (assembly GCA_031772625.1). Lineage (NCBI taxonomy): Eukaryota > Viridiplantae > Streptophyta > Pinopsida > Pinales > Pinaceae > Pinus > Pinus tabuliformis. The sequence goes on along the minus strand of CM062819.1, from coordinate 1,480,130,557 downwards.
CTTGTCATAACAATCCACTTTGGTCCTATGAATATACAACTAGTCCATACCCAAAATCATATTATATGATCCCAATGGAAATACATTCAAATGTGTTGAGGTAGGCATACCATTTAACTCAAATGCATAAGCTCTTACCCAGTGATACACTCTCTTCTTTGTACCTGTAGCCAACTACACTAACCAGCATTCTGCATGCACTTCTTTATTCAAACCACACTTATCCACCAGGTCAGGAGTAACATAACTATAATTAGATCCAGTGTCATTCAAAATGGAAACAACTTGATCACAAAGCTTACAATCCATCTCAATAACAGTTGTCTGGTGATCTACCTGCTTGTTATCCAGTGTTGCATAAATTCGTGGAATGTTCTTCCCGATATTCCCAACTCTCTATGCTTCCTATGGGTTAGCTCTCTATAATTTTCCCTAGTTGAGGAGAGAATTTCAGAGGTAACCACAAAACCCGTTGTAAGCTAGAATCTATCCCATCTAGCTTTAGAGATGGCTCTCTCTGTCTAGAATGTTCAATTACTCAGATGTTAGGCTAGGTATGGTACTCAATAGGGTATAATTTAAAATATTTGCTGGTAGGAAAGGAGACAGATCCATTGGGCATGGAGTCATGTCTTCCTGGTTATGTTTCCAGTGATGAAATGAAGAGAAAATGGAGTTTCTATAGGGGCAAGGTAGGTAGTTTCTTTGGATATTTTGATTTGAATTCATTCCAAGAGGGTAAGTGGTAGAAAAAATGGAAAATGAAAAAAGAGCATCAATCATCAAGAGAACATAGATGTCAAGTAAACTAAAGCAGAGCATTGTTTGGATTGAATTCTGAAAGAAATATTTGTTTAACTAAACAAGAAGAAATACATCCAAAGCATGCTTGTCATAGAAAACAATTTACAAAGAAATCAAGCACATATCCAAAGCAAACTAACTCAAGAATCCCTACAAATTCCACCTATGTATTTCATTCGCTGTAAAAATATATAAAAACTAAGTGTAGTACACAACGTCTTTCTCTTGAACCTAACCAACCCTTTTTTCAATTACATTCATATCATAAATAGGAAAAAATGAGTTAGTTCCCACCTCTAAGGGTCAAATTCCTCATTAAGATTTATGTTTCTAACTTCTACAATGAAAATAGAGTTGACTGTTAAAGGCTAAGGACTGCTTAACTAGATCTTTTCTAAGCATTTTACATTAATTGTTTAGCCCTAAATTGAGCTTGTGGGTCACTAAATTCTTTATTACAATTACCAAGAGCATAAAAACAAATTACATCAAGTTTTGACTAGGTTAATTTGTTCAAAAGGATGTTTTTCTTGAAGCACAACGTCGGTGCTGCGCAAATCCCTAATTCTACATAAATGCGAAACCTCGGCAAGGAAACGCAACGCTCCATGGTTGTGATATCTCTGATTGATTTTTGAGCTCCCTGATGACTCCAACATGTGTGAAAAAAACCTGAACATGGATATTTTCCCCCTTGGAATATTTCTTTTACCGCACAAAGCCTCCAACTTTAACAAATTCTTCTATAGCCAAAAACACAATGCCAATTTCAAAAGTGCAATGCAGTATTTTTTTATGGTTTGAGTGATAGTAATGTTTCTGGACAAGCTGCACACATTGATGATGATTTTGACACTACAGTGATCATGCTTCATTCCCCTTTCAAGCCTCCTTTTACCAGAAATACCAAACATTCATCTCCACACCAAAAACCCTAACCCTAATGCCAGCTAAGGCACAAAATGTTGTGAAAGATGCTTCTTCAAAAATAAATTCAGATTTCTAACTAAATGTAGTTGCAAGACGGACTTTATGCAAAACATTACCACCTGGAACTTCAAACCTATAAACAAGCATACTTAGCCAAAATTCAAAAATCAAAATTGTGTTATTTCACCCCTTCCAGCATTCAAACTTTGGCTTCCTCAGCCAATAGGTCCAATTTTCCTCTAACTTTCTCTTGCATCTCCTTCAACTGTTGTTTGGTGGATCTTAATTATTTTCTCATAGAAATATCTTTCTTGCATACATTTTTCATTTGCCTGTGTAGTGGAAGGGATCTACTCAACATGTAGTTGGCATTGTCCATGGTTGGTTGATAGATGTCCAGAAGATCACTCATTTGTTTCCTAGAATTTTCATCATATTTCTTGAGCTCATAAATATCCCTATAAGCCTCCTTTAGTTGCCTTCTCAACCTGTTAAAGGTTTGCTTCCCCTCATCTATCTTTGTCTTCTCCTCTTGCAATGCCTTCTCTTCTTGGATTTGTAGATTCCTAGATGAGGATCTGGTAATCCTAGTTGTTGGAACTTCTACCTTATTAACATCCTCTTTCATTACCTTTTATTTTCCCTTGTATTTAGTAGCAGTTGGTGTATCTTTAACCATTGGCACTTCTTGACTATGTTCAACGGTCATTTCTAGAATGAATTTCTTTAATTCCCTATTTTCTTGCTACAATTGTGCAATAACCATATGGGCCTTCTTCAACTATTCTTGAAATTTAGAAATCCCTTTGACTTTATCATCAACAAATTCATCTTCTGGTACGGTCTCCATGGTTTCAAATGTCTCTTCCAAGGGAAACCTTTTTGCAATAGACCTAGTGAGAGGCTTTTTAGGGACATCCACCACCTCTAGAGAAAATTGTAGCTTCTTGTCTTTCTTTTTTCCTGTTGAGTGCACTATAGTTGAGGGCATCTTCACTAAACTTCCAGTTGGGGATTGAATGTCTTTTACCACTACTGAGGGTGTTTCCTTCTTGCTCAAGGAACTAGTTGGAACATCATTCACTAGGATTGAAGAATCAATAAATGACTACCATGATTGATTTATTTTATTCATCTCCTCCAACACCAAAAACTTACTGAAGGAAAAGTGGAAAAGGCTAGGTTCCACTTTACTTTGTTTTCAATGTACTTTGTTCGTCGTCTTGTTGAGACTCCTGAATAGACATAAGGGAAAACTCAAGGGGCTCTTACCAGTGAAATGCATCAAGAATCTGAAATGGTATTGATAATCCTTCAAAACCTACCCTAACATGTGAAATACCTCTTAATAGCTTGCAAAATCTTGTTGTGATGTTCAAGTAGATACTCTTTAGGAACAATGAAAACATACTCCTTGTCTCTATACTCAGGCTTCAAAACATATTTATAATGGGAAATATCAAGGGGCATGCCCTTGAACCATTGCTCTCCCTGAAGGGGAATCTCTGTTGCAGCTGATATTGTGACCTCTATAACTGGAAAGGTGAGTTACCCAACCCATTAAATTTCATGGAAAACTTCTTATTAAGTTGTGCATTATACCCTTGAGTTTTCTCACAAAACCTGATACATCCCACTTGCTCAAAAGAAACTATGATAGTTGGGTCTGCATTGATGAATGTGAGATATTGTGGTTCAAATATGACAATAGAACCTCCCTTGTGTTTTCTTTCTTCTAGAGTTGACATGGTTTCTTGTTTGCAACAGGGGATACTCTAGGGTTTTAATGCAAACTTAATTTTTGCAACAAGTATTATAAATAATGAAAAGAGACCCCAAATTTTATATTTGATGGAAAATGAGAACAGAAACCCTATAAAAATGTCCAATTAACATCAATTTACTCCTTAATACCCCAAGACAACTACTGCATGGTTTTTTTTGTGGTGGCAAAAAATTCAAAAAGACAGGTGCAGCGCCAAAAGCACAGCATGTGAGAAAACAGGTTTCAAACACTTCTAAGGCACACAAAATTATGGTAAGGAGCTTCACTTCAATTTAATGGCATGGTAGTATTTGCATGTGGAGGCTTCAAATTGAAATTTCTTGCAATTTGGAAAAGGTAAACACAAAATTTTAACTTAGAGAGAAAGTGCGGCGAATATAGAAAGTGCAATGAATGGAGAAAATGCAGCGATGGTGAAATTTGGTGTCTTGCAACTTTCTATGTTGGTTTCTAAGCTCATGCATGCAATTGGTTAATAATTTAAAACCAAATTACTGAGTAAAACTGAAGTTTTCACCTATGAGAGTGATTTTACCACCATGTTGAGAAAAAATCAGCACTCCCCTGTCTCCTTTGCGCAATGACCAAAAATGTGAAGACAATGAGATTTCTGATGGAAAAATGGAGATATGAGAGATATTATATGAAGACAACCATGTGATTTAACCTCCCAAGGTGGATGAGAGTGGACATGGTGGCAATAATCACGGTTTGAACTTGAATGACCAAAGCATAGCACTTGGAAAAAGTGCAACAATTGTCCTTGTGGTAGTGCTTTTGTGGCAATGGTGTACCAAAAAACACCTCCTTAGCAGTTGGTTGTTCCCTGCAAAGGATCACATACATAGTTGGTGTTGTTAGTGAATAAACTTAGATAAACAAAGCATTGCAAATAGTGAAAACAATTCATATACAAACATAAACTAAAACAAAGAGATAAATACACAAACAATGCTCAATGGAGCAAACAAGTCAACAAAATAATGGAAAAAACTCCCTTTATTGACTGTTGGTAGTAGAAGTTGAATACAATAGATGAATCTTAAACACTTGAAGAGAATTCTTTGAGCTATGGTGCTAAAAAATCCTCAACAAGGAGGTTCTTTTCCTCAATCTCTTTGCAAGCTTCTCCTCTCTCTCAAAGAAGTATGAAGACTCTCCAATGGTGGACTCTTCTCCTCTCACTAAGATGATGGATTGCTTAGAAGCAATATGGCCAACATGCTAGTGCTCTTACTTTCTTTGGATTCAACAATGGAATGTTGGTTTTCTCTAATAGCAATTTGGTCAGCATAACATTATCTCATATTTTGGTTCTCCCATGGCTTATTTATATATAATTTTTGAATCCATTTTCCCTTTATTGGTTCATGCATGACAATGACTCATAAGTAAGACAAGATGATTCCATTAAGGGCTGCATATCTTTAGGGAGACTCTAATTCAGTTGTCTTGGACTGAGATCCTGTCAGGGAATCACCTCCAAGTATGTGAGTGGTCCTGAATCCTTTGAGTCATCCATTTTCTAGACCGCGTGGCTTGCAAAGAATTATGCATGGTCCATGACTGTCGAAGAAATAGTCATGGAATCCTCATTTTTTTTAACTTTATAAACTTTGTACCTTAGGAGAAATTAATTTTTTTAAACTTCATGATGTCTTCAGCTGGAAAATCTTCACTGGCGCATTTTGTTGGATGTCTTTTAGTGTATTCTAGATTGTACAACCATGAGTACGATTTTTTGGTGTTAACATTCCTCTTTATCGTTGTACTCTTGCTAATTTCATGACCAATCATGATTTTACATGTAAAATGACTCAAGACACCTACAATTTTGTGCCCATGATGACAAAGCATGGCAGCACAATCTTTCTCATGATTACTTGATGTAACTTGACCCCTAGACCTAGCTAACTTGACCCCTTGGGATAAAAAGACCATCTTTGTAACTCTTGACACTTTTTTAAATATTTACAATGAATAATAAAAAAATTATTCCAACCCAAGGCCTAAATATTGATCTTCCACAAGATCATAGCCACACTTTTATGCTTTGACAAAATTTGAAAGAAAAAATTTATTTTTTGACTACTATGACTATAGGATACTAACAATGTGCACTATAAATATGAGGTCTACAACCCTAATTCTGTAAAAAAAAATCCCTCTTAAGATGCTCCTTACCACATGTCTAACATTGCAGTTCTCTTGTACCATCACCTTTATTCTTCTGCCCTCCATGTTGTGACCCATTAAACTTCTTGTGAGGTGTGACATTTTCTTTCTCACCTGCATCTTGAGGCCTTGTTCTTTTTGGCTACCATTTACATTTAGCTTTTCCTTTCCTTTCCAACCTTGCTGATATTTTGTCTTGCGCTTTGACTTCTCATAACAATGTTTCAGTTTCCCAATAACTTTCTCAAGTGACTAAGGCTCATCATAGTCAATCTGATCTCTAAATGCTAATGGAAATCCACTAACAAATATCTGAACTTTGGCCTTCTCATCCTTAAGATATGATACATACCCCAATAACTCCAAAAACTTGGTTGTGTACTCCTCATCTGTCATCGATCCCATCTTTATCTCATAAAACTCCTTGGCATTGTTGTCATAGTACCTCTCTGACAAGTATTTCTTCCTAAAAAATCTTTTTTAATTCATGCCAACTCAAGTCCTCTATCCTTATGTCTCTAACCCACTTCACATCTTCCCACCAGATGTCTACTTTCTCTTTGAGGTTGAAGATAGCTATTTTGGCCTTCATATTCTCTGTGTATTCATGTAACTCAAATAATTTCTACATCCCATGTAGTCATGCTTTTGCATCCTTCGGCTTCTTCAAATATCCAACAAAGGTAGGTGGCTTTGCTTTCTTGAACTCATCTGGAGAATATCTGTTGTCACTCCTCCTATAAGGATGATAACGATAATGATCATAGTTCAGATCAGAACCAGAGCTAGAATAGAACCTCTGTCCATCTACTCTCCTATCTAGAGTATCCAAGATCCTTCCATCTCTAATCGTGTCATATCTATGTGACATGTGCCCACCATGAGATTGACTACCATATGCCCCATTTGTTATGTCCTCCTACCCATGGATGATCCGAAGTGGTCCCTGTCTCTTCAATTCTGACAAACTTTGAAGGATTAGTGCATTGACTTCCGCTTTCTTCTCATATGCCTAAATGATCCTTTCATTATCTACCTTGCACCTCCTTATTTCTTCCTTCAATATTCTCAATGTGTCTGTTAATTCAGAAGAATCCCCAACACCTCATTACTCATCTGATCCATAGGGAGAGTCTCGTGAATTGTAATCTATCATCTTGCTATTCGTATTTAATATCTTTCCTGCAAGTATACCATTTCAGCTAAAACCAAAACATAACATAATCAACATACCTCAGTATAGTTCAAGGAAGTCTATCTCATCTACAAGATCAACCAAATTATCACAATACATGTATAATCATAATCACATCAACATATAACATCAGTCTAACCATTATCTAGCTACCGATGCTTGACCATAACGACCACATATCATGACCTCATGCATGAAAACTACAACCATATTAATGTATCCATAACAATATATAAGCACTGACACGAATAACCAATACATAACTGACATACACTCATGACGACCACATCCAACAACACACCATCCACTTTCACATGGCGACACCACTGCAACCATGGCCACCACCATGCATACACAAAAATTACATAGACCACAAGAATAGACAACACATAGATGCAACTAAAATGAATGCATTACCAACACAATGCCCATTCAGTCCAAGGGGTGAACCATGCTCTGATACCACTCGGTAACACCTTCCTCCCACATTTACCCAAGTTAACTGGTCTGTTGGGGTGAATATGTGATGAGAGGCTACTCTGATGTGATTCAAATCCCAATGTATAGTTAAGGAAGTGGAACCAGAGAAACAACCCCATTCTGACCTTCCACACAGGCTACAGAACCTTCAGGAGCCAACCAACCCTTCCAAGTGACCAACCCCTAAGGAAACTTGACATTTCACTAATCTAGACCCCCATCCACTCCCATGAGAAACCATGCATGAGACTAAGGCCTTCCAGTTTCTCCCACAGCATGGGCATGCCAGTGACTATGGATTTTTTCAGCTAGTTCTGAGTCAACGACCCCAGATTTTGTGCCATGTTTTTAGGGCCAGAACTTAGGCCACTACCCAGAAATTCATGAAACCTTTAGAAATGATAAATGACATTGAAACAAAGGTACTAAAGAAAACACTTGATAAATGACTTGATTGGACCCCTACTAGCCATGAAAGGCATTTTGTCAAACATGTCACAAATATATAATCTACAGGTCATAACATCAATTCTAAGCATAAGTGTCTCATAATTATTTGAGATTCATAGAGAAGCATTGTTGCCTTATCAAAATAGTTGCATTATCATCTATCAGGTCATATATTCATTTTTCTTTCAACCACTAATCAAAACATGATGGAAACCATACATGAAGTATGTCATAAAACATACTCATAACCAGCATATAACCAACAGAAATAACAAGGATATAACAACCATATAATCTGTTGGACACCTAATCCTCTATGGGTTGGTGTAGAATGTGAATAGCCATGAGATTCCAACAAACCTTGGGATGTGGAACCCAACGGTCACACGAATGTACTATAAATGTATATCATTGTCAATAATAAACACGCTCTCATGTTTTATCATTCATCTTCTGTTGCTGCCATGTATGTGCTTAACATGGTATCAGAGCGGGATATTGTTGGTCCTGCTCCAATTTGAGCCACTAGTTTTGTGGCCTCGACCTAGGTCCTAATTTGAACAACCTTGTGTATTCTAACCTCTTGCGTGAGAATCGATACTGGATTATGCCTTGAAGATTGATTGGTCTAATATCTGCGCACTGACCTGTAAACAAACATTTTATATGTTGAGTGTATTTGCAACGGTTTATCTAACTTTGCTTGGAATCTCCTCACCGTTGTCCTCCATAGTTTCTCTCTTGGTAGAATGAGAACTATAGTTTCATATTGATTTTGTGGCATCTCTCATGTCAGTTCTTCCCTTTCTGTTGCTTGTAAAACTTGAGCATTTTATTCTTCAATGTGTGTCTGCAAATCAGAACTATCATGTCAGTGCTGCCCTTTCTGCTGCTTGTAAGAACTTGAGCGTTTTTACTCTTCACTGTGCGCCTACTCATCAGACCTATTATCTTACATGGAGTTAATCTCTCTCTCTTGATGAGTTCCCCGCATTTTCTTTGGTATCTTCCATCACCGAGCTTTGTTTCTCTACGACGCTCAGGCATAACATTTGTTCTACACATCAAAATTGTCTATGAAAAAAAAAAAGCAAAGGTGGCATGGGTCAGGCATGTGCTCTTCAAAGTTTGTCTACAAATTGAATGTACCAGTTCAACCATATCATAGAGTCACCCAATCAATCCCGGTTAATTTAGTTAAGGAAGTTCTCGAGCCACAAGGTTTTCTGAGAGGAAATGTTTGCTTTGGAAAACTGTAAATGGACAGGTAATGAATGAAGCCTCACAAGCAAGTCGTGGAACTTCACATTTTCAAATTGGATAGGTTGGCTCAGGAAGCCTCGTAGATAAGGCATGGAGGAGGAGAAATGGTTTGTAGATATTCAGAGAGGAGCATTTGAAATATTTTGTCGAGATGTCGTTGAGCCATATTATACGCACTGATCCAATCGACTAGGAGCCTTATTTTCTTACCTTAAAGTGTCTGGGAGGCATTGGGGGCCTTGCAAAGAGAAGGAACGAGGAAGCAGATCTCAGTAAATGCTAGAAATACTGTTCTATACTCGAAATTTGATGTTTTCTGGATACAACATTGACAACATCAGTTGTTGGGGCTTTGTGACGGCTTTAAATGGACATTGTGAGGATTTAAGAGTTAAATTTGTGAAGAATTTTTTAGTGAAAGGATTTGAATCAAAATGGCCATGATTAAGGTTCATGAGCTCCACAACAAAAGAAAATCAGAGTTTTAAACTAGCTCAAGGAGCTCAAGGCTAATATTTCCATCCATTTTCAGAGTAGCTCATTACAGGGAGACGAATCGTCTGTTGTCTTGCTTTTGTCGTATCCCTGCATGAATTATTTCAATGTATTGTGCTGATATATATTATTGCATTGTTGTTTTCTAATATGCATTGAAACCAACTTTACTATTTACATTCAATGGACTCTGAGAGTTATTCAAAAGAAAGTATGCTTACGAGTTTGGAGGAAGAGGATTTTCAGGACCACGAAATCTAATTCCAAAGTTCATTGTATGATACTTAGAGGTAAAGAAGTTTGTATAGTCCCTTATTACTGTTGTGTGTGGAGCATGATTGTTCAGAGGTCTTTGTTTCAGCCGGATGTATACCCCAGGAAGTTTTGTACACCCCTCCACGCAGGGGGATGCGGGGGGGACTTGTCCCCCCGCGGGGGTCCGGGGGGGCCCATCCCCCCCGGCTGGGGGGTCCAGGGGCTAGCGGTCCCCCGGCGGGGGCTCGAGGGAAGCGCCCCCGAAGCCAAAAATAAATGTAAAATTGCCTTGTAAAAGTATAGTAATTTCTAGTCAATCTGGGTTGTTCATTAGGCAGATGATCTGACGGTAGAACTTATGTTTAGTTTAGGGTTTTTTTCCCTAGAAGGTAACCCCTCTCTTTGTATGAGGGCATTGTATTTGAGGCTGTGTGATATATGTGTATTATGTGAGCGAGAAACAGAGAGGTGAGACTGTGAGAGAAAACAGAGGATATTACAGCGGATTTGCTGTAGGTTGTGTCTCTTCATTTTGCTGGATAATAGAAAGGAAGGACTGGCTGTTCGGGGTGGATGTAGCCCAAACTGGGTGAACCACATATATCTGTGTCTCTCTTGTTTTGTGCATTTTCTGTGTTTATATTTCTACAATATTTTATGTGTTATATTGCTCCGTAATATATAATTTTCTAACAACCGGTATCAGAGCTGAAGGTCTATTTGGCTGATAAACTCGCAGGAAAGAAGGGTTCCTAGTTCGAGTGGGAGCAATGGCGGAAGATGGTAAGTTTAGGGTCGAGAAATTTAACGGCCAAAACTTCTCGCTGTGGAAGATGCAGATGGAAGATTATCTGTATCAGAAAGATCTATACCTACCATTGGGCGGAAAAACAAAGATGTCGACGGGTATGAAAGACGAAGAATGGAACCTTCTCGATAGAAAGGCACTCGAAACAATACTATTGTGCCTTGCTGCGTCAGTCGCCTTCAACATTTCGAAGGAAACCACGACAAAGGGTTTGATGCAGACGTTGTCGAAACTATATGAAAAACCCTCGGCCTCAAACAAGGTATTTCTTATGAAACGGTTATTTAATATGAATATGTCGGAAGGTGGATCTGTTGCAAACCATTTAAATGATTTTAATATAGTTACAAGTCAATTAAGTTCTGTAGGGGTAAACTTTGATGATGAAGTTAGAGCTCTGTTATTCTTGTGCTCATTACCAGAAAGTTGGAATGGGTTGGTAATGGCCATTAGTAACTCCGTTTCTGGATCTAGCACTTTAAAGTTTGATGATGTTGTCGGTGCTATCCTTAGCGAGGAAATGCGACAGAAAAGCTCCGGTGAGACATCGGGAAATGCTTTGAGTGCAGAGTCTAGAGGAAGAAAAATGGAAAGAGGAAAGAGCTCAAGATATCGCAGTAAATTAAGGAAAGGCAGATCCAAGTCCAGATCGGGGATAGTGTGCTGGAAATGTGGAAAGAAAGGACACCTAAAGAAAGACTGTAGATCTCGAAAGGGAAAAGAAGGAGATGCACAACAAGAAAACAATCATGAAGCAAATGTGACAGGTGAGGTGTTACAAGATGCTTTGATTCTTTCTTTCGAAAATATTACTGATTCCTGGGTGGTAGATTCAAGGGCTTCATTCCATGCCACACCTGATAAGAAATACTTTCATGACTATGTTCAAGGATATTTTGGACAAGTTCGTCTGGGTGATGATAAACCCTGTAAAATCGTTGGAATGGGTAAGGTTCTTGTAAAACAACAGAATGGAAACCAATGGCTATTAAAGGAGGTAAGGCATGTTCCAGATCTAAAGAAAAATCTGATTTCAACAGGGTAGTTAGGCGGTGAAGGTTGTGTGACAACTTTCACAGATAAAGCTTGGAAGGTCACCAAAGGAGCCCTGGTAATAGAAAAAGGCGAAAAGGTTGGTACATTGTATTTATGCAATGGTATTTCTAACTCTGTTAATGCTTTAACTTCCAAAGGAACAGATGCAGCATTATGTCATCATAGGCTCGGACACATGAGTGAAAAGGGGATGAAGATTCTTCACTCAAGGAATTTGTTGCCGGGTTTGAAGAATGTTGATTTGGACTTCTGTGAGAATTGCGTTTATGGAAAACAGAAGAGAGTTAGATTTCTCAGAGTTGGGAAAGAAAAGAAGAATGAAAAATTAGAGCTTGTGCATACAAATGTATGGGTACCTGCTCAGGTATCATCTCTCGGTGGCTCTCGTTATTATGTTACTTTTATTGATGATGCAACTAGAAAAACTTGGATTTATTGTATTAAGAATAAATCTGATGTATTTGATACTTTCAAGAAATGGAAAGCTTTGGTTGAGATTGAGACAGGAAAGAAATTGAAGTGTCTTAGATCAGACAATGGAGGTGAATATTGCAGCAAAGAGTTTGATAGGTACTGTTCATAGCATGGAATTCGTAGAGAGAAGACAGTTCCAAGAACACCACAAGAAAATGGTGTGTCAGAAAGGATGAACAGAACAATCATGGACCGTGCAAGGTGCATGAGATTGCATGCAGGATTGCCTTTATAGTTTTGGGCAGATGCTGTAGATACTGTTGTTTATCTAATAAACAGAGGGCCTTCAAGTTCCTTGGATGGTGGTGTTCCAGAGGAAGCATGGACAGGTAAAAAGGTAAACTACTCCTTTTTAAAGCCTTTTGGTTGTGAGGCCTTTGTCCATATTGATAAAGAAAATAGAACAAAGCTTGAGGCAAAGTCAAAGAAATGTACCTTTATTGGATATGGTGTTAATGATTTTGGTTATCGCTTATATGATTATGAAAATCACAAAATCATTAGGAGCATAGATGTAATATTCAATGAAAAGGTCTTGTATAAGAATCAGTTGCAGGAAAAGAAGCAAGAAAAAGAAAACAAGGAATACGCAGTTCTTGACGAAATCACTGAAAAAGTAAAGGTGCCTGAAAATAATAATAATCAACAACCACAACAACAGCAACCACCACAACAGCAACAGGCACCCCAAACAGCCAAAAGTGGTGTTAGAAGATCTACCAGGATAACTAGACCCCTTGAACGATACTCTCCTTCATTATATTATTTATTGTTGACTGATTCCGGTGAACCCAAATGTTATGAAGAAGCAATGCAGGTTGAAAGCAGGAAGAAGTGGGAGGTAGCCATGGAAGAAGAAATGGACTCATTAATGCATAACCAGACTTGGGATTTAGTCAGGTTGCCTTTAGGAAAAACTACATTGAAGAATAAATGGGTTTACAAGCTGAAGGAAGAATATGGAGGAAAACAGAGGTATAAAGCTAGACTTGTGGTGAAGGGGTTTGCACAGAAGAAAGGTATTGATTTTGATGAAATATTTTCTCCTGTTGTTAAAATGACTTCAATCAGAACTATTTTAAGTCTTGTAGCAACTAAAGATTTGCATCTTGAGCAGTTAGATGTAAAGACAGCCTTTCTCCATGGGGATTTGGAGGAAGAGATATATATGCAGCAGCCACAAGGATATGAGGTGAAAGGGAAGGAGAAACTAGTGTGCAGGTTGAAGAAGAGCTTGTATGGCTTAAAACAGGCTCCAAGGCAGTGGTATCTAAAATTTGACAAGTTTATGTCTGAACAAGGTTATACTAGATGTCACTCTGATCATTGTGTTTATTTGAAAAATCAAAATGATGGCAGCTATATTATATTGTTATTGTATGTAGATGACATGCTTGTTGCAGGATCTAACATGCAGGAAATAAATGTGCTCAAAAGAAAATTGGCAAATTCATTTGCAATGAAGGATTTGGGAGCTGCAAAACAAATCCTTGGTATGAGAATAACTAGAGACAGGAAAAATCGTAAATTAACATTGTCTCAGAATGAGTACATACAAAAGTGAAAAGATTTAACATGCACAATGCAAAACCAGTTAGTACACCTTTTGCTAGCCATTTCAGACTTAGCAAGGAAATGTGCCCAAAGACCCAAGAAGACATGGATTATATGTCTAAAGTTCCATATGCATCAGCAGTTGGAAGCTTAATGTATGCAATGGTCTGCACAAGGCCCGATATTGCACATGCAATGGGAGTTGTAAGCAGGTACATGAATAATCCAGGAAAGGAACATTGGATGATAGTGAAATGGATTCTCAGATATTTGAAAGGTACCACAAATCAAGCATTATGCTTTGGTGGTTCAAACATCTCCCTACAAGGATATGTTGATGCAGATATGGCAGGTGACAGAGATAACAGGAGGAGCACTACAGGATATGTATTTACTGTTGGAGGAACATCTGTCAGTTGGGTTTCAAAAATCCAAAGTGTTGTTGCACTTTCAACAACAGAAGCAGAGTATGTTGCTGCTACAGAGGCTAGTAAAGAAATGATTTGGTTACAAAGGTTTATGGGTGAGTTGGGTAAGAAGCATGATATGGGCACGTTATACAGTGATAGCCAAAGTGCCATTCATCTTGCAAAGAACTCAGCATTTCATTCCAGGACTAAACACATACAGCTCAAGTATCATTTCATACGATCAGTGTTGGAGGATGGAGAGTTGAAGCTGGAAAAGATACACACTAGCCAGAATCTTGCAGATATGCTAACAAAAGTTGTAACCAGGGAGAAACTGAGAACATGCTCAGTTTCAATTGGTCTTCAAGGATGACAATGAAGATGAGAAACAGCCAGGTCCAAAGAGGAGTCATTGTCCAGCAAATGAAGCAGCGGTGGAGTTGCTACAACCATTCTCCAAGTGGGAGATTGTTGTGTGTGGAGCATGATTGTTCAGAGGTCTTTGTTTCAGCCGAATGTATACCCCAGGAAGTTTTGTACACCCCTCCACGCAGGGGGGTGCGGGGGGGACTTGTCCCCCCCGCGGGGGTCCGGGGGGGCCCATCCCCACCGGCTGGGGGGTCCAGGGGCCAGCAGTCCCCGGGGGGGGCTCGGGGGCAGCACCCCCGAAGCCAAAAATAAATGTAAAATTGCCTTGTAAAAGTATAGTAATTTCTAGTCAATCTGGGCCGTTCATTAGGCGGATGATCTGACGGTAGAACTTATGTTTAGTTTAGGGTTTTTTGCCCTAGAAGGCAACCCCTCTCTTTGTACGAGGGAATTGTATTTGAGGCTGTGTGATAGATGTGTATTTTGTGAGTGAGAAACAGAGAGGTGAGATTGTGAGAGAAAACATAGGATATTACAGCGGATTTGTTGTAGGTTGTGTCTCTTCATTTTGCTGGATAATAGAAAGGAAGGACTGGCTGTTTAGGGTGGACGTAGCCCAAACTGGGTGAACCACGTATATCTGTGTCTCTCTTGTTTTGTGCGTTTTCTGTGTTTATATTTCTGCAATATTTTATGTGTTCCATTGCTCCGTAATATATAATTTTCTAACAATTACAGGAGGCGACATCAAGTGAACAGGTATCAGAGCAAAAGTGTCGGGATGGGCATTAGACTATAATGTTGAATGGATATAGCTCTGCAAACTGGAGGTGAATGCCATTGATTAGTTCATGGACTATAAAACTGTGAGATCTCTGTCAAAAGTAGCAGCGTCTTGAATGAAAAGGAATGCAAATTTTCAATTCTAATCAATTAGGTATACCTATGTCTCTGATGGTGGAAAATTTGGCCCCATGATCAGATCTTTCATCTACATGATGTTAACGTTGATGCAGTGTCACTAATGCCGATCATGAAGTACATGAATCCATGTCCATTCCTTCCTTTCTATTGTATTTTTTCTCCCTACCTGTCATATACAATGCTTCCATAATCAATGTGTCCACACTCATGTTTTGAATATCAAAGTTACCACCAAGTAAAGTTGCAATATTTGGCGTAGCTTCCAGATTTTCAACAAGTTCCTTGGGAAAGTCCTTGGAGTCTTTGAATTTTCTTAGTTGATGCCTATTCTGAGAACCCAGTTTATCCTCGTCCTCTTCTTTAGCATTGTCACCAGAGGAAGGTTGATCTGAAAGAAGCAAGTCATTCATGGAAGTGGTTTTATTTGACCCTTTCCTAAAGTTTTTCCTACTTTGTGGTTCATTTGATGTATTAATAATAGACTGAGAATGCCTAGGTGCACAGTGGAGTTTGCAGCATGGTGTTAAGCGAGAGAGCGCATAGAATAGATGGACAATAACTATCATATTGGTCTGAAGATTGGAGTTAGAGAGTTTCATGTGACCTACATTCGATTCATGTGCATAATTTGATTTATTAGGTCGCTATATTCAACATGAAGTTCCAAATCGATGTAAGCAAATCTTAATGCTAGTTGAGGCATATTCATGTTGATTCTTCATTAAGATTCATTGCAGTGTTTGAGTAGTAGTATTAAAAAAAAAAAAGAGGTTATAGTGATTGCAGTTATAGTCCATTTGGTCTGAAAACTTGCAAATTCTCATTTAATCAACCAATTTTGTCTAAATTCTAGCCTAAGGTATTAATAGTATAGTTAGAGAAAATGGCTACATTTGATGATGCATTAGAGTTACTGAATACACTAATACATTCCATTATCGGTGGGATGGTAAATTTCAGCAAAGACACTCTCACAAATATTCAAACCTCTCTACAAAATGCATAAGAACAAATTGATTTTTTGCATCTTGAATCTCAACTGCATCAAGAATAGCTACATCAAAATAGACATCATTCTGAACCTGTTTTGTTTGGAACATTGAGACAACCACCCATCAATAGCAAGTCAATATTGTTGAAGTTCATTCAGATTTAGTACCAATTGAAGCAGCAATTGTACATGCATATGCAGAATTTCAATGTACACTTCCCAAGCCCATCATCAGACCTTGGGAAGAGCTTGTCCACAACAAGCACAAAATAGGTCTTGGATATGATAAGGAAGTTTCCTTTCATATTCCAGATTACTCAAAGCCCATCCAGTTTCAGAGTGTTGGATTCCTTCATGATAGTTCAGTTGTTCCAGATTCTGCTCCTCTTCAATAGAAACAACAACAGATTGTGAAATGCCAACACTGTGACCGAGTTGGCCACATGAAAGATCATTGTTTTGATCTTCATCCATGTAAGCACTATCATAAAACTAGTCATTCTTCAAACAGATGCTTCAAAAACAAGCCTCCTGCAGGAAAAAAGATTCATCTTGGATGGATAGCTTCTTGCCAATGGGCATCAACAACCAAGAAGATATTTTAGTCATATGTCCAAACTTGTTCTAGAGTATTGAATAGTCTTGCAGTTGATATTTTCTCCATCATCTCACCTTGTATCTGACACGGGGGGGAGCGATAGTCATCTACAAGCTTTGAATCCACATCAAGCCAGCTTGAGCCATAACCTGCCATACTAGATTCAGAGTTGTAGTCAGAGGTAAAGATGCCACTGAGCATGCCTTCAGTCAGTGATACCTCTTCAAAGAATTGGGGACACTTCCTCTAGTAGAAGACTTCAGCTTCTTGCCAGTTTTGGAAGAGTTCTAGGAATTGCATTAAGCATTCCAGAGTTGGTGGTAATCCTTAAACCATCATAGGTTGAGACCTCCCTTTTCAGGTTGAGGTTCTCCCTTTTATGTGGGGTGAGACCTCCCTTTATTGGTTGAAGGTTTCCCTCTTCAAAACATCAGGAGCACTTCCTCTAGCAGAAGACCTGATATTCATTCCAGACTTGGAAGAGTTTTGGGAACTGCACTAAGCGTTCCAGTGTTGGTGGTCATCCTTAAACCACCCCCCTTATACCAACATTTCAAAGAGCACATTCAGCCTAGTGTTGTCATGCATGTTTTTTGCACATTTTGTATTACATCTCTCTTCTTGGACTCATACATACCCCTTCGGATTAAGGGGGGGAATGTTGGACACCTAATCCTCTATGGGTTGGTGTAGAATGTGAATAGCCATGAGAGTCCAACAGACCTTGGGATGTGGAACCCAACGGTCACACGAATGTAGTATAAATGTATATCATTGTCAATAATAAACACACTCTCATGTTTTATCATTCATCTTCTGTTGTTGCCATGTATGTGCTTAACATAATCCATATATAAGCCAGTACATTTACACATGATATACCAAAGAGAAAGAGCTCTTATTAATGAATGCAAAATCCAACCAAGTATGGGACTTCCACAAACCACCCAACCATATATTGGTTGAACCAAATCTTTCTTTCAGCCAATCACCCCCGTGCAGCATGAATGTGGTACTCAAAATCAAACCAAATCAAGTTTCCACAGGCTTTACCACAATCGCCACCAAATCACTAGGCCCTAAACAAGCATTGATGCCACTAGATTTCTCCACCTACACCGTGAGGAATTTTCCTGTCTCCTAGTCTCTAAGCTTTACCATATATCCCACCATACAATGGTTGAGTATTCCTGGGCCTAATCAAGACTCCAACCTCCAAGCTTTACCGTATATCCCGCCATTCACCAGTCAAGGATTCCTAGGCATAATAAAGGGAACACACCTCTAGGATTTACCATATATCCTGCCATTCATCGTTCAAGGATTCCTATGACCACTTAGGCACACAAAATATAGCTTTAGCACAATCCTAGTCCATTTCAAGGATTCCTAGGCCATGTGTTCTTTCTTTCAGAGACCACCTCACTCAGTTACGGAACCATTCGGCAATCTAGATTAACTAAATACAAGAGAACCCATCACACCATGGCTATCCAGAAATGGAAAGGAAAGGTTGAAGAAAACTCTCACACTTGGCAAAACCCATTCCAATGACAGCAAGAGAGCCAAATACACACATGCATATACCATGCATGCCAAATCTGGCAAGTAAATCACACATGCAAATCTATACATGAAAATAGTATTGTTGTAGCTGCTTTATCTTTCTCTTCCTTGCTTGATCTTTGCTTCATCTTTTCCTTCTTTGCTTTTCCTTGATCCAAAGCTGAAGTGCTCCAAGAAAACTCTAAGTGTCCATGAGTGTGGGAGAGAGACAATAGAGAGAGAGCTCCAAAACTGAACTGAAAAAATGTACCAACTGATCCTCAGAAGCCTTTTTATTAATGAGGCCTCTATTTTCTTCAATTTTCCATTATTTTCCTTCATTTTCCTCCTCACATGCAACCTGTGACCTTTCACCTTCCTTTTCTCCTAATTTCCATTATTTTCATAAATAAATTTCCAAAAATGCCATTTTTCCTTTCCAAATCCTTTGCCATTTCCTTTGCCAATTTCCTTAGCCATAATAAACCAAATGAACATCCACGCTAGGATGTTTTACCCAAGATTCAGCTTGGAATATGTGTCCCATGACCTTGTTTATTATTTTCCTTTATTAACTTTATTACATGGAATTTTTTACCAAGGTTGTTACAAGGTTTTTGGGTGGCTTGAGGTGATTAACTCCCTCACTACTTCATGTCCATATAACATTTCCTATCATTGATCTCAGTGGGGTATGACCCATCATGCCAAAGGGGAAACAATTGGAGCAACATTCGAAAGCCCTTGATGAACATCACCTTCCTCTTCTCATTGTTGCCACAACTTGTTTCTCAAAGTCTCTGCACCTATAACCGTCGACCTCCAACAATTAATTTGGCATATATTTCCAATCCATGTGCATCGACTGTGGCTGGAAATAAGAATAAATTGGACTTTTTAGGTTTGAAATTCGCAAAGTGTTGGGTCAGGAGCCTTGTAATTAGCTTAACAAGTTAGTGTTCTCTCGTTTTTTTCATCTCGATGAGTGACTTACATAACCAATCGAAACAATTATTAATTAAGATCCTGGCCTTATGGGGGGGTGCCACTTCTAGTACATATCCAACCAATCCTCCAAATCCATATATGTATCTATGTATACATATATATTACGAAGTCTGTCATCAAACACTGAATATAATAATTATAATTGAAATGGGAAGCGAACTGTTACAAGATTCGAAACAATATTTTTTGCCTCTACAATACCCTTATCGCTTACTATTATTTATTTTGGCTTCAAGACTAAAATTGGAACTAGACACTCTCGAACATAATTAAATGGAATTAGACAAGTGATAATTATCGAATTGGTTCTACACCTAGTGAATCTATTATGTTAATTTCACTGCATGGTGTGGCATGTTTTTTTGGATGGACTTCATGAGGATTTGAATCATGCAAAACACACACCATATGTTAAGTCTAAGGATGTCGATGGGAGGCTAGTCAAGACAATAGCATATGAATATTGGCCAACCATGTTGTAGACAATGACTCTATAATCGTAGATGTTTTCCCAGGACAATACAAGTCAAATTTAGTATGTCCAGTGTGCAACAAGACGTCTAACAATAGGTTTACGCAACTAGATGTATGGAACAATATAGTTTACAAGAGTGACCAATCCAAGCATCTTATGCCTATCCCTAAATGTAGTAATTGATGGTGAGATATTTTTATGAAAATTTCCTATAAACATATGTTCTAGTCCTTCCAATATTGTTGAAAACCAATGACGACAACCAAATATTAATAACAATACCAAGAATCAGTGTAGAAATTAACAAAGCAATCTACAAAATTCCACGTAGATATTTTAAAATCTATATTCTCTGGCAGTTTCCACATCATTTAACGATGGATTTAGGATCCACTTGCTTATGTTCTGGCATGTCAAACTCCTCATGTAGACTAGGAGACCTCTACCTAAGAAGCTTGAAATCATGTAATATTTATGATAGCAAAAGTGTATTTTAGTTTGTGATAATTGACAAGATAGGTGATGTCATAAGAAAGACTCTCGAGTGCAAACTTGTGTCAATCCTCATTTGTTATTGCATGGGCCTCAGTAAAGAAGGAAACTGTGAAACCCCAATCAACGACATACTTATCCCTAATCTCACAACATGGATTAGTCGGTACCCTAGTTATAATCACTTCATATTTTCCCTATTCCTACAAGTACTTCCCTAAATCAATGTTATAAAGTATGTTGTAAGCACTCTTAAGAAAAAATTTGTCAGTAGTCCCTCTATCAACCTTGAACAGTAGCTCCACCTTCAAAATTTCATTGTGAAATTTTCCATTTGGTCTCCACTCTCCCAACATTCCATAATTGAAAGGTTCCTTGTGGGAGTGACATGTGTATATGACCGAAATGTCTTGGGCTCTACAAGAATTGACTCCCCAAAAATTCATAGCGATAATGGAAGTAATCATCTCCTTGAAGTAACCTACATGTTGATTTCAAGAAGTGCTATATTACCTAGTTCGTGATTATGCCTACCTTCTTTCATATTCTTCATACAAATGTGAATGTGCCAACTTTTCCCTTCACCTATGTTCCCCACACACATACTCTTCCACATTAGATTCTTATAGGCCTATGGCCATTCACAACAATCTACATCTCTCCCTCAATGTACACAATTGTTATACAGTATCAAGCTCCATTGCACCTCACCTTACACCATCCCTTAGTGATCATTATATGATGGAATGAAATTTCCTACCACTCTGGTTTCTAGAAGCTACTATCGGATCCTCCACAAAATCCTAGTAAGAAAATCAAAGCTTTGTGATATGGTCCCTTTGAGATATTGGAAAATGTGGGAGATAATACATATAGACTCAGTCTAGCCCCATATGTGTGCATTTACTCAGTGGTGAATGTAGAGAATATGAAACTCTATGAGCCTTCCATGTTAAATAGGAAGATGAATAGGTCCTACGTTCTGCAGTGGATTTGGCACCAGATGCTCAAGAAGAGTTGATAGAGGATATAATTTTGTAGAAGAGGTTCATAACTACAAGATAGGGACAACATGACCTTTAGTAGATTTGGTTGAAAGGATACCTTCTAGGGAAAGCTAAATGGTACACCTGAGTGAGGCTGGAGAAAAATTTTCATTACCTCATTATGTAGGATATTTTGAGGACCAAAAACCTCCCAAAATGGTGAGTTGTGATCTAGATTGGATCATTACATTATTTGTCATCTATCTTGATGCTTTCAAAGTGGAAAAAGTGGAGGAATCAATGAACAAAGCCATTTTCATTGGTAGCACCAATTTGGAAATTTTCAGATCAAAAACTTCAAGAGCCATTTTGAGGCCTTAAATGAACACTTTTTGTGGTCCCAACCTTACCATGGGCCTAGATTCCATAATCTACATACTAATATATTTCTAGCAATGTAAGAATCACCTCAATTAAAGATCATATGGGAAAGTTATGCCTCACATAAGTCAACCTATCAAAATTTACCACCATAAGTTGAGAGAATGCCACAATAGCCCCCATTATTCATGCAGAAGGGGCTAGTCACGTGATCATAATGAAAAAGACACTAGAACAGTAAATATTCTATATATATCTAAGAGATGAAGGAGTCAACCCCTAGGGGGGATCTCAATTAGAAATTGCCATGAAAATGAAATGTTATGTACCAAGATATTTGATGTTCAAATCCCCCTAACTTATTCATGTTTATGAAAGGGGCATACGTAGGCAACCAGGGGTTATAGTGGTAGTGGTATGAATTAAACCTATGTCACATGAGTATGAAACCAACCCAGTTGTGAATTCCTCTAGTCACAAAAGAAGAGTTGGAGTCAAACTTGTTGGGACCTTCATTTTGAATTTTGGATTTTGGTAGGAAGAAAGGCCAAGAATAGGTGGTGGGGAAAATGGTTCGAGCTGTGGAGCTGATAGCCAAAGGAAAGGGACAGGAGCTGAGAGTAAACAGGTAGTTGTGGAAAGGTGGCGGAAGAGTATAGAAGCAGTCAAGCAAGGGAAATAGAAGGAAGCCGAGGGCAGAGTCAGTCGAGTGGAACTAACAATGGGAATGCAGAGAAAAGGATAAAAGGAAAAAGATAGCACAAGGAAGGGTTTGGTGATGAATTGGATGAGCAAGGGTAGGATCCAGAGAGCTAGATTAGTTATGGAAAGGCAAGGATTGTCCTCTTCTCTTCTTATGTCCATTCTTGTCAATTGTGTTCTCAGAGAATGTACTCTTTATGTACTTGATGAACAGGCTTTGAGCCTTTTGTAATATGTCATGTACTCTCTTATATTCCAGTTAATGAAAGAAGCAGTTTGGGTTCCATATTGTATTATTGTGTTCCTTATGGGTTATTTAAATTTTTAAATGAATGATCAGTAGCTAGGTATTTTCTTGCAATGTTATGAGAAGAATGATATTCTTGGATAGTACAAAGAACTAAGTGTGATGGGTTATTGTTATATGGTATTTTCATTTCCTTAATACCCCATCTAGCCCCATCTAGCTTTAGTTGTGGCATGCCTCAGGTGAGACTCCTTGCCCTCTAGGTAAGGTGAAAATGTCGGCATTGTCCTATACTATAGCGAAGCCTTTTTGGCCCCTTGAGCCTGAACCCAGGGTCTCTTCCCTATTGTCATTTTCATGCAATTTGAATGGTTTCGTTGCCAAGACCTAAAATCAAAAAGAGGGGTTCAAAATATGGTATCGAGGATTTTTAAGAAAGAAATACGAAACTAGTGGGATGACCAAGTGAACTGGTTTGTGTCACAAAAAGCTGTTATTCGAAGTTGGAATTTTGCTAAGGTGAATGACGAGATCTTGTACTCAGAAGCTACAAGAAATTAGTACAATATATTCTAGTGTAAGTTCCCAGAAGAACAATACAATTGGCTGCAGAAACTACAAGTGAAGGTTCAACCAAAAGGACAACTTCCATCCCATCATGGTTAGGCCCCCGTTGATATTGTAGCACTCCACAACCTAGACACCAATCTGAAAAGGGCGGTAGATTTTTGGGTACAAACTACTCTAGAGTCGAGCATGGCAGTGTAAAACCCCAATTCTTGGGGAAGGATCAAAGGGGGGAAATGCTACTAAACGGGGGACTGTGATGTCGCTGAAAGGATGGATGTAGAAGACTCATGAAGGGCTAGGGAAGTAAGAGTGCAGAGGAGGGCGTTGATAGCAAAAAAGTGGTAGGAAAGGGCCATGCAGGAAATGAAGGTGCATGCGGAGGGACCACACTAATAAGGAGTGGTGTCGAGGGGTCTAGAAGGAAGATATGAGATCACGGAGAACTCAGAGAAAGGAATAGAGATAGGCATGCCATACAGAAGCTCAAAAGGCGATAAGAGCCATCCCTCCTCAATTGCAGGGGAGGTGTCTAATGGAAGTGGTCACAGTAATCCCGAGGAAGATATGGAAGATGAGATGTGTGATGTTATGAGATAGTTGTTTGCAGAGGACAACGCACTAGATGAAATCAAGCATCTGAACCCCTAAAGCTCTAGTAGCATTCACCCCCAACTTCCCCTGGTACTTTACAATAGTCCCGGTAAATTTGTTGCTAAGTTGTTTAAAGAAATACTAATACATAGTGTGCATGTTAGATATAAAACATATTATGGTACCTCTAATAGTAGTGGGAATAGTGGTATTAGTAATCTAGGATTGCAAGGATCTCAATAGCCTAGGACCCAAGGCTTTGTGCTTCTAGCACGCACTAAAGCCAGAATGGCAGGATCCTTTACTAACGCAACACCCAATTTTCTAATTGATGAAATCATTGAAAAGGACCTATAGGTAGGTTTAGAGTCAGTAGGAATAAGTTAGTCAAGCAATCAGTCCATTTATTTCTTTATTTTCAATACAATAATTCTTATGTGTCAGTTCAGTTGCAGCACCTATGTCACCTCACCGCAACCGACTATGCTTAGGGAGGTCAGTCACACGTTTCACAAGTCTTATCCACCGTACTCTGAGTCTTTTCCCTAATAATTAGATAATAATACCCCTGTCAGGTAAATTTCCATAGAATATTTTCCCATTATGGGAAGAGTTAACTAATAAAAGCCGCCATTACGGTCACATTATTACCCATTTGTTCCAATTTGTACTTTTTTCATCATGCATCATCCAAGTCAAGTACAGCTCAGCCGGTGGAAGGTTAACATGGTCGAGTCTACATAGGGAAATTTTTCTAGTAATTAGTTAGCGAGTCTAGTCAGAAACGTTGTGTCAAAGTTGGTCTACTTAATTTGCATGGTTATGCAGGAATTTTCAAAATTTCCAATTCAAGTGAAAAAATTGTTTGAGTCTTGATTCGAACCTTAGTAACATCACCCAAGCACTTGCTATCAGCCTCCTATAACTGTTTTATATCAACGACACAAAAGAATGACGAAGATAATCTCAGTTCCTGAAGATGGATTAGATGAACGAATTATTGTTTTAGAACCATTGTATGGGAAATATGACAAGACAATTCTGGTAGATAACGACCTTTTAGATTTATTCCATTTTCCAGTGCTCAAGTGAGAGGTATATACAGAAGAATTTTTGAAGGGTGATGGAAAAAAGGTGACAAAGATCAAAGTATCATTTCAGGCACTTCAATGGTTGACATTGATTAATTTAAGGAGTTTGTCGGTCTTCGGAATTTCTTTTGCTGCAATGCAATGCACTAAACTTCTAGTGAGTAGGATGCATGGTGGTTCACTCTGGTTAGACAAGGAATATCCAATTCATGTGGAGGACATTCAGTGCCTCACTAGACTCTCAGCAATAGCAGATGAAGTCACGACAGCATTCTAGACAGGGTCGAAGTGAGCCAAGAAAGAGGGGGACAATGATTATTACAGCAAGTATAACACCAAGCGTGGTGGAAAGGGCACTAAAATAGATTTGATCAACAAAGACCACATCATATTCACCTGCTACATCATTGCAAGGAAAGTAATGTGACACTTCTCCAGAAATGAGTGCACGTTGGACACCATATCAATTGTGGAACATTGTTTCGAAGGGGTTTCACTCAATTGGTCTACATTTTTGCTGAATGAGTTATTTGAAGCTTTCAAGGATGTATATAGATGAAGCACAAATTTCATTTTCAGGTATTTGATTATGACCTTGGCGATGTGGAAATGGTGCCTGCCAGCAGGGAGGGACCTTGCGGAAATCACAGATGAGAAACCATTGGCGCTTAGATACACACCCTGGAGAGCATCTGGGGACCCCAACAGCAAAGAGATTAATGAGGCATGCTTTAAATACTGGTACCAGAATATACTCATGACCATAAGGGCAGAGGAAAGAATCCCCAAGGGATTACTCGATAAATACTCGCAAGAAATCTATTTTGGGGTAACACATGGCCAGACTTATATCAGGCCATAATGTGTCCACCCAGAGACTTTCCAAATGAGGTTGCAGAAGTTCACATTAGTAGAACGGGCATTCCACACAGAGGTTAGATCATGGACAGGGGTCACTTGCGAGATTACAGATGGCTAATACAAATATTTGTTTGGGGGCATGCAACCGCTGACAGAAGACATGACTAGGAGCAGCAAGAAGAGGGGGGCCAAGGAGGAATTGCAACCAATGGTCTGTCAAATGGAGCAACATATGAGCTCCATTAAGCAGACAATTTCCAGCTTCAAGGGTTCATTAGGTATGACTCCCCAATCCATTTATTTTCAAGGGTTTACTTTGTTCAATCCAATCATAACTACTACCCTCGTTGTGTTTATCCCCCATCGCAGCCCTCACTCTCATACAAAGCCAACCATCCCAAGCCCAGACAGCCCAGAGGTACCAAGGTACCAGCGGCCAAGAAGCAAAAGACAATGTATGTCATGCCTATTGTTGACCTCACTGGCGATGGTCTCTAGTCAGCGTCATCCTACCCTATTATTGAAGAAAACCCACAATCTACCTCTATTGTTTCACCCAGGTTGCAGGATCCATCCCCCCATATAACTTCTACCTCCGCGACCTTGTCTGACATAATCCCTCTAGGCACCCGCATAACCGCAGAAGAAATGGAAGTTGATTCGGCTATCCAGTCCACCATGTCACTAAACAGGGGTGAAGGACATACTATCGTTCAAACATCCCTAATATCCCTATTTTTAGGGTCAGGCCCACTTCCGGGTGAGGAACCACTCACCTCACAACCACACCCCACCGCGATCAAACCGTTTGAGGCCTCGTTTCCAATAAATTTCCCCGTTGTTCTAGAGCCAGTCATTATCCCTCTTGCTCCTTAGTTTCTTGAAACCACACAGCCTACAACTTCCCCTCAAGGCCACTCAGAAAAATATATTTCTAGCGACCAACCCCTACAAAGCAACTTCCCAGACCCATCAATAATGTAGCCTAAGAACCTTCTGTTGTAGTCATCTACACAACTATTTGGATTTATCCAACAGGGAGCTTAGAGGGATGAATAGATCCACAACGAATAGGTCACCAATCACGAGCATCAGAAGCAACAACTGTCACTATCACGGTAGAGCGAGATTAGCTCTGACATACCAATCAACAACTGCAATCACAGTTCGAGCAGGTGTCAACAAAGCTACAAGCACTTTGGCCAACTGTGGCCGATTTAGTAATTGAATCCCCCGAGGATTTTTTTGCCTGCACATTGGTCGACTGTTGCGACCATATTCAGACAACATGCTCAAGCCTTGTGGCTACCAACAAGGAGATAAAGAAGAGTTTAAATATGGAAATATCAGCATTGCTTGATCTGTCTACAAGCTACATCGCAGAGATCGAACAGAAACTCCACATTGTCACTGCACTAAGAGATTCTCTAACTAAAGCCCTGGCAAATGGTTATGTGCTAATGGAGTAGGTCAATGATTGGTCAGGCAACTTGGCCATGAAAAACCAGCCAGTGTATCCACTTCACCAACAACTCCAACAACGCATCACTAACAGCAAGACCTGTAGGGACAAAGGCCAGCTAAAGCAAATTGATGATGAGATTGCCTCCCTCGAGGCCAGGGTACAACAAATTGAGGAGGAATCAGCCAAGACGAAAAATAAAATTTGTGATCTTAGGCCATCGGTCTGTAAGTATGTGATTTCTCTGCGGGAAGTATGCGATGAGGTCGAAGAATAGTGGAGCACCCTACAGAACACCTGACCTGATCAATTGAACTCCACAATAGCAACCTAATTTCTCCAAAAGGTAGAAACCCTCACAATCGTTTGGTAGAAGAAATTTGAAGATTATAACCACTTCTGCGAGGAAACGATTATCACAATCCCTGAGTTGGGGCCTTCATTTGGAAAAGAAGGCCAAAGTGTAGCAGAAGTAGTCCCGCATGAAGCAAGGACCAACATAGCCAGAGGTAGAAGTGGGAGCCTCACAAGAAGAGGAACCAACAGAACAGCAAGAAATAATGTAGAGGCACCGCCAGGAGCAACAACAGAGCCAATGACAGCATTTGAGAAAGATTGACTTGGGTACGAGTCAAAGAACTATGGTCAGGGCCTATTGGGGCCTTCATTTTGAATTTTGGATTTTGGCGGGAAGAAAGGCCAAGAACAGGTGGCAGGGACAATGGTTCAAGTTGCGGAGCTGACAACCAAAGGAAAGGGATAGGAACTAAGAGTGAATGGGTAGTTGTAGCAAGGTGGCGGAAGAGTACAGAAGCAGCCGAGCAAGGGAAATAGAAGGCAGCCAAGGGTGGAGTCAGCCGAATGGAACTGGAAGTGGGAATGTAGAGAAAAGGATAAAAGGAAAAAGATAGCACAAGGAAGGAGTTGGTGATGAAGCGGATGAGCAAGGGTAGGATCTAGAGAGTCAGATCAGTTGCGGAAAGGTGAGGATTGTCCTCTGCTCTACTTATGTCCATTCTTGTCAGTTGTGTTCTATGAGAATGTACTCTTTGTGTATTTGATGAACAGGCTTCGAGCCTTTTGTAATCTGTCATGTACTCTCTTATATTCCAGTTAATGAAAGAAGCAGTTTGGGTTCCATATTGTATTGTTGTGTTCCTTATGGGTTATTTAAATTTTTAAATGAATGATCAGTAGCTAGGTAGTTTCCTATAATGGTATGAGTAGAATGATAGTATTGGATAGTATAGAGAATTGAGTGTGATGAGTTTTTGTTTTATGGTATTTTCATTTCCTTAATACCTCATCCAACCCCATCTAGCATCGGTCATGGCATGCCTCGGGTGAGACTCCTTGCCCTCCGGGTAAGGTGAAAATGTCAATGTTGTCCTAGACTACAACGGAGCCTTATTGGCCCCTTGAGCCTGAACCCAGGTTCTCTTCCCAATTGTCATTTTAATTCCAACAAAACCTAACCACCAGTAGGTTATCAAGTTGTGTTATAACTAGGCCACTAGGAGGAAAAGGAGTTTCATTCTATTCAAGTTCATTTTGTTCCATGGATGAGAATAGTAGTTGAGAGTGGATAGGGAGAGATGAAACATAGAAAGTGTGTGCAATATAGCAGTCCACAAGGCACAAGTACCACTTCTTTGTACTTTGATGGGGGGTGGAGGGATTTGGCTCAGCCCTTCTCCCTTTCCTCACTATGTCTAACCATGTCACTTCAAGCCCAGCTCTTTATCCATGTTTGTAGCCACTAGCCCAAGATAATATTTCCTCCAACTCATTCAATAGTGTAGCATTGTTAGTTTTTTACATCAACAACACATAGGGCTCGAATTTCCCTAATGTGGCATTGTTGCATTTTTACATCTCGACTGGTAGCACCTTGTCTTCCCATAGTGCAATGCATATTGGCACTTTTACTTTACATAACACACAGGGTCACAAACCTCTTTCTCCATGA
The DNA here is from genome assembly GCA_031772625.1 of Pinus tabuliformis. Taxonomy (NCBI): domain Eukaryota; kingdom Viridiplantae; phylum Streptophyta; class Pinopsida; order Pinales; family Pinaceae; genus Pinus; species Pinus tabuliformis. Next base: position 1,480,101,160 of record CM062819.1, on the reverse strand, counting down.
TGTAGTGCATGTTGGAATTTTGTCACTCCTTACATCTTTGTGCTTGTCCTTAAAACTCAGCATCCCTTAGCACCCAGGCTCCCTCACATCTAGGCATATGGCCTCAAGTCTAGAAGCAATGACTTCTCAACTATCCTACCTATTATAAGGAACTATATGCCCTCATGCAAGCTATGACGAAGTGGAAACACTATCTACTGGGAAAGGAGACAAGAATCCACACAAATCACTAGCTATTACAATACATGTAGTCCTAGAGTAAGTTATAGAAGACTAGGCAATACAAGTGGATTTGGTTTCCATGACCATTTCATTTAGTGATCAAGTACAAAAAGGGAAGCACAAACAAGTTGGTTAACTTGCTTTCAAGGCCACCCACATCAAAAATCATAGCTCTGGGAACTCTTATGCACATGGAGCCATTCGCCCATAATGCATACAAAGAGGCACATTTAGAGGATGAGGACTTTAAAGAGGTGTTTCGATAGTTGTAGAACCAGAGCCATGTACACAATGGTGACAGAACCATTGACTATCATCTCTAGGATGGTTACTCTACAAGTTGGATAAGTTATATGTTCCTAAAGGTAAGTGGCTACAACTAATTAGAGAGGCTCACACATCCATAGTCATAGGGAACTTTGGTGTAAGGAAGAAAATGGCTAACTTGAAGTGGTATGTGTTGTTAAGAAAAATATTGGGGGGGAGAGGGGGGGGGGGGGGGGGGGGGGGGGGGGGGGGGGGTGGGGGGGGGGTTGGGGGGTGGGGTCATCCATAGTCATAGGGAACTTTGGTGTAAGAAAATGGCTAACTTGAAGTGGTATGTGTTGTTAAGAAAAATATTGGGGGGAGAGGGGGGGGAAAGGGGGGGGTTGAATCGGTGTTTTAATTCACTTTAACTTTTTCATCTCATACTTTTAATTTTGTACGCTACTATTTTTTATGCAACTAGCATGTGTACGTGACTTCAGTGAAGAAAATAGCGTATACCCAGTTTAGTTAATTTATCATAAATCCATCAGTGAATTAACTTTAACCATTGCATTATTGATTCATTAACCATCCAGTATGCAATAAAAAAAATAGATAAATACAAACACATAAGCAACACACATAGAACACCAGGATTTCAGGTGGAAACCCAATGTGGGAGAAAACCACCGTTGTTGTCATATTTTTCTTATTCTTTTATTATCAAGAAAATCTTCATTACATCTTGTACTGGTGTAGATTCTTACCAGCACATGGGCACCAACATGTAGGAGGCTACAACCTCCACTCCTTCTCCAACACCCACTGGAAGAGATCTACAACCCCATAATCACATTTACTGGCTCCTACCGGAAGGGAGCTACAACCCCATAATCACATTCACTGGCTCCTACCGGAAGGGAGCTTCAAACCCCTCACTAAGGCTGCAACCCTAAGATCCTTATGGACCATGTTTTAGAATGTTTCACACTAGACCCACCTGTCAAACAATCATCAAACAAAATGTATGCCATATTTCATCAAATTTTCACACTGGACCCACACCAACAATAAGCCCAATCCAAATGGAATATTGAATCTGAAACACAATCACTGGACCAACTAAATCACTGAAGCATCAAGATACTAAATACATAATCCAAACAAAACAAATGAACCTTAGAATATATATGTGATTGTTCTTAAGAGAACTTGTGTATATATGTGTTTCCTCTGCATAACATTTATGTATAGATCTCAAATCACTGACTACTGGAAACAATGTCAGGTTAAATCATTGTGCCAGTCACTAAATCATTAAAAAACAAAAACACAATAGATACATCAATATTGACTCACTGATAACCCAACTATAATGTAGCATCATCATTGATCAATATAACAACCCATAGTCTAATAAACCCAATCAACACTGCCAGATATAGACCATGCTTATCCATACATCATTGACAGACAACAGTGAATAGAACATATATCACAAATTGCCATCAATCAACATCTCAAACCCTAGTGTATATACGTGACATCTATAAAATAGATCAGCGTATGTATGTGATTACCATACACAACACCCGTGTATCTATTTCAACACACTTAATACATTATCACAGAATTTATACACGACAATATTAAATCACATCTATGTATGTATGTGTAATTACTCAAGAAAACTCATGTATATATCTTAAATCACTGAATCAATCCTTTGTTGCAAACACAACACATATTGTGCATACCTTCCTATGAAATCATAGATTACTTCAAAGGCATTTAAACAATTCTATCTTTGTTAGCAACTTAAAAAGAAAATCAATCAATCATATATTTCAACATATGTTCAGATCTTTCATATCTAAGTCTTCTCCTTCCTTCCTGGTGCACACCTGTTTCAAATCAGATCACACATCAATAACTATTCACTTGCACACACAACACCTTGATCTCCATCTCCTTATATAGCTTTTGCCTCATCCAATACCTTAGGTAAATCCTTTGGTAAAGTCATTAGTATTCTTTGACAGGATCAAATAAACATTGTCACCCCAATTACTATGGGAAAATACCATGGTAATGACCCCTAGTATCCATATTTTCATGGTTCAGATTATGTACGCGACTTTTACTCACAAAACCCGCGTATGTACATGACCCTTCTTCACAGGAACTACATATACTTTCTAAAACTTCACTAATGTCATCCATATGTAACTGAATCATCATTTCTTTATCCATATCGTCTGTAACATTTGTACATGTTATCAGCTTTAGTTCCACAATCACATTGTTGACATCTAGTACATCTTTATCAAGCAGGTTGTCATCAAGGACAACATATTAGCCATAATGCCAACATGTGTATTGGACCAAGATGTAAGAAGAGGTAGCTAGGTTCATAAGAGGATGTGTTTTTTATTGTACTAGCAAGCCTGGTAACAAGAAACAAGGTCTACATCATCCCTTTCATGTGCCCACTCATTCTTGGAAAAACATTTCCATAGATTTTGTGGCAATTTTATTAACAACGAGGAAGGTACATGACTACTTGTTCATGGTAATTGACAGATTTAGCAAGATGCATTAGGAGAATTTTTAGGTCTAAAATGGGCCTCCTAAGGAAATTATAAAATAATAGTGGAAATAATAAAATAAGATTAGATTACATAATCCAATTGTAGAAGGGAAAAAAGAAAAACTATTTTTTCAACTCGTATTTTCAACTTATCTCCCTATGGATTTACTCAAATTTCAAGCGGGAACACTCGTTGGATGAAAAAATTAATTTCTCATCCAAGGAGTACCCCTGTTGCATACTTTCGATTGACCCTGCTACACCAAAAATGAGAAATGCATGAAAAAATCGATTGCAATCATGTTTTTTCATGTATTTCTCATTTTTCGTGTAGCAGGGTCAACATGGGTACTCCTTGGATGAGGATTTAAATTTTGCATACAACAAATACTCCCACTTGAAATTTGAGTAAAACCTTAGGGAGATAAGTTGAAAAAATAGTTTCATTATTTTATTATTTTTTAATCTTTTTACTTTTTTACCTCAAAAATGGTGAATCATCCCCCATGGTTGACATCATCATCTTGAATCTTATTGGTTCTTATAAATTTTATTTTGGTTGTACATTTTTCTTTGGAGGCCCATTTTAGACCTCAAAATTTCTCTAATGTATGTTCTAATGCCTTGTAAAAAACCCATCAATGGGCAAGAAGCATCAAATTTGTTCTTTGGAGAATTGTTTCAGATATGGACATAAGATTTATGAGTGCATTTTTTACTACATTGTGAGATAAGATGGATAGGAAATCGAAGAGATCTACAACATTCCATCCATAGATAGATGGGAAAATAGAAGTAGTCAACATGACCTTGGTGTAGCTTTTGAGGGGTAACAATCAAAAACTTACGTCTCACGCTTCTATAGAATTAGTTAGAAGAAGGAAATTATAAAGATTAATGATAAAATAATGAGAATGGGAGTTAAAGAGAGAGTTAAAAAAGGATTTAAGAATTAAAGAGATAAAATAAAAAAGGGAAAATTTTAAGAGTTAGTAGATTTAAATATTTGTTAAAAATTAGTATAAATTAATAATTAGATTTCCGAAGATGACCTTGAAATAATCAATAAAATATTTAACATAAATTAAAGTTGGAACATCCTTAATTAAAAGAAAGGAAGGTTCAGAGGGGGGAGACGACACCAAGGGAGGAGGAGAAGGTGACCAAGGGGGGTGGAGGAATCAAAGGGTGAGATGGTGGATGATAGGTTTCCAGGATTGGCTAAGCCTGTAACTGATCTGAAATGTTGGGAAAACTTTTTAATGCTATGCAAGCTCCCTCAACAGTATTGAAAATGTGTGCAGGATCATCTCAAACTAACCAAAATGTGAGAAATTATGTGTCAAGTGTTGAGTGTATTTTATGAGAAATTCATGAGGTTAATTAGTTGTTTAAAACACATATACAACAAGTAAATTGAAGAGAAGTAAAACACAACAAACTCATAACACAAAGTCGATAAAGGAGTTCACCCCTCCTGGACTGCATCTCCTTGGACCTACTTCAATGGTTAGGACCTCTTTGGATTAATGGTCAATTCTATGATTACATGCACCTGCAGTACTCCAATGGATTTTCAACCTGCTCCATTAGATTCAGAAGACCCAAAAACCCCAAAAATGACTTTCCAAGCTCTGCAATTGGACTTCAGCTGATCTAGGCTTGACCTCCTCTCCTGGTGGCCCTAGGTTTCCTTAAACTTCAACGTAGAAAAATCACATACATAATTGACTTTCTGCCTCTGCAACCTATTCCATTGTGTTCAGAGCATCAAAATCATCTAGGAATGACTCTTTCTGAGCCAAAATTGGTCGAAATATGCCAAAGTTATGGCCTCTTCAGTTTCCCCTACGAAAACTCCACCAAATCTGGAGAAACTCTAGTTAAACCCACAAAAAATGGAGTAAAGCAAGATTTAGCGAGCCTGCCAAACTTCTGCCAAGTTAAACCTCCATTAATTAAGGTTAAGTATGGGTTAATTAATGTTAAATCCACATAGCACTAGCGTTGGCTCTTGGTTACGGGGGTATGGTCACATGTGGAGAGGACTGGCCCGCGGGGCTGGCCCTCTCTTTCCCCACTCGCCATATGTTGGCTTGATGGGGCCTGACCTAGGTTTGGAGTTAATTAGCCAAACAAATCCCTACACTACTGGCCCTTTTGGCACCATCCTGCGGAGTGCGGATTGAAGTCTCACCCGAAGCAGTATGGGGGGATGCTGGAACCAAGTTTCCGCACCCTCGAGATGTCTGAGGGGTCGATTTAGTCCAACTGTGCCTACCTTCACACAGGTCACTTTGCGCACTATTCTAACCTATGATACCTTCACTATCTACTATAATTGTCCTTCGTGCAGCCTTAACCAGGGATTGAGATGATTTTTCACTGCTATGGCAGTGCTCTGCTCTATTTCCCCAAGTTACAATGCGTATCTTACTTATCCTCTTATATATGTTAGTCAACTTCGTGTAAATAGATACTTTAACTCACATTCACTTAATCTACACAGTTATATATGTTCACACAGCATATAGACAACAGAAATGCAATTTATACCCAATATATTCGATACAGAAAATAGGAATTAAATACACAGAATTGATGTAAAACTTCTGTTTATTAATGCTTCAATAGTTACAGACTCGACTCGCTCTGCACACTCAGTTGTAGGGGTTCACGCACTCAGTTGCAAACTACTAGGCCTCTGCACACTCAACTGTAGAGCCTTCTCCTACTCTATGACCCAAAGACTCGACTTTACCCTTAGATCTTCCGCTATGCTTCTATTCCATGATCATTCCATTCATTCCTCTACAACTTAGAGCCTCGCTCTATTTATACAATCCCATGGTCCAAGAACCATGGGTAGATCTCTATAGCCAACATTACATTACAAAATTAAGGGCAGACAACCATATGACTCATTTACAATCTACGCGCTCCGCACCCACAAAATGTGGAGTATTTACATCAAAGATACAATTTATGACCAAGATCTGGGCTTTTAGCCCCAAAACTTCCCTTGGGGGATCCCGTGCCCAACAAGCCCCCAACACAAACATCATGAATCACCCTCGAGTCACTCTGTTGGTGTAGAGATCTTTGCGCATAGACCTCCCAACTCTGCCTAGACTACTGCAAGGTTGGCAGCGCATTGAGCAGCTGCCTGCTGTACTTCTTGGACGCGTTGTTTAAAAATCGTTGTAGCTGAACTGCTTCCCTGAACCTGTTCCTGTGTGCCATGCATTTATGTGAGCTTTTCTTCAATAGAGGCTATAATGACAAATCCTTCATCAATCCATGGTTATACGCACGCCTTCAAAACGGCTTCCTTGTGTCGAGCAACATCCACCTGCTCCTTGAGCGCTTTTGCCTGTTGCATCTGCACGAGCCTTTGTGTAAGGGAAACCGTCTGCACGGTCCCTTTTATATCATCATATTTTTGCTGCAGCTCACGTGCCTCCATTTCTAAGCGTTGTATGTTCAGGCCCTCTTTTAGAGTGGTGAGAACCTCGAACGACTCTTCAAATAGCTTGGTGCAGTCTTTCACTGCATTGTTGACCTCTGCTATGGCTATTGTGATCGCACTGGCGCATTGTTCCTTAACCTTCGATGGCATTGAAGGCTATGCCTTCAATTGTAGCTTGGCTATCTGAAGGTTCAGCTCTAGCTGAACCTTGGCCATCTCTTCCTTTGCTTCACGCACCCCTGCTGCTAGTTTCTGGATGCACATGTCCGCTGGTTCCTCTGCTTGGATGGCCAGCTCCTGGACCATCTGGCAGGCTTCATCAACCACCTACACAATATTTCAGTTTTGCGCCACTACCTCGTCGCGCTACAGGCTCAACTATTCAATGTTGATGCGTTTCTCACTCATGACCTGGAGTGCACAACCCTCCCTAGCTCGTAGTTCTGCAGTCACACTGTCCTGCAAAACATAGAGTTTCTCCCGAGGGAGTGGAGCCATATTTATTCCAACTCCCTTTAGTGAACTGACCATAGGCCTGTCGGCCTCATTTTCTGTAACTAGTACTCCTTGCGGTAGCACTATAGTGTTGTTCATGCGGGCACGCAACATTTCCTCAGTTGTAGTCGTACCTACTACGAGGCTAGTTGACAGAGTACCAGCCTATGGAGTGCGCACCTGCAACTCCTGTATCTATGCCCGGAGGGCCCACAACACCATTTGGTTTTCCTCTACAAACTCCTGGAGGGCCTCTGCGGTGACATTGCGCACCATCTCCCTAATTCATGGAGATCCCCCTCAGTGAGGGTGATCAAGTCGAAAGAAATCTTTAATTCCTTCGACTTCTTCCGCATCCCCACTTGCTCTCTCGGGTGTTGTCGCTTTAGATGTGTGGACGCTATCTGTGGGTCCGCGACACCTTCCTCTGTTTTTGTCTCTTGTTCAGGCAAAGGTGACTTTTCTCCCTTGTGCTCCTTCTCAGCTGCCTTCTGTTGCTCTTCTACTACCTTCGCAGCGTCCTGCGCCTCCTACACCTTGGTTGTTGTTGCTTCTTTCCTTCGTTTTTCTACCAACTGCACCATCTGTAGTTTTGCCTCCTTCTTCTTCCTTTGTGCAACAGACTTCTCTGCTTCCGCCATAGAGCTGGCTGGAGCGCGCCATTCCGATGGCCACAAATCAAGCACACGTGAATATGACATCGTCCGTCACCAGATAAGGTAGCTCCTTCCATGCCTTTCAGGGTCCTTCCTCGCCTTAATGTACACATGATGAAATTCTACCTTGAACTCCATGAATCTCTGCAAACTTTTGTAGACAGTGGGCGATAACCGTGGCTTGCGATTAATCCCCATTTTGATGTTCATATCCATGAACACCCAGAATATCTTGATGTCTCAAATCCTCTACGCAACGCTGGTTGCCCATAGCGAAGCATACTTCGCTGCCTCTAGAAGATCCTGCGCAATCATTGGGAACTAGCTGTCCTCAGGAAATTCCCAAGCCAACAGCACTATGGATAGCAAAAGCCATGCATAGTGGAATTTCTTACCCTGCTCCTGTGCCTCGCGGCAGTTTTCCAGGAACTCTCTACACAAGTAATTCACCCAGTTAAATTGGACCTCCTCTACGCACTGCATGACAAGTGCAACCACCGGCGCAGGCACCTCATTCGTGTAGCACTTCCGCATAACTTTCCTGACCAATATTTACGTCGCAACTTTGACCGCAGTGTTATTGATACTGGAGATCGAGCACCCTCTCTTTTTGTTAAAATTGGAAACTAGGGAAAAACTTCATGTGGGTCATCTTATTCATGGCTAATAATATTTTTATTAGATTCCTCTCGTCGAGAGGTGTAGGATTGATATAAAGATCATCCAATTCCGATAAGTATTCATGGAGATATGAATTTATTTTGATTATGGAATTATTATCAAGCCGACCTACAACTCATGTAGGCTCAGAAGCCCAACAGTCGCATCTATTCACCCACCAACGTTGTGTATAAATATAAGACTTTTCCTCATTTAGTCTCACTCATCTCATCACATCTCTCTCTCTCTACTGCGCAGATATGAGTCTCTTCTCTACTACGCTGAAATGGGTCTCTCTCTCTCACACATGTGAAACCAGAAACTGCTGACACTGAAGCTGCAACTGCAGAAATAAATATTGACTTGCGTGGCCTAGAAGATCTTCTCATCTGAACTGCGTTGTAGGTTCATCTGAACCTCCTCTGAAAGCCGAAACTTTTGGTGGTGGAATGAAGTCAATCCGACTGTCGGTTTGTGAGATATGGTCTGCCCTAGTTTGATAATGAAGCCGCTAATGCTGATGCTACTGATCTAGGGTTTGCTACTACTGATATGAATCAGATTTATTGTACTATTTCTCTCTGCTGAATTATTGAAGATAAAAGAATATTTGATCAAAGGGTTTCCCCACACATTGTGGGGTTTGTCCCTGGCTAGCCGCCACATCTTGTGTCTCTTGTCTTGGCTTGTTTTCTGTCGATCGTTTAATGTTCTATCTGCACTTTACTTTATGTACATGTGATTGCTAATCGGTGGAATATAATAAGAAAAAGAAGTAAACTGTTATAAGCATAGAACATACCATAACTTAACATGGTATCAGAGCTGAGGTGAAGACAAAGCCCGAGCAAGAGCAAGAGCAATCATTGAAGAGAAGATTGGCAAGGCTATCCTAAAAGAACTATGGGGTCCTCAACACTCTTTCCTGTCGAAGACAAGCTCCGTGAGAAAGCTGACTATCACGGATGGAAGATGTCTATTGATCTAACCCTTGATGATCAAGGAGTGCTGGACCATGTAAGAGGCAATATTGTTGAGCCTTCATCAAATGCATCTACTGCTGCCTGGAACAAATGGAAAAATGGAGAAGTCAAAACAAAGAAGATCATCCGGGACTCTATCGACAAGCACTTGGTGGCCTACATCTCTGATCTAGACACCTCCAAGGAAATCTACGACAGACTGGTGAGTTTATTTAAAGTTAATGATGCAAATCAAGTTTTGTTTCTTAGAAATAAGTTGAGGGAAATCAAGAAGGGTAAAGATGAAAGTATGCAAGCATACTTCTTAAGAATCACCGAGATCAAGAACTATCTCCTATCTATTGGGGAAACCATTACTGACAGATAAATGGCACTCACAACTCTCGGAGGATTACCATCTGAATGGTATGTGTTCAGGACTACTCTTCTGAACAATAATGTAATTCCTAGTTTCGAGGAATTAATGGCTAGATGCATTCAAGAACAAACAAGGGTAGAAGAGCAGGAAATGCCCTTGCCTAAAGGTCCTCCTGCTGCTTTTTCTTCTCATGCTAAGAAAAGAAATAATTCTGGGTCTAAATCGAAAAGAAAGGTTGGATTTAAGGGTGGAAGAAAAGGATGATGTTTCATTTGCAATAAAGCAGGTCACTATGCAAGGGAATGCCCTGATAGAAAGGACTCTCACCGTGATGATGATCAAAATCCCTCTCATGGTAATCGAAGGAATGGAAAATTCAACAACAAAGGAAAAAGGAATGCGGGAAATCAAGGAAGAGGGCAACCATTCAAGAAGGCTAGAAATTCCAGGTATGAATCTAACACTGTTGACGATAAGCATGCTGAATATTATCTACCAGCTGCTTTATCTACCTCCGCTCCTTCGGACTCAATGGGAATTTGGCTCATTGATAGTGGTGCCTCAAGACACTTCACTGGTTACAAAGAAGTACTCTATAATCTGGTAGAGAAAGAAACTGACCTGGAAACTGTCCTTGGAGATGACATGAAATACCCAGTGAAAGGTGTAGGCAATGTTTCTCTTAAACTGAATCAAGGTAATACGATTCACTTACAAGATGTATTATATGTACCTGATCTCAAAAAGAACCTGGTATCCATCTCGGCAATGGAAGACAAAGGCTATAAGGTAACCTTCAATGATGGTAAGGTACGCATATGGAAAAATAATGTTAAAGATGCTTTCACTCTTGGGTTTCGAGTTGATTCTTTATATCAAGTCGGTGGAAGTCCGCTAGGTGTCATGTCTTGTGACACAACGCTTCAGTCCGAACTTTGGCATCAGAGGTTTGCCCACCTTCATTACAAAGCTCTACCCGATGTAAGACAGATGGTAACAGGGATGCCTGAATTCCAAGTAGAGAAAGAAGGTGTATGTCCGGGATGTGCCGAAGGAAAGCTCAAAAGGGGACCATTCCCTTCAAGTCAAAGCAAGACCTCTGATATATTACAACTAGTTCACTCAGACATATCAGGTATGATGCCTGTGAACTCCTTGGGAGGATACTCATATTATCTCACTTTTACAGATGACCATTCTCGAAAGACCTGGATATACTTCTTGAAAAAGAATGATGAAGTGTTCCCTTGGTTCCGACACTTCAAAGCCCTAATCGAGAATCAAACCGAAAAGAAAATCAAGATCTTAAGAACTGACAATGGGACTGAATATGAATCTAATGAGTTCCATGATTTTTGTAAAGAGGCTGGCATCAAGAGGGAGACTACTATACCATATACTCCTGAACAAAATGGTGTGGCAGAAAGGAAGAACCGCACAATTATGGAAGCTGTCCGGGCCATGCTACATGATCAAAGTCTTCCTAAGTTTCTATGGGCTGAAGCTGCAAACACTGCCGTATATGTACAAAATTGATGCCCTCATCAAGCATTGGGTTCCAAGACTCCTGAAGAAAAATTCACCAGTAAGAAACCTGATGTTTCTCATTTTAAAATTTTTGGAAGCCCTGTATACTTTCATGTGCCGAAAGAGAAAAGAAATAAATTGGGAGCATCTGGAAAGAAGGGAATTTTCATGGGCTATGGTGAAAATACTAAAGGCTATAGAATCTATGTAGCCGGTCAAAGGGAAGTCATAATTAGTCATGATGTCACCTTTGACGAAGATATGGCTCTCAGCAAGGTGATCAATCTTTCGACTTTGAGGAGCTCTCAAGAAGCCAACACCAGGGAACTGAAAGAAAAGGATGATGAATCAATGCTTGATGTAGAAGAACCCATGGATCCGATTGATCCTCCTCCATATGAGCCTTCCTCTTCTAGGAAGAGGCCTTCATGGCTTAAGGGGTTACTTGATGATGCTGAAGGACATGCTGCACCCCGTGGAACCTTTCATGAAAGTAAGAAACCTAATAGGTATCAAGGATACCTGACCATCATGAGCACGATCATACAAAATGAGCCTTCGTCATTCTCAGATGCCGTCAAGCATCAAGTATGGAAGGATGCTATGACCGAAGAATATGAGTCTATCATAAAGAATGACGTTTGGGAAGTAGTTCCCAGACCCCAGGACAAGACTGTTGTTACTTCCAAATGGCTTTACAAGATAAAGCATGCAGCAGATGGAAGCACGGAAAAGTATAAGGCTCATTTTGTTGCTCGAGGTTTCTCCCAAAAGGAAGGTATAGACTATGATGAGATATTTGCACCTGTTGCCAGATATACGACCATCCGCTCGATCATAGCCCTTGCTGCTTCACAAGGATGGAACCTACATCAGATGGATGTCAAGACTGCGTTCTTGCATGGCTCGATCAAAGAAGAGGTCTACGTGGAGCAACCCGAAGGATTTGAGATTTATGATCGAAAATCTCATGTATGCAGGTTGAAGAAAGCTCTCTATGGGCTGAAGCAAGCACCCCGAGCATGGTATGAGAGGATCGATAGCTACTTGATGAAGCTAGGATTCACTAGGAGTGAAGTCGATCCTAACCTTTACTTTAAGGTTGAAGATGACAAGCCTCTCATACTGGTGTTGTATGTGGATGACCTCTTTCTAACAGGTGCAGACCCTCTCATTCACAAATGTAAGAGGGAGCTGGCCTCTGAATTTGAAATGAAAGACCTAGGACTGATGCACTACTTCCTAGGACTTGAAGTGTGGCAAAAGCCAGGAGAAATTTTCCTATCTCAAGGGAAATATGTGGTAAAGATATTGGAAAGATTTGGTATGATGGACTGCAAGCCTGTGACTACCTCGAGGATCTTAACTTTTAGAAGTTATATGGTAGTGATGTCGGACCAGATTTGGGAAATGCCTCTGAGTTTCATAAACTCATTCGCATTGATGTTCTTGGTGAACCTTCGTCCGAACATATTTTTTGCAGTTAGCATTGTGAGCTCATATTTGGTTGAACCTCACTGGATTGATGCCAGGAATATTCTGAGATGTCTTCAGGACAAAATCTCTCATGGATTAAGATACACTGCTGGAGATGTGAGACTACTTGGATATACTGATGTTGATTGGGCAGGCAGTGTGGTGGACCGTAAGAGCACTTACGGGTGCTGTTTCACCTTGGGATCTGCTTCAATATCCTGGATGAGCAGGAAGCAGAAGTCGGTGGCTTTGAGTACCGCCGAAGCAGGATATATTGTTGCTAGCATAACCTCGTGTGAGGTAGTCTGGTTGCGAAAGCTCTTCAGTGAGCTGTTTGGATTTACATTGGATACCACTGTGATTCTCTATAACAACCAGAGGTGGGATTCGATTATTGAGGAATCCTGTATTCGTCGAATGCTCTAGCAGATAGACATCATCTTGGATATGGTAAGTTGATGAGCAAGGAGGCTCCATCGCATTAAGATGATGTACAGGTTGATACACCTTGTCAAAGCCCCGAGGAAAGATCTAATCTGTGATTTTCCCAAACGACTTGGAGTCGGTAAGAAACCCTTGTACAAGGGTCCTGCATGTTGCATACATTGAGCTCTGGGAGCTCTGAGGGCTTGCGGTTATTACTGGAGCAACATATGACCACAGGGTGACTCACCCTCCCCTGGTGGTGCACACTGGAACAAGATGATTCGCTCTCTTGTGGGACAAGATGATTCGCTCTCTTGTGGAACAGGATGATTCGCTCTCCTGTGTAGCAGGATGATTAGTTCTCCTGTGAGGCCTGGATTGATGTGTTCTCCATGGCGATTGTAGCAGGATTGATGTGTTCTCCATGGTGGCCTGGATTGATGTGTTCTCCATGGCAATTGTAGCAGGATTGATGTGTTCTCCTGTGAGGCCTGGATTGATGTGTTCTCCATGGAAATTGTAGCAGGATTGATGTGTTCTCCTGTGAGGATAGGATTGATTAGTTCTCCTGTCGAGGCATCCTACCCATGCAGTCTGGGACTCATGGGAAGTACCTCTCATCTGATCAATGAGCAGGGAAATGAAGTTAGGGACCATAGTAGTACCGATGGACGCATCGTTGTAACTACCGTACTCCCTACGCTAGGATGACCTCCATTGATCTGGGATCAATGATACTAGTCTGGGACCAGTGGTAGGAGTTGTACCATACTATGATGCTGACTTCGGGTCGGTTGAGACTGGTCTGGGATCAGTGGTACATACTCTGAGACTGACTTTGAGTCAGTGGAGGATGATATTGGTCTGGGACCATTGGAGTTGTACTCACTATGACGCTAACTTTGGGTTGGTTGAGACTGGTCTGGGACCAGTGGTACATACTCTGAAACTGACTTTGAGTCAGTATGATACATCCTCGATCATTTCTTCTTCTTCATAATTCGGACAAAAGCAGAGTAGAACAGAACAATGCAAGAGCAGAGCAGAACAGAACAAAACAGTACAGATCAGTGCAGGTTAGAACAAGACAAAGCAGAACAGGAAAAATAGAGCAGAGTAGGGCAAGGGTCAAGCTGTACAAGGCAGTGCATTTGATGGATGAATAGTAACGACCGATAGACAGATTGCAGATGAAGTTCTCCATGGTTGAGAGGGAGTGTTAAAATTGGCAACCAGGGCAAAACTTCATGTGGGTCATCTTATTCATGGCTAATAATATTTTTATTAGATTCCTCTCGTCGAGAGGTGTAGGATTGATATAAAGATCATCAAATTCCGATAAGTATTCATGGAGATATGAATTTATTTTGATTATGGAATTATTATCAAGCCGACCTACAACTCATGTAGGCTCAGAAGCCCAATAGTCGCATCTATTCACCCACCAACGTTGTGTATAAATATAAGAGGACTTTTCCTCATTTAGTCTCACTCATCTCATCACATCTCTCTCTCTCTCTACTGCGCAGATATGAGTCTCTTCTCTACTGCGCTGAAATGGGTCTCTCTCTCTCACACATGTGAAGCCGGAAACTGCTGAAACTGAAGCTGCAACTGCAGAAATAAAGATTGACTTGCGTGGCCTAGAAGATCTCCTCATCTGAACTGCGTTGTAGGTTCATCTGAACCTCCTCTGGAAGCCGAAACTTTCGGTGGTGGAATGAAGTCAATCCGACTGTCGGTTTGTGAGATATGGTCTGCCCTAGTTTGATAATGAAGCCGCTAATGCTGATGCTACTGATCTAGGGTTTGCTACTGCTGATATGAATCAGATTTAGTGTACTATTTCTCTCTACTGAATTATTGAAGATAAAAGAAGATTTGATCAAAGGGTTTCCCCACACATTGTGGGGTTTGTCCCTGGCTAGCCGCCACATCTTGTGTCTCTTGTCTTGGCTTGTTTTCTGTCGATCGTTTAATGTTCTATCTGCACTTTACTTTATGTACATGTGATTGCTAATCGGTGGAATATAATAAGAAAAAGAAGTAAGCTGTTATAAGCATAGAACATACCATAACTTAACACTTTTTCTTCTCTAGCTTGAACTTCTTCTTCATGGCCTCCGCGATGGCCAAATCATCATTTTTACCTTCGGATATGTTCATTGGATCCTCCCCTTCGCAAGGGAGTCTGATAATTCTATGAATCAAATGATTCGTGATGGGGAGGGGCTCCTCCAGCCACAAACACTTATCATGCACCAAGCAGAGCAGCTGCCTGATGATGAAAATAGTCACTGGGGCACGATGGTAATGCAATACCTAGAGCAGGTTTAACAATCCTGCTTTCTCTACACCTCGCAACCACTGGTGCAGCTCCAACTCTGTAACTCCCAGCGGTGTGTTTTTCTTCTGGCACATGAGTTGCGCAGTTGCCAAATGTGGGAATTTCTCGTGGTCCGCGAGATCCCAATCTTCAAATTTTAATACCAGCACTTGCCCCAAGTGCACTCCGTCAAAAATGATGTCGTCGGGGAGCAACGGGGTCTGCAGAGAGCTTTTGCTCTCATCTATGTCTTTGGGCACCCTTGCTTTCCCCTTCCGTGGAGGAACATACGCAGGCAGCCTGGTCAAAGGGTCCGCACCCTGGGTTTCCACCTCCATCTCTACATCCTCTTCCTCCTCTACCAGGATTTCTTCAAAGTCTTCCTCCTCCTCATCAGCTTCCAAATTGATCACCTTCCCCTTTTCTTCCATGGTAAGTTTAGTTCTCAGCGGGTTTCTAGGGGACACACGCACTAGTACCATATGTTGCTTATCTTTCTTGGGTCTCGGCATGCGCAGTGATTTAGGGATTTCTGCCACTATCCTGGGAATTTTTGGGGCTTCTCCTACCATTATGGCCTACACAGCCTCCTCAGCGGTCATTGCTCCAGTATCCATGGCTTCCTCAGGTGCTGCCATACTTTTATTCCACAATTCTCTCAATAGCTCGGGTAAGTGCTCAAACAATGCCTTCGACTTCAAAAGATCAAACAAATCTAGGTTCATGATCTCTAGGCGCGCAACAGCTCAATTCTCAAATGGCCAAGTGTTGTTTGCTGCACAGCCCTTTAATATTTATAGTGCCTTTTGAATTCGAATTCGACCGTTCCCCCCATTTTTGGTCCATTAATGATCCCTTGGTGGCAAATTTTCCCAAATCTAGCCCATAAATTTCACCTTAAATGCCTACCACCCGCTCCATTTGGTCTCAAACCAAACATCACATCATGAATAGTGAATATAACGGTCACTTTCCAGCCAACCCACACGGCAGCGCAGCTACCCTCAGGATGCCGCAGACCCTATGACACTTCGCTATTGCGCGTAATCCTGTCATCGCGTAGCTCCCAAGTAGAGTAGTTTATAGTCCCATGCCTCCTTTCAACTACCTGGAGTGCTAAGAATGTGCTTCCTATGGCTAGTCAGATGGTCAGGCCACCTGTGTATAGCTTCAAATGACTACCATTGACCTTTCCTAGGAAGAGTTCTCCATTTAACTTTACCAACTACACCGCGCCACTATATGTGATCTCCTTAATAATATAGGGTCCCAACCAATGCATTCTGAGCTTCCCTGGGAATTGATCAAACTTACTATCATATAGCAACACCAAATCATTCGCCTTGAAGGTGCATAACTTAATATGTCGATCGTGCTAGGCCTTTTCATGCTGCTTTTGCACTTGCTAGTGGAATCTAGCCAAAAACTATTCTTCTTCGAGCTCCTTCAACTGTGTGAGCCTCTCCTCCATGGCTCCGCGATCCATCATACTTGTGAGCGCCACTATGTGCAGACTAGGCATGATGTATTCCATAGGCATTAGAGCTTCCACTCCATAGACAAGTCGGAAAGGTGTCTGTCACGTTAGTTTCTTGCATATCATCCTATAAGCCCATAATATTGCGGGTACGCACATGTCCTAATTAGTTCGTTGTGGATTGCATACCTTAGTCAGCGCATTGCACACCTTACTAAACACTTCTGCGTGGATAACCTTCTGCGTGATTTTCCTTCCTACGTACTGTCTTTTCAACATTAAGATCCATTTGCACATTTGTCCCCCCAACACATACTTATTAACCATATCTTTCAGTGTGAAGTTCATGTGCATCCGTGCAGGTTGTTTTCCATATGCCTACATCCACCCAGTTAGACTTGCGCGTGGATCATTTCATCCATTGTATTTGTCTGTCAATCGCACCCTAGGCTTCCTAAATCATGTGTGCATCATCCTTCTACATTCACGCTAGTCATCAAAACTCCCTTTGTGCGTACCCCACCACCTCGCGGGCGTAGCGCGCAGTACCCAATCCAAGGCCTGGAAGCATTGCTTTTCTAGCACCTCCCTTTCAAATTTATTCAAGAAGGTATCTACCTCACTTAGGCCATCATAAGTAGGTAGGTCTCTTACTTCTGTCGATACGCAGTGCAGCGACCTTATCATCATATTACAATTCAGTGTAGTCACCTCATGTAACCGATTCTGCCATCGCTCTGTTTCCTCATCCGAATCTGAACTGTAGGAGCTTTCGTGCTCCCATGCAAGTCGCCCATCTGTGGTGGGATTCACCCAGTCCTGGTTTCATTTTGTTATGTTATAGATGCAATCCAAATCATCATCACTTTCATAGTCGCACACCGACTCTATATAGCACAATCCTTCAGCAGGGTCCAGGGGTATAACTACGTGTAGTGACTTCTTTTCAAAAATCATTTTCCACTTTTTCAGATTAATCACCCCATTCATGTCAGTGGCCCAATCAATTCCTAAGAGTGCGGGGTAGGGATTGCTATCATCAACAATCTCTATCACTTCAAAGTCTGCTAACGCGCTCGCTCCATCAATGTCCACAGTGATTCCTGCAATCGCCCCATGTGTATTATCTTTTGTTGCTTCACCATTCATAGCTGAATAGGAGACCATTGTAGTGTAAGTCTCCCCATTCGCTCCCAAGTCTGCTTCGACAGAACATTCGCATCCGACCCTAAATCCAGAATTACTTGGTCCATTTCATATTCTCCAATTTACATGGTTAACCACATTTCTCTTCCCGTTCTTGTCTTGTGTATTCTGATCTTCCTGACTACGCGTGGTTCTCCTAGTGCGGTCCCAACACATTTGTTAATGAGTTCCTGTAGCCCTTTTACAGCTTTACTCTCGCGCAGTAACTTCATACATGTTTCCAAGAACATTGTGAGGATGGATGGGACCATCTCCAGCTCCGGTCTATCTTTGCTTCCTGAAGGGGAGGCCTCTGTGAAGCTCTTCTTAGCTTCCATGAAGGTTTCCAAAGCGCGCTCCAAATCAAACTCCACTTCTTTTGTCGGAGATTTGCGAACCCAAGTACTATCCTCTAGTTTTTTTCCCTTTTCATCTCTCGTCGCGATTCCACTTCAGAGCACAATGTTCACATTTGGATCTTCCTCGCGCGGGTCAAACCTCATCATCTACAGGTTCTAAGTCAGGGGAGGTGGTAGCGCTCCTTTGTCACGTATCCTAGCTATCAGTGTAGGACAATATTTTGTCTCATGATCAAACAAGTTGTAATACAAACATGATGGGTGCGTCGGATTTGTACAATCGCAGGCATAATGTCCTGGCCCTCTGCAATTGTAGCATATCAACTGTCTGCAACCTCTTCCAGGTCCTCCTCCACCTCGACCTCTGTCACACCCCTGAAATCCTGTTCGCGCCACTCCTACATTCTGGTCTAGGGGCCACGATTCGGCCTAAACTCTGTAGGTGGGAGTTCTATCCATCATCAACTCATAGCTTCTACAAGTGTGCTCATCATGTCCCACCAACCTACAAAAGTTACAGAACAATTGTTGCGAATTATGTGTGTACTTCTGTAACAAATGGCAGTTGTCTGTAGCATGTTTTCCACCTATTTGACAAATTGCGCACCACAAAGCAGGGGCCATGCTAGGTCTTGCCTGCGCTTCTGGCCTTAACAGCATCGGTCCTCCTCCCACAAGGTAATTTGCGAACACCGGGAAGTGGTCCTTATCATGACCCTGACCCTTGCATTTTACGCACCACACCCCTTCGCGCACTTCTAATCGAGTTGTCTTGTCCTATTTCAGACTCTACATCTCAAGGCATAAATTTTTTAGTTGCGTGTGGATCTGCTGAACTCCCAGGTTAGGATCTTGCATCGGGGTCTCTTGCAACCTCATCGCGATCTCTAAGGCCTCTGCCTGAGTCATTAATTTCTATTGTGATAGCGCACTCCTCAAATGTGGTGTTAGCGATGCTACAAACCATTTGCGATGTTGCCCATCCGTAAGATTCATATTAGCTTCACGAATAATGCATTTCAGTCTCTAATCTAGCTCCCAAGGAGTCTCGCCTGGTAGCATCGTGATCTCTTTGAATCCAATGATCAACTATGCTTCAGACTTCGGCCTGCTAAATTCTCTATTTAGCACTGCTTGGATATCCGTGATTCCCACATTTGTATTATCATTGGAGTGCTTAATATACCAATTCAGCATGCAGTCCTGCAGGGCACTAGCCAGTGTCACTTTCTTTATATTATCATATTTAACTCCTTTTGCTTCCCATACGGCTCGTACAATGAACAAAAATTGGTCTGGATCCTCATTTCCCACTCCCTTGAACACAGGCGACTTTATCGCGCTTGCCATATTGAATTACGGTGATGGTGGAGGTGGTATGGGTGAAGATGGAGGTGATGGTCGTGAAGCTGGTGGCAGTGTGGGTGGGGGTGGTATTCACAGAATTCTTTGCCTTATCAGATGGATCGCACTTTGCGGTGAGACCTTCGTGAGCTCTTCCTCGTCCCCTTGCGGAGGTGAAATCAAGGGGCTAGTTTCTGGTCCCTTATTTCCTTCATTCCTATAATTTTTTCCCCTTCGCGCAGCCCCAAACATCAAGGTAACTGCATAACCCTATTTTCGCACAATAACATTTTAATCCAAGTATTCAAATACTTTACTTACTTACCTCACGGTCCCTTGAGAAAGCGTCGCTCTACCTCACTGTAGCTAACTGAGGTGTCAACCACAAACTCAATAATGAATCCTCCTATAATCCAATCAAGCCAATGATCAATGGCGCGCATGATCTTATCCTCTAATGCTTCCAACCTTCATACTAATTCTGGGGTCCACACAATATAATTGTCGAGTTTCCACTTCCTTGGCTATTTGCTAGCTTCGTGATCCACTCGTACAGCTCAGTAGGGAAAGATGCGAAGAAGATTTCATGGATCTCTATGTGTAGGTAGCAGTCTAACCACTCTTCTTTTGTTAGTCGCGAGTTCCTGTTCTCCTGCACCGCGAACTCGTGAATTCTTCTGTCCAACCAGCCTTCAATTTCCTTCTTATTTGGATTCCAATGATACGACATTAGACATCTCTATGTAGATTCTGATCCCAGTAACAAAACCATTTGTTGGCTTGATGGCGCCTGACCCAAGTTCGGAGTTAATTAGCCAAACAAATCCCTACATTACTGGCCCTTTCGGCATCAGCCCGCGAAGCGTGGACTGAAGTCTCACCCAAAGTAGTATGAGGGGATGCTGGAACAAAGTTTCCGCACCCTTGAGATGTCTGAGGGGTCGATTTAGTCCAATTGTGCCTACATTCGTGCACTATTCTAACCTGTGATATCTTCGTGATCTACTATAATTGTCCTTCATGCAGCCCTAACCAAGGGCTAAGATGATTCCACACTGCTATGGCAGCGTTCTGTGCTATTTCCCCAATTTACACCGCGTATCTTACTTATCCTCTTATAGATGTTAGTCAACTTCGGGTAAACAAATACTTTAACTCACATTCATTTAATCTACACAGTTATATATGTTCACGCACCATATAGACAACATAAATCCAATTTCTACCCAATATATTTGATACAGAAAATAGGAATTAAATACACATAACTGATGTAAAACTTCACTTTATTAATGCTTCAACAGTTACAGACTCAACTCGCCCTGCGCACTTAGCTGCAGGGGTCCCCACACTCAGCTGCGGACTACTAGGCCTCTACACACTCAACTACAGAGCCTTCTCCTACTCTACGACCTAAAGACTCGACTTTACCCTTAGATCTCCCGCTATGTTTCTATTCCATTATCATTCCATTCATTCCTCTACAACTTAGAGCCTCACTCTATTTATACAATCCCATGGTCCGCAGACCATGGGTAGATCTCTATAGCCAACATTACATTACAAAATTAAGGGCAGACAAACCTATGACTCATTTACAAGCTACATGCTTCGCGCCCACAAAATGCGGAGTCTTTACATCAAAGATACAATTTATGACCAAAATCTGGGCTTTTAGCCCCAAAACTTCCCTTGGGGGATCCCGCGCCCAACACCATATAGTATCACTTTAAATGAAACTCACGCCCTATGTTTATTAAGTAACATAGTGTGGCATAATGGTAAGGCATTGAGCTTGTGTGGAAGAGGTTGCAAGTTCGATTCCCCGGCTTGCCAAAATAATTTTACCCGACCTTTGAGAGGGCATGTGGCAGCCTCCGAGCTTGCCACGTGTTAGCCTCTCATTGGTCCACCTAAAATGCTCTAGACCAATCTGATGCCGACACTTGTCATGACCCAATTGAGCCACCTTTGGAAATATTTTTGTAATATTCCTTGGAATATTATTTTTGCTAA
This sequence comes from Pinus tabuliformis, assembly GCA_031772625.1. Classification (NCBI taxonomy): domain Eukaryota; kingdom Viridiplantae; phylum Streptophyta; class Pinopsida; order Pinales; family Pinaceae; genus Pinus; species Pinus tabuliformis. The sequence continues at coordinate 1,480,079,342 of CM062819.1, read as the reverse complement.
CTGGGTTGTACGGATGCCTAGTCAGCATCCCAGTCAGCCTGTACCCAAAATTTGCATGTTTGACAAAATGGACAGTAGGCTCTATCATTCTCATATGAATTCTATTTTGAGTGAAATGAGTTGCACTGGGATCATATCACTGAGACGGACACAGTCGTTCAAGTTTTGAGCAATTCTAAGCACTTTGATTTTTTAGCAAATTTTTGCCCCTAATCCAAATTCCAATCACTTCAATTTTTTAGCAAATTTTTGCCCCTAATCCAAATTTCGATCACTTCTTCCCACTGACAGGCTTTTGGACCCACAAAATCTAGTTATCTGATGAGAGCTAGATGCTCTTCTCCTTCCCAAGTTCTATCTATTGATTCTACTTAGAAAAATCTCCATGACAACCACTTGGGTTCACTGACATACCTTGCCTTGCAAATGGCTTGGCACTTAAACCAATGTTCTCCTTTTGTTGCTGACCCAATCCAACACTTGTTGGATGTTTGCTAATTAAACACATTTTTGTACCAAAGCGATCCCTCAGTGCTTGGAAAGCTAACTAATGGCCTTCCCACTAAGAATCATGTTCCTCCTTTGCAACACATGCATTCGATGTAAGCTTCTCCTTGGAAACCACTTTTCCAAGTTAATCCCATCTAAGTGAACTACAGCAATGAGTTCCAATATCAGTAATAACAAGAAAAGAAATGACCATTCTTTTACCTCCATGGTTCCAAATTCCACATCTGGAAGAATGCATTCGCCATCTCTTTCGCTTCTTGGCGTCAACACATCAAATGGTCTACAATGGCTGCAATTTTTTTTGGCATTTTTGTCCACTTTCGCTTCTTGATTCCATCATCCTCCAGTATTAACATGCTGCTCATGTCATGATTTGAGAATGAAGGCTAATCATGAGCCTCTTTCTCAAGCGTGGACCTTCCAAAATCCTGCAACATCTTGTCACAAGAAACACCATTAACCTTGAAAAACACTCATGCAAGAATATAACTTAATGACCTCTTCCTTTTGCTTCTTCAAAGCAACAAATGTCACATCATGTGAACATCTCCATGTACTCTTACATCTTAGTGTATAAAGTATTGACTAAACATGAGTCAAAAAAACATGCTTCTTTGAACAACTGACTTTCAAGTCAAGCAAAAGCATGTACAACAACTTGACGATTTACAACAAGAATTCCACATTCTCATGAAACAATTCATCACATCTCCCTTTCATCTTTGGAGACAAAATCAACTCTTCCAAGTTGATATAACATACATGTAACAATCAATCGACCACACAAGCCGACACTCATGCATGTGAAAATGATCAACATTCTCAAGTTGACAACATACATGTTAACAAAGCAATCAACCAACACAAGTCAATCACTCATGCATGTTCAAGCACAATGAAACTATTAAAAATTCCACTATTCACACACACAAACTCTCATGCATGTATAACAATTCTCAACTCTCTCACAAGTACAAGAATCCCATTGGTATGTATGAGTACTTAAAGAGCTGAAATGACCAAATTTGCTACAATAAAGTGAGTCAACATACTCCACTTTCGAACACCTTCCTGGCGTAAACATGCAAGTTCAAGAATGCAACATGCATGCAAATTTGTAGTTGCAAATTGCCATCTTTGCTGCATCTAAGTGAGTCAACATAACTCTACTTTTTCAAAATCTTGCTTCATGCAATATGCAACATACTTTCAAGAGAAAATAAATGCATCCAAATAACAAGGAAATGCATCAATAAGGCAAGATTCGCATCAATTATCAAAATAAATGCAAGGCCTTAATTGGTTAAGAAATCTAACCATCTATTTCCAAACCATTTCAATGGCGCTTCTTTCAACTACACTTCATCATGTGTGTCATCTTAACCCACATCAATTATGGAATCCTCTTTTTCATTCTTTTCAAAATCTCTCTCCACCTTCTTCAAATTTTGTGGATGACTTGTTGGATGCAAATTCCAACACATGTATACAAGATGACCCTGCTTATGGCAATGAGTGAAAAATAATTGCATCTTCTTTTCAACATGGTTTCCATTATCTAATGGACCTTTGGCTTTCTATCCCTTTTGTTTTGAAAGTTTCATGTGTATGGCTATCCTCTTCCAACAACTTGAAATAGTATGGTTATTCAAACCATAAAAGGAACATGTAAATTTTCTCCAAAATTATGTGAAGATTTACCATGTTTATCATAATCAAAAGAAACTTGATTAAAGGAAGATTTACACCTTTCACATTCACCTTTGTCACCTTCTTGAAGAGCTGAATTTGATGAGGTAGTGGCTCTCTTCGAAATACCAACACTGGTTTCAATGACCTTAGAGCTTTCAACATCCTCTTGTTTGTCATTTCCACTAGTTGCATGCTTATGAGCATCTTCTTGCAAATTGGGTATAAGACTTTTGCATTCCTCATGAACACAAACTTCACAAGCTTGAGGTAATGAACATGTAATGAAATTCATTCTTGGAACACCTTCATGTGCCTCCTCGGCTTTGGAGCATTCTCCATCATGTTGTCCATAACCAAGACCCAAATACCTAGGCCTTTCCTCAACAACAATTGTCTCAACTATTGCTTGTGCATGTTTTCCTAACCCTTTACCTTCATAACCCATCTTCATCAATAATTTGGACCCTATTCCTCTATTGTGTCTTTAAAAATCACAAAAACATTCATTTTGAGAGGAAATTGAAGATAAAATTGAATTGCACACCTCATTTTCATGCACATACTTGGCTAGGGTTTCCTTGGCATCATGGTCCAGTTGAATCTCCATCTCATGCATCTTTTCAAGAAGCTCTTGCTTCTCCTCCTTCATGTCCATCAACTCCTCTCAAAGTATAGTGTTCTCCTTCCTATTCATCTCTTGCACCATATCTCTCGTGATGATAAGCTCTTACAACATCTCTAAATCAAAGAGTCTTGCTAAGGAAGATGGATTATAAACATCACTTGTTGAAGCTGAAATCACACTTGTAATGCATCAAAAAGCTTCACAAAGCTTCAAAAAATTTCTCAACAAAGAAGCATCTCCCTTCTTCAGCTTACACACATAAACTTGCACACAGTTAAATTCTCCTTGCACAAATACAAAACCAATAGCTAATTTTCTAGCTAACCTTGGCAAACCATCTTAGGGTTAAAATGAGCTAATAGTGCTCTGATACCAACTTGATCTGAAATGTTGGGCAAACTTTTTAATGCTATGCAAGCTCCCTCATCAGTATTAAAAATGTGTTTAGGATCGTCTCAAATTAACCAAAATGTGAGGAATTATGTGTCAAGTGTTGAGTGTATTTTATGAGCAATTCATGAGGTTAATTAGCTATTTAAAACACATATACAGCAAGTAAAATGCAGAGAATTAAAACACATCAAACTCATAACACAAAGCTGATAAAGGATTTCACCCCTCTTGGGCTACATCTCCTTGGACCTGCTTCAATGGCTAGGCCCTCTTTGGATTAATGGTCAATTATCTGATTACATGCACTTGAAGTGCTCCAATGGCTTTGCAACCTACTCCATTGGATTCTAAAGACCCAAAAATGACTTTCCAAGCTCTGCAATTGGACTTTAGTTGATCTAGGATTGACCTCCTCTCCTCATGGCCCTAGGCTTCCTTAAACTTCAACATAGAAAAATCATGTACAAAATTGCCTTTTTGCCTCTAAAACCTATACCATTTTGTTTAGAGCATCAAAATCATCTAGGAATGACTCTTTCTGAGCCAAAATTGGTCGAAATATGCCAAAGTTATGGCCTCTTTAGTTTTCCCTAGGAAAACTCCACCAAATTTGGAGAAACTCCAGTTAACCCCGCCAAAAATGGAGTAAAGTTGGATTTAGCGGGCTTGCCAAACTTCCGCCAAGTTAAACCACCATTAATTAATGTTAATTATGGGTTAATTAATGTTAAACTTCACTTAGCGCTAGCGCTGGCTCTTGGTTACATGGTATGGTCACATGTGGAGAGGGCTAACCCTCTCTTTCCCCAACCGCCATATATTATCACTTTAAATGAAACTCACGCCCTATGTTTATTAAGTAACATAGTGTGGCATAGTAGTAAGGCATTGTTCTTGTGTGGGTGGGGTCACGAATTTGATTCCCTGACCTTCCAAATTAATTTTACCTGACCTTTGAGTAGTCACGTCGCAGCCTCCAAGGTTGCCACGTGTCAACCTCTCATTGGTCCACCTAAAATTCTCTAGACTAATCTGATGCTGACACTTGTCACAAACCAATTGAGCCACTTGTGGGAATATTTCAAGAATATTCCTTGGAATATTATTTTTGTTGACTGGGTTGTACAGATGCCTAGTCATCATCTCAATCAGCATTTGCATGTTTGACAAAACGAACAGTAGGCTCTATCTTTCTCATACGAACTTCGTTTTGAGTTAAATTAGTTACGTTGGGATCGTATGGCCAAGATGGACATGGTCATTCAGGTTTTGATTAATTCCAAGCACTTTGATTTTTGAGCAAATTTTTGCCCCTAATCCAGATTCTGATCAGTAACCATCCTCCGTATTAATATTATCAGGGTATTTCTCGATTTTGAGGGCTTCTCAAATAATATGAGAGTTATAGAATGGTATAGAGGCAAGGATTTTTTATTGGTCGAAACAGATTAAGTGCTTGGACTCATAACAACATTCAGTGATGGAAAACTTTGAATGACAATTATGGTTGGTATCAACTATGTGTTCCTTGAGGCAAGATTTGAAAGGACGACCAGTTTGGCCAATATAGGTTTTGTCACAAGAACAGGGAATTTGATAAACCCCTTATCCTAGTATGGGATCTAATATGTTTTTGGCCAATCGGAGCAATTGTTTGAGGGTTTTATGAGGTTTAAATATGGTTTTTATGTTTTTCTTGGCCAAGATATTCACAATAAGATCAGTGGTTCCTTTAATGTATGGGAGGGTAACTTGGCCACAGGATGGAGAGGGATCAGAATTGGTGGATCTAGGGTGAGCAATATAATGGAAAGCTTTAAATATTTGTGAAGAGGAATAGCTATTGGATTTTAAAGCCTTGATTAGATGGGATTTTTCAGTTGGAAGAAACTGCGAAGCATAAGATTTTAGAGCTCGGGAGATGAGGGTTTTGAGTAGACCATACTTTTGGGATGGGTGGTGATGAGAAAGGGCATGGAGATAATGGTCAGTTTGAATATTTTTCCTATATAATTGATTGGAGAGAGAGCCAATGGGGATGCGGATAATGAGGACATGCAAGAATGAAATGGATTTATTAGCTTATATTTCCATAGTGAACTGGATATAAGGGGAGATGTTGTTAATATGGGAATAAAAAACGTCAAGTGCAAGTCGACCATGCTACCAAATGACAAAGGTGTCGTCATCTAGAAAACCCCAACAACAATATGAATAACTGTGGAAGTCTCCAATCACTTATAAGTGCCATAATATCAAGCTAACCATGGGGGAATATGTATTGAATAGTCCAATTAATTCCATTCCAATTGGTTGTATTGATTTTGTACTAGGAGTCCAATGGTTACAATCTTTGGGGATGATAGACTTTAATTTTCAAGAACTCTTCTTGAATTTTTTTTGTGAAGGAAAGGAAATTGAATTAAGGGATATTGTAGGGAAACTAGGGAAGATAATCAGCTCTAATGGCATGACAAATATTTTTAAGAACGAAAAATGAGGCATAATTTCATAATTATGCTCACTAAATCATCGAAATCATTTATTTCTCCAAATATCCAAAAATTCTTGGACAATCATTCCAAGTTATTTGAGACTCCAGAAGTCCTCCCACCTATTTGTGATTATGATCATGATATTCACTTGATTTCAAGAAGTGTTCCTCCAAACATTAGGCCTTACAGATATCCCTATGCCCAAAAGAGTGAAACTGAACATATGGTTGCAAAAATGCTAGAGATGAGTATAATTCAACCTAGTCAAAGTTTTTTCTCTGCTCTAGTAGTTTTGATGCACAAGAAGGATGGATCATGGCATATGTGTCTGGATTATAGGGAGCTCAACAAGCTCACTATCAACGATAAATTTCCCATTCCTATCATTGATGAATTACATGGAGCAATTTACTGCACCAAGTTGGATCCATGGGGGCTTCAATGGGGGAGCAATACCATACCACGTGCATTCATATTGGGGGATATATAGTGAGGAAAAAATGACATAATATATTGAGCATATATTAGGGGGTAAAGGGTTTTTATATTGGTAGGTATAAAAAATGGAGCTCAAAGTTAATGAAAAAATATAAAGGGGTATAAAAAGTGTTAATGAAAATATCGATACCTATAATATCTAGTGAAAGTACGTGTTTTCTAAATTGGGATGGTGTATTGGGTTCGTATTGGTAGGGGGTTAATAAATGTGATTTTTAGAGGTATTTTCTAATATGTAGTAAAATTAGAAGTATTTTTTAGTATGTCACAAACACACGTGATATGTCATAGGTTAATTGAGTTAAGACCTCATGGTTGGATCTTTGTTCAGCATATCATCAAATTAGAATGAAGACTGAAGACATTCTGAAAACAACATTCAGAACTCATGAAGGTCATTATGAATTTTTGGTCATGCCTTTTTGCCTTACTAATGCACCTTCCACATTTGAAGGTTTGATGAATTCCATTTTCAAACCCTTCCTTAGAAAATGTGTGCTAGTACTTTTTGATGATATACTAATCTACAACAAGTTTTGGAAGGATCGTGTTCAACATGTTGACAAGGCACTCAAATTATTGGAGGAGAAATAATTATATTCAAAAACCTCAAAATATTTATTTTGAGTACAGGAGGTGGAATATTTGGGTCATATTGTATCTCATGAGGGTGTTAAGGTAGACCCTAACAAAATTAAAGCCATTAAGGAAAGGAAAATCCCCACAACCCTAAAGCATCTTCGAGGATTTCTCAGGTTGAAAAGGTATTATCACAAGTTTGTTAAAATTATGGGAGAATAGCAGTGCCTCTAACAACATTACTGAAGAAAGATGTATTTTATTGGACTCCAAAAGCAACTAAGGCCTTTAAACATCTTAAAGATACAATGTGTCTAGCATTGGTCTTAGCTACACCAGACTTCACAAAAACCTTTGTTGTGGAATGTGATGCTGCAGGAAATGGAATTGGTGTTGTTTTAATGCAAGAAGGAATACCTATTGCTTTTGAAAGTCATCCAATCAAGGGAAAGTACTTACACAAACCTATTATGAGAAGGGAATGTTGGCAATACTACATGCACTAAATCAATGGCAAAATTACCTAATGGGAAGACACTTCAAGGTAAAAACATATCAGGATAGTCTTAAATACTTTTTGAAACAAAGGTTGTCTTAAAAAGAGCAGCAAAAATGGGTCACAAAGATGTTGGGTTATGAATTTGAAATCATCTACAAGAAAGGGAAGAAAAATGTTGTTGTAGATGCACTCTCAAGAAAGGATGAGGATGTGGAAGCATTTCTCTATGCCATTTCTATTATCCAACTTGATTGGATAATTGAAGCAAGGGATGAATGGAAGAATGATGAAGAGGTGTGGACACTCATTCAAAATTTGTAGCAAGATCTTGGCACATCTGATACATTATACGGAAAAATGATTCATTATGGTACAAATATTGTTTATATATGTGTAATAATTCCCAACTCAAAAAAAATATTCTTTTGGAATTGCACACCTCCCCCTTAGGAGGGCACTCAATATTTTTAAAAAGTTACCACGGGGTCAAGAATGAATTTTTTGGGATGACCTTAAATCTAATATTTAGAAGTTTGTGGTAAAATGTTTAGTTTTCCAACAAAATAAAGTTGAGACAAATACTACCCCGGGTCTGTTACAACCTTTAGCCATTCCAAGTTAGTGTTGAGAGGAGGTCTCAATGGATTTTATCATAGGTTTAACCAAGTATGAAGGAAAGAGTGCCATCATGGTGGTAGTTGAAATAATTTCCAAGTATGCACACTTTTGTGCATTATCTCATCCATTTAAAGCCAATACAGTTGCTACTACATTTATGGAAACAATTCAAAGGCTACATGGAAACCCAAAGGTTATTGTAAGTGATAGAGATCACATTTTCACTGGAAATTTTTGGACGGAATTATTTTCTTGTCTTAGTACTCAATTATCTCATACCTCATCTTATCATCCTCAATCTGATGGGAAAATTGAGATAGTGAACAAATTTTTGAAAGGATATCTTCATTACTTTGTATCTGGTAAACAAACACAAAGGATCAAGTGGTTACCTCTAGATGAATGGTGGTATAACACTTCCTTCCATATTGCAGAAAAAATGACCCCATTTATGGCACTTTATGGATGTCATCCATTGTCTAACACATCATCTTTAAGAGAAAATTATAAGGTTCAAGTAGTGGAATATCATATCAAGCATAAACACAAGTTATCCAACCCTTAAATTATAACCTCACTTTGGAACAAAATTGAATGAAACAACAGGCAGATCAGCATCATAGTGAAAGAATTTTTGATGTAGGTGACTCGGTATTTTTAAGGCTACAACCATACAAAAAAATGTCCCTCAAGCAAGCTAAGAAGGATAATAAATCATCACCCAAGTATTATGGTCCTTACAAAGTGTTGCAAAATATTGGTACTATGGCATACAAATTGGAGTTGCATGCATCTTCCTGAGTACACACAGTTTTCCATGTTTTATGCTTAAATAAGGTTATTAATGGCAAGCTCCCTTCAAACAATATTGCTAGAACTTTATGAAGAAGGAAAAATCATATTGGAGTCTGAAGCAATCACGGAAACAAGAACTCGACAACTACGAAATCAATGAATTTCGGAGTATCTCATTAAGTGGAAGAACTTACCCGTTGAAGATTCCACATGGGAGGATGATAATTTTATACATAAGCATCCATAACTACTCAAGCATTGAGGACAACACTTTTTTCAAGGAGAGGGGCATGTTAGGTCCCTACAATACTAGTGTAGCCCCCTTATAGTTATTATTAGTGTAGCCCCCTTATTGTTATTGTTAGTGTAGCTCCCTATTGTTATTTTTGTTCCAATGTAGCCCCCGTATTGTTATTATTGTTCCCCATAGAACTCTATTGTTGTTATTGTTGCACCCGTACATTACTATTATTATGTAGTCTCTGATTATATTGTGACCCTTTATACTCCTATATATACCAAGGAGGTCTTGTTATTTGTATCATCCAAGAATTGTTCATGTATGTGATGTAAAGGAGGTTTCCCCCTCGAAGAGGCTAATATTCAAGTCATCGAACTATATTTTCTTTTGTTTTGTGATTTGGTTGCATAACATGGCATCCTCTCATATCACGGTCGTCAAAACAAAAATGCCAACTTATAGGTGGTATAGTTTTTGCATGAAAACTCTAATTGAGCTAATTCATGCACCATTGGAAAGTTATATGTGTGTAGAATAGTGTTATGGGGAGTTGCACTTAAGTAGAAAATATTTACCCCCAAAAAAATCCATTTGATGACTCAAATTTCTTATGGAAGGTTTCAAACCCAAATTTGCCAAATTGGGACCCATCGATACAAATGGTCACGTGTGTTGATTCCTCCCTTTTTTGCACTCTAAAATCATGAAAATGGATGACAAATAATATAATGATGCAATTTGTATCACAACCCATTGAGTGGAAAGAAATAAAAAAGATAAAGGGGACAAGGTAACAGTAACCACCCCTCCCACATTTACCCAATTTCACTGACCTGTTGGGGTAAACATGAGCTAAGGGATAATATGACATGACCTGACCTCTTAGGTTCCATTAAGTAAGTGGGGCCAACTACTGATGACAAACTGACCTTTCACAACAATCTACATGGGATACAAAACACTTAGAGGCTAAGAAACCATCCCATGTGTAAAACCCTGAGTTGGACCCATCCTTCTCTACCTTGGGCCCGCAATCGCACCCACAGCAAGGCCTCCATGTGGTTGGGAGCTCCAACTGCATGCACACACTTACATCCATGCGGTTGCAACCCAATTTTTCTAGTTAGGATCATGTGGTCCCGAGATCTCAGCCTAGATTTCGGATCAACCTCCATACCACTGTACAGAACTTCCTATAACTTCTTAGAATCTATAATTACATGACAACAATGTTATACATACAAATTTGAAGAAATAACTTGACCTAGACTGCCTAGAACATGGCCATAATTTCATCAAACATATTGAGTGTCACACGGAATGAGTCGATCTTGCGGACAAGATAGACCTTCCTAGAATCTAAAGAAGACCTAATGACAAGCAAACCAATGACACACTATCTTTCTCTAAATATGCTTTTATAAACAAAGGCAAACAAGTGTTTTAGGCCTACCTTGGGTCCAACGCAAGTTTATGGAAGCCTCGCTCTTTCGATCCAAATGAGCTCCCTTGTCCTGAATCCGAAAACACAAACAAGCAAACAAATTAAATAGCACCTGAAAATCCAATATCATAAAACACATTTAACATGAAAGTCAAGGAATTCATGAAACAAATGACATGAGATAATTTGTTGAGAAAAATGAGTTTGATTGTATTAATTCAAATCAAGAAGAACTTTACAACCTGTGCCTTGACGCTGTACAAGCTCCTCCCAGGGTCCAGCAAGAAGTCTCCTCTACTTTGATAAGTTTCACTCTCTTCCCAATGAAGCCAAAAAGGTATGTGATCTCTCCTCTTAAGCTCAACTAGGAAGTCTTAATTTCACCAGCATTTACCCTCAAAAATGTTCAGCTTCTAACCTCCCCAGCAACCAGCCCAATGCCTGAATTTATAGTGCAATGGAGGGAAGTTACTAGGTCCTCCTTCAAAGGGATAAAGCCCTCCTTCAAAGGGATAGCTCCTCTCATCAAGGGATTAGCTCCTTCTCTTTTGGGATGCATGAACCACCTAAGAGCGGCCAATCCACGTCAAAATTCCTTCTAGAATCATCTAGAATTAACCCAAAGTGAGTTTTTTAGAATAAACTTGCGCCTTTTTTACTTTCACAGGGGTCCGCACCCACACCTTTAGGGACAGAGCGGGCAAGTCCACAGTTTTTGTAAACAGAAGGTGCGGGACCGCAGGTAACAGTGAGAGAAAGTGCGGAACCAGAGTTTTATTGATTTTCAATGTCTTTCTCTCATTTTCAAAGCTTGACTTGAAGAGCTGAGGTCTGAGACTTGCTTAGGAGGACAATACAAGTGATGATAGACCCATACTGACTGCAAATAATCATGGTGGCGATATTTTGTGTAACATTGAGAACATGTAATCTACAAGTCATGAGTGCATATTTGAACATAGGTGTCTGATACTTATCTGAGAATCATCAAGAAGGTCTAATTCCCTCTCATAATAGCTACAATAAAATTTATTAGCTCATGCATTCATTAACCATTCATCATATAATCAAAACATGTCAAGATCCATAACTAGAACTTGTTATGAAACCATGCTTATAACCAACATATAACCAGAATAATGACTATGATAGAACAATCATCAAAGCCACATAATAACAAGTACAATTAATCATAAAATACAAGGGGAAAAGAGCTCTTATTAACATATGCAAAATCCAACCAAGTCAAGGACTTGAACATACCACCCAACCATAAATTGAGCTAAACCAAATATTTCTTTCAACCAATCACCCCCATGCCATATTCCAATCATGAATGTGGGACTCAAGACAAAAGAAACTAGGGATTCTCAGAGAATAAAACACCTCCACCCTCATTCTCTTGTGATCCCCCCAAAACCAGTCAAAAGATCACATAAGCAAACCAATACATAAACAATCAGGACTTCCCAAAGATTAAACCACCTCTACCCTCAGGGTTTACTACAATTTTGTCAAAATCAATTAAGGGATTGATTAGCCCAAAACAAGCTTGAATGACTCAGAATTTCTTCACCAATACCTTGAGGAATTTTCCCATCACCACCCTCAAGCTTTACCACAATCCTACCAAAACCAGTTAAGGGATTCCTAGACCCTAGGGAAATTTTCCTGAGACCACCTCACTCGATTCCAAAACCATATGAAAATCCAAAGCTCAACCAAATAAAAGAACCCATCACAACATGGATATCTAGAAATGGAAAGGAAAGGCTAAAACCACTGTCACACCTAGAAAAACCCATGCCAGTGATAGCAAGAGAACCAAATACATACATGCATGTACCATGCATTCACAAACCAACTAGGAAATCACACATGCAGCCTATTATCTGCAAGTATTCTTGTTGAAGCTTCTTGATCCAACTTTTCCTTGCTTGTCCTTTGCTTTCCTTCCTTTACTTGATTTATTTCTTTCTCCTCTTAGTGCTCTTCCCTCTCTGAAAACCAATTCCAAATCCAAACTAACAAAAAGTTGTGAAATGATACTCAGAAGCCTTTTTATTAATGATGCCTCTATTTTCTTTTATGTCCTCAACTTTTCCTTTAATTTTCCTCACATGCAATTATGTGACCTTTCATCTCCCTTTTCTCCTATTTTCCTTTACTTTCATAAATAAAATGCCAACTAATGCCTCTTTGCCTTTGCCAATTTCCCTTAGCCATAATAAACTAAATGAACACCCACTAGGATGTTTTGTCGAACATTTAGCTTGGAATACGTGTCCCATGATCTTGGTCGTATTTTTCCTTTATTAACTTCATTACATGAACTTTTAACGCGTGGTTGTTACGGACCCCTCCCTCTTAGGGGAACACCGTCCTCGGTGTTCTATGAAACATATAACTAGCAAGAGCATTGAAAACCAAAACATACTACCCATGGATATTTATAACTTAGCTCGATGTAGTATTTACATTGAACATGTTTCTAAAACGAAAAACCAACATAAAAAACATGACAACATGACAACCATATCGCTTATCGGATCTTTATAATATAGCTCATTACGATATTTACAATAACAACCGTACATAAATATATATACATATACCAAAACTCCTTTGCCTCAATCTGAAAACAATGAAGGATACATATCCTGCATCTGATCAGCCATCTCCCATGTGGCTTCATCTAGCCCAAAGTGCTTCCACTACACTTTAACTTGCTCAGCTCTAGAGCATGAGTTGTTTTTGTTGCAATATGCACTAAGGTTCTAGCTAGAATTATCCTTTTGGCTCCACCTATAATACATACCAATCAATCACATGATCAACATCTTTCACACATCTTTTAAGAAATGAAACATCGAAAACATCATGGACTTTCACTGTCGGATGCAGTGCAAGTCTGTAGCCCACTAGTCCAATCCTCTCAAGGATCTTGAAAGGCCTACAATACCGAGGTACCAACTTGGTACATGACCCAATCCTCAAGGAGCTCTTCTTGGGCTTGATGTGCAAGTACACATGCTCCCCAAACTGAAACTCAAAAACTCTATTTTGATATGTGTAACTCTTTTTTCTATCATGTGTTGCCTTTAAATTATTCTTCATAACCTGTATTTCTTGTTCCATCTCTGCCAACATGTTTGGTCTAATCAGTAGCTTGTTCACTGGATCACTCCAACTAATGGGAGTATTACAACTTTTCCCATAAAGTGTCTCAAACGGACTCATCCTTAGTGACTCATGATACCCATTATTGTAATCAAACTCAACCAATGGAAGATACTCCTCCCCCCTCCTTTGTTGGTGCATAACATACATTCTCTACATGTCCTCTAGAATCTTGTTGACCCTCTTTGTCTGTCCATCTATCTATGGATGATAAGTTATACTAAAGGCCAACTTTATACCCAAACTTGCAAATAACTCCTTCTAGAACCTGGAAGTGAACTTGGAATCTCTCTTGGATGAAATCTTCTTAGGAATACCACACAGTCTCATTATCTCCCTAATGAAGACCTGCGCTACCTCACTAGCTGAATAAAAAGACTTCACTGGAATGAAGTGAGCTATCTTGGTCAACATTTCAACCACAACCATGATGGAATAATTTTGTCTAGAAGTCCTCAGCAAACTTATGATTAAATCCACGGAAATTACCTCCCATTTCTACTCTAGAATCGAAATCGGATGCAATAGACCACCTAGATGCTTACACTCTACTTTTACCTGTTGATAATCGAAACACCTAGTGACGAACTTAGCTACCTCTTTCTTCAAATTTTGCAAATAGTAGAACTTATTAATTGTTGCCAATGTCTTCTGATATCCTGGATGAACTGAATACATCTTGACATGAAATTCCCTCAATATAAGCTTCTTGAGTTCACTGTTGTCCAACACATAGATCATGTCGTTAAATCTGACCAAACCATCTGTCGTGAGATGATAGTCCACATCTTGTTCACATTTACTCTACTGTTGTAACCTGTACCTAATCTCCCTATACATGTCATCCTATTGTCCTTCCTGTAAGATCCAATCCTATAAATTTGCCCATATGAAGTCATAGTTGCTATGTAATTTACCTGCACTCTTATTCTAAGAGCATCTACAACCCTATTTATCCCTACCCTTGATGTAATTGATCTCGAAGTCAAACTCACTAAGCGTGGCCAAACATCTAGCTTTCCTAACATTCAGATTACGTTGGTCAAACAAATATCTCAAGTCATCATGATCACTCATCAACACAAACCTCTTTCCAAGAAGATAGTGAATCCACATCTTCAATGCATGGATGATCGCTGCCAACTCAAGTTCATGTGTCATGTAATTATACTCATGCTCACTTAGTTTCCTTGACTCGTAATATACCACTTGTCCCTCCTGCATTAGGATTCCACCAATTCCTCTCTTGAAAACATCTATACATACCACAAACTCTTTATCTGGATTTATAATCTTTAGAATTGGAGCATTTGTAAACAATTGCTTCAATTACTCAAAACTAGTTGCACATTCCTTTGTTTATTCAAATTTATTTCCTTTTTACTGCAATGATTTAATAAGATAGGTAATCCATGATAAGTTTCCGATGAACCTCCTGTAGTAACCTACTAACCCCATGAATGATCTAACCTCATCCACATTCCTAGGACTTTTCCGTTCCATTATAGTTATGATATTTTTCAGATCCACTATTATGCCTTCCTTGGAAACAACATATCCCAAGTAATGTACCTTTGTCTAACTTACTAAGCTTGGCATACAATTGATGCTCTCTTAGTAATCTCAATATTTTTGCTAAGTGTTATCCATGTTCTTCCTCATTCTTAGAATATATAAATATATCATTAATGAATATAATCAAAAACTTGGCCAGATAAGGATGCAACACATTATTCATCAAACACATGAAAGTAGATGGAGCATTAGTCAAACCAAAAGGAACTGCAACAAACTCATAATGAACATACCCAGTCTGTAAAGCAGTTTTGTAGATGTCCTCTTCTTTGATGTCTACCTGATGATATCATGATATCAAATCAATCTTCGAGAACATTGTTGCTCCCCTCAACTAGTCAAATAAGTCATCAATCATCGGCAACGGATACCTGTTTTAGATCATCACCTTGTTCTGTTGCCTATAATAAATACACAACCTGAGAGTACCATACTTCTTCTTCAAAAACAATGTTGGTACACCCCAAGGCGATACACTTGGCATAATGTATCCCTTATCAAGCATTTCCTTCAACTACAACTTTAGTTATACTAACTCTGGAGTGATCATCCTATAAGGTGCCTTAGATGTTGGTGCTGCCTGTGGTGCCAACTCAATAGAAAATTCCACTTCCATGTGAGGTGGAAAATCTCAAATCTCTGTTGGGAATACATCGTGAAACTATTGCAAAACGGGATACCTCTTCAAGATTTTTGCATCCTCAACATTTATACCTTTATCACTGGAAACATGCACTATAAATAATACACATCATTTCCTGCAATTGTGCTTTTCCTGCATAGTTGTAATCATTCTAATTGGTGGACGCTTATTCTTGACCTACAAGATTATCTTCTCTCTGTCATCATCCACACACTCAATAGACTTATCATAAAAATCCACCTTAATCCTGTGAGGATACAACTAATCGATACCCAGAAGAATATTATATGATCCCAATGGAAGCACATTCAGATGTGTTGATGTAGGCATACCATTCAACGCAAATTCACAAGCTCTTACCCAATGATAAACTATTTTCTTAGTACCTGTAACCAACTGCACCAACCAAGACTCTGCATGCACTTATTTTCTCAAACCACACTTATCCACCAAGTCAGGGTTAACATAACTATAGTTAGATCCAGGATCAATCAAAATAGAAACAAATCAATCACAAATCTTACCTTCCATCTTAATAATAGATTCCTGGTGATCCACATGCTTGCTATCAAATGTTTCATAGATCTGAGGGATGCTTTGTCCAACATCCCCAAATGCCTGTGCCTCCTAAGCAATGTCGATTTGAGGCCTACCAAAATGATATGCTGGAAAATCCTTCTTGAGATGATCCTTGCCACATTTACAACACTGCAACTTTCACCTCCCATCACCACTATTCTACTGCTCTCCAAGTTGAGGTCCATGTCCCTTCTCTACTGCATTAAACTTCTTGTAAGGAGCAACATTCTCTTTCTCACCTGCATCCTTAGGTCTTGTTCGCTTCGGTGGAAATTTACCTTTATTCTTTCCATTCCCTTTCCAACCCTTCTTAGACTCAATCTTATGCTTCAATTGCTCATAATAGTGCTTCAACTTACCAATGACTTCCTCCAGTGACCAAGGCTCATCATACTCAATTTGATCCTTGAATGTTAATGGCAGTCCACTAATAAATCTTTGAACTTTTGTCTTCTCATCCTTAAGATAAGGTGCATACCTCAACAACTCCAGGAACATAGTCATGTACTCCTTGTCTATCATAGATCCCATCTTTAGCTCATAGAAGTCCTTGGCCTTTCTACCATAGTACCTCTCTGACAAATACTTCTTCCTTAAGAGTCTCTTGAATTCATGCCAACTCAACTCTTATATCTCGGTGTCTCTAAAGTGCTTCACAATCTTCCCACCAGATGTTTTCTTTCCCTTTGAGGCTGAAAATAACTATCATGACCTTCATGTTCTCTGTGTAATCATGCAACTCAAAGAACTTCTTCATGCCAATCAATCATGCCTCTACATCTTTCAGTTTCTTCATATCTCCATCAAATGTAGGTGGCTTGGCTTTCTTGAACTCATTCGAAAAATATCCCCTGTAACTCCTCCTATAAGGATGATAGTGATGATGAACATGATAGCTATTTGAACTAGAACAAGATTCGAACCCATATCCACCGCCTCTCCTATTTGGTTTATCTAAGAACCTGCCATAACTAACTGTGTCAACTCTGTTCGACCTGTGCCCACCATGAGACCTGCTACAATATGCCCCATTAGTCTTGTCTTCTTGTCCATTACTGATCCATGGTTTTCCCTGTCTCTGCAAGTCTAACAAATTCTGAAGGATAACTACATTCACCTCTGCTTGTTTATCCTTTTCCCTGGAAATTATTTCCTATGACTAAATGATCCTATCATTATTTTCTTTGCAACTTCTGATCTCATCCTTTAAACTTCTCAAAGTGTCTTCTATGTCCGGAGAGTACTCATCTCTTGGTTTCTCATCTGATCTGTAAGGTGAGTCTCGTGAACTATAATCCACCATTATTCTAGTCATATTTGATCCTCCTCTTCTTGCAAACATGCCATTTCATCTAACCACATATAAACATAATCAACATACCTCGGTGAAGTTTAGGGGAGGCTATCTCGTCTTCAAAATCAGTCCAAATTAGCATGATACATGTATATACATAATAATATCAATATACTGACATCATGCGTGATAATACTAATTGCATACCATGTCCTCATGCATGACAACCATAACCATCAAAAGGCATGCATAACAACCATATAGACACCGACATGCATGCATGACAAATACATTTTGTCCACCCAGTCCAAGTATTAAACCATGCTTTGATACCAATCTGTAACCACCCCTCCCACATTTACCCACTTTCACCGACCTATCGGGGTAAACATGATCTGAGGGCTACTATAACATGACCTGACCTCCTAGGTACCACAAAGGAAGTGGGGTCGAATTTTGATGACAAACTGACATTTCAAAACAAATTACAGTGTCTACAGGACACTTAAAGGCTGAGAAACCATCCCAGGTGTCCAAGCCCTGAGTTAGACCTCTCCTTCTCTTCCCTGGGCCCTCAACTATGCCCATAGCAAGGCCTCCATGCGGCTGGGAGCCTCCAACCACATGCACAAGCTTACATCCATGTGATTGCAACCCAATTTTTCCAATTAGGAGCATGCAGTCTCGAGATCTGAGCCTAGATTCTAGGTCAGACTCCATACCACTACCCAAAACTTCTTGTAACTTCTCAAAATCAATAATGACATGGCAACAATGATAGACATACAAATTTAAAGGCAAAACTTGGCCTAGAGTGCCTTGGAAACATGACCGAAATTTCATCAAACATTTTGAGAACATATAATCTACAGGTGATGATTGCATATCTGAACATAGGGGTCTGATACTTATCATAGAATCATCAAGAATGTATAATTCACTCTCATAATAGTTGCAATGACATATATTATCTCATGCATTCATTAACCATTCATCATATAATCAAAACATGTCAAGAGCGATAACTAAAATGTAAAACCATGCTTATAACCAACATATAACCAGAATAATAACCAACCATGATAGGGAAACCATCAAAGCCACATGATAAGGAGACTAATTAATCATAAAATACAAGAGGAAAATATCTCTTATTAACATATGCAAAATCCAACCAAATAAGGGACTTCCACATACCACTGGACCATAGATTGAGCTGAACCAAATCTTTCTTTTATCCAATCGCCCCTATACCATATTCCAAGCCTGAATGTGGGACTCAAGACAAAAACAACCAAGGTTTCTTAGATATTAAACCACCTCCACCCTCATTCTCCCACGATCCTTCCAAAACTGGTCAAGATATCACATAACCAAGCCAATAAATAAACACCCACGACTTCCTGAAGATTAAACCACCTCCACCCTCAAGCTTTACCACAATCCTGCCAAAACTTGTCAAGATATCACATAACCAAGCCAATAAATAAACACCCATGACTTCCCGAAGATTAAACCACCTCCACCCTCAAGCTTTACCGCAATCCTGCCAAAACTGGTCAAGGGATTCTTAGGCCCTATGGGAATTTTCCTGAGACCACCTTACCCTGTTCCAAAACCATCTAGAAATCCAAATCTAAACCAAATAAAAGAACCCCATCACACCATGGCTATCTATAAATGGCAAGGAAAGTTTGAAACCACTATCACACCTGGAAAAACCCATGCCAATGACAACAAGAGAACAAAATGCACATGTGCATGTACCATGCACTCACAAACTAGCTAGGAAATCATACATGCAACCTATTACCTACAAGTATTCTTGTTGAAGCTACTTGATCCAACTTTTCCTTACTTATCCTTTGCTTTCCTTGTCCTTCATTTCCTTCCTTTGCTTGCTTGCTTGCTCCTCTTGGTGCTCTTCTCTCTCTAAAAACCATTTCCAAATCCAAACCAACAAAAAGTTGTGAACTAACCTCATAATCATTTTTATCGTTGAGGCCTCTATTTTCTTCAATTTCCTCTATTTTTCCTTCAATTTTCCTCACGTGCAATTTTGTGACCTTTCATCTTCCTTTTTTCCTATTTTCCTTTATTTTCATAAATAAATTCCAAGTAATGCCTCTTTTCCTTTATCAATTCCTTTGTCAATTTCCCTTAGCCATAATAAACCTAATGAACACCCAATAGGATGTGTTTTCCAACATTCAACTTGGAATATGTGTCCAATGACCTTGGTCTTATTTTTCCTTTATTAACTTTATTACATGAACTTTTAACCTGGGTTTGTTATAGTAAACCTATTAACATTCAATATCCTTGATTAAAAAAAGCAAAGTATAATGTATATCTTTACAAATATTCAAATAGTCAACTTAGAATATGGACTTGACTAATCATAAATTGTAATTAGCTTTTCTAATTGGGAGAAAGGGTTAAAAAATGAATATTGAAATATAAATTTGAATTTGTAAGGATAGATTGAAAAATAGACTCAAAAAATATAAATGTACATGTAAATACCTATATTTAGAATTATCTTTCCATTGATATAGTTCATTGTGTTTTCATCTCACGAAAAAAAATACACAATTGACTATGTTTTCATCTAACCAAAAACAATATAGTATATAGATAGATATTAGTTGTTATTAATTTTTATCGTTAGGTGTATCAAAAATCATTTAGCTTAATATTATGAAGGTTTGTAACATACTCACTAGAAAGACATATCCCTGTGTTAGGATTTTTTATAAAAACATGAGTCTTATAGCCCAAACATCTCAACAACATGGTCTCTACAATCCCTACTTAAAAATGATTACAAGGAATGTTTATTTAGGTTAAAGAAACTGAATGAAGGTTGTATTGTTGAAAATGACTCCAAGGATTTCATTCTTGATGCAACACACACATAAAAAACCAATTAACAATGCAATAACAAATATGAACCTATGTTGTACCATATTCCAATCAACAGCATGCCTCTAACTCAATGAATGTGTCTTAATAATTTTCATGTACTCAAGCAATGTTGGGAACAATGAATCCACTCAACATCTGCATCTGTAATATATGTCTATATACTCAAATATTAATTTTCAATTAAATGGCCTCGACATCAATAAATAAAGGAACACTTCACTAACAAGGAAATAGATTGCTCCAACATATCTAAAGACAATAAATGCCTTTACATATAGTCATGTTTCCCCAATGTTAATACATATATAGATCAAATGGAGAGCAATAATTCAAGTATCATTAATGAGGAATGTGGAGCATGTATTCTCCTAGAATTTATTCCCAAATTTTCTTAGAACAATGATATACTTTATATCATTTCTCCTAATATATAAGAAAACATTAATATATTTTTCATTGCCTACTTATGGTTGTACAATGACATGGAGAGTGACGGTCATGGGCTCCCTTGACTATTTAACTCTCTGAGGATGTTGGAAAACATTCAAGATATACCCTTATTTCTCAAGTTGATTTTCCAAGCTATGCCAAGTATATAAGGACCTAAGTTATCAACGCATATACAAGAGACAAAAAAGGGGCCTAAGGCAACAAGAAATCAATTTCAATAACCTAATTACTCCATATGCATCCCATACAAAATGCACATGAATTAGTAAGGTAAATTTCCACTAAATACAAGGTGTTGGAATTAGCAACCTAGATGGAAAGATACAACAACTCTATCATTAAGACCTTTGATCTCATTGAGCTCAATAAATGGATGGTTTGAGGTTCATAATATTTATGGCTATGAAAACAAATTTCAAGCAAGAATAACCATAATACAGTAAGAAATTCTCTCAACAAATCGTTAAAATATAGCTGAGAACTACAATTCCTTCCCACACAAATCACATAGCAATAAAATCAAACACATAATTAACACATAGCTTTTTCCCTAGAAATCTAAACAAGAAAACCAACTTCTAATGTGTGTTAGTGTTTATTTTCATTGATTGTAGGGTTACAGTGCAATTTCATGACTCTCTTGGCCATTAATTATTTTAGAATTCCAGTGTCTTCTTCTACATCCTATCATCTCAACCCTTACAATACTATCTGTGAGTTGATTTCCAAGAATATATAGGTAGTGATGTGTAAAGGGAAGGCCAAGCATCCTTTTCCTTTCATTTTTTGTTACCTAATGTCTTTTTTTCCTATTTGCTCATTTTCTCATCATTTTTTCTTCTTTTCTTTCCTTTAATTTCTTGGTGCTTGCATTATCTTTTCTCTTTTTCTCCTTTTCTCCTTTCAACCCTCATTAATTATCGACTATTTGTGCTTATTGATATTTTATAAACCATTCATATTTGTCTTTGGATCCATTTTGAATCACACCTCCCCATTGGGATGATTTTGGTCTCCAAAATCTTCTAGGAAACCAATATTTATATCAATGCACCCCCTATAAAATTCTTTGGAAAAAGGCTATCAAATATAGCTATGGGCTAGAGCTTTGACTATGGCTTTAAGTCTAGATCTCAACTCTAGCTTCTAGCTCTAGTTCTTGCTATAGCTCCAACTCTAGTCTTTATCTCTCCCTTATTGCAATGGTAAAAGGCTCTACTCATTGGTTATTCTTTTAGATATATTTAGATTTTTAAGTCTTCAATTAGAAGCCACTCCCACCTTTAGCGTGCAAGTCCCTTCGTTCTTAGACTTGGAGACAATCTATCTTGGAAATTAAAAAGTGTCAAGTTGAATTCTAGTCATTTCTTGTTCATTATTGAATGTATACAACATGAATTCAATGGCTAGGATAGCATTGTAGAAATTGTTTGAATGTAAAAAGAGCACTATATTGTTGAAGAGTTACTGAGTGGAACACTACACAACCATAGAGAACTCAAAAAATTGCAAAGAAACCTGAATTTAAAACCTCACCTTAGAGTTGTCTCAGTGAGCTTAAGGGTTCAATGATACATCTATGTTTTTGGATTTGTCATTGGGGTTAAGTTAGGCTTATATGCCTTCCTTCACTACCTCAAACAATAATAAGTTTGAACATAACTAACAAGTCCAAAGAAGGCTTTGTAAGATGTCTTTTTAGCTGGCTTGACTAGGTTGGCCCTCAATATTTCCTAGGCTTAAGGAATTAAGCAGATTTGAGGAGGGTGGTTCTAGTGGATACAACTTAACTTTGTCCAGGCTATAACCTCTCTATGATGGCTATAAAATAGTAATTTTACCTTATGTTGTTATAAAATGGAAATATTTTTGAACTATAGAAGTACCATTACAAGCAATAGGATCTAGACTTCAATTCAAAGCCAATAATTAGTGTCATAATAACCTTGAAATAAATTGAAGGTGTGCCCTATCTATTTGAACCAAGGGAAAACTAAAATCAATCCATTACATGAACATTCCAAACCAATGTGTAGGAATTACATTGCATACATAAAAAGGTATATGGTGTTGTGTGGGCACTAGGT
Organism: Pinus tabuliformis; assembly: GCA_031772625.1. Lineage (NCBI taxonomy): Eukaryota > Viridiplantae > Streptophyta > Pinopsida > Pinales > Pinaceae > Pinus > Pinus tabuliformis. The sequence goes on along the minus strand of CM062819.1, from coordinate 1,480,056,217 downwards.
AAGTCTAGAAACTCTATGGGGCTATGGAATAGTGTGCAATACAATCTCATAAACACCAAAAGAAAGTGTAGAATCGATTCACATTGTATCATTATACTATTTTTCATCTATCTCGGTGCTTTCAGAGTGGAAAAAAATGGAGGAATTGACTTGCACTGTCATTTCAACAATGGGTCCCAGTTTGGAGGATTGGGGTCAAAAACCTTATGGAGCCATTTTGAGGCATTAGATGATGTTTTTTGGGATAAGAAAACTCTCACCCATGCCAAATACTCTAGCACTCTTCTACACTTATAGAAATTTCCAATGGTGCAAGAATCACGTCAAACAATAATTTGTATGCAAAAGTGATGTCTCCTACAATTTGACCTACCATATAGAACGCCATGGTACGAGAGGAGGCCATGTCAATCCCTTACTCATGCACATGTGGCTAGCCACATGTGGAATTTCAAGAAGACTTTAGAAGGTCCAAAATAATAACTCCAATTATGGGCCACATGTGGAATTTCAAGAAGACTTTAGAAGGTCCAAAATAATAACTCCAATTAAGGGTTGAGGGAGTCAAATATTACTCCTAGTTGGCCATTAGGTTATGTTAAATATTGGGCCCATAGAAGGAGTAGGGATACCATTCTATGTTATTATATATTGTTCCATAGTTGATCTGAGCAACTAGAAGTGGGAAGTTAGAGAGAATAATAGAGGGGGTTCAATTTTTGTAGCATCCTTATAAGCTATTAGTCTCAGGTAACTCCATAAATAATATATCTTCCTTTACACTTGCGTATTTCCATACAAGAAAAAAAGAGAGCAGAGAAATTCTCCTTCTAGATGGGTTTTCTCCTATAAAGGTTTCTCTGGGAAAATTTTGTGTGTATTGTGGATAGTGTCTATATTTATTTATGTTTTATATTTCTCACATTTTAAATTAATTTATTTAAGCATAAAAGTAGTGAATAAAGAATCTAATATCTAAAGGGAATTACATCCACAGTAAATATTTTAGTATTTCTTTTTAAATCTATTATGATGAATTATTCTATTGGAATATCCACAATAGTTTACAAATCAAATTGGTATGAGAGAAATTTTATTTGGGCTATTTTATGGGAGGTTACATGGATTCAATAATCAATTTAAGCATAAAGTCACAGAACACTAGCCATAGTTGATAAGTCTATTCACAATGACCCCAATGATCCACAAGAAGAGAGATTTGTGAGGCTAGAAGTGCAAGTTTCTGATATCAGTCGCAATATGAATCTCCTCATGGTAGCTTTAGCAAGCAAGCTTGGACCATTGGAGAGGATGGAGGTAAATTACAGGTTTGATCAGAGGGGAAATCAGGAGATCATGAAGACCCAAAAAATGAGCTAATGAAATATATTGGGAAATAGAAGTCAAGTTTGAGTGTCATTAAACATTCACAATCCCTCTTCAAGATGGAAGAAAAAGTAGACATAAAGCTATACCAAGGTGAGATTGGTGCATTGAAACTGAATCATTGTTTATAGAAATTTGGTTTTTTATTTAACATTCACCATATAGATGAAGAGCAAAAGATATCAATTGTTAGATTGAAGTAAGAACGCCATGCTTTAACCTGGTGATAAATCCATAGGAAAACACTTAACCTAGAGGATCACTCACCAATAATTAGGTGGGATGACATTAAAACCCTCATTTAATCCCAATTTTACCCTATAATTGGGTATGTAGAGGACCAATTGATCCGAATGGAAAATGGCATCAACCCATGGTACTCATCCACCCATATTATTCATTGACCCATGGAATTTACCCATGGTATTGTAAATGGCATCCGCCTGTGGTATTGTAAAATCCACCCATGGTATTCATTCACCCATGGAATTTACCCATGGTATTATAAATGGCATCTGCCCGTGGTATTGTAAAATCCACCCATGGTATTCATTCACCCATGGAATTGACCCGTGGTATTGTAACTGAAAAATACTATAAGTAACAAGTCACATTTTGTAAAAGGACAGGTTGTCCGCCACAATGTAGCCTTTACAGTTATTATCGGTTTTAATAAAAAAGTTTCTTTGTGGTTTTGTTTATTGGGCATTCTCCTATTTTTCTTCTGGCAATGCAAGTTTTCAGATCTTGGGGGTCTCTCCTCCCAAGATCCATTTCAATCTTCTAGATCCTGGGGCCTTTCCCCCAAGATCCATTTCAAGTTTTCAGATCTTGGGGTCCTTTCCCCCCAAGATCCAATTCAATCTTTTAGATCTTGGGGGCCTCCTCTCAAGATCCGGATCAGTGGTATCGGAGCAGGTTATGATTCCATGGGAACGAGGGTTTGATGCATGTTTCAATTTCAAATTTTGCAGCAATATTCAACAAACTTCAGGCATGTGCTACAACCTCCACAGAGCTTTCTTGGGTCAAGCAGGAAGAATTTTTTCTTTTTTCATTTTTTTGCAGGATTTATTTTTGGGTGGCGAAATTGCAGATCAGATCTGTACATTTTGGTGCAAGATCTGCAAAATCTAATTGTAGATCTGAATTCCTGGTGAAAAAATAGCCGATTTCAAAAAAAAAATCGGTTGAATCGGAGTCCGGATGAAGAAGATATCGCTGATTTAAAAATCAGTGGGGTTGCAGACAATTTTCAGGGCAGCGATTTTGCGGCGCAGATCTAGACGTCCTGGTACAAGATCTGCAAAATCTAATTGCAGATCTGGATTCTTTGGGAAAAACTACCCAACTTCAAAAAAAAATCAGTGGAATCGGAGTCCGGATGAGGGAGATATCGCTGATTTAAAATCAGCTCTTTTTTGCAGAAATTTTGGTGACGGCGGGAGAGTTGCAGCGCAGATCTGGAATTCTAGTGCCTAGATCAGGATTTCTATCACATGGCCAGATGCAAAATGGTCCTTCTGATTCCAAAAATAGGTTATAATAAATATTCTGAGTTATATTGGCCGAGTTATGTCCATTTTAATTCTGGAGCAGCATTCGGAGTGGGTTTCAATTGGAGACGTGCCCTCCCACCCCACTTTAGTAGGCATCTGCTTCACATTCATCAGTTTCAACATAGCAGCAATCGGCTTGGGTTATTTGGAGATGTGCCCTCCCACCCTAGGCTATGTAGGCACCTGCTACTTCATCAGCAACCAACATCACGGTTGTGGGTCATCCACAAACCCACACTTCATCGAAGTCCATTTGCTAGGTCGTACACTGTTAGTATCACAGTTGGTCACAAGCATTACAGGGTATCTCTATCCTCGGATCTTCTTTCTTCATGGTTATGGGTCATCCACAAACCCACAGTTCATCGAAGTCCATTTGCTAGGCCACACACTGTCAAAATCACAGTTGGTCACAAGCATTACAGGGTATCTCTATCCTCGGATCTTCATTTATCAGGGTTTTGGGTTAACCACGTAAAACCCTTATCTTCACTGGATCTTCATATTCAACAAAGGCTTTGCAGGAGGGAACTTTACGCAATGGGGACCATTGCTTCTTAAGGAGGGAGGAATGATCCGAATGGAAAATGGCATCAACCCATGGTACTCATCCACCCATATTATTCATTGACCCATGGAATTTACCCATGGTATTGTAAATGGCATCCGCCTGTGGTATTGTAAAATCCACCCATGGTATTCATTCACCCATGGAATTTACCCATGGTATTATAAATGGCATCTGCCCGTGGTATTGTAAAATCCACCCATGGTATTCATTCACCCATGGAATTGACCCGTGGTATTGTAACTGAAAAATACTATAAGTAACAAGTCACATTTTGTAAAAGGACAGGTTGTCCGCCACAATGTAGCCTTTACAGTTATTATCGGTTTTAATAAAAAAGTTTCTTTGTGGTTTTGTTTATTGGGCATTCTCCTATTTTTCTTCTGGCAATGCAAGTTTTCAGATCTTGGGGGTCTCTCCTCCCAAGATCCATTTCAATCTTCTAGATCCTGGGGCCTTTCCCCCAAGATCCATTTCAAGTTTTCAGATCTTGGGGTCCTTTCCCCCCAAGATCCAATTCAATCTTTTAGATCTTGGGGACCTCCTCTCAAGATCCGGATCACCAATTGATCCAATAGCATTGCTTCAAGTAGAGGTAAGGGTAGAGTGTATAGGAGTACATCACTAAGTTCATAAATATGGTCGTCATGGTAGGTATCTCTCTCAAAAACCCAAATGTACTCCTCAAGTATCTAGGGGGTCTACATAGCCATCTACTAAAGAAAGTGATATTTTTCAAAACAAGGATAGTGGATTTGGCATGTGTATATGCATAGTATCTGTAAAGCATAAGCTAGAAGAAAGGGAAGCCGAGTGGTTCAAAGTAGAAAGAGCATTAGGAAGCTTCCAAGGAGGGGGAGAAGAAATGGAAAGGGGTGAGGGTAAGAAGAAAAAATCCATTACACATTAGTGCAAGAATCTTAGTAACCATTGTTACATTGATGTTCGCACTGAGGAAAAGTGTTGGAAAATAGATCCATATTTGAGCCCGAAGAATTGCAAGAAGGGTTTAAAGAAAAATGATATTCTAGCCACATATTCAAGTACTCGGGTTGAAAGAAACTTCGATGTAGACAAGAAGATTGTTTTCAAATCAATACGAAAGGAGATGAATTTGAGTAGCCTTCATTAGCATGAAGAGAAGGATATGATCAACTCTTCTACATTAAGATCCCGGTAAAAAATACCAAGATAGATGTTCTATTCGACTCAAGTTCACAAGCTAATCTCATGTAGCATGTTTTGATTAGAGTTACATGATCATCCTAATCCATATCCATTGGGATAAGTAAACAGAGATGTAAATATCAAGGTAATGATTTATTGTAAGATAAAATTTGTTGTAAGTGTTGATTATATTGATGAAGTGAAATTGGATTTAGTACCACTTAATGAATGTGGAGTCATGTTTGAGAGTTCCTACATATATGTGAGGTATGCAGTCTTCATGTGGAGAGCCAATTGTTGTAATCTAGGGAAAAGTGCATAGACATCAAGTATTCACATAGCACAAAATATAATAGATATGAAGAGAGGAGATACAAGTAGTGGAGAACCAGAAGAAGGACATTTTATATTATGTATCTTAAAAGCAAAGTTGAACTGATACATCGATACATAGATATATATGTATACCATGTCGGGACAGTTACAACAATCTAACTGCCCAACTAGACTCTTAACTAATCCCACTTACCTTAACAATCGTCTTTACATTATCTATATATCTAACTTGAATAGGTTAGTCGACTGACTTAACTAACCCCTGCAACATCTCCCCCACCATCAAAGCCTTCTTCATCTCGAAGAAAGGGAGATTTTGAGTGAAACAAAAAAAGAAAAATTTGATTTATACATACATTGTTGGCTCTGTAGGAGCTGGAAAAATAAATAAATAAATAAATACAAAGTACATTGAAATTAAATTAAGAAAAAATTATGTTGCTTTTACAAAAAAAATAAAAATTTGATTTATATATACATTGTTGGCTCTGTAGGAGCTGGAAAAAAAAAAAAAAATACAAAGTACGTTGAAATTAAATTAAGAAAAATTTATGTTTCTTTTTCGATAGGAGCATCTAAGGCTCGATCGAAATTTGATGAACTGGTTCTACAAACTGGTGTACTACTTGATCCACTTCAACTTTGTTTGATTTTTATCCTGAAGCTTAAGCACATGTCGAAATGCTTGGTGAAAGAATTGATGGGTAAGTTGTGGTAGTTGTGGTAGTGAAGAATGCACTAGCGGTGGCAGTGGCATGTTCAGAAAGGCCATATGATAAATAATTGGTGCAAAACTTTGCAAATGTTCATAAAAATGGACCATTCTCAACAAGGATAATTTTAGGGGCGAATGTTCGCCCTTTGGCGAAATTAAGGGGTTTTAAATTTTTAGTGGGCGAATATTTTGTATCATAGTACATTTTTACAAATCACCTCAAATAGCCCACCTTATTTTAAGAGAGAGGGCAAAAAAGGTTAATTTATCCCTTGAAATTAGGACTTACAACCTTCCATTCGCCTATTTTCAAGAATAGGCTTTATTTAAGTGAATCCATTCGCCCATTTTCAAAAATAGGTTTTATTTAAGTGAATCCTATGGGCCAAATACCATATTTATAAAAGAGGTATGGTAAATTAATAAAAATATAAATAAATGAGAGGTGGTAAATAAATAAAACATTTTTTATATTTACTCCATAAGTCACCTTATATACATGTAAGGGTGTAAACAAATAAAAATATAAGTAAAGTGGAGGTATGGTAAATAAATAAAACATCTTTTTATAATTACTCAAAAGGTATGGTAAATAAATAAAAATATAAATAAACTAGACGTATCGTAAATAAATAAAACCTATTTTTATATTTAGTCCATAACCCTCGTTCTATTTATGAAGGCTCAAGAAAGAGGCTTTATTTAAGTGAATCCTATGGGCCAAATACCATATTTGTAAAAGAGGTATGGTAAATTAATAAAAATATAAATAAACGAGGTATGGTAAACAAATAAAACATTTTTTTATATTTACTTCATAAGTCACCTTATATTTACGAATACTCAAAAAATGGGTTATATTTAGGTGAAACCTATGGCCAAAATACTATGGGACAAATACCATGGACTAGATTGTTATTAATACCATGCAAAAAACCATTATTAACCTTAATATTAGAATTAATAAAAATAAAAATGGCACATGGTATTGACCCATGGTATTCACCAAAATGGCACATGGTATTGACCCATGGTATTCACCTGGAATGTAGCCTATTTAAATGGGAGAATTAAACCAGCATGTAGCCTATGCTAAGATTCACTAGGACTTTACAAAGTTTTATTATTTAGTGAAAGACTCGCCAAGATCTTACAAGATTTTATAATTGAGTAAAATATTCGCCATGCTTGGTGAGAGATTCGCCAAAAAATTATATATACATATTATATTATTGATAAAATCGCCTTCCATTTTTCCTATATACCATGGAGATTCGCCCATTTATTATATTTATAAATTTAGGAGGGTTCTTAAAATTTTCCCTGATTCTCAAACTACTAACCTTCACCAAGCACTCGCTTCCTTGATATCTACTAAAAATTGGACTCTTTCTTCCAACAAAGTCTCCTCTGATGTTGTTTGGATGAAAGGGTTGATTTGCTCGATCCGTTGAACTTGGTTGAGTATGCTCTGCAGGAATTTGAAAGCATTAGATGCTTCAAGCTATGATTTTTTTCCTTCTTTGATCCACTAATGCTCTTGTTGCATTAGTTGGACCTGGAGTTGCCTCTCTTGTTCTATCTTCTTGTCCAATGCCTATTTAGCTCTTGCATCCATCGTTTCCCTTGCAGCGAAAGCATGGATGGTTGTTTCATGCATTCTGATATGACTATGAGTCGATGCTAAGTAGGTAGGCTAGTTGTTAAGAGTAGTCATTAAAGTGGCCCCTATGTCAACTGTTTGCTCTAGTAACTGCTTGGATGCTAGGAACTCCTGATGAGCTTTTTGAAGTATTTTTGAAAATTTCTCATTTCCTGCCACCATTGGTCTAGTTTGTAATTATGTTATCTATGAAGTAAGCTTTTCATATTTATCAATCAGCTGATACACCAATTGTTGAAATGCGACAACATTATCATCAGCTTCAATTGAAATGTTAATATCAACCTTTTTTTTTTCTCAACACTGACATTCCAACCAAGTCTCCCCTTATCGTTCCTATTTCTATTGAATCGTGGTGGTGTCCTTCTTTCTCTTTTTCAATCTCAGCTTAGCAACTTTTATGAATTATCTAGAACTTCAAAGATCTGCTTGTCACTGGCAAGCTTTAGGTTGACATACTTGGTGCAAATATCAACAAGTTCTTTCTTGATTTGAGTGCCCTGGGTGCTTGTTGACATTGCCTCAGAAGACATTTTAGCATTCGAATAAGGTTGAGTAACTGCTGGATTGGTCAATGGATTAATGGATGGATTGGTCAATGGATGATCAATTGGGACAATTTTTTGTTGGTCTATTGCCACAGTCGTCATTTACTGACTATGTACATTATGATTTATGACTGTATCATCTGACTAGGCATGTTATGATGAATTGTCTTATGAATTCTGCTAACCCAACACATCTTCATTCAAATGGTGTTGCACTTCTTCAATATGTGTCGGGGAAGTAGATGGAGTATCCTTAGTCAAATCAATTTCAATCACTTTAATCTTGGTCTATGAGCCTACAACCTGCTTCGACTGGTTCTCACACTCCCAGGAGAACTGTCAATTTTGTGATTGGTAGCAAATCCATTCTGCAAATAATTTCGATCTTCTGAAGCTTCATAGATTTCCTGCATTTTTTGTTGAATGCTCTCCTTAAGGGCATCCTTAGAATTTCCTACCACATGTTGTATATGTGCATCAACAGAGTGACACTATTGTTTTTATTTTACAAGGTTGTTTGGTTGGTTTTATTTTCGATATGGTAGACTCAACAACCTATCAAACGACTTTATCAAACTGTTGTTGGCGCTCAAGGTTCTGAAGCCAAATTTTTTATAGCACCTCCTCCCATCGAATTTCTCAAGGGAAGTTGTCATGGATTTGGGACTCTAAGACTCCTTTCAGATAGACTTTTGTGAGGATTCGGCCACCATAACTAATAGGTCAACCTTAAAGGGTTGCAAATGCAATGCAACTTCTGACTCTTCTTCCTGCTCTACGTCAGAGAGTGGGGTAATAATTTCCTCAACTACTTCTAAGACTCCAGGTGGAATAGGGAAATTTGTATTCAATTGTCGGCATAATTTATCAAACACTTGCTTGATAGTGGAATGATAAGGCAACTCCTAAGGGTCCACCTCGATAGACTTGTTGTACCAAACTTTAGTTATATACAAACATAGTTGAAATATGAGAACAAGGAGGAAAAGCCTAACAAATATGCTCAGGGACTCTCCACTTATTGGAGGACGAATTAATGTGCAACAACCAATTTCTAAATAACTCTTGAGGACTCAGAGACTGGGGTTTACCCAAGCATCTATGATATTTTTTTTTAAATTATGCGTAATTGGTATATCTATCCTGGTGAAGTCTATCTCCCCAACCGATGAAATAGATTTCATTGCTAACCAAATAAGAATAGAAGGGAAATGAATGTGTTTACCTAAATTCTAACAGTCTTGACAATTGGTCGTTGTGAGTTCTGTGAGGTATTCCACCCAATTGTATGTCTTTCCAAAGGTTGCGATCTCACCAATTGTTTTTAACATATTTAATTTGACATCAGAATCACGACCAAGAAAGTGTAAGGCAGAGAGAAACAATCATGCAGATACATCTAGCCAAAGGGTCCTAAACTTGACTAATAACTAACCCTTGTGAGTTCTTTGTTGATATTTTGCTTGCCAATTTTACAAGCCACTCATTACAGTCGATAGTATTGAGCATTTTGTCACCTTTTTACAGCAGTCTGGTAAGAAAATGGATGGCAGTCGCTAAGATTGACTATGGTTTGGCGAGCCAGAGATTTCTACTATTGTATCTGCTTAAAAATAAATTTAAGGCCTCCCTTGTGTCTTTGCAATGGGTGTCTAAGAAGTTATGTCAATTGGTTTTCTACTTTCAATAGTCGGTATTTCCCGGAGTCTGCGACGGGGGTCAGTATTCAACAATATGGTCGGCACCGTTATGTAGGAGAAACTTATATAAAATGGTGGGAATTGAGCAGAAGAAGTTGCCATGGATGTCGTCAAAAAATCTAGCTTTGACATGTTCAATACAAGTTCGATACTTTATTGCTTGTTCTTCACAAAAATCATCCAGAATCTACTCGACCCACTCATGCAGATTTGTGCAACCACAGTTCGAAAATTTTAATAAAAATCACACATCGGATTCATTTTCTGATTTTTTCATGGGCGACTTGATCAAGGAATTTCTTGATTTATGTCAGTGCACTTTCAATGAACCGTTCATGTGCTTTTATAAATAAATTAGCTTAGGTTTATGCTAAATACAATTGATTCCTTCATGCGTAGTTTTTCAGGTAGTTATTATTTTTGTCTCCCACCACAATTGTATCTCTTCCAAAGTTAACATTTATGCTTTCATTTTCATGACTCGAGTCCAAACTATTGGCAACAGAACCAATTTTGTAATCTAGGGAAAAGTGCACATGGTTACCAATAGCATAAACATCAAGTATTCACATAGCACAACATACAATAGACAGAAAGAGGAGATACAAGTAGTGGAAAACCAACATAAGCACATGTTATATTATGTTTATTAAAAGCCAAGTCGAATTGATACATCGATACATAGATACATATTTATACCATGTCGAGGCAGTTACAACAGTCTAATGTTGGGTGTGGATTCTAATTATCTTCTTAATTTTAGTTCCTATTCCAGTCGGGTGTATACCCTAGGAATATTGTACACCACTCCACACGAGGGGGGTGTGGGGGGGACTTGTCACCCCCGCAAGGGTTTGGGGGGGCCTATTCCCCCTGGCTAGGGGGTTCATGGGCTTGCAGCGCCATGCAATGATTTGGGGGAAGCACCCCAAAGCTAAAAATAGATGAAAAATTACGTTGTAAAATATTGTAATTTCAGATTCAATATGGGTCATTCATTAGGAAAATGATCTTATGGTAGAAGTTATGTTAATTTATGTTTTTTTTCGCTAGAAGGAAACCCTTGATTTATATGAGGGAATTGTATTGCAACTGTGAATTATTATTCTGAGAGAGAAAGAGAGAGGAGACTATGTGAGAGAAAAGAGGAAATTATAGTGGATCTACTGTAGGTTGTATCTCTTCATTTTGCTTGATAATATAAAAGGAAGGACTGGTTGTTTCTCCATGGACATAGCCCAAATTATGTGAACCACATATATCTGTGTCTCTCTTGTTTTATGCATTTCTATGTTTTTGTTTCCACAATATTTTATGTGTTTCATTGCTCTATGATTTAATTTTCTAACAACTGATATCAAATCCAAAGGTCTTTTGGGCTAATAAACTTGTAAGAGAGAAGGGTTCTTGGTTCGAGTGGGAGCAATGGCGGAAAATGGTATGTTTACACTCGAGAAATTTAATGACCAAAACTATTAGTTGTGGAAGATGCAGATGGAAGATTATATGTATCAGATATATTTGTACCAACCATTGAGTGGAAAATCAAACAATCCCATGAGTATGACAGACAAAGAATGGGACCTTCTCGACAGAAAGGAACTAGGAACAATACGGTTGTGTCTAGCAGTGTTAGTGGCATTCAACATTTCAAAGGAAATGAAAATAGAAGGTTTAATGATGGCATTAGGAAAACTATATGAAAATACCTCAGCCTCAAATAAGGTATTTATTACAAAGCATCTATTTAATATGAATATGTCAAAAGGTGGATTTGTTGTTGATAATTTAAATGAATTTAACACAGTTACCATTCAGTTAAGTTCTGTACAGGTAAATTTCGATGATGAAGTTAGGGCTTTGTTATTTCTGTGCTCATTACCAAAAAGTTGGAATGGCTTAGTTATGGCTATTAGTAACTTCGTCTCTGGATCTAGTACTATAAAGTTTGATGATGTTGTTGATACTATCCTTAGCGAGGAAATGCGACAGAAAAGCTCTGATGCGACATCAAGTAATTCTTTGACTACAAAGGCTATGGGAAGAAAAATGGAAAGAGGAAGGACCCTAGGAAATCACAGTAAGTCAAGAAAAGGTATATCCAAATCCAAATCAAATATAGTGTGCTAGAAATGTGGGAAGGAAGGACACCTGAAGAAAGACTACAAATCTTGGAAGGGAAAAGAAGGAGATAGACAACAAGAGAACAATCATGAAGTGAATGTGATAGGCGATGCATTGTAAGATGTTTTGATTCTTTAATTAGAGAATATTATTGATTCTTGGGTGGTAGATTCAGGGGCTTCATTCCATGCCACACCTGATAGGAAACATTTTCATGACTATGTTCAAGGATATTTTGGACGGGTTTGTTTGGGTGATGATAAAATTTGTAAAATCAATGGAATGGGTAAGGTTTTTATAAAGAAACAAAATGGAAACCAATGGCTATTGAAGGAGGTAAGGCATGAAAATTCTTCACTCAAGAATTCTTTTTCCATGTTTAAAGCATGTTTATTTGGATTTCAGTGAAAATTGTGTTTATGGAGAACAAAAGAGAGTCATATTTCTCAAAGTTGGGAAGGAAAAGAAGAGCGAAAAAATAGAGCTTATGCATACAAATCTATGTGGACCTGCTCAGGTATCGTCTCTCGATGGATGTCACTATTACGTTACTTTTATTGATGATGCAACTAGGAAAACCTGGACTTATTGTATTCGAAATAAATCTGATGTATTTGATACTTTCAATAAATGGAAATCTTTGGTTGAGAATGAGATAGGAAAGAAGTTGAAGTGTCTCAGATCAGACAATGGAGGTGAATATTGCAAAAAATATTTTGATAACTATTATTTAGATCATGAAATTCACAAAGATAAGATAGTTCCAGCAACACCACAGGAAATTGGTGTGTCAGAAAGGATGAACAGGAAAATCATGGAGCATGCAAGGTGCATGAGATTGCATGCAGTATTGCCCTTACAATTTTGGGTAGATGTTGTAGATATTGTTGTTTATCTAATAAACAGAGGGCCTTCAAGTTCCTTGGATGGTGGTATTCCAGAGGAGGCTTGGACAGGTAAAAAGGCAAACTCTTAATTTTTAAAGACTTTCGATTGTGAAGCCTTTGTCCACATCAGTAAAGAAAATAGAACGAAGCCTGAGGGGAAAAAAATGTACCTTTATTGGATATGGTGTTAATGATTTTAGTTATTGCTTATAGGATTATGATAAAAATAAAAAAATCATTAGGAGCAAAGATGTTATATTCAATGAAAAGGTCTTGTATAAGGATCAGATGCAAGAAAAGAAACAAGAAAATGAAAACAAAGAATACATAGTGCTTGATGAAAAAAAAAAGTAAATGTGCTTGAAAATCATAATGATCAGTGGCCACAACAACAACAACATGCACCTTAAACACCTGAAAGTAGTGCTAGAAAATCTACTAGGATAAGTCTAGCCCCTAAATGATACTCTCCTTCATTATATTATGTATTGTTGACTGATAATGGTGAACCAAAAAGATATGATGAAGCAATGCAAGTAGAAACTAGGAAGAAGTGGGAGCAAGCGATGGAAGAAGAGATGGACTCCTTGATGTATAACAAGACTTGGGACTTAGTCAAGTTTCCTACATGTAAAACAACATTGCAGAATAAATGGGTTTGCAGGTTGAAGGAAGAAGATGCAGGTAAACACAAGTATAAGGCTAGACTTGTGGTGAATGGGTTTGCACAAAAGGAAGGTATAGAATTTGATGAAATTTTTTCTCCTGTTGTTAAAATGACTTCAATCAAAACTATTTTAAGTCTAGTGGCAGCAGAATATTTGCATCTCAAGCAGTTAGATGCAAAGATGGACTTTATCCATGGGGATTTGGAGGAATAAATATGTATGCAACAGCCACAAGGGTATGAGGTCAAAGGGAAGGAGAAATTAGTGTGAAAATTGGAGAAGAGCTTATATGGCTTAAAACAAGCTCCAAGGCAGTGGTATCTACAGTTTGACAGGTTTATGTATGAACAGGGTTATACTAGATGTCACTATGATCATTGTGTTTATCTTAAAAAGAAAAATGATGGAAACTATGTTATATTGCAATTCTACGTAGATGACATGCTTGTTGCAAGATCTAACATGCAAGAAATAAATGTGCTCAAAGGAAAATTGGTAAATTCATTTGTAATAAAGGATTTGGGTGCTACAAAACAAATCCTTAGTATGAGAATAAATAGAGACATGAAAAATCGCAAATTAACATTGTCTCAGAGTGAGTACATAGAAAAGGTGTCTAAAAGATTTAATATGTAGAATGCAAAACCAGTTAGTACACCTTTGGCTAGCCATTTCAAACTAAGTAAGGAGATGTGTCCCAAGATTCAGGAAGAGATGGATTATATGTGTAAAGTTCCATATGCATCAGCAGTTAGAAACTTAATGTATGCAATGGTCTGCACAAGGCCTGATATTGCACATGTAGTGGAGTTGTAAGCATGTATATGAACAGTTTGGGAAAAGAGCATTGGATGGCAGTGAAGTAGATTCTCAGGTATTTGAGAGGCATTAAAATTCAAGCATTATGCTTTGGTGGTTCAAACATTTCTCTACAAGGATATGTTGATGTAGATATGACAAGTGATAGAGATAACATGACGGCACAGGGCATGTATTTACTATAGGTAGAATATTTGTCAGTTGAGTTTTAAAATTGCAAAATATTATTGCACTATCAAAAACTGAAGCAAAGTATGTTGTTGCTACAAAGACTAGTAAAAAAATGATTTGGTTACAAAGGTTTATGGATGAATTGGGAAAGAAGTGGGATATTGGTAGGTTATACAGTGATAGTCAGAGTGTCATTCATCTTGAAAAGAATCCAACATTTCATTTTAAGACTAAAATACAACTCAGGTACCATTTCATACGGTCAGTTTTGAAAGAAGGAGAGTTGAAACTAGAAAAGATACACACTAAGAAGAATCTTGCAGATATGTTAACAAAGGTTGTAACCATGGAGAAACTAAGTTTCTACTCAGTTTCAATTATTCTTCAAGTATGATGATGGAGATGAGAAATAGGTAGGTCCTAAGTGGAAGCATTGTCGAGTAAGTGAAGCAGTGGTGGAGTTGCTAAATCAGTCTCCAAGTGGGAGATTATTGGGGGTGGACCCTGATTATCTTCTTGATTCAAAGTTCTTGTTTCAATCGGGTGTATACCCCAAGAAGACTGTACACCCATCCAAGTGGAGGGGTGTGGGGGGAACTTGCTTGTAACAACGTCAATTTAAAATATACAAATAATTACATCAATTTATATGATTAATAATCAACACCCGACTATTCAACTATTTAACATAGAATTTTTGAAAAACACGAGTAGAGACAACTAACCTAAATCGTCGATATTCCTTACTTGTGTTTTTGGAGTTTAATGCTCATTGAATTCTTCTAACCGCGACAAAGATTTTGGGGATGATTCTCCACCCAACCGTAGGCTAAGCTATACATAATATTTCTATATCTCGTCACCCTCCAACCCTCAATCAACGTACTACTGCCAGGGAATCCTTTGTCTCACAACATTTTTCTCCTAAGAGAATGGATGAAGGAGTGGATGAATCTCATCCCCCTCATCGTCCATTAAATAGATCAAAAAATGGAAAGGGATCCACATGCACATATTCCATGTGTCAACATGTCAACTTTTATTTCTTTATTTTAAGTGTTACTTAATCTAATATTTCTCTTAATTTAACTCTTTCTTATTTTATTCTTTTTTACTTTTTGTTAATTTTACTTATTCTTACTATTTTTATAGTTTACTTTTATATATATATATATATATATATATATATATATATATATATATATATTTAGAACTCCAATTTATTATTTTATTTATTTATTATTATTATATTCTATTCATTATTTATTTATTATTTATTATTATTGTTATTTTCTTTATTATTTACTATTTACTATTATTATCTTCTATTTATTGTATATTATTTATTTACTCATATTTTAATATTATTTTATTTATTTATTTATTATTATTGTCATTAGGGAGTATTACATACTCCCCCTCTTTACTATTATTAGGGGGGTATTACATACTCCCCCTCTTTAAGGAACTTCGTCCCGAAGTTAAGTTGAATCATTTAACATTTTATTTTATTTAGTTATTTATTACTTCATGTTTGCCCCACACCCTCTGTTGAACTAGTATAACCAACAGGCATCGAAAGTTTCCACAACACCCGGGAAATCCCAAGGAATCTCTGTCATTTTTCCCACTTTCAGAACCAGGCATAAGCCTCATCGATCTATAACATAGCTTATGGCTGGCCCCAAGGCTCGCACCAAGGATTAGACCTCATCTGCTCCAAGGCAGGAATCTGATCCCAATACTCAATGACTCTGGGCATGTCGCAAGGTTGGCCCACTCCTTCCACACCCACTAAGGTGCGTAGCCATAGGCACCGAATTCCTTACACCCCCACCAGACTTTAGCATCCCAATCCAATATCAGGCACTTGGCCTACAATATCAAGCACTTGGCCTCCTCAAGATGGTCCCATAGTCCCTCAAGAGCTATATAAGACAAAGGAACCACTGCCATATGTAGTGTTGATTAAGTTTGTCCCCAGCCCATATGGTGTTACATATTCTCCCTCGCAAGTATGGGCTCTTACGAGATCATCAAATAACCCACCCCTCTCGGCCCATTTGTGGAGTTCTTGTCAATCACCATGTCAACTAATGCATTAGTTATAATCATAGTATCATAGAAAATAATCCACATGCCAAGAGTTGCATGTCGCCATGATAACGTAATATCATTGTTAATCACCACATTCTGAATAAAGAACTGCATGCCCATGCATGTCATAAAATTTGCATGCAATTACCACATACTTCACATCATAATATCCTCATAAGTTATAACATCAACATATCAACATCAAAGACATATCATCACATAATTAACCACGCATCAATATACCACATATCATAACATAATAATCCCTATGCATATCTGATCCGTTAATGAAAAAGGTATTATAGACTATGTGTGAATTCGCCTATGTTACTTAATGCAATGGATCGAAAAGATTGCGAATAACATAAACACATAAGCAAATTGAAAACACATTTAAACACATCAACACAGCCAAATTTAATAAAGGAGTTCACCAGACTTTCTGGCTAGGTCTCCTGGTCCTTTCGCTTCCAGTGTTAACCTCTTTATTTTGTCTTCAACAAGTTGTTACAGGCATGAGCTCAAAAACAGAGCCTCAAATGAGAAAATGGACATCACCACTGAGTCCAGCTCAAAATTTCAAGTCAAATGAGTATAAACTCGACTATATTTGGCCACAGTGACTTCCAAACCCCCTGGAAAGTCAAAAACCACCTTTTTACTTTTGAAAACCGCTTTTCTGCAGCGCAAAACCACCTCTGCAATACAAAAACCGCCTCTGGAAAACCGCGCGCTCCTTGGGTGGATGTACCTGCAACGAAATGTTACAAAGGTTTTGGAACGGCTTGTTAACAAGTTCATTTGTATGGCGTAGTGGTCATGGTCTTGGTGTGAAGGTGCATATATATTGGGAGGTCGGCGGGTCGAAACCCTTGCCCGACGCTCCGTGTTTTACATGGCAAACATATGGTGATATATATCATGTTATATATGGTAATATATGTTACGACATGTTATATGATATGTGGCTTCATATGGTGGACACGTATATGGTATAGCTCGGATTCTGGTGTGGTGGCTGACGATTACGATATAACACTTAATGTTAAGGGACCGGCGGTCGTGGGGTTGACCCTGACTGTCCGACCCTTTTTCGGCGGTTCAAACCTAACCATAATAAATACCTTATCCGCGCCATTATGAACAAGCAATAACATAGCTCATCTGGTGAGCGGAATTCGGTGAAGTCTTAGCCTTTCCGGGAGGTCAGGGGTTCGATCCTCCCTGACCCCCAAAATTTTGGGATTCATGCCAACATTGGGCAAATCCAGGCTGCCACGTGTCAGCACTAGATTGGCCCATGTGAACCAATCAAAAACTGCCACATCACCTTCTTTGCTGACGTCATCCAAAACATGTGGTGCATTCTCGGGACGACACATGTCTTGCTAACGTAAGCATTGACTATTGACTTGTTGACTTTGACTTTCCTTTGACTTTGACTTTTTGACTTTTTGCCCTAGTTTGCCTTGAAACTTTGACTGGCCTTAACTTCTTCATCCGAACTCGGATTTTCATGCCATTTGTACCATTGGAATCATCTCGGCGAGCACTTCGACTTGATCCCACTTTCATCTGCATTTGAATGCTTTCATCTAGAGACAAAACTGAATCCATTTTGGATCACTCCTCCCCACTCGAAGCTTTTGGACCACCAAAAGTTGGTTTTAGTTATCGAGTAAGTGAGGATAAAGTTCCCTCACTTTTCCAATCTCTATCCATCGTGATTTAATTGGATTTGTACCTTTGAGTCCAATTCGAAGATACTTAACATTTCCCCGTCGCGAAGTCCTTATTCTCATGTCAAGAACTGTGTCCTCCTGTAGCTCATTGAGATACTCGGGCAAAAGATCTTCGATGGAAGGTAGCTGACCTTTCTCTTCGGGATCTTCAATCAATGAAGGTTCATACAATCTCAAGTTTTCAACATTTACAACAGAATAGATTTGCATGTAAGCTGGTAGATCTAGGCGGAAAGCATTTTCACCAATTTTATCAAGCATTTTGAAAGGACCATATCTAATTGGTTTCAACTTTTTACCTTCCCCTTGCAGTATTTCTTTGTTGATGTACAACTATACTTGATCACCAACTTGAAAACTATGCTCAACTTGATGCTTTTCATGTCGCGCCTTATACTTTGCTTGACTTCTTTCCAACTATTCCTATACTGCCTCGTGAATTTCCTAGATTTGTTCAATGAACTTGGTCACTTTGTCCACATCACTGTGTCCATCAACTGCTACGTCTTTACCAAAGACAAAATCCAAGGGAGACTTTGGTGTAAAACCAAAATAAGTCTCAAAAGGAGATCTCTGAGTAGAAGAATGTTTTGCATGGTTGTAAGCATGCTGCACATAACACAAATGCTCATCCCAAAATTTGGGATGCTTGTTGCAATATCCTCAAAGCAACTGTATCACTGTCCTGTTGACCACTTCTGTCTGACCATCTATTTGCAGATGAAATTTTGTGCTTTTCTTTAACTTTGTGTCCATTAACTCCCATAGACTTGACCAAATTTTCTCGACAAATCGAGAATCTCGATCGGATACAATAGAAGTGGGTAACCCAAAATGAAGCCATACATTTTGAAAGAACAAATTTGCAGTTTGTTCGGTTGTGACTTGTTTATTACATGGTGTCAAAATACACATTCCTGAACCTATCCACAACTACATACAAATAATCATGACTCTTTCTAGACTTTGGCAATCCCCCAACGAAATCCATGGAAACACTTTCCCAAGGACGAGAAGGAATTGGCAATGGAGTATACAAGCCTAATTTTCTATTACTTGGCTTGCTTGTAGCACACATAGTACATGCTTTAATATATCTAGAAATTGTCTCATTCATTCGTGGCTAATAGCAAAACCTTTGTAATTGTGCAACTGTTTTACTTACCCCAAAATGACCTCATATGATAGAAGTATGTGCTTCTCGAATTATGTTAACTCTTTTAGTTTGTGGAATGCATAACTTTCCCAAATGATATAAGAGTTTGTTCTTTATGTAATAATCCAATACCTACTTGCCTTGACTTAAAGTTTCATATACATCCTTAATACTGTGTCTTGAGCATATTTTTCAATGTAACTTTCATGAATTACTGAATTATGCTTAAGTATTGTGGATGCATTTATAATTGGTCTTGATAACATGTCTACAACCTTATTATGTATGCCCTTCTTATATCTGATAACAAGATGAAATTGTTGTAGAAAGCCCATCCACTTGTAATGTCGTGATTGTTGCAGTTTAGTTTGTGAGTGTAAATATTGTAGTGGTTGATGATCTGTATGTATGATTGTTTATTTACCCATTATGTAATGTTTCCACTTTTTAACACTCTGAACTAATGCATATAATTCCTTATCATATGTAGGATAGTTAACTACTGCTGATGTGAATGTCTCGGAATGAAATCATATAGGCTTTCTGTGCTGCATCAACACTGCCCCCATGGCATATTCACTTGCATCTGTCTCGATCTCAAATGGATGTTGAAGATCTGGCAGTGCTAGTACTGGTGTTGTATTGATCCTTTCTTTCAATGTGTTGAAGGCTTTCTGTTGTTTGCCTCCCTACTGAAACACCTGTTTCACACTTGTCAAAGCATGTAAAGGAGCTGCAATCAAAGAAAAGTTAGCAATAAACTTTCTCCAATATTGCATCTATGTAAACTTTGAAACGGGAACTGATACTGTTACCCGTTTCGTAGAGATAGCAAAAAAGTGACCTGATTTTGAAAAGGGGTGATGCAGAACGCACATGTTTTTTTTAGAGCATAGTTTTTGGCACTTTAATTTTTTTTATGTACATTACGTTTTAGAATGGTAGTGATTTTCATGCTGATTTAAAAAAGTGAGTATTCTGCATCACACCCTTTTTTTAAAAGACCTGTTTTTTGGCTTTAAATTTTCTAATGTATAAAATGTAAATAATTATTTTGTAAATTTGATAATTTTTGAAGTGGTCGTTTTCTTCACATTTTCTTGTTTTTTATTTTAATTTAATTTTTTTTTTAGTGAGGTTTTTATTGTTTTGCATTTTTAAATTAGAAGGTCGATATTTAGAATTTTCGATATTCTACATATTTATACATCCTTAATTAATTTTTCAATCCACATGAAATAATTGTTTCTAAAAAACAATATTTTTTAACAATGGACATAAAAATAACCATTTTAAACATAAATATAACTAAAAAACTACACAATTTTTTGCTATAATTGACATGTCAAAATCACAATTTTTAAATGATAATTTTAACTAAAAATGGTTAAATAATAGTTTTTTTTATGAATTTCATGTCAAAAAAATAATAATAATCACTTTTTTTTCAAAAAATAATGATTAACTTAAAAATCAATGTGAAAATCACATATTACAAATATTGAACGTATAACAACCCTAATTGAGTGTTTATTCTTCTCATAAAATGTCAAAGTCAAAACATTGCAAAGCTTGATTTACAAGCATAACTTAAATTTAATCAACAATGTCACATAATCCAAACTCTTCGTCCTCTAGAGTTTCATCATTGTCTTCTTCCACAATATTTTCTGTTTCCTTTTGCTCATTTTCCTCTTCTAATGGATCTTTGATGTCTGCGAATCTCCCAATGTATGTTTTTCCAAACATTCCATGTAATGGTGGTTGGGGTTCCTTTGCCTTTTTTTCCACACGTGATTCACTAAAGTCCCCATTCTTCAACCCAATTTCTTGCATTGCATCTGGAAGAAATTGAAGAGCATTAATTCTTTGTTGAATGAAATTTCACTGTACTGGATCTTTTTCAATTGCAATGCAATTTCTTCCTTTTTGAAGGCAACATGCTAGTGTTGTACCTAATTATCAAGCACAAAAGAAATAATGAACTAAATTAGTACAATGACATATTAATTAAAAAATAACATATTGAAATTCAATTCCATATAATAAAACTTACCTGAGCCAGAAAATAAATCCAGAACCCAATCTCCTTCATTTGAACAAATGTCTATAAGATAGTTAATCAATAATTGTGGTTTTTGATAAATGTTAACTATCTCTCCTTTTGCTTCTTTCTCTTCATATGTTAGTTTTCTCACAACAACATCATAAGTCAGTGTTTGGCTATGACTCTTTTCATCTACCCGATTAAAAATCATAGACATATGGCTATCATCTTTTGCCCAACTATCAATATGAATGAACTCACAATCATTTATAAATTGTTGATCTTCATTGTTAAGAAGATTTGACTTTTTCCTGTAACATGAAATAGTAAAGTTTAATTAACTTGTACATAAATAAATTTTTCAACATTAATCAAATATACATTTTAAACGTCTTACCATGTAAGCTACATCCTTGAATTTGTTTTCCCCTTGAAGCTTGACAATATCATTGCCAATTGTGTCTGAATGAAATGTCACAAATCTCCATAATGGTGATGACGTGACTTCTACAAATCCCGCAACCACTTTACTAAGAGCTTGATAAGTATAAGGGTCACTATCATAGTCAATGTTTGGAATATTGAAACCATGGGGAATATCTGCAATGACTAGGGCATAATCCCTTTTAGGTATGAGTTTAGCAATGTCTTCACAGTCGCCTTGTATTACTTGATATTGAATAGTGTCTAGCCCATTCCAAATAAAATGATTAAAAGTTGGATCAAGTTGAAAATTCTTAATATGTTGCTTCCTCAGTCTTTCGGTCTTTATTTTTTCAATAAAGGTTCTGAAACTATCTCGTGCTCCATTATCATCCTTCCTCATCTTTTATAAAATAAACAAATATATGTGTAAGTTATAAATTAAAAAGAGTACATAGGTGAATAAAAATGAATGTATAAATCAAGATACCTTTTTAAATGCAAGATAAAAAGCTTTTAATGTTGATGTAGAACTTGAATCTGGATAGTTGCATACAACATCATCCCAACTATCTTCATTCAACAATTTAACCATTTGTTCTTGAATTTTCATATAAACTTTGTGACTGCATAGATAAAGTAACAAAAAGTTAATATAATGATATGTATAACAAATACTACCAAGAGCAACATGTTTTATTTAAAATATAATTATAATCTAGAAATAAATAAAAATAATTCAACAAACTTACTTTTGAAATTCTTTAGACATTTCCTCCAATGATAATTCCCTTGACCTCACACGAGATAATATTGCTTTGACAATTTTTTCATCTTTCACTCCTTGCATCGCCCTCCAAGGTGTGATAGTCATATCGTCTGGAAGCTACTTCATTTCAGGAGCTAATTTACTATTGCCACATATCAATGGCTTAGACTTTTTGACCTTCTGGTTTTTAATGGCAATGTCTTCCCACATGCTAAAAATCTCATTAATCAACTTCCAAACATCTCCAATTCTAAATTCCAATTGGAAAATGTTATCAACACCTCTGAATAAATCACTATTTTTGTTGCCTTTTCCACCTTTTGAATTGGTTTTCTCTTCAATTTGATATCCTATTTCCATACAACATTCCTTTCGGAAATCTGCAGTAACATTTATCTTATCCCCGCCACATTTTTCTTCAAATTGACTATGAATAAATATAACCCTTTGGATGAAAGTCATAGACATCCTATATTCATTATCTGAATTATGATCCCATGCCACTAACTTTGCTTCTGTATCTGATAAACCAGCATAAAAGATACATTTCATTGTTTCAAAACGTGGGTTATTAGGATATTCCTCCATCAATTGTCTTTGAGCTTCTATAGAATGGTTCCCCCTAAGCACATAATAATTGTATTCAAAACATTTTGACTTATCAAATGCTTCTTTGTTGGGAACTTGAAGTGGATCAACAAGAAGCACATAACTAACAACATGAGCATATGGATTGTACCTCATCAATGTCTTCAAGTTGTGAATATGCAGATGATGTGGCTTTCTAACTTGATATTGACATTGTCCTTCACTTGCTTTATAGGTTTTCCTGACATTAAGCTGAAATGTGCGACCACCATCAATTAAATTTCTCTTTGTCAAATTCTCTAGAATATCATTTTGTTTTGTTCTGTTAATTCCATCCTCTAAATCAGCTCCTGGTGTAATGATTTATCTACTTTCTTTTGAAGTTTCACTAGGTTCTTGACTGTTGGTAATGACTACTTCAAAATCTTCAACTTTACTTTTCTTGGTCATAACATTCCCAACAGATTTATTCTTGGGCATTGTTACTTTTGGTTTTTTATGGCTCTTCTTAGTTCCAATGTCATCTTCAGTAATGGCGACATATGCTTCACTGTCAATTTCAACTTCATCATTCTCAAAAGTAACTTGCTTACTCTTGCTAGATTTATCCACCAGAGGCCTTTTTTTCTGATTCTTTGGATGTAGTTTTGTAGCATCATCAATTACTACATTTTGCTTATTTTCCATATCTTTTTCTAACACTGAGTAAAAGTTGTTGACAACTTTCATGATATCATGCTCTATGAAATGAATTCCTCCCAACCTAATTGAACAACTATCAACAAAATTCTGCCAAACACAATATCATATGTCAATAAAAAACAAAGTTAAAAAAAAATAGTGAGACACTTTCAAGAACACAAAATACAAATATAAATAACAATACTTACGATTTTTTGTGTCATCTCATTTACGATTTGTTTACACAACTTTGTAGATACCTCTCTCATGTCATACAATGAATATGATAGTCGGTATTTAATCCTTTCATGTGACTTGGAAGCTTTTGTAAGTATGTAAACAACTTCAGTTTCTAGTACCGAACACATATCTATGACTCTTCCCATCACCTCAAAAATTCAATTATCATTCGATATATCAATATATAGATATATATTCACATTTGTGCTTTCTCTTTCTTTCACATACCAGATTCTTGATGGAAATTTCACCTCTTGCGAATTCTTCCAGTGTGAAATCATCTTCTTATCACTTGAGGCATTTGAAAGATTTGTAGTCATGAGCTCAGGTGGAGTTCATTCACCAATGTTTCTTGAAGATGCACCTTTAAGAATATTTGGTCCAGAAAGATTCACTGAAATTTTCTTTGATGCCATTTTCCTGAAAAATAGAAACACATAAATCAGTAAACAATAAAAACATATTAACTTAAATTAACAACGAAAATATATAATAAATTTTTTATTTGTATGAGAACAATCGCCTCACCCACCGCCCCTCACATTCTAAAAAGCCATGCATTAACATTCTAGTGTAAAAAAAGTAAATCACGAATAAAACATTCTAAAATTAACTATATATATATATATATATATATATATATATATATATATATATATATATATATATATATATAGATATGAAATGTCTATTTTTTTTAATAAGTACAAAAAAAATATATGTAATGGCGCTCCACCGCACCCACCGGCGCCCTACCCCATCCGCTCGCCCCGGGCGCACCCGCCGCCCTTCTCCTCCGACCAACCCACCGGCGCTCCCCACTCTCCCCCCAGCACCGCCACCCCCACACCAACGAGTGCCTACCCCTCTGCCCCCACCCCCCGGACGCACTCCCCACCCAGCGCCGCCCCCCTCTCCGCCCAACCCCCCCGGGCGCTTGCCACACTCCACTCACCCACCAACGCCCCCCTCCAGGGCGCCCTCCCCCGGGCACCTAATCCCCCCACCGGCAGCTGCCCTGCCCCCTACTTCGCGCCCCAACCCTCCACCCCCCCCCCCGAGCGCACCCTCCCAACCCCTCGCCCGGGGGCGCAACCGCAGTTCGCGCCCCAATCCCCACCAACACCCCAGACACGCCCTCCCAACCCCCAGCCCGGGCGCCCCATCCCAACCCACCCCGGGCGCCCCACACCCCACCTCCCTCGCGCCCTAACCCTCCCCCGGGCGCCCTGGGCCACCCTCCCTCCACCACCCGGGCACGCCCCGCCCCACCCTCCCCCACCTTCCCCCCGGGCGCTACACCACCCTGCCTCCCTCGGGTGCCCCCCGCCCCACCTCCCCCCTCCCGGTTGATAAAGAAAGAAGATATTGAATGGGGTTTGGAACATGGCTATAGTTATATTCATATTGGAATGATTCAGTTTGGCATAAATCCTCTAGTAAGACTAGGATTGAATACTTCTTGTTTGACCTGCATCTTAGATACTCGAATGAATAATTTTCATGATGCACTTTTGGGTGGATTTCATATTCCATTAAATAATGGTCCTGTTTGGTCTTCAGTCATTCCCAGATATCAAGTAGCCTTAACAGATCCATACATCAATGAGTTCCTAAATGCATACATCCAATTCCATGGCTTTGATGTAGCCCCTCAGGCTTTAATAGCTCAGCTTCATTCTTCAATATGTTTGCATTTTGTATCTACTTCAATGCCTCCATTAAATACAAAATTGTGTCAAAGAGCTTTGAAAGAAGGCGTAGTTGTTGGCCCTGGTAATACACCCCCTTTACAGATAGGATTTTCTGAGTGTACCCTTCCTGATGAATGGAATAGTTCCTACACACCTTTGTCACAGAAATATCCCCAGTTAAAATCCTCTAAAGAGCCACGTCAACTATCACTTATCCAACATCCTGATGGATCCACTGGTCTTAAGTTTACTTCACCGTCTCTTAGTCGATCACTGTCTGCTTTAGCCAGATCTCCATTTTTGCCGGGTAGAGATGGAGATATCCTGCCATCATCATCATCTCAGTCTACTGTTCCAAGAAATCTTACTTCCAAGAAAAGTCTTAAAAGATCTCAGTCCCATAAAATTGATGATTGTCAGTTCTGCATTCCATCCTCCAGTTTCCAAACTGAAGAACATCATTCTCCTAAAAAGGATACACAAGTCTTCATCCCTGACATAAAGAGTTTTACTCTTCCTAGAGCCCAACAAGAGTTATCTACAAAGATAAATGAACGGCATCTAGAACCTGGAAATGTTAGAAGAACATTTAGAAATGGAACAATGAAAGCAGATTTACAATGGTTGCAAATGAAGAATACTACAGATTCAGAGAAAAGTGATTCAGAAAAGATGCATAATTATTCAAACTATCAAATTGTTTGTATGTTGCAAAACATAGATGATATAGCCAGAGATGTGTTAGAAATAAAGGAACATATTAAGAAACTGCATACTGGTTATAATGAGGTATTGGGAACACAGAATGAGCATACACAGAGGTTAAATGATATTCAGTCAAACATGGGTATTATTTCTAGATCTCTAGATCATTTAAGAGATGCTCTTCCTACTCCTGCTTCTCCTCCACACTATAGAGAAGTAGATGTGTCCAGTTCAAAATTAAGGTTTACTTCTGAATCTGATGAAGGGTTAAAAGGTATTCTTTTCAAAGGAATAGAAAATTTGGATGCAACTAAGTTTGAAAGAATACAGAAAGGAATAAACTTAGCCGCAGAAAAAACAGAATTGATGAAAGAAAGGTTAAAAGGTTTCCCTTCTCTTGAAAGCCTAAGACTCCCTAAGAATTATGTTAGTCTTAAAAATCTGATAGAAAATGGCCAATCATCTGCTCCACAATTTCCTCAAATTTTGGCCATGTCTGGTGTCACTTCTACTCCAAGAACCCCTGGTGAACAAGCACAAGGTGAACCAAGTTCTAAGAGAGAAAGAGGTGAAACTTTTTCTTATATTCATAAAGGAAGAAAAAATAATGAAGAAACCACTGCCCATGAAGCATCTGCAACAAGCCCATTTAGCAAATATGCTAAGAAGTTGCAGAATATTCCATTAAAAATGGAAAATCCTACCACCAAAGGATTTGGCGATACTCTGCTTGTTAATATTGATTGTTTGAGCTATGATGAAGTCATTACTGTGTTACATAATGTACATGCTTGGGCTTTACAGAGAAAAGCAAAAACTAAGGCAGAATGGTCAGATATTGTTACTCAGATTATTTGGTCTTTTACTGGTATTCTTAAGCAATGGTGGGATAAGTTATCAGATAAAGAGATGAACCAAATCATTGAAAATGAAGATGATCCCTTAAAAGCTTTGTTTGATGCATTAACACATGAGTTTGTAGGGATTGTACCAGAAGATTCAGCTCACCATTCTCAGTTGTTTTTATCTCAAAGGTTATGTAATATATACTATTTGCAAGAATATTGTATCAAGCAAATGATCCCCATAATGTTGCATATTTGAGGTATTATATAGCTTCCATGCCAGGGAAAATTCCAGATCTGATTAATTAGTTTATTGATGAACATAAGATCAAGATTGAGAACTCATCTTTTGCTGCTATACAACAGTTAATTGTTTCAGTTTTGCAGAAAGAGTGTGCTGCTGCAAAAGCTAAAAAGAATTTTCATAAGCAAATGCATTTTAGCACTAAGCTCTGCAATAATTTCAAGGAAACTTATGATTTTGGTTGCCATTCTAAATCTAAGAGGAAGAATATCAAGAATAAGCACCAAAATTGTTCCTGCAAGACAGACAAGTATTTTCCTAAAAAGAAATATTATCCTTCTAAGAAAAGTTTTAAGGGGAGAAGGGTTGTATTTAGGAAAAGGACAAAGCCTTCAAAGAAAGTTGTTTGTTTTATTTGTGGAAAGGAAGGCCATTATGCTAATGCTTGCAGAGAAAAGAAAGACAAGAAGCAGATAAAGATCATGGATATATTTTCTTCAGTACATGATCCAAAAGATTGGGATCTCATATCCCATTCTGATGGAGAATATTTTGAAGTATCCAGTTCTTCCTCAGAATCGGAAGAAAATGAATTACCAGATATAAAAAGACTTGCACTAGATTCTGATTCTACTGACTCTGATGAGACATTTATTGCTGACATAAAAATGTTTCATTTTTCAGATAGTGTATAGGTAAAAATAGCAGAGGTCAAAGCTGAGTTGGCATAGCTTGATCCAGTACAGTTTACAGCCAGGAGAAGGTTAACAGAGAAACTTGAAAGCCTAGAAAGTCAGCTACCTTCTTCCAGAAGATCCAAAAAAAAATTCTCAGATGATGAATTCAGTGAGAAAGAGTTTGATTCAATATTCAAACCTTTGATGATTACAGATGAGTCACAAGGATCGAGTATGGATACAATCACAACTCTTAAAAAGAAAATTGCAGATCTAGAGTCATCCATTCATCATACAAGAACAGAAATGATTCAATTATCATCCAAACTTCAAATGCTTATTGGTAATTATGATGATTGTAATTCAAAGCTAACAAGCTTGTTGATGAAGAATGTTTCAGAAAAATTTCCCTCAAAATCCACAAATGTTGATATGATAAATATTATGGGAATTGGAGATAGAGTGATTATTCCAATTAAGATCAAATTGCCCAAAGTTAAGGAATACACTCTAGATGCTCAGATTGATTCTGGAGCAATGAGTAGTTGCTGCAAATTTGGCGCCATTCCTGCATATTATTGGCAGCCTACAAAATTACAATTCAGGGCTATTACAAAAGACTTGATGGAGATTAACCATATAGCTCCTGATTTTCCAATTTGTTTGAATGATGTTCAAGTATTTGTGACGTTGTACAGTTTTGATACCGGTACAGATTTTTTGTTAGGACAAGATTTTTTGAAGAAATTACTTCCTGTTACTTTTGATATAGATTCTGTTACTTTTTCTACAACAAAAGGTCCAGTGACAATACCTGCTTCCAATGACTACACAGTTAACGTACAGCCTGTTGAAGAAGACCAAATTCAGTGCAGTCTACAGGATTTGTCAAAAATTCACAAAATTGTCAAAAATGTTGAGATTCATGGTCCAAAAACATTACAGAATATTTCGGACAAGCTTCGTAAAGATTGTACAGCAAGCCGTCCAGATGCTTTTTGGACAAGGGAAAAATATTTCGTGGCACTTCCTTATAAAGAAGGATATGTTCCTAGACCACAAAAGGCAAGTGCTAATCACATGAGTCCACAAGAGCAAGATTTATGCAAACAGGAGATTACTCAATTGCTGCAACAACAACTTATTGAGCCATGTAAAAGCCCTTGGGCTTGCCCAGCCTTTTATGTGAACAAGCATAGTGAGCAGAAGAGAGGTAAGAAAAGGCTTGTTATCAATTACAAGCTCTTGAATGATGCATTGCTCCCTATTAGGTATCCTCTGCCTAATAAAGAACTCCTTCTTGCAAAAATTGCCAATGCTAATGTTTTCAGTAAATTTGATTTGAAGAGTGGGTTTTGGCAAATTGGCATTATCCCTGCAAACAGGTACAAAACAGCGTTTACAGTCCCTCATGGACAGTATCAATGGACTGTAATGCCTTTTGGATTAAAAAATGCTCCCTCTGAGTTTCAAAAAAGGATGGAAGACATTTTTGGAGGGGTAGAGTTCATAATTGTGTATATAGATGATTTACTTGTTTTCAGCAGAGATATAAATAGTCACAAGATGCATTTAGAAAAGTTCTATGAAATGGTGTACAGACATGGACTTGTTCTTTCTGATTCTGATGAGAAGTTTCAAATTGGTAAAGTTAGAATTGATTTCTTATGACTGCATATAGAACAAGGGCATATTGGGTTTCAATCACATGTTCTGACTTATTTATTAAAGTTTCCAAATGCCATTTCAGATGTTAAGAGTTTGCAAAGGTTTCTTGGTTGTCTGAATTATATCAGATAGTTTTATGAAAAACAATCAGATGATACTAAGACTTTGCAGAAAAAGCTAAAGAAGAAGACAATTGGGTGGACAAAAGAGATGACAAAAGCAATCAGAAACATTAAAACTAAAATCAGTGAATTGCCAAAACTTAAACTTCCTGACACTAATCTTCCCTTTATTCTTGAAACAGATGCTTCACATCACACTTGGGATGCAATCTTGTTACAAAATGTTAAGTTATGGTATGTTCTATGCTTATAACAGTTTACTTCTTTTTCTTATTATATTCCACCGATTAGCAATCACATGTACATAAAGTAAAGTGCAGATAGAACATTAAACGATCGACAGAAAACAAGCCAAGACAAGAGATACAAGATGTGGCGGCTAGCCAGGGACAAACCCCACAATGTGTGGGGAAACCCTTTGATAAAATCTTTTTTTATCTTCAATAATTCAGCAGAGAGAAATAGTACAATAAATCTGATTCATATCAGCAGTAGCAAACCCTAGATCAGTAGCATCAGCATTAGCGGCTTCATTATCAAACTAGGGCAGACCATATCTCACAAACCAACAGTCGGATTGACTTCATTCCACCACCAAAAGTTTCAGCTTCCAGAGGAGGTTCAGATGAACCTATAGCGCAGTTCAGATGAGGAGATCTTATAGGCCACGCAAGTCAATCTTTACTTCTGCAGTTGCACCTTCAGTTTCAGCAGTTTCCGGCTTCAAACTAGGGCAGTCGATATCTTGCAAACCGTTCGTCGGATTGACTTCATTCCACCACCAAAAGTTGTGGCTTTCAAAGGAGGTTCAGATGAACCTACAGCGCAGTTCCAAAGAGGAGATCTTCTAGGCCACGCAAGTCAATCTTTACTTCTGCAGTTGCAGCTTCAAATTCAACAGCTTCCGGCTTCACATGTGTGAGAGAGAGAGACCCATTTCAGCGCAGTAGAGAAGAGACTCATATCTGTGCAGTAGAGAGAGAGAGATGTGATGAGATGAGTGAGTCCAAATGAGGAAAAGTCCTCTTATATTTATACACAACATTGGTGGGTGAATAGATGCGACTGTTGGGCTTCTGAGCCTACATGAGATGTAGGTCGGCTTGATAATAATTCCATAATCAAAATAAATTCATATCTCCATGAATACTTATCGGAATTGGATGATCTTTATATCAATCCTACACCTCTAGACGAGAGAAATCTAATAAAAATATTATTAGCCATGAATAAGATGACCCACATGAAGTTTTGCCCTGGTTGCCAATTTTAACACAAAAGCATGGAAGGAAAGAGTTAGTTTGTGCATATGCTTCATGCACATTTGATGACACAGAAATAAAGTATCCTTCTTCCCACAAGGAGATACTTGCAGTAAAAAGAGGGATCAAAAGATTTCATCTATTTCTTAAAAGTGTCAGATTCATTGTTCGCACAGATCTCAAACACATGAAAGGAATTTTGGCAAATAAAATATTGTTAGAACAAGGTAATACCAGAGTCCTCAGATGGGCACTATGGCTTGAAGGATTTGATTTTGATATTGTGTACAAGTCTGGTGCTGAGAATTATCTTGCAGATATGTTGACAAGAGAAGGAGCTGAGACCAAGGAGATTAAAATGTTCAAGCCTCTTCGTCAAGATGAAGCTTCATCAAGTAGCAGTTCAGTCCAGTCTAATAGAGTCAGTCCAGTCATCATTTGTAGTTTGTGTCAGTATGAGTTTTGTTGGAATTGTTTTGTAAAAAGAGTCAAGTCTTTACCTTTAGGTCTTCAGCAGCATATATTACAGAGATGGTTTGATTCTGAAGAAGCTATGTGGTCTTATGCTAGAGAGTTACCATATAGAAATAGGTCATGGCGTGTGTATTATGGATTGTCTAGAGAGTTTGTATATTTTGGTTTCATTCAAAATACTGATTGGACATGGAATGATTATTTCACAATTCATCAGAGAGCTAGGATTCATGGGTCCATTAGAGTCATATTTTATGCAATTGACATAGATAGTGTGTAAATTGGTGGAGTCCTTGGTTCAAGTTATTTTTGTATAAGTATATGCCTAGAGTGTGTTGGATGCTAGATCATGATTTCCAAAGTACCATCAGTGCTCTAATTTGGGAATTGCATGTTGCTGCACAAAATGACTATGTCATAGAGTTCGAGTTTGTCCATCAAGACACAGTTGTAGTACCAGATGAAAGAGATGAATCTTTTAGTCTCTTTGTGGGTTTTCAAGGGAGGATCATTGTTGATGAAGAATACAGACCACATAATATGTATTCTTTTCATTTCTATTTTCGTTTCAGAGAATTTGGTCCACCTTGGTTGGATGACTCCATACCACATGAGGTATTTGCTCCTGAACCAGAAGAATTATTAGAAGCTGAACAGTTTGCCAGGCATAATCGTGAGCATATCAAACATGATCATGAGCATGATTATGAAGATAGAGAGAATAGTGATTGGTAGCAAAGATCACTCATTTGATATCTTTGCATATCTTACTTTTTGGTTTCCGTGGGATTTGCTCTAGCAAAAATCTCCACTGTGTATCTAAAAAGTCGATGTCCTAGATTCTGGCTTGATTGTACTAGTTACTTTATTAGATTGTGTTGGATTCGGTCCCCATATGGCTTAGCCTCCAAGGGACGAGATAACAAGTGATTGTCCTCACTTGCCCGAATCTTTAGACTGTTCATTACTTTTGGTACACTTTGCCTTTTACTATTAGTCCTTTGGATATGATTTCCTGCGTGATATTCATACCAAAAGTAGATTCTCATTAGTCCAGGTTTCCGGTAAAAGTTTTAACCGGGCCGGGGCGCGAGCGACCTGGGTGGCGGGGCCGAGGGAGGGTGGGGCGTGGCGCGCCCGGGGGAGGGGGAGAGGGGTGGGGGGCGGCGAACGACAGGGGGAGGGTGGGGTGGGTGCGCCCGGGCGAGGGTAGGAGGGGCGGGGGGCGGCGCCCGGGGAGGGGAGGGTGGGGCGGCCGCGCCCGGGGGGAAGGTGGGGGAGGGTAGGGCGGCGGGAGGTGGGGCGAGGGGGAGGAAGGGGCGCCCGGGCGGGGGGAGGTGGGGCAGCGCCCGGGGGGGCGAGGGTGGGGCGGGTATGGCGGGGCGCGCCTGAGCGGGGGCAGGTGGGCCAGCGGGCCGAGCCCAGGGGAGGAAGGGGTGGGCAGGGGGTGCCGCCCGGGGGGAAGGTGCGGTGGCGAGGGGTGCGAGGCGCCCGGGGGGAAGGTGGGGTGGGGAGGGGCACGAGGCGCCCGGGGGAAAGGGTAGGGCGAGGGACAGGGCGACGCCCTGGGGGAAGGTGGGGTAGGGTAGGATGGGGGGTAGGGTGAGGTGGTGTGTGGTCGAGCGGGGAGGAGGGAGGGTACGGACAGGCCGGGAGGAGGGAGGGGCGCCCGGGGAGGATAGGTAGGGCACCCGGGGAGAGGGAGGGAGCGGGCCGGGGTTGGGGTGAGGTGCTCGAGCGAGCGGGGGGTTCGGTTTGATAGGGCGTCGGTGGGGCTGAGGGAGGGGAGAGTGTCCGGGGGGTGCGTGAAAGTGAGAGAGGGGAATGAGGGAAGGATGGCCGCGGGAGGGATGAGGGTGCCCAGTGGGGTGCGGGGAGGTGAGAGAGGGGCGTGAGAGAGGGATGGGCGCGAGACAGGGCCAGGGGGAGTGAGGGCTCTGGGGGGTTGGTGGTAAGGGATGAGGGTGGCGTTGAGGGGGCTATGGGGGCAAGGGCGCGAGGTGTGGGTGAAGGGAGTGAGGGTGTCAAGAGGGGGCCTAGAGGTAGGGGGCGAGTCAGGCTGTGGCGCCCACCCTGGCAGCTCACCCGCCCGTTGCGGGGATTGGGCGATTCTGAGAATAGCCCAACCCCACGATAGGTGGGCAAGCCACTGGGCCCCCCCACACCCCCTACCACCCCCCCACGCCCTCACACCCCGCCTGCTCGCCCGACCTCCCCGCCCACCCCGAGACCCCACGGCGGTCCACCCACGGGTTTTGGGCGATTGAATTTGATCGGGCCCACCATGCTCACGACGGATGTAATTTTTATTTTGGCTCGGGAAAATTATTAATTTAAAAAAAATAAATAAATAAATAAATCATTTTCATTAAACTAATTTAATATAAAAAATTTCAAGGAAAAAAAATTAACTTACCTTTCAATTGCGAGAATTCTTTGTTGAATATGTTTTTGATAGCGATGCTCCACAAATTCACAAGTCTTTCCATGATTTTCAGAAAGCCTGAATGTGATGTGATTAATAGTGATAATGAAATTTTAATATATAAGTGAAATTACGGAGATGTTTTACTATACGCTTAATATGGGATAATTTGTTTTAAAATATTATAAAGCGAATATTATAGAATTGTTTTACAACGGGTTGAATGTGGGATAATTTGTTTTAGAATATATTATAAAAATTAAAAATAAAAATAAAATTCAATTGTTTAGTAAATATTATATACTTTAACTATTAAAATAATTAATGTAGAAGTTGTAGTTTACAATTTTAATTTTAATGATTTATTTCATAAAAAAATTAGTTTACATTTTTCAATAAATTGTAGAAAAAAATAATGAAGGTAAATAAATTTAACAGGCTTTTTGGAGGGAAATATTTTCGCGAAAATTTTTGGAGGGAAATATTTTCGCGAAACTTTTTGGAGGGAAAATTTCATTCTTTAAGATATATAATATCTTTAGGAGACTCTCCATTTGTATCATTCAACATCTTCTATTTGAAAGGGATGGATTTTTCTGATAGTGAAGTTTCGATTTATACACCATCAACATCTTCATCACGTAACAACTCTATTCATATTGATGAATATAGCGGGAATTCTTCCACTATGGATAGAAATTCAATTCTTCCACTTAGTCCTGATTCTAAGGACTATGAGAGCAGCACTGATGAAAGAGGGGATGGAGAATTTAAAATAAATAAAGTGTCACAAATTCCACTTAGTCCTACTTCTAAGGACTATGAAAGCCGCAATGATGAAGAGCATGATGGTGAAGTTCAAAAGAACGGAGTGTCATGATGTCCACTTAGTCCTAATTCTGAGGACTATGAGAGCAGCAGTTTTGAAGAGCATGATGGTGAAGTTCAAAAGAATGGAGTGTCACGGTGTCCACTTAGTCCTAATTCTGAGGACTATGAGAGCAGCAGTTTTGAAGAGCATGATGGAAAATTTCAAAAGAATGGAGTGTCACAGTATGAGAGCAGCAGTTTTGAAGAGCATGATGGTGAAGTTCAAAAGAATGGAGTGTCACGGTGTCCACTTAGTCCTAATTCTGAGGACTATGAGAGTAGCAGTTTTGAAGAGCATGATGGCAAATTTCAAAAGAATGGAGTGTCACAGTGTCCACTTAGTCCTAATTCTAAGGACTATGAGGGCAGTAGTGATGAAGAGCGTGATGTCGAATTTCAAAAGTATGGAGTGTCACAGTGTCCAGTTAGTCCTAATTCTAAGGACTATGAGAACAGTAGTGATGAAGAGTGGGATGATGAATTTCAAAAGATTGGAGTGTCACGGTGTCCACTTAGTCCTAATTCTCCGAACTATGAGAGCAATAGCTATGAAGAGCATGATGATGAATTTCAAAAGAATGGAGTGTCACTATGTCCTCTTAGTCCTAATTATAAGGACTATGAGAGCAGCAGTGATGAAGGACAGGATGATGCACTTAGTCCTAATTCTAATGAGTATAAAGGTAGCAATGACAAAGGACGGGATGTAGCATCTTCAATAAGTAAACGGTCACATTTTCGACGTAGTCCTAATTCTATGGACTATGAGAGTAGCACTGACAATGCACATGAGGAAGAATATCCATTAAACATCAAGTCAAATTTTCCATTCAGTCCAAATTCTAAGGACTACGACAATAGCACTGAAGAAGCGGAAGATGAATAATATCCTCCAAGTCAATATTTGAAAAGCAGAACTGATCATAGTATGGATAACATTCCTTTTAATGATGATGAAAAGCCTTATACAAATGATGATCCAATGATGGAGATGTTGCCAAGAAATATTGTATCGAGGAGTAGGAGAAGACCTTTTCGTATCAATGCAAGTTGTTCTGGTTATACAAGGGGTAGAGCAGAATATCTAACGAGAAGAAGTTCTATCAGTGCTCTCATTTCAAGTGAATGTTGCCTAAAAGATTTTTTGAAGCATATGTATTTCAAATTTGCATTAGAAAGCAGGAAGAGATATTTGTCAATGAATAAAAGCATGCAAAATTCATATTTAGTTGGGTGCATGCAATCTACATTGTCAAGTTATGATTATCATATTGGGACTTTATTTATATGTAGAAAAGCTTTCAAAATGTTTCATTCAATTGGGAATTTTCATCTCTCGAGAATTCAAGAAAATTTGGAAAAGGATCCCACATTTTATTCAGAAGTACGTCATAAAAGACAGTTTGGGCCATTATCAAATACTGCAATGTCATGGATGAAAGATTTCTTTTCAAAGCATGGAGAGTGTATGCCAAATAGAGAGAAAATACATATTCCATATAATTTTTCAAGACGATAAATCTACAACTTATACAAAGAATATGCAGAAGGTGTTGAGGGACATGGCCAGTTTATTACATATCAATATTTTGTGAAAGTATGGAAGAAAGAATTCAACAATGTCCGTATTCCTAAGAAGACAAAGATGGGGATTTGCAGTACATGTGCTTCTCTAAAATCAAAAAGGGACAAATGTGAAGGGTCGGAAAGAGGTAAGCATTCATAAATTTAACTTTTAAAATTGTATAGTCATCAACTATGAAAACATATTTCTTAATGAATTTCTTTTATGTTGTGTAGATTTAATTGTCAAAGAACTTCAGGATCATCGTGAACAACAAACAAACGAAAGGAAGAAGTTGTACAAGAATCGAAAGAAGTGTTATGATAATCCAAATAAATATTTGGGTTTGATAATTGATGGTATGGAGCAGAAGAAAACACTTTTACCACATTTTGTTCGCACACCCAAAAATTTACAAGAGGAAAATTTTATTCAGTTTCACATGATCAATTGTATGGTCTTCAATGGGAAAATGTTGCCAAGGGTGTACTTCACAGCTCCAAATATTCATAATGATGCAAATCTGACCATAACCATAATTCATGATGTGATTTCTCATTGGTCTGGTACTCTTCCTGAAGTTTTGTATCTACAATTGGACAACACTTGCCGTGAAAACAAAAATCAAGTTGTTTTTGGATATCTAAACATGCTTGTTGAATTGAGAAGTTTTCAAAAGGTAAAGGTTGGTTTCCTTCTTGTTGGGCACACTCATGACCATATTGATCAGATGTTCAGTCGTTTTTCAGTCATATTGAGGAGGAAGCAAGTTGGGAGCTTGCCATCACTAATTGAATGTCTTAAGAAATCATACACGCTAGAGCCTACTTTTGATGTGTTGGAAGAAACTGTTGACATGCGAAGGTTTATTCTGGGATCATATGGTGAGGGGAAATGCATTGAACAACTTAATGACATTAGCTTCCAACATCAATTTCGTATCAAAAAAATTGATGGGAAAACACTAATATGGGGCAAGAAGTATTCAACTACTGCAGAATGGGCACCATCATCAAGTTTGCAATTTTTGAAGTTCATTCTAGATCATCCAATATTTGCATCAAAAATATTGTTATTACAATCAGTTGGTGAAGTTCAGAATGCACGCAGACAAAATAGAGATATAAATTATTCTGATTGCCTGGAAGAAATTAAAAAATGTATTAGATATACATATGAGTACTTTGACATTGCTGATTCAGTTTGGTGGGAGTCATTTTTCAATAATCAAAGTGATATCATTTCAACAACAACAAATGAAGATATACCTTTGAAAAATCCATTTATTTGGCCACAAAATGTGTCAAATGAACATGAGGAAATAAACATTGTTGAACAGCAACAATCTCAAGGTATTATTAATTCTTCACAGGCAGAGGAAAGAGAGATGTATATTGGTTCTAGAAGCTCGCGTGCACAATGTGAAGCCATGGAAGACCTTTACAGGGGTTCAGTACATGATATTAAGGAGGGTTGCATGATTGCAATGCTAGCAGATGGAGATCCCAATGGCTATCCATTCTAGGTTGCTAAAGTTATAAAGGTCTTTACAGAAAATGAGGATGTTACAAGTGTTGAAGTACATTGGTATGCCACAAATACACACCCATTCAATGGTGTGTATAAGCCAGAGATGGTAGTTGACAAAAAAAAATGGCATAAAGAGAAAAAGAAAGGGTACAAATATAAATCGCCGCTGCACAGACATATTAAAATTGGAGGATGTTGACATACTTGTTTATGACTTCAATTTAACAAAGAGAGGAACTCTTCGCTTCAAGACGATAGAGATTCTGAAAAGGTTGTTACCAGAAGGAACAATGTTGAGATGGGAGTCTGCTGAAACCAGTCGTAGATCTAGAAGAATTTTGAAACCTGAAGTGTTGGGCATGCATGTGGACTCAGATGGGGCACTAGTTGATGAAAGAGAAGAATATGGAACATCTTTGTCAGCATCCAGTCACTCATCTAAAGATGTGAATTCTGATGGTGTGCAAGAAAATATGAGTGATTTTGAATAATTGTTTAAGATAGTTTATATAATTGATGTATGCATCGTATCTTGAAATAAAATTAATGATTTCCATATGGTGTTAAATGAGAAGTTATGAGGCATTTTTATATTGTTGGATTATATGTCTTAGTTATGATAAATTTTATTGTTTAAAATATCTACAATGCAATATTAAATTAGAGATATAATGTTTTTTTTATTCAATATACAAATAATGACTTTTGAATTCATTTAGTGATGTAATTCGTTCATAATGTCATGGTTTTTTAATTTTATAGTTGAATAAAATTCAATTTCTTTTGTATCTAACGTGTTATGGTTAAAAATATGTTGAATTTATACCTGGGAAAGAAAAATGATATTCTACCAGAAACATTAATGTGTTTTTTTCCTCATAAACAACTTTGTTTGGCACATAAAAATTTGGTTTTACTAACATTTTTTAAAAAGTTTGGAAATTGACCCTAAAAATAAAAAATCATTGTTCCAGTATCATCACTTTCGTTTTGAAGCTATATTTTGCATGAAAATTTCGTATTAAATTTCTTAGTCACTACCATTTTTAAAACATGTTCAAAATTGACCCCTAAAAAATAAAATCATCATTCCAGTATACACACTTTTCATTTTTAGCACTGTTTTTGATGTTTTTTCGGGGTTTTTTGGCCAGAGTTTCCGTTTTGAGTTTATAGTTCCCATTTCAAAGTTTACATAGATTTGCGCTGCCCCTAAGAAAGTTATAACTTCAGTAGCAGTATTGGGCTTAGGCCAATTTGCAATGACTTCGACCTTAGAGGGATCTATCTTCAATTCACCACCCCCTACAATATAACCCAAAAAATTTAAAGATGTTCTGCAAATTCAGATTTTGACAATTTTACATATAGATTTTCTCTTTTCAAAACATCTAAACTATGCTTTACATGCTTAACATGTTCATCCCATGTTCTACTGAAAACAAGAATATCATCTAAATATACTATTATAAAATCATCATTGAATCGTTTGAATACATCATTCATGACTCGCAGGAATGTAGCTAGAGCGTTAGTTAAGACAAAAGGCATAACCATCCATTCATAGAGTCCTTGCTTCATTTTGAAAGCAGTATTCCATACATCATGTTCTGCAACTCTGATCTGGTGGTAGTTGCTTTGCAAGTCCAATTTAGAGAAGTAAACTGCATCTTTTAACTGATCTAACAAATCATCAATACGAGGAAGAGGATAATGATTCTTTATTGTGATTTTATTCAATGCTCTAAAATCAATGCACATTCGCCACGAACCGTCTTTCTTTCGCACTAACACAATAGGTGATCCGCACGGTGATGTGCGTGGACAAATAAACCCTTGATCAAGCAACTCCTGTACCTGCTTCCTTACTTTTGCATTCTCTAGAGCTAATAACCTGTACATTCCTATGTTAGGTAGTGGAGCGTCTTGCTGCACATAAATCTCATGTTCTATCTCTCGCTTGGGTGGAAGCCCTTTAGGCTCTTTAAACAGAATATCATAATTGGAAACAACTTTAACTAGATCTGCTTTCTATTTAGGATTACAGCCTTGGAAAGCATTGGATTTATCAATATCCTTTGCTTTTGCAATCATAAGTAAAAATTGTTTGCTTGCATTTACAATTCTTTTCATCTGTCCTGAATTTATGAGAGATAAATTATCTTTGAGTTTATGAGCCCTTACAATATATTCAGTTCCATCCTTAGTGGGTTGATACTTATTTTCAATTCGATAGAAGATAGCATTTCTATCGTACAAGTATGGACTTCCTAATACAATTCCACATATGTCCAATAGGACTATGTCTAACTCAACCTCATCTACAAACTTTGACCCAATAGCAAAAAAAAGTTTACATTGTTTCGTAACTTGTAGCTTAGTTTTATCACACACCCAACCTAATGGATATGGATTTTTATGAGGTTTTGTTTCTAGACCCAACTTCTTTACAATTGCTTCGGAAATCAAATTAACTTGTGACCCACTATCAAATAAAGTATCAATTTTCGTATGCTTGGAAATGACTCTTATGTGAAATAGCTCATTTCTTTTCTTCTCATCATTATCATTATCAACAGAATGTGAAGAAGTACTTGTAGATGCTTTAGAATCTTTACCTTTTATACCTGTAGCTATAACCGTTGTCTTGTCACCTGAATCTGATCCCAATTCCTTTTGAATAGCAGCATTCTTTCGATCTTTACCCCCAAACTTCTTAGGATTCAATTCCGGATGTAATGACCAATAGTGTGCCTTATCGTATCCTTACTTCTTACAATGAGTGCATGAAGGTTTATTCTTCTTCACAGTGTTTGTTTTCTTCTCCTTCCATTTCAGTTTCTTCTTGCCTTTATTCTTGCCTTCAATAGGTTTGGATGATTCCCAACATCTTGGGTTACATTTTTACCTCTAGCTTCTAGATGAGTTGTTTGAATAGATACATCATCTAAGCTAGTTGAATTAAACATAAATATGGTATGCCTCAAATAGCTATGAAGACCACCTATGTATTTCAACAATGTTTCTGGTGAGTC
The DNA here is from genome assembly GCA_031772625.1 of Pinus tabuliformis. NCBI lineage: Eukaryota > Viridiplantae > Streptophyta > Pinopsida > Pinales > Pinaceae > Pinus > Pinus tabuliformis. The sequence continues at coordinate 1,480,015,048 of CM062819.1, read as the reverse complement.
CAATGAAATGCCTAATGTTAAAGCTCTCTTACAGAATTCCTGAGTATAACTTTGAACACTTTGACCTTTTAATTGACATAGTGTTTGCCAACTCATCATTGCTTGTTGCATATAAGCCAATGGATAAAATTGCTTTTTAATAGCATAAACAAATTCATTCCAAGTTGAAATGATTTTACCATGCTTTTGGAGATCTTCTTGTGTCTTGCCTTCCCACCACACAAGTGCGGTTCCTCCAAGTCAACGGCAAGTAAGCTGGATCTTCTTTCTTTCTGAATCAACTTTCTGCACCCTGCAATATACATCAATTTGCCTTATCCAATTATCAAGCTTTTCAACATTAAGTTCTCCATCATAAATTGGCAAATCAAATTTTACATCTAATTTGATCAAAGAGGATTTCTTTTTCTTCTTCTTAGAAGGACCAAATTTATGAGAAGAAGAGGATGATGATGATGATGGTGATGATGGAGGAGATTGAGGAGGATTTTCTCCCTTTCCTTTATCTTCTTTATCTGGAGGAATAAAAAGAAAAGGTTCCTCTGCTCCTTTGTCTGGTTTAGGTGATGAAGTGCCTTCACCTTTACCCTTTTTAAACTCATTATACATCTCTTCCACCATGGCACGTATCGTCATGAAACTATCCAAGAATTGGGATTCTGATCCAAGTGGAGTTTCATCTGCCATCCTTCTTTGTGAAAACACCCTTCCAATCCTTGGATTCACCTCAACAAGTTCACCTTCACCTCGTCCGAGCCTCAACCCAGTAAGCATTCAAATCTTCACACAAACTTGTCAAACCTTAAAAACTTTGCTGCTCTAATTCCACTTGATTCGTTAATGAAAAGGTATTATAGACTATGTGTGAATTCACTTATGTTACTTAATGCAATGAATCGAAAAGATTGTGAATAACATAAACACATAAGCAAATTTAAAACACATTTAAACACATCAACACAACCAAATTTAATAAAGGAGTTCACCAGACTTTCTGGCTATGTCTCTTGGTCCTTTCGCTTCCAGTGATGACCTCTTTATTTTGTCTTCAACAAGCTGTTACAGGCATGAGCTCAAAAACAGAGTCTCAAATGAGAAAATGGACATCACCATTGAGTCCAACTCAAAATTTTGAGTCAAACGAGTATAAACTTGACCATATTTGGCCACAGTGACTTCCAGACCCCCTGGAAAGTCAAAAACCACCTCTATACTTTCGAAAACCACTTTTCTACTGCGTAAAACCACCTCTGCAATACAAAAACCACCTTTGGAAAATCGCGCACTCCTTGGGCGGATGTACCTGCAATGAAATGTTACAAAGGTTTTGGAATGGCTTGTTAACAAGTTCCTTCATATGGTAGAGTGGTCATGGTCCTGGTGTGAAGGCGCATATATATTGGGAGGTCGGCGGGTCGAAACCCCCGCCCGACGCTTCGGCGTTTTACATGGAAATATATGGTGATATATATCGTGTTATATATGGTAATATATGTTACGATATGTTATATTATATGTGGCTTCATATGGTGGACACATATATGGTATATCTCGGATTCTGGTGTGGTGGCCGACGGTTATGATATAACACTTAATGTTAAGGGACCGGTGATCATGGGGTTGACCCCGACTGTCCGACCCTTTTCCAATGGTTCAAACCTAACCACAATAAATACCTTATCTACGCCATTATGAATAAGCAACAACATAGCTCATCCCATGAGTGGAATCCGGTGAATTCTTAGCCTTTTCGGGAGGTCAAGGGTTTGATCCTCCCTGACCCCCAAAATTTTGGGATTCATGCCAACATTGGGCAAATCTAGGCTGCCACATGTCAGCACCAGATTGACCCATGTGAACCAATCAAAAAACTTCCATGTCACCTTCTCTACTGACGTCATCCAAAACATGTGGCGCATTCCCGGGACGACACGTGTCTTGCTGACATAAGCATTGATCGTTGCCCTGTTGACTTTGACTTTCCTTTGAATTTGACTTTTTTACTTTTTGCCCTAGTTTTCTTTGAAACTTTGACTGCCCTTAACTTCTTCGTTCGAACTCGAATTTTCACACCGTTCACACTATTGGAATCGTCTCGACGAGCACTTCGACTTTACCCCACTTTCATCTGCGTTTGAAGACTTTCATCTGGAGGAAAAACTGAATTCATTTTGGATCAATATCATATTCATCATGAGCATCCAACATCGTTATCATAACAACTAAATAAATAAGAACCACATGTGCATCATTATCCTCATACCATCATATCATGAAACATCATTAATATGAGAATCATCTCAATACTTATAAGATACAGAACAATAATACAATATAGTCATCCTTATCATGATTCATTAGAAAAAATCAATTTCATTTTCTTGTATAAAAAATTAATACCGGCTATAAAGTAAGATTATTCAACATCCATATAGGATCTCGGTTATCTCATGAATACTATTAGTAGTCATTATATTGGGTATATAATCATTCATTATTATACCATATCTCTTGCAAAATGGGTAGTTTCCAGATCTAAGGTTTTGAGCTTAATTTGAATCTTAGAAAATACTAATCTTCATATTTACCATTATGTCGTGTTTTCATCAAGATACCAATTATTTTTTAATAATCTTTCAATATTCCTTCAACTAGGAAGTTGATTATTTACACAATAGACATTCATTTAAGGGCATCATTAAAATTAAAACGGTCCTCGTCATCTTGAGCCATAGTCTATAGTCATGGATTCTTCCTTCCCCAAGGAAATTTAGTGAATTTCACCATTAAGATATTATTGGTCATACAATCATTCCTTAAATTGTTAATATCAAATTTAATATCCTTTGGTTTAACATTAATTTACACCCTTGGATTACTCATTCCATGTATGTTGTATGCAATCACATATAAACACTATGTCATCATGGTTTAATTTTCTATCATGCTTAATTCTCTTGCACAAATGGTCGATCAATCCTTAGTGATTTATCCATTATTGGGTAACTATCCTTGTTCATCCTAAAAATATTTCCTTTTCTGATCCAATTCCCATCTCAATACCACTTAATCTCATTATTTCACATGGTTTATTTCTTCATTATTATCATGATAACATAAACTGTAAACATTTTCCTTGTCTTCCCTTAGCTAGTTTTGAGTGTTTTTAGTTCACCATTCCTTATTTGAACCTTAAAATTAAAGGGAACATGTTGGAAATAGCAACAAGAAATGCTAAAAATAGCACTGCTATAAATAGAAGTTCGGGTACCAGTGTTGTACATAGAAACAGGGAATGAAAAATGGAAGTGCTAAAAATAGCATTGCTATAAATAGCATTTCGGGATACCTTTTTATTTTAGTTAGACCCTAAACTAAAATAGAGAAGTAAAATTCGAATTTGATCTTAGCATCTATTTGTAAAATAATTAATTAATTCATCTTGAGTTAATTAGTTGCAGAAAATCAAACATGAAGTCTATGTGGGGACATGCAACAGTGATCCCATTAATTGAGGAATTTATCCCTTAGTTAAAGAGATAAGGATGAGTTGTAATATTGAGTTGTAATTAGTTAGCTCATCTAACTAAGTTAAGTCCAGTTAGATTAGTTCAAATAGTTTGTTGAACTAATTGTAAGTTCATTTAGTTAATGCATGCATCCATGTAACTGCTGCACATCAGATAACTGAATATTCTCTCATAAATAACTCATTCATGTCAGTTCGGTCAGAGACCCAATTGGGATTAGAGGAAGGGATAGTGTACTATCAGTTGGAGGATTTTTCCTACATAGGAAACTCATCCATGCAAAAGGAATCATCTCCTTCAGGATTGCGCAGTTAGATCAGAGGTTAGTGAGTGTGTGAAGAGGCCAATTCACACAGGTGGTAGCACTGGACCCCAAGGAAAACTGCGCAAGGAAATAGGAGGCTTGGAGGGTAGAGGAGAAGGTTTGTGAGAAGCCTTTGACTCTATATGAGCAACAGAGGGATAGTACTGAGAGCTGGATAGCTTGTGAGCTAAAGCTTTGTGTAATCTGAACATATTTCCACTTGTATGATAATACAGAGATTGGGGTTTTAGGCTGAGGCTTTCCCTGGGTTATTCTTTTGTGTTTCATGTGTGATTGATTTCTCATTCTCAGTTATATGTGTTCTATTTGATCTTGCTCATATTCGATTAAGCTTTCACAAGTTTGTTGTAGAAGTAGATCTTGTATTTTTCTTTAGTATAATGCATAATCTATTGATCTACAGTGGGAAATTTCTACAAGGTATCGAAGCAAAGATGATCAAAGTGAAGAACAGTATACAAAGAAGGGAGAAGTTTCAGGTTTCAAGTTCCTAATTATAGAATTTGAATTCTTATCACATCTCAAATTTCACTAATGGCGTTCAATGGTTTAAGACTCGGGTATGCCCTTGATGGCAGCTCGAATTATATAGCCTAGAAGGATCGCATGGAAGCAGTATTAGAGGACAACGGTCTAAAGGACTTCATTGATCAAGAAGTCCCCCAGCCAGCAACGGCTAATGCTACAGAATTTGCGGAATGGAAGAAACGTGTGGCTAGAGCGAGGAGAATCCTCCTGGAGGGAGTTCGAGACCACATTGTCTCGAGCCTCCATGGGAAGGAGACACTGTTTTCAATGTGGAAAACATTGAAAGAACTATATCAAAACAGTAGCGATCAGAGGAAGCTGGCACTGAAACACAAGCTTCGGAATATCAAGTGTGAAAAGGGTGACACGATCTCTACATATCTGAACAAGCTCACCACCTGCAGGGATGAGCTTGGAAGTGTAGGGATCACAACTGTCGATGATGACATGGTGAGTCTTGCTCCCCTCGGTCTTCCTAAGAGCTGGCATAGCTACCAAGACTCAGTAAATGGAAGAGAGAAACTTCTAGATTGGGAACGACTTTGGTCGGATCTGATGCAGGAGGAGATAAGGAGAAGCTCCAAAGATGGCTCTTCATCCAAGGAGGATGAAGAAAATTGTGCCTTAGTGAGTAAGGCAAAGAAAGGGAAGGAGAAGGATTCTCATCCCAAATCAAGTTCTTCCTATGGTGGGAAGAAGTTTGACAAATCAAAAGTGTGATGCTTTCAATGTCATGAGGTGGGCCATTTTGCTACAAATTTTCCACAGAAGAAATCCAAGAAAGGAACCTAGGAAGGATCAAAAGGTGAGGCACTAGCCTCATAGTTCGAGTTGGATTTCACCCTCTTCGCATGCATGGTTTCATCCATGGTGGGATGTGGTTGGTTTCTTGACAGTGGAGCTTCTTTCCACATGACCAACGACAAGAATTTGTTTAGTACCTTGGAGGAGAAATATCTCCAAATACTCATAGCGTTGGGTAATGATGAAAAGTATAGTGTCTCAAGTGTAGGCATGGTTGTTTTTTAGAGGGAGGATGGAGCTCACATTACCTTGACCGATATCAAGGTACCAGGACTGAGGAAAAATTTGGTGTCGATCATAATGCTGGAAGACAAAGGCTATGATGTAGTCTTCAGTAAGGGAAAGGTTTTCCTTAGACACGTCACCACGAGACAGGTGAATTAGATTGGTTCACGAGTCAAGAACCTGTATACTCTTGAGGTTCAAGATGCATGTAAAGCCTTGAGGAGAAAGGAAACTGATGGAGACTTGGTGGTTGAGAGGGAGAGTAAATTACCTCTCAACATGCAGCGCCAGAAGAAGTCTCAGACAATTGTGGAGGAGCCACAATTGGTGAAGCAGCTTCAGGAGGTTGTGGAGCAACCACAACTAGAGAAGCTGAGAGGAGATCAAGTAGAGACATCTAATCATGCAGAGACCTCTAGTATGGGGAAATCTCGAGCCAAGTGGGCAGAGGGATCACATGTATCCATACCTCCAGGTAGGAGGTGGGGTGATGTGGAGTGATAGTCCCAAGAAGGATAGAATAGGGGCAGGATCATTGAGGTACCCAACCTCTTTGATTAGACCTTGCTACGGGAGCCCCTATGAGGAGTAGCAGGACTGGTTGAGTGGGTAGAGGCAGATGCAGATGGAGTGGCAGAGAGAGTTACAGTGCAGAGCTAGCAGGCTACAACAATGCGAGAGGCACAAGAGTGTTGCACCAGTGCAGGATGGCACAGAGAGGTGTGCAATGGTGTGAGATGCATGGAGTGTTGCAGCAGCTCAGAGGTCACAGAGGGAGCACTTGTCAGCGGCAAAGGGAGCTTCAGCATCAGAGGGTGTTTCTAACCCAATAGGGAGGTCAGTTGGGAGATTTTTTTTTCTAGAGTTGTTGGAGCAACAAAACTTGGGAGAAGTGTTGCATACAAAACATTCCAAAGGTTCAGGATCAAGTTTGAGTTGAATGCCTTTCTTGTTGAGAGGGAGTGTTGGAAATAGCAACAAGAAATGCTAAAAATAGCACTGCTATAAATAGAAGTTCGAGTACCAGTGTTGGACATAGTAACAAGGAATGAAAAATGGAAGTGCTAAAAATAACATTGCTATAAATAGAATTTCGGGATACCTTCCTATTTTAGTTAGTCCCTGAACTAAAATAGAGAAGTAAAATTCGAATTTGATCTTAGCAGCTGTTTGTAAAATAATTAATTAATTCATCTTGAGTTAATTAGTTGTAGAAAATCAAACATGAAGTCTATGTGGGGACATGCAACAGTTATCCCATTAATTGAGGAATTTATCCCTTAGTTAAAGAGATAAGGATGAGTTGTAATATTGAGTTGTAATTAGTTAGCTCAGTTAACTGAGTTAAGTCCAGTTAGATTAGTTCAAATAGTTTGTTGAACTAATTGTGAGTTCAGTTAGTTAATGCATGCATGCATGTAACTGTTGCACTTCAGATAACTGAATATTCTCTCATAAATAACTCATGCATGTCAGTTCATTCGGGGACCCAGTTGAGATCAGAGGAAGGGATAGTGTACTATCAATTGGAGGATTTTTCCTATATAAGAAACTCATCCATGCAGAAGGAATCATCTCCTTCAGGATTGCGCAGTTATATCAGAGGTTAGTGAGTGTGTGAAGAGGCCAATTCACACAGGTGGCATCACTGGACCCCTAGGAAAACTGCGTAAGGAAATAGGAGGCTTGGAGGGCAGAGGAGAAGGTTTTTGAGAAGCCTTTGACTATCTATGAGGAGCAGAGGGATTGTACTGAGAGCTCGATAGCTTGTAAGCTAAAGCTTTGTGTAATCTGAACATATTTCCACTTGTATGATAATACAGAGATTGGGGTTTTAGGCTGAGGCTTTCCCCGGGTTATTCTTCTGTGTTTTATGTGTGATTGATTTCTCATTCTCAATTATACGTGTTCTATTTGATCTTTCTCATATTCGATTGAGCTTCCGCAGGATTGTTGTAGAAGTAGATCTTGTATTTTGCTTTAGTATATTGCATAATATGTTTATCTACAGTGGGAAATTTCTACATGGTATCGGAGCAAAGGTGATCAAAGCAAAGAAAAGTATACAAAGAAGGGAGAAGTTCGAAGTTTCAAGTTCCTGATTATAAAATTTGAATTCTTATCACATCTCAAATTTCACCAATGTCGTTCAACTGTTTAAGACTCGAGTATGCCCTTGATGGCAGCTCAAATTATATAGCCTGGAAGGATCACATGGAAGCAGTATTAGAGAACAACAGTCTAAAGGAATTCATTGATCAAGAAGTCCCCAAGCCAGCAGCGGCTAATGCTACAGAATTGACGAAATGGTAGAAATGTGTGGCTAGAGCGAGGAGAATCCTCCTGGAGGGAGTTCGAGGCCACATTTTCTCGAGCCTCCATGGGAAAGAGAAACCGTTTTCAATGTGGAAAACATTGAAAGATTTATATCAGAACAGCAACGACCAGAGGAAGTCGGCACTGAAAGACAAGCTTCGGAAAATAAAATGTGAAAAGGGCGACACGATCTCTACATATATGAACAAGCTCACCACCTACAGAGATGAGCTTGGAAGTGTAGGGATCACGACTACCGATGATGACATGGTGAGTCTTGCTCTCCTCGATCTTCCTAAGAGCTGGCATAGCTACCAAGACTCGGTAAATGGAAGAGAGAAACTACTATATTGGGAATGACTTTGGTTGCATCTTATGCAGGAGGAGATAAGGAGAAGCACCAGAGATGGCTCTTCATCCAAGGAGGATGAAGAAAATTGTGCCTTAGTGAGTAAGGCAAAGAAAGGGAAGGAGAAGGATTCTCATCCCAAATCAAGTTCTTCCTATGGTGGGAAGAAGTTTGAAAAATCGAAAGTGCGATGCTTTCATTGTCATGAGGTGGGCCATTTTGCTACGAATTGTCCACAGAAGAAATCCAAGAAGGGATCCTTGAAAGGATCAGAAGGTGAGGCACTAGCTTCACAGTTCAAGTTCGATTTCACCCTTTGCGTGCATGGTTTCATCCATGGTGGGATGTGGTTGGTTTCTTAATAGTGGAGCTTCTTTCCACATGATCGGTGATAGGAGTTTGTTCAGTACCTTGGAGGAGAAAGATCTCCAGATACTCATAGTGATGGGTAATGATGAAAAGTATAGTGTCTCAGGTGTGGGCACGGTTGTTTTTCAGAGGGAGCATGGAGCCCGAATTACCTTAACCGATGTCAAGTATGTACCAGGACTGAGGAAAAATTTGGTGTCGATCGCAATTCTGGAGGACAAAGGCTATGATGTAGTCTTCAGTAAGGGAAAGGTTTTCCTTAGACACATCACCATGAGACAGGTGAAGCAGATTGGTTCATGAATCAAGAACCTGTATGCTCTTGAGGTTCAAGATGCATGCAAAGCCTTGAGGAGCAAGGAAACTAATGGAGACTTGGTGGTTGAGAGGGAGAGTAAATTACCTCTCAACATGCAGCACCAGAAGAAGTCTCAAACAATTGTGGAGGAACCACAATTGGTGAAGCAGCTTCAGGAGGTTGTGGAGCAACCACAACTAGAGAAGCCGAGAGGAGATCAAGTGGAGACCTCTACTCATGTAGAGACCTCCAGTAGGGGGAAATTTCAAGCCAAGTTGGCAGAGGGATCACATGCATCCATACCTCCAGGTAGGAGGTGGGGTGATGTGGAGTGACAATCACAAGAAGGCTGGAATAGGGGCAGGATCATTGAGGTACCCAACCTCTTTGATTAGACCTTGCTACGGGAGCCCCGATGAGGAGTAGTAGGACTAGCTAAGTGGGTAGAGGCAGATGCAGATGGAGCGGCAGAGAGAGCTATAGTGCAGGAATCCCAAGACAGTGCAGAGCTAGCAGGTTGCAACAATGCGAGAGGCACAGGAGTGTTGCACCAGTGTAGGATGGCAAAGAGAGGTGTGTAACAGTGCGAGATGCATGGAGTGTTGCAGCATCTCAGAGGTCACAAAGGGAGCACTCGTCAGCGGCAAAGGGAGCTTCAACATCAGAGGGTGTTTCTAACCCAACAGGGAGGTTAGTTGGGATATTTTTTGTTTCTAGAGTTACAGGAGCAAAAACACTTGGGAGAAGTGTTGCATGCAGAACATTCCAAAGGTTCAGGATCATGTTCGAGATGAATGCCTTTCTTGTTGAGAAGGAGTTTTGGAAATAGCAACAAGAAATGCTAAAAATAGCACTACTATAAATAGAAGTTTGGGTACCAGTGTTGGACATAGCAACAAGGAATGAAAAATGGAAGTGCTAAAAATGGCATTGCTATAAATAGCATTTCGGGATACCTTCCTATTTTAGTTAGTCCCGGAACTAAAATAGAGAAGTAAAATTCGAATTTGATCTTAGCAGCTGTTTGTAAGATAATTAATTAATTCATCTTGATTTAATTAGTTGTACAAAATCAAACATGAAGTCTATGTGGGGACATGCAACAGTTATCCCATTAATTGAGGAATTTATCCCTTAGTTAAAGAGAGAAGGATGAGTTGTAATATTGAGTTGCAATTAGTGCTCAGTTAACTGAGTTAAGTCCAGATAGATTAATTCAAATAGTTTGTTGAACTAATTGTGAGTTCAATTAGTTAATGCATGCATGCATGTAACTGCTGCACTTCAAATAACTGAATATTCTCTCATAAATAACTCATGCATGTCAGTTCAGTCAGAGACCCAGTTGAGATCAAAGGAAGGGACAGTGTACTATCAGTTGGAGGATTTTTCCTATATAAGAAACTCATCCATGTAGAAGGAATCATCTCCTTCAGGATTGTGCAGTTAGATCAGAGGTTAGTGAGTGTGTGAAGAGGCCAATTCACACAGGTGGCAACACTGGACCCCAAGGAAAACTGTGCAAGGAAATAGGAGGCTTGGAGGGCAAAGGAGAAGGTTTGTGAGAAGCCTTTGACTGTCTATGAGCAGCAGAGGGATTGTACTGAGAGCTGGATAGCTTGTGAGCTAAATCTTTGTGTAATCTGAACATATTTCCACTTGTATGATAATACAGAGATTAGGGTTTTAGGCTAAGGCTTTCCCCAGGTTATTCTTCTGTGTCTCATGTGTGATTGATTTCTCATTCTCAGTTATATGTGTTCTATTTGATCTTGCTCATATTCGATTAAGCTTCCACAAGTTTGTTGTAGAAATAGATCTTGTATTTTGCTTTAGTATATTGCATAATTTGTTGATCTACAATGGGAAATTTCTACAGAACATTCATATGAACTTCAATATTCATTCTTGGTCATCATTCATGTTATCTAATCCATTCATCAATATCACTAAAGAAGCTTGTCACCCCTTCACTTCCTCATACTAGAGAATAAAAATTTATTTCTATAGTAGTTTCAACTTCTTAAAATTCCATATCTACTAACTTCATAGTTCGAACTTCCTCGCCTTTTTATTTTAGTGTACTTATTATCATATTAGCTTTGAATTCTTACCCCTAGTGAACGTGGTTTCTTGCTCTTCTCTCTTATTTGCACAAAGTTGTTGAAAATTGGGAATGTTGTTACTACTTCCCAGCTAAGAATGTTGTTTCTATTCATCCCCATCCTATAGAAACTCATGGGTTAATTACCTCTTAATTAAACATCACCATACTTTGTCACAGTTCCTTGAAATCACTCTTATCAATATCATGATCAATTAACTTCAGCCATTGATTGGCAGTATTTTCTTCTTAGTAGGCATCATTCTCATTTGGACTTCATAGTGATCCTTATCGTGCTCTTATATGAAATACTTATGTAACTCCATGGTGATTTTACACTAGGTGACACCTCATGATTATTCTTTTCCATTCTTCTCTAGGATATGTTAGTGCCTCTTGTTGATTATTTATGCTCAATTGTGAAACTTCACCCACTCATTTTTAAGTGTTTATCCATTACTCATTTCTATTCATCTCCTCATTCTACGTTGGTCACAATTTTGAGGGAACTTTTGTTATATTCATTAGAAGTTTGTAAATTCCTTATTTTCCCTCCTCGTAAAATATTCTAATTTTGTAGTTAATCTAAGTCGTTCATTGGGCGAATGATCTGATGGTAGAATTTAAGTTAATTTAGGGTTTTTTCTATAAGGCATCCCTTGATTTATATGATGGAATTGTATTGCAGCTATGAATTATTATTCTAAACAAGAAAGAGAGAGGAGACTATTTGAGAGCGAAGATGAAATTACAACGAATCTATTGTAGATTGTATATCTTCAATTTGCAGGATAATATAAAAGGAAGGAATGGTTGTTTCTTTGTGGACATAGCGCAAATTGGGTGAACCACATATATCTCTAACTCTCTTGTTTTATGAATTTATCTGTTTTTGTTTCCACAATATTTTATGTGTTCCATTACTTTGTGATTTAATTTTCTAACATCTAACTGCCCGACCAAAGTCTTAACTAATCCAACTTATCTTAACAATCATCTTTACATTATCTGTTTATCCAACTCGACTGGGCTAGTCAACTGACCCGACTAGCCCCTCCAACACCAACAAATACCACCTCCGTAAGGATGGGAAATGCTTCATCATCAATGTGCACAAAGGCAAGTCAAATATTTCACTTGTAAGTGCCATCCAAGCCAAGAAGTTGATTAGTTCTAGTAATAAATATGTTATGCCTGTCTTACAAAAAATATTTTTTTTGATGAGACAATAAGAGCTAAGTCATCCCTAGAGAAATGTGTTAAAGAATAGAAACATCAATTGAAAAGGTTACTCCAAACATACAAAGGAGTATTCCAAGAGCCTAAAGTGCTATCACCTATTGGTATATGAGTAGTAAAAAACAGTATTTATACACAAAAATTTGCACATAAGAATAACAAAATACTCTAAATACCACATTGCATTAATTACAATAATAATATATCACACCCTCACTTACATCAATTGAATACATGAGGCGTCGCTATATATCAATGAGGTGCTCATAACAAAATTTCCAATATATATAGTTGGTTCAACCATTTCCAAAATTGTATCCACAATATCTCCATAAGTCTCTCAATTCATTCTATGAGATCTACATCCCTAACTTTTCTCATTGTCCTCATCTTTCATCATACATATAATTTTGTTATATATTGATAATTTCATCATATATCGTAAGTATGAATTATTCCTTCATACTCCTCTTTAGTGAACACTTATGATTCAATAAATACCTTAAGTTGTCTTCATCTTTAGTCTTCTTCACTTTGCATTATCTTCAATTTCCTTCATCTTCATATGTATCTTTAATTGTCATTGCATTTTTGTATCAAATGTGTTGCATATTTCTTTGATAATTTTGTATCTTAAGTCAATCATCTAGACTACATCATTTTCATATCAAATATTTATTTAGCTCGCCTTTGACCTTCTCATGGGGTTTCGATGGGTTACCCTTCAATCATTACATCATATGCAGGATTTTCCTTCACCCGCTCTTAACCATTACAATTTTGAAGTGGTATTGGCTTACCACAAACCATTCATTACATCAAGTGGTTCCAACTTACAATGAACCATTCATTTCATCATGTGATTTCAGCTGACCACAAACCTCCATCCATCATTAAAAAGTGGTTTTTCGTTTGCCGCAAACCATTACAAAAAATACTCATGATTTATTTAATTCAAGAAATTACTCAATAAACTACAATTCCTTCCAAAGCATGTTTAAATTCTCCATAATGACAACTGACTTTTGCACTTTTTCAAGACCAACTAAATCATGAACTTTCTATGGGAGATATTGTTGTACATTGGAAGACTTGATCTTGTAAAATATTTTCAACATAAAATTGACTTTCTTCCATCCATTTACATCTATTCAACCACAATGTACTTGTATGTGAGGCTTTGATATTCATCTATTCCAACACTTGGTGATCATGAATTGTAAATCCAAAAATACTATAAGGATGTAAGTTCCAACACTTATCTTGTACATGTCATTTTCTACTACAATGATTTCAATGTTGTTCTTGCTTCTGCACTTGATTTGTTGCACTGCTACTTAGATATAACTCATATGTTTCTACTTTCACAAACTTGATAGTCACATTGCTTGTTTGACCTTCATAACCTAGGCCTTCATGTTTTGGCCTTACACATATTTGTATGGAATTCTAAATACCTTAACCACTTCTACCTAAACCCTTACCATTAAAATCCAATTTATTCAAAAGTTCAGAACCAATTCCTTTTGTGTGCTTCTCAAAATAGCTTAGTTCATCATCTTTAGAAATATCATCATGATCATCATTCGAAGCTTCAGAAAAACAGAAAGGCATATGTGCATCAACAATATCATCATCAATATTCTAAATGAAGTCAATAGTATCCACCAATTGCGTCACACTTTGCTTTCCCTTACTTTTACTATTTTACTTCATTTTCAATTGCTAACAACACATTTTCCTTTCTTAATAACTCTTGTTGCAATGATTCTGTGAATTTATCTTTTTATCTTTAATTTTGAAAATATCATCTGCAAATTGATCTAGTGATTTCAACTTTTCTTCTAATGTGTTTGTGTTGTCTAGCAAAACTAACAAATTCATGATAAATTTCATTATCTCATGATCTGAATTCTGCAACTTTTCCCAATATGTAATTTTTTTGCTTCTATAACCTATCTGTATCGTGTAAAGCATCATCATTATCTTGTTGTAGCAGTTCAATTTCATGATTATCATTTTGTATCCTTTTTCCTCCTTTTCCCACTTCTAGTATGCTAATTATTCACACTCACTTGTCAAAAACTGAACACAATAAGCATATAGTGTCGAGTACCATTGATCATGCACCCTTAATTTTTCTTTGCAATGAAATATAACCAATGACTTTAAGGATTTACTTGACTTCAAGTTCTTTCAAACTTAACTGATCATTGACTCCTTAACTTCAAATTTCCTCCTTAACTTGAACTTTTACATTAAAATTAACTCTTCAACTATTTAATCTTCAACTTAATTTGCACTTCAAAATAATATCTCACTTTTATAATTAACTTACATGAAGACTTCATTATAAACTTTGATGATTTTCAAATGTTTAAGAGATGACATCATTTAGAATTTAATAACACCAACATTAACGACTTTCATACAACCAAGTTGAGCAAAAAAATTATCCCCTTATGATTAGAGAAAAACAATAAAGTCTTCATGCATTGTTGACTCTTCTCATAAGGATCCTAATGCACCTTGTGCATTTCCCAAGATACAATGTTTAATAAAAGGAATATTCTTTATGCTTCTCCTCTTCTTCTTTTTGTAATTTGATGCAATAATTATTACTGAAAATATGAAATACAAGAGATTACATCAATATCCACACTGCTTTTGGAGGATTCATGGACCCTCAACATAAACCCACAAACACCTTTAATGAAAGAGACTTGGAACTACATGGACTTACACACCAGGTCTCCATTTGATTCCAAATACAGGCATCGACTAGAATACAAAATATGCCAATATCCCGCATAGATACCAAAATGTGTGCATACAAATAGACTCATCAGAGTTCCAAGATTTAATGCCCAAAGGGGCACTTCTTCCATTATAACCATAAAGAAAACACGGAAAAGTGTTGAACCTGACTGCATAGACCTATCACAACATAACCAAAAAATTGTGAACCAAGAAACACCAAAGCTTAACTAAACACGAATCAAAGTGACCACCAAATAGGTAAGAGGCAGAGAGACCCTCCTTACACCCAACCCAACTCGTCAGAAAGGAAACACAGAGAGCCCCCCTACCGTCCCACCTCCTACTTCATTTTCTCTTCATTGTCGAACCAAGAAATATTTTCTGGATCTCTTGCACTGGATCCAAGAGGATCCATCAGGTCCCAGGCATCAGAATCACATGGAATATGACTTTCAATATGAGTCAAACGAGAGTCAAATTTGTCTAGACATAACCTATGATTTCTTAACATCCTCTTAACATCTTGCAGAGAAGTGAATATGTTATACTTCTCCACTTGTTTATCCCTCAGGGAAAACCAAGGAGGAGCTTCATTTGCCAATGGAGAGATACCGAGTTCAGGTATTACATCTTCCTACCCCAGTATTCCCAGGTTCAGGAACCCAATTTGACATGTCCTCCATCAACTCCAAGTCTAAAAGTGATTGTCTCTCAATGCCAACCTCAATCTCAAGCTTGTGGATCTCTCTACATGTTTACGACAGGACAATGTTGAAGAAGGTGGCAGCTAAATTGTGGGAAAAAATATGAGCACCACGTTGCCCTGTCAAGGCCTGACCACCACCTCCCCTTTTGCTCCTACCCCTTTGTCTCAATGTCATGGCAGAAGAAGGGTCGGT
The DNA here is from genome assembly GCA_031772625.1 of Pinus tabuliformis. NCBI lineage: Eukaryota > Viridiplantae > Streptophyta > Pinopsida > Pinales > Pinaceae > Pinus > Pinus tabuliformis. The sequence continues at coordinate 1,479,999,302 of CM062819.1, read as the reverse complement.
TTCCCAACACCTTCTATGTTAGCCTCTACCTACAAAGGGACTAAAGACCAAACTAGACCTGAAACCAACACAACCAAGGAAACAACAAGCTAGGTCATCACAATAACTCTAAGGAATTGAACCTGGCTCAAGACTCAACCCTGAAATTGATAGAGAATGATTTGTTAACTACTCACTAGACTTGACACCAATAACCATTGAACTTCCAACAACACAACCCAAGACTAGGAATTTGAAATAGCTCAGAGGATGAGACTTTTTCATAGAATCATAACCCCCAAATTTAATCACCCAAGGATCAAATAAAACCTCACAGAGTAAATATTCTCGACCAACATTTACCAATTCAAATTTAAACCTAACTCTTGGGCCTCTGATAGAGATGCGAGAGAGACAGTACTTAATATCTTGAGCTATGAGGCCCACCCACGAGTTATTGAAAACCAAAGACTTAGGACTAAAATATTCTAAACTAGCCACAACAACAACCCAAAAGAAAAAAACCAACGCAAACTTGAAGATCGCCTGAGAATTCACTCCCCGGAAATTCCTGAGTACCACCCTTAAACTTTTAGCAGAGCAAGCCACCAACAACCTTACAGGAACTCAAGCCCATAATTCTGTTATATACCTAGGGGGGATAATATGGGGTACCAAGGGAGGTACCCAAGGTAATAATGTAATAATGGGATGGGCCATAGTAATAAATAAGGTGGTTAACCCATGTCATGTAAGGGACCACAAGTAGTTAATAATAATGTAATGGGCCCATGGTATTAGTTGATGGTATGAGGGAACCATGGTAATGATCCATGGTATTGTATGTATGAGGCCTATATAGAGGCTAGAGACTCCACATGGAGAGAGTGAAGGATTATTGTATGAACAGGCATATGGCTTGTGGAGTGTTCTCCTTCCTTAAGGAGTGAATGTATGGTGTTGCCCTACCTTAAGGGTTTGATAATAAAGAATCATTTCTATCTATTTTGATCTTGTTATTTATTGGGTATATTTGTATTCTCATATATTTTTGGATCAGATCTATAACAATTGGTATCAGAGCTACAACAATTGGTATCAGAGCACTTTCTTGGGCACAAAAGTGGAGATTTTTTTTTATTTTTTGCAGGGTTTCGGGGGCAGCGACTTTGCAGGTCAGATCTGTACATTTTGGTGCAAGATCTATAAAATATAATTACAGATCTGGATTCTTTGTGCAAAAATAGTCGAATTAAAAAAAAAATCAGTTGAATCGGAGTTCGGATGAAGGAGATATCGCTGATTTAAAAATCAGTGGGGTTGCAGGCAATTTTCAGGGCAGCGAGTTTGTGGCGCAGATCTAGACGTCCTGGTGCAAGATCTACAAAATCTAATTGTAGATCTGAATTTTTTGAGAAAAATTACCCAATTTCAAAAAAAAAATCAGTCGAATCGGAGTCCAGATGAGGGAGATATCGCTGATTTAAAATCAGCGCTTTTTTGCAGAAATTTTGGTGACGACGGGAGAGTTGCAGCACAGATCTGAAATTTCAAGTGCCGAGATCAAAATTTCTACCACATGGGCAGATGCAAAATGATTGTTCCATTTCTAAAAACAAGTTATAATAGAGATTCTGAGCAATATTGAAGGAATTGTGGCCATTTCAAATTTTCGCCAAGTAAGTGGATTTTTTTCAAACCCTCTTCATGGAAACTTTTACTAGAAAAGATGATAGCCCTACTATTGAAGAATTCATACAAAACCTAAAGAAAATATTTCAGGAGAGATGGCAGTTTATGGTACCACTTTTTTTGCAAGAAGAGGCCACCATATGGTGGAACTCACTGGGCCATATAGCCTTGTCCAAATTCTCGAATGAAGAAATGGAAAAACTCCTTATGGACAAATGGTCTCAGACTAGAAAACAAGATAAGGGGAAACATGTGGGGTTATTTCCTACTAGTATATCCTTATTGCAGGTTCATGGATTGATTCAGAAAGAGAAGATCATTATTTCTATAAATCCTAGTTGCAAGCATAATTTCATCCATGTTAATTTGGCAAAAAAATTGCAAGTTCTTGCCAAAAACATTAAAAACACACAGGCGGAGGATGACGATGTTCAAGTGTATAAGGATTTGAAGATTTCTATGGATAAGTATGTGTTGCATGGTGATTTTTATACTTCAGAGATGGATAATATGGATGTTGTTTTGGGATATCCTTGGATGGAATCCGTGGGTACTATTAATATTAATGTGCAGAAGAAATTCTTGAAGCTCTGGTATAAAAAGAAGAAAATTACAGTGCATGATATTTCCATTAAGACCCAAGCAGAGACTATGGAGGCAGAAGCACAAAGCTCTAATGACACTTACACATCTGATGATGAGCTAGTGATGATCGACAATCAAACACAAACAGAGGCGGAAGCAGAAAAGGTAACAGGTGCTGACACATCTGATGAGGGTTCAGTGGTTGAAGTCATATTGGAAAAGAAGACACCATAACAAGCACCACAGCAGGGTGAATTAAAGAAAAAGACATCGTGGGTTAAAACTTCAACATATCATCACCCACATCACCCCGCAAGACAACCATCAAGATGGAAACCAAGTAGTCACATGACGGATAGCGAGGAGAGAAGATCCACCCACTACACATCAACACAGAAGAGCTGCCACGGTCAACTTCCAGCTCAAGCGAGCGAGGCACCAGCGAGATCGAGGGTTCACCTTTCTCTTGGATGGCTAGATGCACATGCATGGTATCAGTGGACTACTCTTTTGAGTAGATCTTATTATTTATGTTCTTCCCATGTTTCGGGGACGAAACATGCTTAGGGGGGTGGAATGTTATATACCTAGGGGGGATAATATGGGGTACCAAGGGAGGTACCCAAGGTAATAATGTAATAATGGGATGGGCCATAGTAATAAATAAGGTGGTTAACCCATGTCATGTAAGGGACCACAAGTAGTTAATAATAATGTAATGGGCCCATGGTATTAGTTGATGGTATGAGGGAACCATGGTAATGACCCATGGTATTGTATGTATGAGGCCTATATAGAGGCTAGAGACTCCACTTGGGAGATAGTGAAGGATTATTGTATGAACAGGCATATGGCTTGTGGAGTGTTCTCCTTCCTTAAGGAGTGAATGTATGGTGTTGCCCTACCATAAGGGTTTTGATAATAAAGAAGCATTTCTATCTATTTCTCTCTTATTGTTTCTGGGTTTATTTCCATTATCATATATTTAAGGGTTTGATCAATAAAGAATCATTTCATATTATTTCTGGGTTTATTTCCATTATCATATATTTTTGGGTTAGATCTATAACAAGTGGTATCAGAGCACTTTCCAGGGCCGGTGGGATCGCCAATTCTTAGCAAAAAAAAAAAATTGGCTAGAGACGTGTTCCGGCGTCTTTAAACCATGGGATCTGTCGTTGAGCGCATAAACCTGCGGATTTGGGGATGCATGCACGCAGGAAATACAAGAGGTGGTCACGTCTGTTGGACTCCCTTGTAACCTCTGTGGGTACCCCTTCGAGTAGTAGCGCATTAGACAGAACCGCGCACGGACTGTTTTCCACATACCCTCTAGGTAACCACTATGGGTACCCCTTCGAGTAGTAGCGCATTAGACAGAACCGCGCATGGACTATTTTCCACGTACCCTCTGGGTATATCGGAAGCCCCTAGGCTCCCTTGAAACCTCGCCATAGATAAACCATCGGCCGTCTTGTGGCTACAGTACACCGAGAACAACACTCGGAGAGCTTACTCGCCCGTACGATAGGGTAGTCGGGTTGTACGGCTAAGGGTACGGTCGATCCTCCTTAGTTAGAGCCCTGAAACATTGGGCCGAGTACTACTGCCAGACCCTTATGTATATTGCGATCTGTAGCACCTAACACTCCTCAAGACCATAGTTCCCTTTTCTATCGGGGGATCGCACATCATCTATTCCAAATCCGCTGGTGCAAAGGGGTGCAGAAGCAACCGACATCAGTCCAGCAGTCTCGAGTTCGCAGATCAGTCATTCTGATCTATTAGAGCCAGCCGATCCACAGCAGCAGTCTGTTCCGCCGCCCAGAGCTATCCGATCCGCCATTCAGATCTCTCAGATCCACCAGATCGGAGTTGCTGTGAAGGGTTCCTATACCGAGGTATAAATTTCGCAGGACTTTTGGCCGCATTGACACGGTGGTACCATTCAATTATTAGTGAAAAATTTTAGGCGGTCCCAATTTTTCATCAGGTTGGTGTATGGTAGAAACTAGAGCTCAAGCAATGGCCAATGAAAGACTGGACAAACTTGACGAATCCATCCAATCCATCAATAAGCAGCTTACCGGACTATCTCTCCAGGTCCAGCAATTAATCCCGAAGGGCAAGGAGCCAGCCCACGAGGAGGCGTATAATGACAATGAATACAATGAGGGTGAGTCTAGCCACTCTCCTCACATCTGGCACACCCACCCACCACCCAGTCAGCGACCTCCCAAGTTGGATATGCATAAATTTGACGGTTCTCACCCGTCCGCATGGAAAGCACAAATGGAGCAGTATTTCAAACTAAATCATATCTTAGATGATGTGACTAAGCTTATGTTGGGGAGCATGTACTTGGACAATGAACGGTGGCAATGGTGGGAATGGCATCAACGTTGCAATGGACCTTTTAAGACTTGGACCCAATTTACCAAAGCTCTTCGAGACCGCTTTGAACAGGAGGACTCTTTTTTGGGTCGTCTTACTAAGCTCCGACAGACAGGTACCGTGGATGAATATATTACAGCTTTTGAAGCCTTAGCCTTCCGCACTTGGGGTCTCTCAAATGATTTCTACACGGAATGTTTTATCAGTGGTCTTAAAGAAGCCATTAAAGCTCAAGTCTTACTGCACCACCCTCCCACTTGGACAAAGACTTGCAAGGTAGCCCGTAACGTGGAACGTGCATTAGCAGCCCAATACAGTCGCCCAAATTTCCCCACTAAAGGTTGTCTCCCACAGGCTCACAACACGACTCAAACACTTAAGGTCCAAAAGGTGTCACCTGCGGAAATGGCCGAAAGAAGGAAGCAAGGACTATGTTACTACTGTGATGAAAAATACTCCCCAGGTCATAAATGCAAGGAGCCCAAATTTTTTCAAATAGATGCCACTGACTACAACTCAACAGAGGAAGATCCACCACTTGAGGAACATGAGGCGCTAGAAGAAGACAACCCAAAGGAGAATGTCTCTGACGAACCAGTTATTTTGCTGCATGCGTTGGCAGGGATTTCTTCCCCTCAAACTCTCAAAATCAGGGGTTTTCTTAAACATCGCCCAGTAGTAGTCTTGATTGATAGTGGAAGTACCCATAATTTCATCCATCAAAAAATCGCAGAAGCAGTGCATTGTTTTGTACGAGCAGTTTCTAACTTCCAAGTCCAAATTGCGGATGGGGGCACAATGAAATGTGAAGGCCGTTGTGAAAATGTCAAACTTCAAATGGGGGATTATTAGTTGAAAACCCACATGTTTGCCATACACATGGGGGGTTGCGACATTGTCCTCGATGCTGAATGGCTCCGCACGCTTGGGCCAATCACAATGGATTTTCAGGAGTTATATATGAGTTTTAAGCAAAACAACTACACACATACCCTCCGTGGACTCTAGGCGGGAGCCCCCTCTATCATCAGCTCGCATCGGATGGAAAAATTGTTAAAAAAGGGCAATCATGGAGTGGTAGCTCAATTTAATGCCATCCAGGTCGTCGAAACCAAGTCTCTGCAAATTCATCCTGAGATGCAACAGATTTTAAATAACCATCTGCCGGTCTTTGACAAGCCTCATGAGCTTCCACCCTCACGAGGGGAACATGATCATAGCATCACCTTGGTTCCAGGGGCCCAACCCCCAAATGTGTGGCCATACAGATATCCGTTCACCCAAAAGAATGAAATAGAAAAAATCATCAAGGAACTTTTGGAAGCAGGTGTCATTCGTCCCAGCATTAGTCCTTATTCATCCCCAGTGGTCATGGTGCTCAAGAAAGATGGGGAGTGGCGGATGTGTCCCGACTTCAGGGCCCTCAATAAGTTGACAGTCAAAGATAAATTTCCCATTCCGGTGGTTGAAGATTTGCTGGACGAACTCAATGGGGCTCAATTCTTCACTAAGCCGGATCTTCGCTCAGGCTACCACCAAATTCGCATGAAGGAAGTCGACATTCCCAAGACTACTTTCCGAACTCATGAAGGCCATTATGAGTTCCTGGTCATGCCATTTGGTCTTTGTAATGCCCCCTCTACTTTTCAAAGCCTTATGAATCACATTCTCAAACCATATCTCAGGAAATTTATCCTTGTCTTCTTTGATGACATCCTCATCTATAGTGGCACTTGGGCTGCACATCTTCAGCATGTAGATCTACTCTTACACCTGCTCCGCAAGCATAATTGTTGTAGCTCTGATACCAATTGTTGTGGATCTAACCCATAAATATATGATAATGGAATTAACCCAAGAAATAACAAGATAAAAATAGATATAAATGCTTCTTTATTGATATAACCCTTAAGGTAGGGCAACATCGTACATTCACTCCTTAAGGAAGGAGAACACTCCACAAGCCATATGCCTGTTCATATAATAATCCTTCACTATCTCCCAAGTGGAGTCTCTAGCCTCTATATAGGCCTCATACATACAATACCATGGGTCATTACCATGGTTCCCTCATACCATCAACTAATACCATGGGCCCATTACATTATTATTAACTACTTGTGGTCCCTTACATGACATGGGTTAACTACCTTATTTATTACTATGGCCCATCCCATTATTACATTATTACCTTGGGTACCTCCCTTGGTACACCATATTATCCCCCCTAGGTATATAACAAATTCAATTCCTTTCCCTTTACTCGCACCAACATTTACACTTCCTAGATTACCAATTACAAAGCCTCTCCACCGACCGACAAGATTTAAACACCCAGAAGCAAGCCTAATACACAACAAGGAGGCCAAGGTCTGCTCCTCAACTCCTCTCTTATCACCCTCAAAGGAATTCACCTTCATGCATGCCAAATAAATAAAACACAACATCACCAATTGTTCATTGCATGTGTTTGCATGCAAAAGGAGGCAATTTCCCACCTCCATAAACTTGTTCTTTAGACAGCTCTGGGTGCGTTTTGGGATAGCAAGGAACAATATTTTAGATAGGGACATCGTATTTCTCCATGCATTTTGGACTACATTGTGGGATATGATGGACATGAAGTTGAAGAGGTCAACAACATTCCTTCCATAAATAGATGGGAAAATAGAAGTAGTCAACAATACTTTGGTGCATCTTTTGAGAGGTTACAATCAGAAGAATTTGAATACTTGGGATGGAAATCATATCTATATACAACACTTTTATAACAAATAAGTGCACACTTCTATTGGTAAGCCATATTTTGAAACTTTCTTTGGATATTTTCCACCTTCGCCCTTGGATGTTGTATATGAAGGAAAGACAAGTGAGGAAGGACCTCAGAGGAGATGTATCAAGAGCAGAAAAAATTGTTGAAAATATTAGGCAGATCCATTTGCAAGTGTAGGAGATGCTAAATAAGTCACAAGAAAAGTATAAGGATATGCATGATTAACATAGGAAAAATAAGTCATTCAAAGTGGAGGACAAAGTATGGTTGCAATTAAATAAGGAAGGACTACAGGGTCCTAGTAAGAAGATAAAGCTTCTACGTTATGGTCCTTTTGGGATATTGGAAAACATGGGAAATAAGGCCTAAAAACTTAGTCTACCCCCAGAAATGCACATTTAATTACTAGTGAATGTGGAGAATATCAAACTCTATGAGCCTTCCATGTTGGATCAAGATGAGGGGTAGGTCCTACCTTCCATAGATAACTTAACACCAAATGATTAGGCAATGTTGGTAAAGGCTAGAGTTTTGCAGAAGAGGTATAGAACTACAAGACATGAGTCATATGACCTTTGCTAGATTGGTTCGAAAGGATAACTTCCAAGAAAAGAAAAGAATTACTCCAAAGAGAAGGTACACGGAAAATTTCCTTGCCTCATTTGATAATTCTCATGGGGACCAAAAGCCTACCTAAACGGGGATGTATGATCCAGATTGAATTATTATAATTCATCTATCAATGCTTTTAGAGTGGAAAAAATCGAAGGAATAAACTTGCAGGGTTAATTTAATGGCAAGTCTCAATTTGGAGAATTGGGGTAAAAAACCTCATAAGCCATTTTAAGGCATTGAACATTTTTGTTGGGTCAAAAAACTTGTACTCATGCCAAATATCTGGTGTTTTTGTATTGAGAAAATAATGTTAGTAGAGTTAGGGTTAGATTTCACTTTCTTGATAATTACTTGTGAATTATGTTGGCTTCTTTTACTTCTTTGTTATATTACGTTTCATCAAGCAATTACCAATTTATGTGTGTATGAAGATCACAAATAACACATGACACAAGATGTATGCACTCTGCTAGGGGAAAACCCCTATCTAGGGGAAAACCCAGTCAAAATATCTTCGTTCAATATTTTTCTTAAGACTCTTAAACCTAGACATAGACCTCCTCCAACCACCAAGTGAGTGTCTCCTTCCAACAATTTTGACCTAGATCTTCAACCTTGGTGTAACAACACTTTGACCCAGAAAATCCAGAATTTTGGCCTTCCAGCAGCAGAATATTTGACCCAACACTTTCCAAATTTCGACCCCTCCAACAGTAAAACTTCAATCTAGCAATTTTTCCAATAACTTCACATAAGAGAGAGAAAGAGACAGCCCAAAAACTTCGACCTTGATCCTTCCAACACTTCTTCTTCTCTTTTAGGAATTTCACACTTTTTCTACCTTCTTGTTCTTGGATATCAAACTTGTGAGAGAGATGCTCCAAATGATTTTGAACTGCTTGTATATATAGGCTTTAGGTGAGATTGAATTGCCTTATTTGAAGTCAACTTAGTGTGGAGATGTCAAATACCTAATTTGACTCAATAATAAATCTTTTTACATGATTCAAAAGCCCAAGAATGGTATCATAAAATTTATAATGACTCTAATGACTCAATATAAATCCTAGGAGTTCACAATGGGGAATTTGATTTATAAATATGACCCAAGCATGAAACACATGCTTTAATAAGTCATTGTAAAAAAAAAAAAAAAAAATCATTCTTTTGACAAGTACATTACATAATGACTCAAATACATTTATGAAGACTAAACCTAGTTACATTCTTCAACACTCCCTCTTAACTAGGGAGGTATTCATAACAACATATGCAAGTACAAGGAAGATCTCAAAACATATGTATTATAAATAGTTTAGGCACCGCAATGCCATGGACTAGATTCCTGACCAGGACAATTTATCCAAGGTCCTCCAACAGTTTAGGCACCCATGATGCCATGGACTAGATTCCTGACCAGGGAATCTATTTGGTTGGACTAAGATGGACTAAAGATTTCAATCTTAGAACTCTAGGTATCATTAGGCTTGCTAACCATCGACCTAGGGATCTAGGTGTGTATCCAAGGTTATAGCTCTATGACCAACACCACCCTCGATACTTCGGAGTCCAGACATAAACACATAGTGTCGACCAAATTTCCTCCCAGGTAATGTGTCTCACACACAAAGCCTCAACAAATCTCTTCCAAAGTTTTATCATCATCAAAAAGATCAACAATGTCAACTAAACCAAGCATGCTTCTAAGATATTAAAAATTCTTATTAGTAAGAGGCTTTGTTAGTATATCAGCTACCTGATCATTTGTTGGGACATATTGTAGCTTCACGATCCCATCCTGCATCAAGTTCCTAATGTAGTGGAACATATTATTGATATGCTTCATCCTAGCATGAAACACAAGATCTTTAGACATCTTAATGCAACTTTGATTGTCACAGTTGATCACAGTAGGATCTAGAGGCTTCTTGAATATATCTGTCAGAAGCTTCCTCAACCATACAGCCTCCTTTCCTACTTCACATGCAGCCACATACTCTGCTTCAACACTACTTAAAGCAACGTGATATTATTGTCTACTAATCCATGATATCATGGCAGATCCCAAACTAAATCATCCAGTAGTAGTGCTTCTTCCATCGATCTCACTACCACCCTAATCAGAATATGTGAAGCCAGTCAACTTGACTTCCTTGATATTTTACTTTAGGCATTCATGTATAGTGCCACGAAGATATCTCAATATATGCTTGGTAGCTATCCAGTGATCATAATGAGGCTCTAACTGAAACTGGCTAAGAATATTCACATAAAAACATATATCTGGCCTAATATTTACCAGATACATCAAAGAACCCACCAACTTAAGATAGGAGGTAGGATCTACGAGACTTGATTCAGAGCTCCTCAACTTCTTGAGATTGGTGATCATAGGAGTAGTCATGGGCCTGGAATCCATCATTCCAAATTTCTGCAACAGCTTGATAATATACTTTCCTTGCCCCAGATATATCTCCCCAGGCCTCTGCCATACTTATAGACCTAGGTAATAGTGCATCAATCCTAGATCCTTCATCTCAAATTCGGTTGCCAGCATCTTCTTGCATTCTTGTATTCTTCGCTCCACGCCTATAATGAACATATCATCCACATATATTAGAATAATGACTGGCTCATTATCCATGTTAGCTTGATGGGTCCTGACCCAGGTTCAAAGTTAGCTGCACCAACCAACAAAACCCTAACTGCTGGCCCTTTCAGCAACAACCCACGTAGTGCAGACTGTAGTCTCACCCGAAGCATTATTGGGGGATGACAGAACTAGGTTTCTGCATCCAGAGGCCAGTGTGATGGGTTTTTGCGGATTCTAGGGCTTCTTTCAGTCTTCGCGAACACTAACCCTTAACATATAAATAATTGCCTTAACTCACAAAAACATAATCTAAACCTTCGCTAAATGCTTTAAACATTCATAATAGTAAGTAAATAAGCAGATCTGCTATTTTCGCGCATCAATTAAGCATTACTTCTTATAAATCCAGAATAACAGAGCGAATATACAAAACTTGCATAAGTAAAGATAGATGCATAGATACACAAGTATAGCTCAAAATAGTCTTTATTAGATGTATTCTTTGTTGTTACAGACTCTTCTTCCCTACACACTCAGCTGCAGGGGCCCACGCACCCAGCTTGTGGACTTACCAAGGTCTCCACGCACTCAGCAGCAAGAGTCTTCCCCTTCACTTAAGTATAGGAAATAGACTTTCCTGCCTTAGCTTACTTGCTCATGCAATGATATTCCATTATTGAATGACCTCCTAGACTCGTGACTCTTCTATATATCGCCTTTGCTTTTACAATACCATGGTACGCAGACCATGGGCGGGTCACAAAACTCCCTATCTTCTAGCATATTAAGGGACTAAAGCACCTTTTGACTCCTATGACCTTGGATTTTCTTTCCCTCAAAACACATAGACTTTACAAGTATACCAAAATTTATTACAAAACTTTACCCCATGGGACCCTGTCCCAACAGGCCCCCAACACAATTTTGTGACTCGTCCTTGAGTCACTCTACTGGTATTTTGATCTTGGCCTACAGTTTGCAGAACTCTAGCTTCAAAACCTACAAGTCATCGGTTCCCTATGTAGCATCTTTTTGCACTTCTTCGACCAACTTTTCAGTAGTTGGGCCTTCAACTGCAAGGCTCATGGTCCTCTAAGTCTGATGCATCCCCTTGATCTTACTCTGTACTGACATAGTCAACTTGCTGGCCTCATATTCCCATGGTTGCATCCATGCAGAAAGAATTGCTTCCTTATGACGTGGCTCATCAATTTCATTTTGTATAAACTTCCCTTCCTGCAACCACTTGCACCGTTGTACTGGTGCTAGTGTTCGCGCAGTCGATCGGATTTCATCGAACTGCCTTTGCTTTTCTATGATATCTGCTCCAATATTTTGCAGAGTTGGATCCTCTTGTAGCGAGGTCCATAAATCCATGGCTTGCTCAAAGAGCTCAATGCAGCCCTTTACTGCTTCTTCTAAAGTTTCCATGCCTTCTTTGATAGTAGCTATGCGCTGCTCTCTAACTTCTAGAGGAGTTTTCGGCTACAACTTCAATTGTAGCTCTGATATCTACAACTGCATCTCGAACCAGACTCATCTGATTTCATATTTAGACTCCTTCCATGCAGAAGCCATCTTTTGGATCTTCTTCGCAGAGGCTGCTTATGTTGGAATATTGAGCTCTTGTAGGTCACTGCAAGTCTGTGCAACGATTTCTTCCAACTATTGGCTCCGCGTTGTGATTTTTACTTTCTCCTTAAGTGCCTACGCCTTCTCCCCAAAAATTTGCTGGTTGTTGGTTTTAACTTCACTGATTACCAGTAGCACACATTGCTCCCTAATCCACAATTCATCGAACACCCCTTGTTGTAGCTCATGCAAGGTCTGGATAGGGAGTGTCATGAGGTTTAAGCCCAGGTCCTTTATCTACATTAGTTGGGCCCTTTCTTCTTCTATGTCAGTGTGCAAGGATCCTTTTGGTAACTAAACGATGTGGAGATAAAAAGATATGTCCGTATCTAGAACGGATGTGCTTGCTTGATTCAGGCTTGCTTGCTGCCTGCTCACCTGGCCCACACTCGCTTGTAACCTGCTTGTTTGGATCTGCAACTAGCACAAATCCTGTTGAACCTTTCCTAGCGCCTGCTGGTACTATTCCTCGAAGTGGCCCCAAAGATCAGTCTTTGTATCACGGACCACGCCGCCTATCTCATATAAATCCCCTTCAGTAAGGACTAAAGGGGTCACCCCTGCTGATTGGTCAGACTTTTGTTTCTTGCACGGCCCAATGGAGGTTTGCCTCTTCCTTGTCTCGGCTACGAAGGGGGATTCTAACTCCGCTGCCCCTTCATCATGTTCCTCTATTTCATCCTCCTCTGGTTTTTTCTCCTTTTCTGACTTTTCAACGTCAATTGTAGCCTGTGACGTCGTTTTCTCCTGTGCTGCTCTTTCTTTGGTTGCCACTTCTTTTTCTCTAGCAGCAGCTTCCTTTTTCTGCGCAGCTTTCTCCCGGGTGGAATCCTTCTGTGCTTCCTTATTTTTCTCTGTTGTCGTCATCTGCGTGGTTGAACCTTCCACGGCCTTACTAGTACCTGCGCCAACATCTGACGGGCTAAGCCAGTCACTTGCCCACTTACTGACAACCTCTATTATGTCCTCCTTGGCCACTAAGTAAGGAAACTCGTGCCATACCTTCATGGGATCCCTCCTCGCGCGAATATTCAGATTGTGGAAATCTTCCTTGAAATCAGCTATGGTCTCATACTACTCCTACAATGTGGGTGATAGCCTCGGTCTCTAGCTAATCAACGTCCTCGAATCCATCTCAAAAAGAACCCAAAATATCTTCACCTATGTGATGCACACGGGGTCCTTTGTAGCCCAGAGTGAAGCGAACTTCACCGCCTTTGAAGGGTCTGAATCATGGGGAGGAAACTGACTGTCCTCAAGAGTCCTCCATGCCACCAATGCTATCAGTAGCAATAACCAGGTGTAATGGAACACCTTGCCCTCATCCTGGGCCTCCCTGCAATTCTCCAGAAATTCCTTGCATAAGTATTGAGCCCAGTTATATTGGACTCCTTTGGCGCATTGTGTAACCAAAGAGATGGTTGGTGTCAGTACTTCGTCTACGCGACACTTATGTATTACTTTCCCTGCTAATATATGTGCCGCAAACTGCACCGCGGGATCCGAGATAGAGCGGATAGAGTATCCACACGACTTCTTTATCAGGCCAAATTCGCTCTTCATCTGGTCCGTGAGCTTCTTTTCCTACATTTTTCCTCCAAATGCTTCTATAGGATCCACTCCTTGGTATGGGATTAAGGTGATCTGGTGGATCAGCATATCCATAATTAGGATGGGTTCTCCCAGCCATAGACACCCATCGTGAACTAGTGTGAGAAATTGGCACACACAGATGGTGTTTATGTTGGTGCGACTGAAATGCGACACCCAAAGCATGTTCAAGAGCCTCGCGGCCCCAACACCAGCTACCCACTTCATTTGTTCCAACCATGTAACCTTTGATTCTTCATAGTATACCTTGGACAAGTATTTGGGGGGCGCCAACTAAGGGAACTTCTCATGGTCCCCTAGATCCCAATCCTCCATCTTGAGTGTTGGTATGCAGGCCAACAACGCGCCCTCAAACACCATAAACTTTGTGTTGTCTGGATCTTTTGGCACTTTAGTTGTGGCCTTGTGCAACGGAATATACTTCAATATCCGAGTCATCGACTTACCCTCCTTAGCATCAATCTCCTCTACACCTTTGCGTAGTTCTTCTTCATCCAAATCCATCAGCTCTGTCGGTTGTTGTGACCAATCCATCTTCCCCTTCTCACAAACTTCCGTGGGGTTTTTCCGCAGTGACTGTGTCACCGGGACCTGCTGAGGTTTCTTCTGCTTCTTATCTGTCACCTTGGACACAAAAGGTTGAGGTACAAAAGGCTTAGGTCTAGGAGACCTAGGCGATATAGTCGGAAATCCTACGGGGACAGATGGCATTGCTTCCATCTCAAGGGGAGTTGCAATCATTCTGGCCAAAAAACGCTCACGAAAAAACTCAGGTACGTCAGCCAACCCCGGTCATGAAAAGAGCTCCTCCCAATCTGGCCTAGACATACAGTTTTGCACTTGGCACAAAGCAAGGTGAAAAATCTCAATACAAACTCTCAAGAAGCAAAGTGTTCAAATGCGAGGTAGCATGCCATATTTATAGATGATTTTGAATTTGAATCCAACCGTTCCCTCCAATTTCCAATCATTAATGCATCTTTGGCAGCATATTTCCAAAGATATGCTCCATAAATGCGTCTTCCCCGCTCCTTTCAACAGAAATTTCTCCATCCAATCATCTACAGTGCTTCCAATGGTCACTTTTTTGCCAGGCCGTGCAGGCATCCATCCTTGTGGTGCAGCCTCTTCGACACAACTCCCCTCGGTGCCTTACTTCAACCCGTCGTGCAGGCCCCTTACTTCTGTTTTCCAACTTTCGGGCAGTGTAGTTTATAGTCTCGTACTTCCTTGTAGCTGCCTAGAGTACTAAGACTATCCTGCAATCATATAGTCATTGTGCAAGGGAGGGATCACCCCTGTATAGCTTCAATTGACTTCCATTGACTTTTCTTGGGAATAATTCCCTATTCATCTTCGCGATCTGAACTGCACCACCATCTGTAATTTATTTCACAATATAGGGCCCTGACCAATGTGTTTGAAATTTCCCGGGCAATTTTGTAAATTCACTGTCATATAAAAATACCAAATCGCCATTTTGGAAGGTGCGTTGTTTTATATGGCGATCATGCCATGCCTTTTCTCGATCCTTCTACACCTATTGATGAAATCCTGCCAAGAAACGATCTTCCTCCAATTCTACCAGCTGCACGAGATGCTCCTACATAGTATCGCATTCAACCATATCTGTCAATGTTGCAATCCGCAAACTTGGCACAATATATTCCATGGGCATTACAGCCTCCTACCCATACACTAACATGAATGGGGTTTGTCCCGTCAATTTCTTACAAGTATTCTGATATGCGCAAAGGACCGCTAGTATGTGCACATCCCAGTCATTCCTCTTCACCTTGCAAATATTTGTCAAGGCGCTCTCCAAAATTTTGTTGAAGGCTTCCACCGTGCCATTAGTTTGAGGGTGATAGGGCGTACTCTTCTGATGAAATACCTAGAATTTCTCAAGCATTGCAGCAATGGTTTCATTTAAGAAGTGTGTGCCCCGATCACTCATTAAAATTTTAGGGCAGCCAAACCAAGTCAAAATAAACTTGAAGATAAACTTCCTGGATGTATCTCCACTATAATATTTTACAGGTTGCGCCTCCGCCAACCGGATCAAGTATTCAATCATGGTGATAATGTATCTAGTCCCCGTCTTTTTCCCTTATGGATGAATTGGACCCACAAAGTCTATCGCACGCTTATTGAACACATGCAATGTTACTCATGGACTTAGTGGAAACTCATCCCTTCATGATGGTCTCCCTATCCTCTAAAAAATATCACACGCCCTACAATACGTCTTCAAGTCGTTATGCACAGTCGGCCACCAAAGCCCTGTGCGCAGGATCTTCTGTGTAGTCGTTATGCCTGCATAATGACCTCCCGCTACTCCTCCATGTACTTCTGGAAGAATTCTTGGTTGTTAGTACTTTGAGACATATCTGCGCAATATTTCATCAAAGACCATTTTGTACAAGTGTCCAGCGATCACAGAGAAGTCATCCTCTCAGACCACCTGTTCCTTCTTTTGTTGTGTTGAATATCCTTCTAGGGTTGTACCTGTAGACAAAAATTGAATTATATCTGTGAAGTGATCATCTGCGACGTGAAAAGCAAAGAGTTACGCATCAGGAAACCCTTCCTCCAAACTTGTAGGCTCATCACCAGTCTCAATCTGCAAGAGGTGATTAGGACCAGCATTCAGGCATCCTGGCTTCACAATTACCTCAAAATCGTATTCCTAGAACAACAACAACCACCTGCAAATCTTCCCCCCCAACACAGGCTTGTTGACCAAATATTTCAGAGCAGAATGGTCTGTATACATCTTGAAGTGCGCTCCTAATAGATAGTGCCAAAATTTCTACAGTGCATAGACCATCGCTAGTCCTTCGCGCTTTGTGGTCGAGTAGTTATTTTTTGCCTCTGACAACTTCCTACTCACATATTCTATAGGGTGGTTGTTAGGCCCCTATAATACTAGTGATTCCCCCATTACTATTGTCATTGTATCCCTTATTGTTATTATTGTGCCCTTATTGTCCCTGTATTGTTATTAGTATGCCCCATAGAAACCCACTATTGTTATTTTTGTACCCTTATGTTATTATTGTTATGTTGGCTTGATTATATTGTGACCCCTTAGACTCCTATATATATAAGGGAGGTTTAGTCACTTGTATCATCCAAGAATTGTTCATTTGTGTAATGTAAAGGAGATTCCCCCCTCGAAGAGGCTGAATTCTAAGGCGTTGATCTATCTCTTCTATCTTTTTATGAGATGGTGTAGTATACCTAGGGGGGATAATATGGGGTACAGAGGGAGGTACCCAAGAAATAAGAAGATCTGAATATAGATAGAAATGCTTCTTTATTGATCAAACCCTTAAGGTAGGGCAACATCATACATTCACTCCTTAAGGAAGGAGAACACTCCACAAGCCATATGCCTGTTCATACAATAATCCTTCACATCTCTCAATGGGGAGTCTCTAGCCTCTATATAGGCCTCATATATACAATACCATGGGTCATTACCATGGTTCCCTCAATACCATCTATCTAATACCATGGGCTTATTACATTATTGCTAGCTACTTGTGGTCCCCTACATGATACGGGTTAACCACCTTATTTATTACTATGGCCAATCCCATTATTACATTATTCCCTTGGGTACCTCCCTCTATACCCCATATTATCCCCCTAGGTATACTACAGCTGGTTTTCTAACATTTAGTATCAGAGCTTTGGATTCTAGGGTTTCGCTGCTCCAAACAGGCCATTGTGGAATTTTCGCTATAACTTTTTTTCTGCGATGTTTCAGAAGCTACAAAAAAAACACATTTTAGCCAAAATCGTTCTGAACTTCGGGTCCAAATTTCAAAGCTTGTCTCGCTATATTTGCAGAGATATGATCTAAGGAAGTTGGGGTTTTTGCAACCTCCCAAATTACATTCAAAACAGGTGACCTGGGAAAAATCATCATAACTTTTGTCTTGAGAATCAGATCGAAATTGCATCAGAAGTTTCAAAAATAGGATGGCATGTAGTTTTTTGTGTATTAGTTTTAGGTACTAAGGTCGAAACAGTGACACGTGGCATGTCGTACAAGTTCGCTCTACTGAAATAGTCTATAATTAGTTCACCATGGGAGATTTGGCATAACTCTTCCTTGGAGAATCCAATTTTGATCAGAGTTGCGGGGTTAGAAATAGGACTCAAATGGCTACCGTAGAAAAATATTTCAAATATTCGAGATCCGTAGTTACAAAGATACAACAGATTCAATATCGAGCTCTTACAAAGTGAAAAAAAGGTGTGTAGTTTTTTTAAATTTTGCATAAGATTGGTTTGAAAAATTAGTTTGAAGGAATTCAAAGGGAATAGTGAAGAATTATTAGCATTAATTAATGCCTTGAAGAAAGAAAATGGAAACACCTAGTAAGAAACCTGAAAGCTCTAGCATGACTCGTGAAGAAGAGGAAGAAATGCAACATGATATATCAAAATTACAAGACCAAGTACAACAAATTTCACTCTCACTAAAGGTAAATGAAGCCAAGATGAATGGTGTGGAAGCTAATATGAATGGCATGCAAGTTAAGATGGATGGCATGGAAGCTAAGATGGATGGCGTGGAAGCTAAGATGGATGGCATGGAAGCTAAGATGAATGGCATGGATGCTAATATGAATGGCATGGACGATAAGATGGAAGAATTGAAGATAAATTTGAATAAGTTGCTACAAGAAATGGTCACTAATGGTTAAAGGGTAGTAAAGGAAACTCATGATGAGAACAAAATAAATGTTAATCATGATTTCATAGACTCTAATTTTGGATTGAAGTCCCACCATGTTCCAAAAATCGATATGAGGAAGTTTGATGGCAAGGATCCCGGAACATGGATACTACAGATGGGGCAATTCTTCGATCTCCATAATGTGAAAAACATACAAAAGGTACGTATTACAACTTTATATTTGGAACCAAATCAGTTTGTATGGTATCGATGACTTTGCTCTCGTAAACAAATTGTCACTTGGGCAATTTTTACGGAAGAAATGATAGTACATTATGAGGATACAAAAAGCAACACCTTTTTTAGCCAATTGATAAATCTCAAACAAAAGGGTTCAATGATGGAGCACATTGAGGATTTCCAAAAATTGAACATAAGGGTAAAATATATTCCAGAGGAGCATAGGATTGATGTGTTCATAGGGACTTTAAAGGATAATATCCAACACGAGGTTCACCTTTGGGAACTTGATTCATTGGAGAAGGCATTCAGGTTAGCAAGAAAAATGGAAAGCAAAATTATGGCAACCAGGAAGCCTACCACTCACAACTATAAAGATGGAAGTGTTGTTGCCCCTAGCCTTCCATAACCTACAAGATTGACACCACAACAATTGGAAGAAAAAAGAGCAAAAGGGCTTTGTTACAGTTGTGATAGCAAATACACCAAAGGTCATAAGTGTGCTGAGAAGAAATTATTCTACATAGATCATGAAGAGGAGGAAGAAAAGGAACAATAAATGTCAAAAGAAGAGGATATAGTCCAAGAATAAACCCTAGATACAGAAGAAATGAATCCGACCATATCTTGTAATGCATTGGCTGTAATTACCACTCCTCAAACTATCAAGATAGAAGGACATATCAAAAAGAAAAAGGTAATAGTGTTGACTGATTTGTGAAGTACCCATAATTTTATTCATTGTAAGATAGCAAAGGAATTGAATTGCTTCCTATATCTAGCACCGGAGTGTCAAGTAATGGTTGCAAGTGGAGGAACCATAAATTGCTCTGGAATGTGCCATAATATCAAGCTATCCATGGGAGAATATGTATTGAATATCCCAATGCTTTCCATTCCAATGGGTGGTGTTGATGTTGTACTAAGAGTCCAATGGCTACAATCCTTGGGTACAATAGCTTTTAATTTTCAAGAACTTTTCATGAAATTTTGTGTAGAAGGAAAGGAAGTTGAATTAAGGGGTATTGCAGGGAAACCGAGAAATATAATCAGCTCTAACAGTATGACAAAACTTCTAAAGAAGGAACAACGAGCTATAATTGCACAATTATGTTCGCTAAAGGTTCCCACATCAAAATTATCTATTTCTCGAGATCTCCAAAAAGTCTTGTACAATCATTCCAAGGTATTTGAGACTCCCAAAGGTATCCCACCTATTCATGATCATGATCATGCTATTCATTTGATTCCAAGAAGTGTTCCTCCAAACATCAAGCCGTACAGATATCCCTATGCCCAAAAGAGTGAAATTGAACATATGGTTTCAAAAATGCTAGAGGATGGTATAATTCAACCTAGTCAAAGTTCTTTCTCTGCTCCAGTAATATTGGTGCACAAGAAGGATGAATCATGGCGCATGTGTCCGGATTATATGGAGCTCAACAAACTCACTATTAAAGATAAATTTCCCATTCCTGTCATTGATGAATTATTGGATGAATTGCATGGATCAATTTACTTCACCAAGTTGTATCTTCTTTCAGGATATCATCAAATCAGAATGAAGACTGAAGACATTTCGAAAACAACATTTAGAACTCATTATGAATTTTTGGTCATGCCTTTTAGTCTTACCAATGAACCTTCTACATTTCAAGGTTTGATGAATTCCATTTTCAAACCCTTCCTTAGAAAATTTGTGTTAGTATTTTTTGATGATATACTAATCTACAACAAGTCTTGGAAGGATCATGTTGAACATGTTGACATGGTGCTCAAACTATTGGAGGAGAAACAATTATATGCAAAAAGGTCCAAATTTTTCTTTGGAGTACAAGAGGTGGAATATATGGGTCATATTGTATCTCATGAAGGTGTTAAGGTAGACCCTAGCAATATTAAAGCCATTAAGGAATAGAAAATCCCCACATCCATAAAGCATCTATGAGGATTTCTCGGGTTGACTGGGTATTATCACAAGTTTGTTAAGAATTATGGGAGAATAGCAGCACCTCTAACAACATTATTGAAGAAAGATGCATTTTCATGGTCTCCGGAAGCAACAAAGGCCTTCAAACATCTTAAAGAGGCAATGTGCCAAGAACCAGTCTTAGCTACGCCGAACTTCACAAAAACCTTTATTGTGGAATGTGATGCTTCAGGAAATGGAATTGGTGTTGTTTTAATGCAAGATGAAAGACCCATTACTTTCGAAAGTCATCCAATCAAGGGAAAGTATTTACACAAAGCTATTTATGAGAAAGAAATGTTGGCAATACTACATGCACTTAATAAATGGTGACCCTACCTAATTGGAAGACACTTCAAGGTAAAAATGGATCATGATAGTCTTAAATACTTTTTAGAACAAAGATTATCCTCTGAAGAGCAACAAAAATGGGTCACAAAGATGTTGGGTTGTGAATTTGAAATCATCTAAAAAAAGGGAAGCAAAATGTTGTGGCAGATGCACTCTCAAGAAAGGATGAGGATGTGGAACCATTGTTGTGCGCCATTTCTATTATCCAACCAGATTGGATAAACGAAGCAAGGGAGGAATGGAAGAATGATGAAGAAGTGTGGGTACTCATTCGAAAGATACAACAAGATCCCAGTACATCTGATACATTTAGCTGGAAAAATGATTCATTATGGTACAAAGATCACTTATACCTATGTAAGAATTCCCAACTCAAACAAAATATTCTTATGGAATTGCACACTTCTCCCTTAGGAGGGCACTCAGGATTTTTAAAAACTTACCATAGGGTTAAGAAGGAATTTTTTTGGGATGACCTTAAATCAAATATTCAAAAGTTTATGGCGGAATGTTTGATTTTCCAACAAAATAAAGTTGAAACAATTAAGACCCCAGGTCTATTACAACCTTTATCCATTCCAAGCCAACATTGGGAGGAGGTTTCAATTGATTTATCACAAGTTTACCCAAGTCCGAAGGAAGGAGTGTCATCATGGTGGTAGTTGACAGACTTACCAAGTATGCACACTTTTGTGCAATATCACATCCATTTAAAGCCATTACAGTGTCTATTGCATTTATGGAAACAATTCAAAAGCTACATGCAAACCCAAAGATTATTGTAAGCGACAGAGATCCCATTTTCACTGGAAATTTTTGGGCATAATTATTTTCTTGTCTCGATACTCAGTTAGCTCATAGCTCATCTTATCATCCTCATTCTGATGGGCAAACTGAGATAGTAAACAAATGTTTGGAAGGATATCTTCGTTGCTTTGTATCTGATAAACAGACACAATGGGTCAAATGGTTGCCTCTGGCTGAATGGTGGTATAACACTTCCTTCCATACTGCAACAAAAATGACCCCATTTATGGCACTTTATGGATATCATCCACCATCCATCACATCATATTTAAGAGAAAATTCCAAGGTTCATGCAGTGGAACATCACATCGAGCATCAACAACAAGTTTTGCAACTCTTAAAGGATAACCTCATGTTGGCGCAAAATAGAATGAAACAACAGGCAGATCAACATCGTAGCGAAAGAAGTTTTGATGTAGGTGACTGGGTATTCCTCCGTCTACAACCATATAAAAAAATGTCCCTCAAGAAAACTAAGAAGGATAATAAATTATCACCAAATTATTATTGTCCGTACAAGGTGTTGCAAAAGATTGGTACTATGGCATACAAATTGGAGCTTCCTGTAGCTTCTCGAGTGCACCCAGTTTTCCATGTTTCATGTTTAAATAAGGTTATAGGTGACAAGCTCCCAATTCAAACAATATTGCCAGAACTTGACGAGGAAGGAAAAATAATATTGGAACCGAAAGTAGTCACAGAAACAAGAACTCGACAGCTACGAAATCGATCAATTTCAGAGTATCTCATCAAGTGGAAGAACTTATCTGCTGAAGATTCCACATGGGAGGATGAGAATTTTATACAGAAGCATCTAGAACTACTTAAGCGTTGAGGACAATGATTTTCAGAAGGAGAGGGGCATGTTAGGCCCCTATAATACTAGTGATTCCCCCATTACTATTGTCATTGTATCCCTTATTGTTATTATTGTGCCCCTATTGTCCCCATATTGTTATTAGTATGCCCCATAGAAACCCACTATTGTTATTTTTGTGCCCTTATGTTATTACTGTTATGTCAGCTTGATTATATTGTGACCCCTTAGACTCCTATATATAGAAGGGAGGTTTAGTCACTTGTATCATCCAGGAATTGTTCATTTGTGTAATGTAAAGGAGGTTGCCCCCTCGAAGAGGCTGAATTCTAAGGCGTTGATCTATCTTTTCTATCTTTTTGTGAGCTGGTTTCCTAACAGTGGTCAATATCTCCTTCATTTGGTTGGGTTAGTACCGCACCTAGCATAATATAGGACGCATCTACATGAGCATGAAACTCGTTCTTCCAATCCAGGAATACTAAAATGGGTGTGGTAACCATTTTCTCCTTCAAAACATCCAAGATTTTCTAGAAATCCTCGTCCCAACAAAATGTTGCATCCTTTTTCAACATTATTTCAATTGGCGCTGTTATTTACACATATGCCTTGATGAACTTCCTGTAATATCCAATATGGCCCAACGTTGAGGGAAGATGCTTAACGTTCTTCAAGGATTCCAAATTAACAATGACGGCCATCATGGCACGGTCTACCATCAATCCTTGATTTCAAACCACGTGACCCAAGAGTATCCCATAAGGTACACATAAGATGCACTTCTTCAGGTTAAGGGTGATCTGATGTCTTCGACAGGTATCCAGCATGAGGCGCAGACTAGCAACATGGTGCTTTACCAATCCAAACATTGTCCAATCATCAAAGTAGACCTCTAAAAATTTGTGGATAAATTCCTTGAAGGCCACAATTACTACATGCGAAAATATTGCGGGTGCATTCTTGAGTCCAAAAGGCATCACTGTGTATTGAAAACAACCCCACTCAGTTGTGAAGGTGGTCTTGCTTTGATCCTCCAGCGCGATCTTGATCTGATGGTACCCTGAGAATCCATTTATGAATGAGTAGGTTTCATGCCCTCCAACATTCTACAATACCTTGTGTGTAAATGGCATAGGGAATGGATCATGGACGCATGTGCCATTCAGCTTCCTCAAGTCTACGCATATCTGAATTTCATCTTGCTGCTTCTTTTCCTGAACCACCATGGGACTCACCTAGTTTGACTCTTACATAGGTTCAATGATCCCAACTTCCAGCATCTTATCCAAATCCTTGCGCACGTTTTCTTTATATTTGGGATTAAATCAGTAGGGGCACTGCTTTACTAGCTTCGCATATGGTTTTAAAGTAATCTTCATGACACCTAGATCCCCTACTATCCCTTTGAGATTAAAGAACTTGGTGGGAAACAAGCCCTGATATTCGTGCAACAACTCCATGACTTTATCAATTGTATCTTCATCCCAATAGTCACTTATCTTCGCAAACTTCGGTTGCACTTTTGATCGAATATTCACTTGCTTGGTCTTTAAATGCTCTGATATATGAGGGATTTCTATCTTAGGTCCCTCAACTTCGCACTGTCCTTCGAAGATGAGAATGTTGATGTTTTTGGGACCTTCTTCACCCTCCTCTGCAGTCACATTATAACATTCAATCACATGGCACAACTCTGTACTCCAATCTAGTTTTACCCGTGCAACGGTTCTTTAGGCATCTTGAATATCGCATCTTTGATCATCTGCAGTGCTTCATCTATACATTCAAACCCATCTTTAAAGCTAAAAGTTAACAAAAAACTTTTTTTTCAAAACATCACATTCTGTGGTCCCATGTCGCATCTTCATTTGCAAATACCATTTCATTGGTATTGTATCCAACGTGTGGCAGAGGATATGAACCCATTCCAACTGCGATTCTTCTCCCCATGCTTTCATCCGTCGTGCCAAATGCTCGCTTGGATCGTCCTTCCCTGTGTATTTTTCCATTAGGTAGGTATTGGCATACCTAAACCTCAACTTCATCATTCTTTGGTACTCCTTCCAATCGGCAAAGCTATCTTTATGTGTACCTCGCCAATGGGCGTAGCTCGCAGTGCGATATCTAGAGCTTGGAATCTATGTTCCTCCAGTACATCCCTTTCAAACTATCCAAAAACAAATTTTGGAGAGACTTTGTAAGCCTATTACAGCGCAACGATAATGCTTCATGTAGTCGATTCTGCTAATGCTCAATATTCTCATCAAAATTTGATGTGCACGAAATATCCCTATCCCACGTTATTCATCCATCCGTAGTAGGGTTGATCCACTCCTCATGGTGCGCAGTGATCTTATAGATTTGGTCCAGGTCGTCTTCTTCTTCATAATCACGGACTACTTCAGTATATCGTGCACCCTCAGTTAGATCCAATGGAACAATAACCCTGAGCTCCTTCCTTTCGAATTTCATTATGCGCTTTTTCAGATTGATGACCACATCCATGTTAAAGGCCCAATCAATGCCCAGTGGCACAGGGTACAGGTTACTATCATCAACTATCTCAATTACTTCAAAATCAGTTAGGGTGCTTTCACCTTCAATATATACCATTACCCCTGTTGATGAGCCAAAATGTACCACCAACGACTAAGGGGTCTCCCCGGTGTAAAGTTCCAATTAGACCTCACACTGTTTCAGATAGGAGCCCCATCCGGTATGTGGGCCCGGCTGCCACCTTGAATGTTTTCTGCTCTTCGTTATCAAATGAGAAGGTGCCAGAGTGGGGCGAGAATGAAGTGCTCGGGCAGCAAGACAAAATTAGCCCAAGATTGACAAATTACAAAAAGAGGCTTAAACAAGTCACAACAACGATAAGAAGTGATAAATGATGAGGGAAATTAGTGAGCTAAAACCCCATCAGACATAATAAACAGGAATATACTGGAGGTCAATTGCGAAGTAGTTCACAATAGGTTACCGACATGGCAAGGAACAAATAAACACAAATTCGAAAGAAAAACATACATGAAACCACTATGTATCAGAACATAACATCTTGTGTATATGAAAGCACACATACAAATATGGTGAGGTACCAGACCTCTAGGGAAGACCATGAGTGAGCATGGGAATCAATGCCAAAGATAAAAGAAAACATCTTATTAATATGCTGCAACTTCAAATACATATCATGCAATTGGTCAATACCCAATAGTGGAACATGGGTTGTTCATACCATTGCCCGATGTCAAAACCCTAACCCTACTACAAACCCACTCTCCTAGCTACCAAGAGCTGAGTGGCCCTAGCTCTCAAGCATCAATCAACTCTCTATATTGGCCTCAACTCAAGTGCTAAATTTCCACTGGTGAATGAGGCCTAAGGGAACATTTATAGAGGATAGGTGACTATTCACCTACCATGACCGTTGGCCTTCCCTCATGACCTTTCAACTACCCTCATGACTCTTAAGATTACCCACTTCTTTCTCAAGCTAGAATGATTGTTACAATGCCCAGATCAGTCCCAACATATTGGCTGACATAATGGTGGGTGAAATTTACATTATGATGATAGGGAGAGAGGGGAGGGATGTAGAGGTTATTGGAAACCCTAAAATTCTTATTTCCCATATCTCACAACGATGCAGATGCTTGGTCCTGAAATCGACTTGTTTTCCTGCCACTGTGCTTCACTCACATTCATTAATCCTTTAGTGATGAGCCTTGGCGTTTATTGAGGGGTTCTTGAAGCTTGTAAGGGACGATCTGGCTTGCTGGAGGAGAACCCTACCCATGCAAGCTTCATAATAAAATATAATTATTCTATATGGACCAATATCTTGGTTCCTTATTTCTAACTTTGAGACTCATCCTCAACTGCTATCGAAGGTAACCTCTTGTTATTTAGGTTGTTGCTCTAAGCTATCATCCTCATAATGAGCTTTGAATGTAGCTTCATGTTATGCCATGTCAGTTGGCATAATGCTTAGAAATTAGATGATATCCTCGTTATATCAACACACTACTCACGACCTTAACCCTACAAGCACATACAACCATCGATTAATTACCAATATGAATTTACTTAAATAAGATAAGTCAAAATATAAACAATAATAATAGGCAAGAATTCATGGACCTTGATATGTTTTCCTTAAAAACAGTTCGGTCTTCCATGGTATTTTATAATGGCTTTCCTCATTCTTTGCATGATTATTTTGATATGTTCTCTAGAATGTATCCTGGCATATTGCTTGACACATATCTTTGAGCAGAGAGCTCATCCTCAGGTCGCAGATTTGATGACGAAGCCGCAAGTGGGAGGTGGTCGTAGCTTAAAAACGCGACTTATGGAGGTTACTTGGTCATACAACAAGCATGTCACATCTACAGGTCGCAGCTAATGGCTAGTTGCATTATCGGTGAGGTCACCTGGGGGGTTGTAATGCAACTCAACGACTTGGCAAAAAGTTCGACCCTCTTAGAAGTTGCAAGGTCGCAGGTCGCATCTCTTGGATGCCCACTTGAGGACTTTGTGTGCAATTTAGCGACCATTAGTCACATGGTCGCATTTGGAGCGAGGTCACACTTCTAGCACTTGTTTGAGGTTCTGAAATTGCGATCTTGTGACTCAGCAGCATGATCGCAGGTCACGTTCAGAGCTTCATTTCTGAGCCTCATCTCCTGTGGTATCGTTGGGCTTGCAAATGTCTATGTTTTAGGTGTGAATCATCGTGGTACTCATTTCTAACGCAGGCCTAAAAGTCCAGCTCAACGTCTTCCTGCATACCATGTATTTTACTTCATTGGAAGGTTGAATCTTCTCAGTGAAGCTTACAGAAGTGCATGGACGAGGAATGGAGCGGGGGAGCTGCAACTTTCAGCGTGAGATACGTGTTGTGTGAGCAACAAATACTATATGTTTGATCTTGAGACTGCATAATTTATACGCCTCTTACACTATCGTATTTCATGGGTCAGTGCCATGTAACAAGGTGAGTGCGTGAAGCTGGAGGGGTCTGCTCTAAACACATGGTCTGCGTCGATTTGGAGCTAATCGAAACCGTGAATTTAGTGTGAAGTGATCAGTGAAGCTTCGGCATTATTAGTACGAACCTTTTGATATTGTGACCTCGTTTTTGCCTCATAAACATTAATGTGTTCCTTCTAGCATGGCCATCCTATCCAAATGCGACTACAACGAGTCAACATGGCTCGTTGAAAATAGATGTCATTGCATCGTTTGGTGTGAAACCCAGCCACCCTTCCTTAGTCTCCATAGGACCACGATACCTAGGTTTTCAATACCAATTTGGTTATGTGAATGCACATATTCACAGGCTTGAACAACACCATTGTTTGCGCAAGGGATCCATGGATTCGTTAATCATATTATGTGGGCCTGAGCTAAACGCTGCTAAGTAGTCCTCAACGCCTTTTCATATTAACATTGATTATTTTAGGGCAATCTCTCATAGTTCGTTTTGGAAAAAGATAATGCCACTTCACGTAAGGAATATATGACCCTTTCGTCATGCTCATGGTATTACTTCCACCTGGCATCTAAACACCCAAGTTGGGCTCGAAATATCCTCTTTGACATGTGCCTCTGATGGCAGCCTAAATCAATCTATGTTGTCCATCCCCTTGTCGAATGCATCGCACTTTCTTGCCCTCGATTTCTAAATGCCTTGCCAATGTTTATGCGTCCATGGCTCTTTGTTCCTTATGGGTTGGTGTGGGCATGATTCTAGCACATGCCTTCTTTATATGGTTTTCTCACTGCATAGTTTAACCACTGGCACTTTTCAGTATAGACACCTCAACATAATATGGGCAACGCACTTGGTGAAATGTCTCCTTGTAACATGACCCCAATACTATACTGGCGTAGCATATTCTCCATGCGATATCACTAGGTGTGCCTTCGATGATCCAAAATCACTTTATTCATTATTTTCATGGGTGCCTTTGAGGCTACCAATTCATGTATACACATAATATTTATGTTCTTTGAAAAGTGCCACTCTAATGCAACGCTAATGTATGTGAGGCCTGAAAATGTGAGCATCATAGTGTTCTGCTTTGACATCTCATTGGCTATACATATATATATATAAGCCTCTACTTTAATATAACATTGATTTGTGATTTCCAACTCATTTTACAATGATCCAATGTTGATATTGATTGTCGAAAGGCCTTCAGACTTTTAGCTTTCTTAAAAGTCATAAAATGATACTGTGCTTTGGAAATAATGACATGAAGCTCAACTAGTTTTGTTTCCAATATTCTTTACTGCCTTACCTTGCCTTTGGGTCATAATTTCAAATGCCTCTATTCATCTATCTATCTTTTTGAGACGCTGCCTAGCATTGGGTACTCGCCTTAGGCACAAGCCACAAAAAGCACTTCCTTTCTTCTGGAATCACCCGTAAAGCCCAGAGGGGCACCACCCTATAGTTAACACACTCTGACGAAGTTGCCAATTCTTGAAACAAATGAAGAACGCATTGACTCAAAAAGAAAGGTATTGTTTAGTGTAAATATTGCATTAGTGGGTGTGCACCCATGCCCATTCCATTTAATTCCCCACTTAATTCCCATGACCCTTGACCTCCCCTCATGGATCTTGAACTTCTCTTCATGATTCTTGAGCTCACTCAATGACTGTTACATTCCTAATTCATCCACCTTTTTATGTTGTTCCTTTGGTGTGTTATGACTGATTCCTAGAGCTTGTATGGAAATATCTTTCCAACCTACAACTTATGTTAGAAACCCTTCACGTCCACATTTAACATTATTTTTTGGCAAACGGTTGCCTCGTTGGATATGTGCCCATGCCACCTCCCCTTAATCCATGCAGAGAAGGTGAAACAAACCAATAACTTTACCCAAACAACATACACATCTATATATTTGCTTGTGGAAGCATGGAACTTAATGAAAACAATGGAAATAACTCATTAACAGAACATGCATTCCAATTATCCCAATTTAAGGTGTCATAAATTGTATGGTTGAGTGAATTATGTTTTCATTTGGAAATCAGCTCAACATTCAAGCACCTTAACGAGCTTACTAATTACAAGTGATCATGGTATTATATGAGGCCCAAGGTAATCTCCTTCTCATAGGATAAACGCCTAGAAATATCTTTTTAATACACATCTAAGGGTGAGGATTGATTCAGAATAGGGTTGGACCTTCAATCACATATTCCAGAGTTATAAGGATGCAAGGGAAAGATATAATTCCCACAGACCCTAACGCACATGCTGAGGTGAAGGATTGGCCAAGGACTTGAGGAAAATGTGCTGCTATGACTCCCATGAGGATGCCATGTGATTCCGATGGGAGTGCACCCCTAGAGGGATGCGGATACAATGACAACAGGGAGGGGATCACTCTTTTGACAATCAAGGGTTTCTCATATACCCTAATATTGTCACTCTTATGGGAAGCCACCTTGAATGCATGTTTGTTAAAATATAGGACATCTACTTATCGTGATGTGTATCATGCGAAAATGAGTTTTAAAATCAAAAGAGACTCTTAACACATCATTGAAACCATTAACCTTCGAAACCCTAATATGATTCTGGGGCATATATCTGAGATAAAACATGATGCATGAATGTTATGCATGAAACGTGAGTGGGTGCACCAAAGGGGGGGGATAGGCAAGGTTGCTAGGAGAGCAACCGGTTGGGGTCCTATAAAAAAACCCTAGAAGCTTGGGGTAATTGGTGGGGTACCCAAAATTTTGAATATGCCCAAAAATTTGGGTGGTGTTGTAGCGGCTACAATATTTGGCGAACCGCTGGTAGAATCCAGTATCTCTGTCAACACCCCTGTAGTAGTCTGAGTGTGAATAATGATGCAAGGGAATATTGAACCGATTTTATGGGCACCTCTTGCGTTGCCACGACCTTTGCAGATATGCCTTCCCTCGTGCCTCAGCTAGGTCTTGCTAGTCAGTAAACACCTAATTAATAGTTCACACATGTTGGTAGTTGATGATGATACAAAGAACAAGGTAGAGGGCTTATTGTATTCAGAATTTTAGAAGTAAGTTTCTGGTGTTGCTCCACTGCCAGCGGGCCTGGACAGTACCCCGGTGGAGTCACTTCAAGAAATCACAAACGTTGCTCTGCTGCCAGTGAGCCTGGTCAGTACCCCGGCGGAGTCATTGCATTACCTCTCTGCGCAGGAAGCCTTTCTCGATCCTTTACCCTTTATTTGGTTTCACTTTCTTTTGCGTGTGCATTTGCACTTATTTCTGGGCGTTTATTGCATCAGGGCGGATGAGGGATCCCGACTTATTTTATGAGCAAGAGAGGTTGTTTCTTGTTTGACAGAAACTAAGAGATATCCTGATTTAGGTTTTCCCTTATGCCAAGCTTCCACATCTCATTTCCCATCAACAAGTGAACAAAAACACAAGTCATTGAAACAATAAAGACCACGTTGAGCACGAGCTTCAGGTTATGGGTATAGGTCATTTAAACTGATTAGGGTTCCCCATGAGCAATTTGTTCTTATTTTCCCTGTTAATAAATTAGACTTGTAGGAGAGATATCCAGGATGAAAATTTGATGACTGGCTCTAAGAGAGGCTACCCATTGGCGTAACCATCACAACTTCACACAATCATAGGGCTAGGGTTTTAGTTCTAGGGCTAGGTGACCAGGAAACTCTCCTAGGGTTTACAAATAGGTGTGAAGAGGTCGAAGCAATGCACTTTGAGGTTGGAGCAAGAGAAAAAGGTGTGAGAAAGTTATTCACAGCACCACAGGTTTGAAAACTTTAGGTTCATGAAGGCTCATGTAGCGGCATGCAACATAGGGGAAATTTCCAAGCTAGGTCAAAGGTGAGTGTGTGCCAAGCGAGAAGGAAAGTGTATGATGCAATGCAGCAGACAGGGCTAATGATGCAATGTAATACTATGTGCAGAAGAGATCAACTAATTGCAATTAAAGGACCAATGGGATGCATATGCAGATATTTCATGAATTCCATGCAACAACAAACAAATGCAAGGACATGAGTGAAAAAATAAACAAGCACGGAACTAACTACCTACAGTGACGAAAATGAAGCATGACACATTTAACTCATAAAGCAAATTCTAATAAGCCAACTAATAAGCAAAATTAAAACCTAACTAGTATAATCCCTAAATCCTAATTTAACCAAAGCATAGGTCGAGTTATGTGAAATCAAACTTCCAATGCAGCCATCGCAATGGTTCTCGACCTGCAAAAACCAAGATGACCACAATTAGAATTTGTGAAAAGAGTTGTGCAAAAAATAAAATGCTTACCTATAAAGTATGAAAAATAGAAAGAAAACCTCGTTTACTTACAAGGAAACGTGCCAGAAAATACCTTTCAAGGAAAATCGCAACCCAATCCTGGTAAACCGAATTACAGGCACGAAATTCATAGTCATCCGAACATGACATACTTATGTTCATGCTTAACCCTAAATCCAAAGCAAGAAAGGCAAGATGTTGCCGACTATTAAAAGAATTTGCCAGATTAATCCAATCAGAAATCCCATCATGATGTATAGGATGATCAACTTGATAACCCTAAAAAAATGGGCCTCTGTGGGGTGTAACTGAGATCCCTGAGGATTCAAACACAGGAACCCTAATTTCAGAAACCCTAGTTTGAAATTGTTCATAGACTTCGTCAAGGACGTGAGGACTTAACATAACCATCAGCGGAAGCTGAAGTGCCTCATCGTCCTGGCCAACCTCTGAACCTTCAAATGACACGCCATCAAATATTGGTAGCTTCGCAAGATTTGTAGATGGATGTATACGATTATCGTTGGTTGTGACCGGACAACTATCAGTGAAAATATTGTGGATTGGATCCATTTTCTAAGTATGGATAGATTGGCGGCTTGACAAATGAGACTCTTTAGGTTCCCAAGAATGAACTGAATCAACCTCAAGAGTGTCAGGCAAAGGGGAGATCAGGCGATTGACACCCTCCCATATAGGAGATTGTAAGGTATCATTTGATTGTGTATGTTGACAGACTGTATTGGCTGGGAGATAATAAAAAAGATTCGAGACAATGGCCAGAGCACTCCCTTCAGCAAACAAATTAGGATATAGAGGTTGATGCACATCAATTGAAAGGTGATGGAAATATTTTCTCAGAGATACATTGCTCAAATCAAAGGGTTTCCAAGATGAGATTGCATCTAGCGAGAAAATGTTGTGAGGAGTGTGATGTGCAGAAACCGTAATTTCAGAAACCCTAATTCGACTTGGTTCAGGGGTCTCATCAGGAACGTGAGAACCTGACATAACCATTAGCGGAAGCTGAAGTGCCTCAACTTCCTGATGAGTCCCTAAACATTCGAAATGTGGGTCATCAAATTCTGGGGGCTTCGTAGGATCAACAGCCGAGTAAGTAGGAAAATCACTAGAGGCATGAGTGAATATATTTATGGTAAAATGAGAATTGCCGAAAAATGGATCAATGAGAGATCCATATTGAGTTGGGCGAGATGCATGGCCCTCTTCTTCACCTACTAAAAACTACGAGTGGCAAAGATCAAGCATAAGGGGTTCAGCATCTGCATCCCTTGACAGTGAAACATCACCCCCATGTACATGATTACAATCAACGCAAGCAAGATAAAGATGTGAATGATCTAAAGGAACCGCCTATGTAGTAGACCCATGGAATAAATCAGGGTAGAATGGGTGCATAGGGTCAAATGAAGGAGCACCGATCAGACTCGGACTCACATCCTGCCCATTTATGTTCGCCAAAGAAAAAGACGAATTTACAGGCCTAATGTGTTCCGTGGATTTGATAAGACAATCAATGTTACTTGAGACAAGACCAAAGTCATCATGCACAGGTGAATGTGATCCCGGGATATAGTGCGATGTATGTTGAATGAACTCGATTGGAAGAGATGTTATGTAATTTCAGATTCAAGACCAAAAAGATGTATGAGAGATTTAGAGGTGAGACCATCAGATCAATTTCCCAGAAAGCATTGTTCATCATTTGAATTATTTACGGACACAATCTTATTATGTAACAAGTCAAGAGGAGGATGAGAAATCCCACAAACAGTAATGTCTTCCTCAAGGGGTTGAGGTTGTTCCATATTTAGAGAGGTAGGCAAAACAAAATTACAGGTAGAATCTGGACAATTTGTAATCTACAAATTATGATGACACTCATGCGAAACAGGACTTGTTTCTAATTGAAAGTGTTGTAAAGAAACAAGAACTAATTATTGAAAATTTATATTCAAGTACACCCAGTCGACATCACTTTCAGGAAATTCAAAGCAAAGATGCACATATCTGAAAGAAAAATCCTCTAAATATTCTTCAGGTTTCATCCTAAGCTCATTTATCCTCTTTAACACATCTTGAAAATCGTACCTGTCAAATGCTTGTTGGAGCTTACCGACGAGTTGCTCAAACGAATGAATGGATGCCGCCGGCAACATGTGGCACCATTGCTTGGTGCGACCTTCAAGGGTGAGGGAGAAAAACACACAAGCAAACTCTTCATCGTCGATCTCAAAAGATTCACAAAACTCGAGGAAATAAAAAATGTGCTCGATTAAAGGTGTTCCATCCTCACCATCAAACTTTAACTGAGACAAGTGATGGAGTTGCTCCTGGGGGATGGAAAATCGAAAAATAGACAAACCAGATAAACACCCCTGGGAGCAATATTCTGGTTGGAGCCATTAACAGATATGAAACTAAACTACAGGCTCCAAGGGCTCAACTTGTCATCTAACCCTCCTTCTAGCACCAATTTGTTGACGGGCCAAAATGTACCGCCAACGACTAAGGGGTCTCCCCGGTGTAAAGTCCCAATTAGACCTCACACCGTTTGGGATAGGAGCCCCATCCGATATGTGGGCTCAGCTGCCACCATGAATGTTTTCTGCTCTTGGTTATCAAATGAGAAGGTGCCAGAGTGGGGCGAGAATGAAGTGCTCGGGTAGCGAAACAAAATCAACCCAAGATTGACAAATTGCAGAAAGAGGTTTAAACAAGTCACAACAACAATAAGAAGAGATAAATGATGAGGGCGATTAGTGAGCTAAAACCCCATCGGACATAATAAATAGGAACATGCCGGAGGTCAATTGTGAAGTAGTTCACAATAGGTCATCGACATGGCAAGGAACAAGTAAACACATATTCAAAAGTGAAACATACATGAAACCACTATGTATCATAACATAACATCTTGCGTATATGAAAGAACACATACAAATATGGTGAGGTACTAGACAACTAATACGTCGACCATGAGTGAGCATGGGAATCAATGCCAAAGATAAAAGAAAACATCTTATTAATATGTTGCAACTTCAAATACATATCATGCAATTGGTCAATACCCAATAGTGGAACATGGGTTGTTCATACCATTGCCCGATGTCAAAACCCTAACCCTACTGCAAACCCACTCTCCTAGCTACCAAGATCTGAGTGGCCCTAGCTCTCAAGCATCAATCAACTCTCTATATTGACCTCAACTCAAGTGCGAAAGTCCCCTTGGCGAATGAGGCCTAAGGGAACATTTATAGAGGTGAGGTGACTGTTCACCTACCGTGACCCTTAACCTTCCCTCATCACCTTTCGGCTACCCTCATGACTCTTGAGATTACCCACTTATTTCTCAGGCCACAATGATTGATACAATGCCTAGATCAGTCCCAAAATACTGGCTGACATAATGGTGGGTGAAATTTACATTATGATGACAGAGAGAGGGAAGGGATGTAGAGGTTATTGGAAACCCTAAAATTCTTGTTGCTCGTATCTCACAATGATGCAGATGCTTGGTCCTGAAACTGACTTGTTTTCCTGCCATTGTGCTTCACTCACATTCTTTAATCCTTTGGTGATGAGACTTAGGGTTTATTAAGGGGTTCTTGAAGCTTGTAAGGGACGATCTAGCTTGCTAGAGGAGAACCTTAGCCGCGCAAGCTTCATGATAAAATGTAATTCTTCTATATGGACCAGTATCTTGCTTCCTTATTTCTAACTTTGAGACTCATCCTCAACTGCTACCGGAGGTACCCTCTTGTCATTTAGGTTGTTTCTCTGAGCTATCATCCTCATAATGAGCTTTGAATGCAGCTTCATGTTATGCCATGTCGGCTGGCATAATGCTTAGAAATTGGATGATATCTTTGTTATATCAACACACTGCTCACGACCTTAACCCTACAAGCACATACAACCATCGATTAATTACCAATATGAATTTACTTAAATAAGACAAGTCAAAATATAAACAATAATAATAGGCAAGAATTCATGGCCCTTGATATGTTGTCCTTAAAAACAGTTCAGTTTTCGTGGCGCTTTATAATAGCTTTCCTCATTCTTTGCATGATTATTTTGATATGTTCTCCATAATGTATCCTGGAATATTGCTTGGCACTATATCTTTTAGTAGAGAACTCGTCCTCAGGTCGCAGATTTGATGAGGAAGCCGCAGGTGGGAGGTGGTCGCAGCTTAGAAATGCGACTTATGGAGGTTACTTGGTCATACAACAAGCAGGTCGCATCTACGGGTCGGAGCTAATGGCTAGTCACATTTTCTGTGAGGTTGCCTGGGGGGTTGTAATGCGACTCAGCAACTTGGCAGAAAGTGCGACCCTCTTAGAAGTTGCAAGGTCACAAGTCGCATCTCTTGGATGCCCACCTGAGGTCTTTGTGTGTGATTTAGCGACCATTAGTCGCATGGTCGCATTCAGAGCGAGGTCGCACTTCTAGCACTTGTTTTAGGTTTCAAAATTGCGATCTTGCAACTCAATAGCATGGTCGTAGGTCGTGTTCAAAGCTTCATTTCTGAGCCTTTTCTCATGTGATATCGTTGGGCTTTCAAATGTCTGTGTTTTGGGTGTGAATCATCGCTGTGCTCATTTCTAATGCAGTCCTGAAAGTCTAGCTCAACGTCTTCCTACATACCCTGTAGTTTACTTCATTGGAAGGTTGAATCTCCTCAGCGAAGCTTTCAGAAGTGCATGGACGAGGAATGGAGTGGGGGACCCGCGACTTTCAGCGTGAAATACACGTTGTGTGAGAAAAAAATACTATATGTTTGATCTTGAGACTGCATAATTTATACACCTCTTACACTGTCGTATTTTCATGGGTCGGTGCCATGTAACAAGGCAAGTGCATGAAGCTGGAGGGGTTTTCTCTCAACACATGATCTACATTGATTTCGAGCTGATTGAAACCGTGAATTTAGTGTGAAGTGATCAACGAAGCTTTAGCACTGTTAGCACGACCATTTTCGGAGTGTGACCTTGTTGTTGCCTCATAAACATTAATGTGTTCCTTCTAGCATGACCATCCTATCCAAATGTGACTACAACAAGTAGACATGGCTCGTTGAAAATAAAAGTCGTTGCATCGTTTGGTGTGAAACCCAGCAACCCTTCCTTAGTCTTTGTAGGACCACGATAGGTGGGTTTTCAATATCGCTTTGGTTATGTGAACGCACATATTCACAGGCTCGAACAACGCCATTGTTTGCGCAAGCGATCCATGGATTCATTGATCATATTATGTGGGCCTGAGCTAAATGCTGCTTAGTAATTCTCAACTCCTTTTCATATTAACATTGATTATTTTAGGGCAGTCTCTCATAGTTCGTTTTGGCAAAAGATACAAGCACTTCACATAAGGAATATATGACCCTTTCGCCGTGCTCATGGTATTACTTCCACCTGGAATCTAAACACCCAAGTTAGGCTTGAAATTTCGTCTTCAACCTGTGCCTCCGATGGTAGCCTAAAGCAGTCTACGTTGTCCATCCCCTTATCAAATGCGTCGCACTATCTTGCCCTCAATTTCTAAACGCTTTGCCAATGTTTATGCATCCATGGCTCTTTGTTCCTTATGGGTCGGTGTGGGCATGATTCTAGCACATGCCTTCCTTATATGATTTTCTCACTGCATAGTTTAACCACTTGCACTTTTCAGTATAGACATCTCAACATAATATGGGAAATGCACTCGATGAAATGTCTCCTTGTAACATGACCCCAATACTATACTGGCATAGAATATTCTCCATGCGATATCACTAGGCGTGCCTTCGATGATCCAAAATCACTTTATTCATGATTTTCATGCGTGCCTCTGAGGTTACCAATTCATGTATACACATAAGTGTTATCGGGAAAACTAGTGTCCATTCAGAGCTACTAGTCCCACTAAGATGGGTAGCTATCTTAGAAACAAACAGATTAAAGTTACTTGTGTTTTCCTTTATGAGAGATAGATGAGAGAGAAGCAAAGAGCACCAACCTTAGTCTTTCGCTAGTCTCCTTGCTTGTTTCCTCTCTCCTTTGATAGAGCTTTCACCACTCCTTTCACACTTGTCCCACTTCAAAGAACACCTTTAGAGCCAAGGCAGCAAAATACCATCAAAGCATAGAGATCTATAACGATAAATAATGTAGGATCAGATGTACATTAACCATATAAATGCATACATAAACAAGATTCAAAGATATACAAGCATATGGAGGAAAACTCAAATAGCTTTATTGATAAAAGTAGTAGAATAGAGGATTACAACCAGGCTGTCTAATCCAGCATCATCCTCCCAGCATGAAAGCCCTCTTCACCTCATACAAAGCAAGATCACCCAACAATGTCTTCAAAGAGAAACCAACAGCACTTCCTTGCAAATTACAAAATTCCAGCCTCTGGATCTCTTGGATGAGGGATCCATATATAGATGTTTTCAGGAGAGTGAGTCAGCTTTTGGATTTTGATTAGAATCATTTCATTGATAGTTCTTGGTTCCACTTGGAGATTTCAGATCTCTTACTCATTCCTGGGCGAATTCAGAGAGGCAAGTGTCATATGAGCAGTTTCTAGAAGATTCTTTGCGTTTCCACCTAGCACACTGCTTTTGCCATTTGTCTGCTCTCGCTCATCGCACCCTACAGAAGGATTTCCAGTATGCATCGCACCCCCCGTGTGTAATAGGTGAGATGCATCGCACCCTATGCATGGAGCAATCTGTATGGTCCTGTTTTACCAGTTCTGAGTAGTTTTTCATGGAGAACTTCTGGGAGATGATGTAATCAGCTGACCTTATTCCTTTAGGGTATGAATCAACACTTTTAGGGGTTTAGAAGCCCTTGGTTTATGGACATATGTGATTGGGGTTGCAGTGCCCAAATATGTCTATGACAATAAGATTTATGTTCTTTGAAAAGTGCCACTCTAATGCAACGCTAATGTATGTGAGGCTTGAAAATGTGAGCAACATAATGTTCTGCTTTGACATCTCGTTGGATATACATATATATCAAAGCCTTTACTTTAATATAATGTTTATTTGTGATTTCCAACTCATTTTACAATGATCCAAGGTTGATATTGATTTTCGAAAGGCCTTCAGACTTTTAGCTTGTCTTCATAGTCATAAAATGATACCGTGCTTTGGAAATAGTGACATTAAGCTCAACTAGTTTTGTTTCCAGTATTCTTTATTGCCTTATCTTGCCTTTGGGTCATGCTTTCAAATGCCTCTATTCATCTATCTATATTTTTTAGACATTTCCTAACCTTGGGTACTCACCTTAGGCACAAGCCACAAAAAGCACTTCCTTTCTTCTAGAATCACTCATAAAGCCCAGAGGGGCACCAACCTGCAGTTAACGCACTCTGACGAAGCTGCCAATTCTTGAAACAAGTGAAGAACACATTGACTCAAAAAGAAAGGTATTGTTTAGTGTAGATATTGCATTGGTGGTTGTACACCCATGCCCATTCCATTTAATGCCCCACTTAATTCCCATGACCCTTGACCTCCCCTCGTGACTCTTAAACTTCCCTTTGTGATTCTTGGGCTCACTCAATGACTGTTACATTCCTAATTCATCTCAGCGTGATTGTTGGAATTATGATGAGAAACATTCACAGGTCCCAGAAAGAAGACATGAGGAGAGTATTGAGGGTTATTGGGAAACCCTAGGATGTTCATTATCAATATGTTGCCTAATCGTGAGACAAGCCTATTTGTCTGCTATTGTGTCTCACGTACATATGTCCACCTTTTGATGTTGTTCCTTTGGTGTGTTATGACCGATTCCTAGAGCTTGTATGGAACTATATTTCCAACCTGCAACTTATGTTAGAAACCCTTCACGTCCGCATTTAACATTATTTTTTTGGCAAACGGTTGCCTCGTTGGATATGTGCCCGAGCCACCTCCCCTTGATCCCTACAGAGAAGGTGAAACAAACCAATCACTTTACCCAAACAACATACACATGTATATATTTACACATGGAAGCATGGAACTTAATGAAACAATGGAAATAACTCATTAACGAAACATGCTTCCCAAGTATCCCAATTTAAGGTGTCATACATTGTATGGTTGAGTGAATTATGCTTTCATTTGGAAATCAACTCAACATTCAAGCACCTTAATGGGCTTACTAATTACAAGTGATCATGGTATTATATGAGGCCCAAGGTAATCTCCTGCTCATAGGATAAACGCCTAGAAATATCTTGTTAATACGCATCTGAGGGTGAGGACTAATTCAGAATAGGGTTGGACCTTCAATCACATATTCTAGAGTTATAAGGATGCAAGGGAAAGATATAATTCCCACAGACCCTAACGCACATGTTGAGGTGAAGGATTGGCCAAGGACCTGAGGAAAATGTGCTACTATGACTCCCGCAATGATGCCATGTGATGCCGATGGGAGCGCACCCCTAGAGGCATGCGGATATGGTGACAACATGGAGGGGATCACTCTTTTGACAATCTAGGGTTTCTCATAAACCCTAATATTATCACTCTTACGGGAAGCCACCTTGAACGCATGCTTGTTCAAATATAGGACATCCACTGATTGCGATGCGTATCATGCGAAGATGAGTTTTAAAATCAAAAGAGACTCTTAACGCATCAATGAAGCCATTAACCTTCGAAACCCTAATGTGATTCTGAGGCCTATATCTGAGATAAAACATGATGCACGAATGCTATGCATGAAACGCGAGTGGGTGCACCAAAGGGGGGGGGATAGGCAAGGTTGTTGGGAGAGAAACTGGTTGGGGTCCTATCAAAAAACCCTAGAAGCTCAGGGTGAGTGGTGGGGTACCCAAAATTTTGAATATGTCCAAAAATTTGGGTGGTGTTGTAGTGGCTACAACAACCCCATACAGCGCCCCATAGGAATGATCTTTTGTTGGTTTTCCATACGTAGCTAGATAGGAGACCACTGCAGTGCCGATCTCCCCATTATTTACCAAGTTTGCTTTGGAAGAACATTCGCATTAGATCCTAGATCAAGAATCACCTCGTCCATCTCATACTCTCCAATTTGCGCAGTCAGTCTCATTTCGCAACCAGTTTGCTTCTTGTTTTTGCATACTTTGCGTATTGCGCGCTGTTCCAACAGAGGTTTATTTTTACACGTACAATTATCTATTAGTTCCTGTAGCCCTTCCATTGCCTTCCTATCCCTTAAAAGCTTCATACAAGTCTTCAAAAATGTCGCTAACAACGAAGGGTCTACGTCCTGCGCGTTATGGTTTCCTCCATATTTTTGATGACTTCCGGATGTAGAGGCAAGCTCTTCTTAGCCTCCATAAAGGTTTCCTGCTTTTCTTAAATCGAACCCCACTTCTCTTTTAGCAGCCTTGCATATCCATCCATCAACTTCTAGCTTCTTCCCCTTGTCTTCTCGAGTGGCGATACCGCTTCACGTAATGATAGTAACACTAGCCTCATCTTTGTGAGGCTTCGACCTCATCATTTGGATGTTATACGTAGGTTTTTGGGCATGAGTCTTCTTTTCTTGCATCTTCGCTATAAGTATTGGGAAATATTATATGGCATGGTCAAACTGACTACAATACTAACAGGAAGGGTGTGTCAGATTTTGACAATCACGCATGAAATGACCTGCTTCTCCATAGTTGTAACAGATGATCTGAACACGGACCCCTTTTAGCTCCTCCTCCTCGCCCTCTTCTCCAGCCTTGAAATATTTCACGCGCCGCAGTTGCACTCTGGTCTTGAGGCCGATTTTCTACCTACATCCTATACGTAGGGGTCCTTTCCATCGTCAATTCATAACCTCGGCAATTGCGCTCATCATGACTTATCGATTTGCAAAAAGTGCAAAACAACTACTATGAAGTCTGTACAAACTTTTGCAGGAGATGACAATTATCATTCATGTGTTTCCCAAATATTTGAAAAATAGCGCACAATAATGCTACTCCTACACTCAACCCAACAATGTTTTTTGGCTTCAAAGGGGCATGGCCTCCCCCAATAAGATAATTCTGGTAGACTGGGCAGTGGTCCTTATCATGACCATGGCCCTTACACTTCAGGCACCAAACTTCTATGTGCACCTCGGGTTGGACTTCTTTTCCCTTCTTAAGGCTTTGTAACTCCATATGTAGACTGACCAACTGTGATTGAATCTGTTGTACCCCCAGATTCGTATCCTACATAGGTGAAGCCTCCAACCTCATGGAAATCTCCAAGGCTTTAGCTTGCATTCCTATTTTCTATTGAGACAATGACAATCTCAGATGAGGCAATAGCGAAGTAATGTACCAGTCTCTGTGTTGATCATCTGTGATCTTCATATTAGCCTGTTGAATCAGACACTTCAGTCTTTGATCAAAGTCCCATGCAGACTCATTTACCCTTTTCTAGATCTCTTTAAACTCTGTCACTGACTGGGCTTGTGATTTAGGCTTCTTAAATTCATTGTTCAATGCTTGTTGTGTTTCTAGCATAGTCGCATTGGGTTTACCCGAACAAAACTTGATATACCAGCTCAGCGCTTTATACTATAGTGTTGTAACCAACTGTGCTTTCTTCATGTCATCATCTATAATCTATTATTCCTTCCATACAACATCTGTGACAAACCAGAATTGTTCAGGGTCTTCAGTCCCCAGACCCTCAAAACACATGCATCTTCATCACGTTCGCCATGTTGAATGATGGAGATGGAGGTGGAGGTGAGGTGAGGTGGAGGTGGAGGTGGAGGTGGAGGTGTAGGTATGTGAGGTGGAGGTGATGGTGGAGGTGGAGTGGATGGATTCGGTATCCCTACGATACTCTATCTTACTGCTTGCAGTGCACCTAGCGGTGTCCTCAGAACACTACTTTCTTCGTCACTATTAGACGCTCCTAAAAAAGGACTGTATTCGGCACCTGAATCTAGGCTCTTCTAAATGTTTTCCCACATCGCGTAGCTCCTGTCAGATCTCTTCTACACATTAATTTAGTGGCATAACCATTTTTTCGCACAATAGCATTTTAATCCAAGTATTCATGGATTTCAAATACTTACCTCTTGGCCCCTTAAAAACCTGCACTTTGCTTCGCTATAAATGGTGGACGTATCGATCGTGAACTCGGTAATGAATACTCCCATAATACTATCGATCAAATAATCGACAGCCTGCGCGATTTTATTTTCTGAAGCCTCTAAGCGCTTCACTAGTTCTGGGGTCCACACAATAGGGTTGTCCAACTTCCACGTGCCTTGACTATCTACCAATTTTGACAACCACTGGTGTAATGCACACGGAAAAGAACAGAAGGAAATTTTGTGCTCGTTGGTATAAAAATATCTATTCATCCACTCTTCCTTGGACATACGTGGACTCTTGTTTTCCTGAGCTGCGAATTCGTGCAGCTTCCAATCTATCCACTTCTCAATTTCTTTCTTAGTTATAAACCATTTATTCGACATCACACATTCCTTAGATAGATCCCGATCTCGGAAACAGAACCATTTGTTGGCTTGATGGGTCCTAACCTAGGTTCAAAGTTAGCTATGCCAACCAACGAAACCCTAATTGCTGGCCCTTTCGACAACAACTCGCGTAGCGTAGGCCACACTCTCACTCAAAGCAGTAATGGTGGATGACAGAACCAGGTTTCTACATCCAGAGGTCAATGTGATGGGTTCCTGCAACTTCTAGGGCTTCTTTTAGTCTTCGTGAACCCTAACCCTTAACATATAAATAATTGTAGTAACTCACAGAAACAGAATCTAAACCTTCGTGAAATGCTTTAAACATTCATAACAGTAAGTAAATAAGCAGATCTGCTACTTTCGCGCATCAATTAAGCATTATTTCTTATAAATTCATAATAGCAGAGTGAACATACATAACCTTCATAAGTAAAGATAGATGCACAGATACACAAGTATAGCTAAAAATAGTCTTTATTAGATGTATTTTTTGTTGTTATAGACTCTTCTTCCCTGCACACTTAGCTACAGGGGCCCGCGCACTCAGCTTGTGGACTTACCAAGGTCTCCACGCACTTAGCAGCAGGAGCCTTCCCCTCACCTAAGTATAGGAAATAAACTTTCCTGCCTTAGCTTACTTGCTCATACAATGATCTTCTATTATCAAATGACCTCCTAGAATCACTATGACTCTTCTATATATAGTCTTCGCTTTTACAATACCATGGTCCGCGACCATGGGTGGGTCATAAAACTCCCCATATTCTAGCATATTAAGGGACTAAAGCCCCTTTTGACTCCTATGACCTTCGCACTCCGCTCCCTCAAAACGTGGAGACTTTACAAGTGTACCAAACCCAATTCTTGGAAGGTATGCATCCATTCTTGCATACCATGCCCTATGAGCTTGCTTCAAACCATATATGGACTTCTTGAGTCTACAGACATGAGTGTCTTTGTTATTTACTTCAAAGCCTTCGGGTTATTCAATGTATACTTCCTCGTCGATGGTTCCATTCAGAAATGTTGTCTTTACATCCATTTGATGGATATTCCATCCCATTGTAGCAGCGAATGAAACCAAATATATAATGGTAATATACCTTGTGGCGGGTGCAAAGGTTCCTTCATAATATATGCCTTCCTTTTAAGAGAAGCCCCTCGCAACAAATCCAGCTTTGTATTTATCTATAATTCCATAAAAAATGTTCTTGATTTCATAGATCCATTTAGAGGTGACAAACGATTTGTCACTAGGTCTAGGAACAATTTCCCAAACCCCATTCTTCATGATGGATTGATATTCTTCATGAATTTCCTTCTTCCATACTTTCTGATG
Source organism: Pinus tabuliformis (assembly GCA_031772625.1). Taxonomy (NCBI): domain Eukaryota; kingdom Viridiplantae; phylum Streptophyta; class Pinopsida; order Pinales; family Pinaceae; genus Pinus; species Pinus tabuliformis. The sequence goes on along the minus strand of CM062819.1, from coordinate 1,479,954,402 downwards.
AGGAACTTCTTCAAATGTAGATGGTTCAACTTCAATTTGTTTTTTCATATATGCAGCATATCCAAAATATATTTTCGGCCTTTTACTTTCTCTAAAGGTTCCTTTCGTAGCTCCATGTCCTTTAGCATCTTCAAGAGTAGATTTTAACCAATTTGGCCTCTTCCTTGTGTTTGGTATGATCACAGGTTGAATAGGCTCACTTGGTCCTTCTTCTTCTTGTTGAATTGTAGATGATTGTCGTGTTGTACTTCTTATTCTTCGAATATTGGTATATCTTCATCATCAGAATCAATAGGAATGTCCTTGGATATTTTGTAGGCATGATTTTCATAAAATATAATGTCCCTGCTTACTTCAATATGTCTTCCTTCCTTGATGTATATTCTATATTCCTTTGAGGAGAGACTATAGCCAACAAAGACCCCTTTAATGCTTGTAGAATCTAACTTCTTTTGTTTTTCCTTTGGAACATGGATGTAGGCATGACTCCCAAAGGTTCGGAGATGGCCCACACTTGGATTCTTCCCTGTGAATTCTTCCTCGGGTGTCATATTCTCAAGAATTCTATGAGGACTTCTATTTTGAATATATACTGATGCCATTGTTGCTTCTTCCCATGGAAATTTTGGTAAGACTTGATCAAGGAGCATTGTTTGTATACCTTCTTCAATTGTCTTATTCTTGCTTTCAACCACTCCATTTTGTTCGAGATAGTAGGAACAATGAGCTCCCTCTTAATTCCTACTTCTTTACAATATGCAATCAATTATTTAGAAGTGTATTCCCCACCATTGTCGAATCTCAAAGTATTTATTTTTCTTTCGGTTAGGGTTTCCACTTCAAATCTAAACTCCTTGAATTTCTCAAATACTTCATACTTTTTCTTGAGAAGGTAGAGCCATGTCTTTCTAGAGTGATCATCAATGAGTGTTACATAGTAAAGATGGCCTACAAGTGATTTGTCAGACATAGGCCCACACACATCAAAATGAATGAGGTCTAATATTTCCTTAGACCTTATTTCAGTATTTGTAAATGGTTTTCTTGTATGTTTACCCAGAGAACATCCCTTGAAAACTCCTTCACAGTATTCTTTTATATTGGTGATGCCATGAACCAATTGATTTAGAGTGGGAATGACCTTTTCGTGTAGATGACCATATCTTCTATGCCATATCTCAATGGGATTGATTACCATATGAACTAGAGCTTGTGGAGGTGGTGTAATGACTCTATATAAGATTCCTTCACGAACTCCAATAACCCTAGCTTTATCAATACACGAATATTTTCCCCAAACCAAAACCTTTCCATCAACAAAAGAAACTCTATCCCCTTTATCTTCTAAGCAAGAAATTGAAAGAAAATTCTTTTTCAAACCTGGAACATATAGTATATTGTTGAGATGTAGTTTAGCTCCATTCTCTAGCTTCAAAGATGTTGATCCCAAGCCTCTAACATCAGAGCTTTTGTTGTCTCCCAATTCCACTGCATGAGAATATGGTTCCTTTGATAGAGTGTGAAGTTGTTTACTTTCCCCCATCATATGCCTTGATGCTCCACTGTTAATAAGCCATGCATTATCATCATTAAGTGAACTTGTAAGTGCGACTAAGAACCCTTGGATTTGACCTTGTTGAATAAGTAGTAGAAGATTTTCATGATCTAGCTTCCTAGAATATTGAATCCCATTCATATCATAGAGGGAGTAATCATTTCCTTCAAGCCAACATACTAATCTTCAATCTTCCTTGAACTTAGCTCTGATACCATGTTGAGAAATCAATGCTAGTAGAGTTAGGGTTATATTTCTCTTTCTTGATAATTACTTGTGAATTATGTTAGCTTCTCTTACTTATTTTTAATATTATCTTTCATCAATCATTTACCAAATTATGTGTGTATGAAGACCACAAAAAACACAAGACACAAGATGTAGGCACTCTACCAGGGAAAAACCCCTATCTAGGGGAAAACCCGGTAAAAATATCTTCCTTTAATAATTTTATTGAGACTCTTTGACCTAGACATAGATCACCTCCAACCACCAAGTCAACCTCTCCTTCCAGCGATTTCGACCTAGATCTTCAACCTTGATGCAACAACACTTCGACCCAACAAATCCAGAATTTCGGCCTTCCAGCAACAATATCTTCGACCCAGCACTTTCAGAATTTTGACCCCTCCAGCAGTAAAAATTTGATCCAGCAATTTTCCCAGTAACTTTCGCATAAGAGAGAGAAAGATGTTGATTTTTATAGCTTGGGAGGTACTCTAATCCTTGAGGATCGAGGATTTGGAGGAAGGAGCTCCACAAGTGGCCTTGTGGGCTTGAAACCCAAGCTTGGGGTTTTTCAGCCATCGATGTTGGGGACAAAAATATGGAGATATTTCGACATGTGATGGATGAGGATGATATTGCTCTTCGAGATGAATCTGACACATCAAAAATCATCTAATTCTGAGTTATCGTTGAAGAGTTATGAATTTTTGAAAGTTATGTGTGGGCATGGTGGCACAAAGTTTAGGTCAGCCTAGCTATTAGGAGGCCTAATGTCAGTTGTCAAGCCCACATGGGAAGCCCTTGTGTTTAGTATAAATACAAGGTGAGTGTGAGGCATTATACATATACCATTTGCATCAAATCTCAAGTTTGGGCTCTGATTTGAACAACAAATATGATGCAAGGAAGCTATGGCAAGGAGCACGAGTTTTTGAAGAGCATATTCTTTGTTTTAGAGTATGTTTCCTTGGAGAGAAAGTCATAGTTTTGAAGCAGACTGCGTGGAAGATTAGTGGACTATTGAGCATTCTTTTCTCTTGCGTTTGGATGTGTCTCCCTTTCTAGATTAGGTCGCAGGAACAAAGGTAAGTTTGGGTGAAATTTTGTGTTTATTTTGGTGTGTGGTTATCTCTATTTGGGCTGTAGGAAAAGGGATGCTATAGAAGCATGTAGGGTGGTGTGTTTTGAGGGACATGAGCCCTTAAGAAGGTCTCCTCACTTTCCCGCAATCATCTCAAAGATGTCGCAACCTAAATAGAACCTTCTTCCTTATTTTTGGGGCAGGCTTAAGTTGTTGGAATAATAGGTTTGTTGTAGGGTGTTGTAGGGTGTCTTTTGAAGCTTTTCCAAGGCCCCAAATAGTGCACAAGAAGCCTAGATTGGACAGAAAAGAGATCTAATTTGTTGGAAGAGGACACATAGGTTTGGAAGAGTGGTTTAGGGTGACTAGTGTGGCCTAACCAGACTTCAGATTTCATAGATCCCAAAGGCAAGGTAGCAACAGCAGGAAGTTGCAGATGTCACCTTGGTTGATGGTTGTATGCTAGGTGGATGAGTGTCCTAAGAGAGGACTGATTGGATAATTCTGTTAGTAGCCATGTGGAAGGGTTTCCTAAGTGTTGGATGCCCTAACTAGGAGTAGATGCTACAACAAACTTGGTCACTCGTAGACTGTTGGAGGGCAGTGTGAGAGTGGGCCAACTGTGAACGTGGATTGGACATTTATGTTCTGCTAGAGGACAATGTGATAGTGCCCAAGTTGGAGCCCGACGTGCAACAATTTTATGGACAAAAGTAGTTTAAAGAGAGGTAGTTGTTGAGCTCAAGTTTTGAATAACTAGAGGAGTAGTTGAGCGGCCCTAAACTTGTGTGTGGAAAAGGAATTCTACAACAAATGATGGGTAGTCCTCCTATCCCATGTTCATTATGGGAGATGGACATCTTGCAGTGATAGATGGCATCCCTCCATGCCCGATGTTGGTCTTCATCACAGAAGCACAGGAAGACCATTGTGGGCTGAAGTCCCTAAGTAGCTGAGGAGAAACAGTGGGAAAATTGAGAGTTGTTCACAACTGGAGTTGTGAAAAACTCGACATGAGTCTCGATGTGTTGTGCCATTGATGGACTAAGCACAACTAGTGAGCAGATTGACATCCGAGGTTCAGTGGACATATGGACTTAGAGCATTGATAGAGGCAGGAGTTGCAGATCAGGGGCTGAAGGATCATGCAGGTACAGGGTACGACCGAGAGGAGCTGAGAGAGCATGCGCAGCCAGATGGTCAGAGTATCTTGATGAGGGTAGATTGGTTGTCAATGGATTGACACCAAGCCTTAGTTTTGTATCTTGTACTAGTGGATGTATGAGGGCCATTATCTCTAGTACAGGAGCCCTAGACTGATGTATTATTTAGTTTGATTAATATAACGAAGATGGGTTATTGTACAAAATTGTAAAAAGTTGTCTATATTATGTGCATGTGTGATTTACTCTTGTTTATATTCCGCTGTGAAAACTAGTTTCATTGTGATTCTTGGTTTGGTAGTGTTAGATATTTAAGATTTTTTCCCAGACACCAAGATCGTGGAAAAACAACATGGAATCAGAGTGCATCTAAGCTACTTTGAGGGACAGTGAATGAGAGTGTGCACAATGAAGCAACTCAGAGGGAGTTGTGGTTGTCTAGATCATGGAGCAAAGGGTTCAGCTAAAGACATGGAGATGTGGTCTTGACTGGCTTGGCAGCAAGATTGGCTGGGATTTCTAGTGGATTGGTGGTGAACCTGGTGAACAACAGTTTGTTGTAGGGCAGATTGTTGATCATGGACTTTAGTTAATTTGTCATGGATGGTTGGGATAGCTCGAGGGTTTCTTTGACTTGGATGAGATCAGGTTGATGGAGATGGCTTCATGTGATGGATTATAGATTGGCAGGCTATAGTCTTCATCAGATTGTAATGTTGCATATCCAATATTGGAGGGATTTGCATGAGTAGTATTTGATCCAGGAGGATGAGTGCTTACAAGACTGAACCAGTGGAGATCGTGTAGGCTCAAAGGGAGTCTAGCCTCAAATGGAGCATCCCTATGGAAATTTTGGATCTTTAGGTTCAGATATGATGAGGCAGAGTCACTACCAAGGTTTTCAGGTTCATTCTACAAGGTATGCTGCAATGATGGACGCCAAATGGGCTAGTGTTGCTGGAGATGATGATGGTTACTTCCTAGTCGTGGAAGTACCTCCCTCGCGAAGAGGGAGTGCTGATTTTTGTAGCTTGGGAGGTACCCCAAGCCTTGAGGATCGAGGGTTTGGAGGAAGGAGCTCCACAAGTGGCCTTGTGGGCTTGAAACCCAAGCTTGGGGTTTTGCACCTGTTGTCACTCACTCCAAAATTTGTTTTCAGATAGCCAAAGTACAAAAGAACAGAAGATTTTGCAGCCATATCCCAAGCTACAGAAGCCCTCAAAGCTAAATCGGACCCCCTCCAATGGATAGTGCTCAGAATTAGCTATCCAACGGTATATGGAACTCCTCAAATGGACTCCAGAATCAAAAGCTAGAGTAAATTGAAGTTACCCTTGAAAAACCAGAAGACAAGGAGAAAATGCCTAAGCATAAAACCCTATGTCTCGGCATATCGACGATCCTGCAAATCGGAGGCCTCGATGATCTGTAAATGACCACTGTAAATAAATTGCGGGAAAAGAGGGTTGACAGTGCAAAACGTCAATGAATGCCTCGAAAAACGTGACAAAGAAAATCAACAAAAAACCAAGGGCAGGATCAAGCATTTTCTCTCTCCTCCAACAGGACACTTGGAAACGTAAGATTGGCTCCGATACATGACACATGGAGGCACATAATTGGTTCCAATAAGGGACACAGGGAAGCTGACGTCAAAATGATACAGTAGTACATCAGACACGTGGTATGCAGATTCAACATTTTGAGGCATAAGGGGCCAAAATAGGGCGACATGTGTCACCACTCACAAGGTGACACGTGGTAGAGGATGATGTCACATCAGCGATCAACGATCGGAGGATGAGAATTGTTGCAACTCCATAGTAAAAACTTTGATTGGGATCTGTCGATAAAGGGGCTCTAATACAGGCGCTAGCCCGCAGTCACATAAAGAGCCAAAGAACCAAGGTTAAGCGCAGAAGGTGATCAGTGATCGGTGATTGACAAAGTTTGATATCACATCACTCCAAGTTAAATCCCTGATTTGAAAACATCGAGTAAGGAGCTCTGATATGTGGGATAGCGCATGGTCAAGAAGGACTTCATGAACCAGGGGCAGAGAATAGTTTACAAAGAATGATAGCCCCAACAGGAGTCTAAAGGCCTTAATGCTTTAAGGCTGAGCTCCTAGTCATGGCCCCAGTCATATGATGAGAACTACAATAAGGCGTTAAACCAAAGGAGGCTAACGGACATCGGAGCTCACTGTTTTGTAATGTTTTAAGACTAAAAGTCTCGATGCAGTGATGCTCTGATAGTATGGTACAGAGCTTTGAAGGCGTATGGTTCGGAAACTGAGGCATTGAATGAAGGCATGGAGCACTGGGAAATCGATATGGGTTGATCTTGTGGAAGCCTCTGTAACAAGAAACCCAGGGTAGCAATAGCCACATGAATGAATTTGATTGCTTCACATGCACGAATTCAGAGATTAAATGGAGATATGGGACTCGGAAAGACTTAATGGCTCGGCATGGAGCTCCACTCAGTCATACTATGAAGGACTGCTAGGACAATCTCTACTTCTGCTCTGTGACAAGCAAACACAATTGATCGCTACCACTCCAAAGAGTAGTGAAGTTAGGCAGTTAAGGTGAAAACGACAAGAACCGGCCGAGCAGCAGGAGAAGCACACCAAGGAAAAGACATGGCCTGATTAGGGGTAATCTCAAAAATGTCATAGGGATACTTCCTCCATCATCTTTCTATTTTCATTTTTCTATTATTTTGTAATTTCTATGTATTTTCAAGAAAGGAATCAAATACTTTACAATCATTTTGGGCTGCAGAACTATCACACACCGAGACATCTAGCCAATTGGACAACTGGCCCTTGGCTAAGATATTTTGTAACTATTGATTCAAATCTCCCCCTCTCCTTATAAATAGGGGGAAGAAAGACTTAATAAGGGTTCCAGAATTCTGCACCTGAGAGGTCCAAATTCTGTGATTCCACTTTTGGTTCTACTTGCCTATTCATGAGGGACTTGAGCGATATCTTGCTAAATGTAATGGACTGGTGATTTGGAATCAAGGATTAATGAAACTATTATGTTGATTCCTATCAGAGCAATGTGCAGTATGTTTTCTCCTTTGTTTATCACTTCATGTATGTTTTTCTCCCTCTAAAATAGTGTAATGAAGTTGTAGGTTTCACCTTTGTTCATGGTTTTATATTTGTTGCTAAGTAGTAACAATACCTGTGTTAGCTACAGATTTACTTATGTACCTCTAATGTGCACATATTTATTTAATGTTATTTGGTGATAAATGTATCCATGATTAGCGCTCCAATGTTTCTTCCATTCCACCTCTTCAATTTCCATACTTCTGTCGGAACATTGTAGCTTGGGATTATGTTTTGTTTACAACCCATATGCATCGAATTCCCTTCTTTATTTCATCCTCTTCATGTTACTACAACGCCAATATTAAGGTTGCATGTTGTTGTGAGTCGGCCACCAGAATCTGTCATTTTTCTTTGAGATGAACTAGATCTACCCCCTGTGAATTTAGGTCCCTATATGTGTTTGAGTCTACTGTAATGAAAGACTATTGAACCAAGCCCCCTTTATTCTCTTTTTCCAACTACGTGACAATTGGAGTGCAACAGAAAGCCCTACTCATAATATCCAAAGCACTCCTCTCTTAAAATTTCCTAGGCACTGGTCTACAATCAACCCAAAGGCTGTCTTTAGGAAGATTTCTATATATCCCAAAGCACTTGTGCTACAGGTGCTAGAAAAAGCGAAACGACATCTTTTTGGCATTGTTGTCAAGGAA